>CM060906.1:1010944198-1012181698 GCA_030737815.1 Allium fistulosum | reverse complement strand
TCAACTTCTAGGTCCTTTGAATGAAGCTGGGGAGAAAGCAAGTAAGATTATCATAACAACTCGGATGGAAGATATTCAAACTAGAAGAAAAATAATTGTTATCCCGCCTTTTGGCAAGGCCGTGACACCAAGGACTTGACTATAGACCGGCAACAAATCGTCTCGGAAATCAGTTAACACACAAGGATCACTATGAATATCGATGAAATTTGTCCGAGTCCAGATCGGGCTGCAATCGATAAGGCGCGTCAAACAGAGTAGTAGAAACCAATGTTCCAAATTTCGAGGCAACCCGAGTTCGTATGCTCAAGTTATCATCGTTAGAAAGTGGAAGGATAGTCCTGGCTCGAATCCATCCTAGGGTCGGATCCATCCCCCTTGCTTCGCCTCCATCAGCAAAACCCTTCGCCCGAATCCATTGGCCAGGCCCCAGTTCGAATCCATGGAACAACCATTGTTCGACTCCATCGAACCTCCCTTGCTTCGACTCCATCGAACAAACCTGTGTTCGAGTCCATCGAGGGATAGCTCCTTCGAATCCATGCAATTGAATAAGCCTCGACTCCACCATCCTCGATTCCATTCAACTGAAAGTCCTTCGAATCCATTAACTGAGACCTACCTTAGTCGATACGAAAGAGAATGCTCGTCTGATCGATTCGATGGAGTATTACCTTCGAATCCATTACCTCGAATCCAAGCCATGGATTCGACCCAGTCAAACCGGAGTACAAAGCGGATCGAAGCGAGAGACACACGCCACGTCACAGCAAGCATCGAGTCGACCAAATCGATTCGAACTAAGATCGATTCGAAGTATCCATGTTCTCCAGAAATGCAACATTGAATCGATCATATCTCGAGTTCTACAAGTCCAAATGCCATGAAATTTTCACAGAAGCTTAAACACATGATGAAGAATGTTCACACCAAATTTCAGCTCGATTGGATGATTTCTTGATCGATTCGAACCAAGGGTCGAATCGATCCCAAAGTGGGCCCGGATCTCCAGATTTCGGCCATGTGGGCCCCCTGACGTACCAGAACTGGTCTCCCCTCATTTTAGGCGAAATATCAGCCTCCTACACCTATAAATAGAGCCCCTGGTCATTCAGAAAGGAGGTCGGATAATTCTAAGTACTAAAAGAGCGCCCAGATTCTGCCAGATCTACTCCAGAACACCGCCGCTGCTTTAGATTGACACTTAGCATTTAAATTCAGCTGTATTACATTATAAACTACTGTAACCTTCAAGTATCGAGCAATAAAATCATCAAACTTCATAGTGGACGTAGGCAAAACGCCGAACCACTCTAAATCGCTTGTCTTTGCAATTTACTTTCTGTTATTTGGAGTTTTTGTTAGATAATCCACAATTTTAATTTTCATTCTTCACTTTTATCTCTTCAAAAACTTCCGAAGAGTGTTGTGCCCATTTTTGGTACAAACACTTTGGTGCTTTCACTGAGAAAAAACAAACTTTTTTCTCCTGCTCCTTGGATCTACCATCGATACCGGATTGCACAAATCCAAGAGGAAGATCCAGATTTCTAATTCATAATCCTTCCATTCTATTCAGATTTGCATAAAGTCTAGGAAAAGGATTCATCATTCAAAATGGTTAGTACAAGAACCACTTCTACAGCTGCTGGACAAGAAGGTAGGGATGGACAGAATCCTGCTCAACAGCAGCCATCCAACCAAGACAACACTGCCCATTCAGATCCATCTGGGGCAGTCACTAGACAAGAATTCCAGGTGTTTCTTCAAGAGTTGACTCAGAGTCGGCAGTAATTAGCCGAACAGTTGCGTGCCAATATGGAATTGACAAACCAACTGAACCGCCAGGGCCGTAGGAGGTCCAGAAGGGATGATGTTTCCCGCTCATCCACTGAAAGTTCTGCCTCATCTGACTATCATCATAGATCTACCCGTCCCCGATTGGACGGAAGTCATGCTCAAGTTGCTGGATATCAACCCGCCCTAACTGTCGGACAGTTGAGGGTAGGACCGTCAACCAGCTTCCAGGCTGGGCCATCAGCACGAGGTGGTCGTACACCACAATATACTACGGACAATCATGTCACAGCTGCCACGGTAGAAATAAGGGTTGATACCCGACATCTTCCCGATTCAAGCAATCAACAGCAGGGACGTACTTCTGAACCATACGGCCCGGAAGATGCTGAGCCAAGGAGGCGAAACTTGGACCGTCGACAGCGCCCGGTCCAAACTCGCACTGTGGAACCCGACCACACCTTAGCTCAGCATGCTCAAAATGTAGCAATGCCAGACATCTCGACTATGATACGTCAGATGATCCGCGAAAGCCAAGGTCTTACCAACGACGATTGGGGGATTTCTCGAAGCCATACTCCTTTCACGGACGAGATACTATACGCTGAACCTCCTCGGCGATTCAGAATGCCAACTCTCCCTATGTACGAAGGAAATTCTGATCCCAATCAGCACATATTGAAATATGAATGGTCAATGAGCGCCGCAAGGGCCGACGATGCAGTAAAATGCCGAAGCTTCCCCATCTCACTGGGAGGAATTGCAACAATGTGGTTTACAAGATTACCTCCAAGATCTATCTCTTCATTTGACCAATTGGCTAAGAAATTTGTTGAACAATTCCGTATGCATGTCGCTAGACCCAAAGATGTTAACACCCTGTCCAATGTTACCCAAGCTCGTGGGGAAACACTGAGGCGTTACTTGGAGAGATTCCATGCGGCATGTGTGGAAATTAGTAACCCCAACGATAACTCAATTTTAATGGCATTGACAAAGGGAATTGATCCCGATTCTGAATTTGGAAACTGGTTAGCCGGAAAACCACCCGCATCGTTGGACCGTTTCTACTCCAAAGCCGCTCAATTCTTACGGCAAGAGGACGCGAAACAGTCTAGGAAGCAAGACGATGCGAAACCTGGAAATGAGGGAATACAAAGCAATGTAGCAGTTAAACAGTCCGGTGACAATTCCGGAAAAGTTCAGTTAAACATACAGAACAAACAAACTCAGCCAAGAGGTAGCAATGGTCAAAATAAGAAGAGAGATCCGAATCCAGGCCCACGGCGTAGGGCTTCGATGTTCGAAAGTTATACACCATTAAACACATCGCTGGAAAATGTGTACCTACAAACTTGCAACACTGAACAGTATAAGAAACCCGTTCCGAAGCGGTCATCAGAGAGGCAGATTCAGACAGGAAAGTTTTGTAGGTTTCATGAGAGTTATGGCCACAATACTAATGACTGTCGCCATTTGCAGGATCTCATAGAAAAGTTGATCAGGGAAAGAAAGTTAGATCAATTCGTGCGGGCACCGCAGTCTGGTGGTGCGGGCCCATCGAACCCAAACCGTGCGCAAGACCAAGAAAGACAAGAGGAACCCGCTCGTACAGGCGGGAGGCTAGTTATCAATACCATAAGTGGTGGTCCTCATCCAGCCGACAGGAGCTGGAGGGAAATGGAGTCGTATGCTAGCTCTATCAGGCATGCGAGCTTCGAATGCTGCAGTAATTGTGAGGATGGAACCCCGGCTAAGCAACAAAAGACGATGTCTAACGATATCATATTTAGAAGCAGAGATGCTGACAAAATCGAAGCTCCAACAATTGACCCACTGGTCATATCTGCCCAAGTTGGTCCTGCTTGGATGAAGAGGATCCTGGTTGACAGTGGGAGTTCTGTAAACATTCTATTCAAACGAGCTTACGATTTAATGAAGATGGAAGCAAAAGACTTGAAACCCTGCCAATCTCGAGTTCATGGCTTCAATGGGAGTGCAACAATACCTACTGGGATAGTGGAGCTACTAGTAGAACTAGGGATTGGGGAACGCAGGAGAGTCCGACTACTACAATTCGTTGTTCTTGACATCGCTTCACTGTACAATGCATTCCTGGGTCGACCAGCCCTTGCTGAATTCAGGGCAGCCATTGCCCCGTGGTGTTTGACTTTAAAATTCCCAACTGGCCATGGTATAGGAATCGTTCAAGGAGATCAGGCAGCAGGAAGAGCCTGTTATGTTGCTGAGTTGCGTGAAGCACATAAGAAGGAGAAAGGAAAAGGCATAGAGGAATCTCTCTGCGTCCGTTTTACTGATAATTGACAACTAGCGCCCGAGCCCCGGCCCGGGCACCACTACCAATTCCTTAAAGATCTTGACCCTAGAGATAACGAAGATAAAGATGAAGTCAAAGAGAATCAAGCGTCTCCAGCCGAACTGACTGTGGACGTCCCAGTCAGTGAGGATGACGACTCGAAAGTACTAAAAGTTGGATCTCAACTGGGAAAATAGATACAACAGGAATTGGTTGAATTTCTTCAAGCAAATCTCGATGTCTTTGCCTGGACGCACTCTGACATGTGCGGGATATCACCGAACATTGCAAGTCACTCTTTGAATATTGATCCGCGACATGTTCCGGTCAAGCAAAAGAGGCGTGGTATGGATCCAGAGAGATCTGCCGCCCTTAAAGAAGAAATTGACAAGTTGCAATCAAATGGTTTCATCCGAGATGCTCTATACCCAGAGTGGGTGTCAAATCCGGTAATGGTTCGAAAACCGAACGGGAAATGGAGAACTTGTGTCGACTACTCCGACTTAAACAAAGCTTGTCCTAAAGATAGTTTCCCACTTCCTCGAATTGACCAACTCGTAGACTCAACTGTAGGCCATGAATTGTTATCCTTTATGGATGCTTATTCCGGTTATAATCAAATACCCATGCATCTACCTGATCAAGAACATACCAGTTTCATGACTGATCTGGGACTCTACTGTTACAGAGTCATGCCTTTTGGTTTAAAGAACGCCGGAGCAACTTACCAACGCTTGGTTAATCGAATGTTCGCTGATCAGATCGGGAAGACCATGGAAGTTTATGTGGATGACATGTTAGTTAAGTCCCGATTTTCCACAGATCACGTCAGGGATTTAGATTTAATGTTTCGCATCCTACGCGAATATGGAATGAAGCTTAACCCGTTAAAGTGCCACTTTGGCGTCGCATCCGGAAAGTTTCTAGGTTTCATCGTCAACGCTCGTGGGATAGAGGCGAACCCCGAAAAGATCTGGGCAATAAGGAATTTGCAAACTCCAAAGACCATAAAGCAAGTCCAGAGTCTCAATGGGAAGGTAGCAGCACTAAGCAGGTTCATCTCAAAATCCACTGATAAATGCATTCCTTTCTTTGATCTAATCCGGAAAGGAAAACGAAACTTTGAATGGACCATGGAATGTGAAGGCGCATTCCGATCGCTGGTTCAGCATCTCTCTACGCCACCGATCTTGTCAAAACCGATTGATCACGAACAATTATACCTTTATCTGGCGGTATCAGAGCATGCGATCAGTGCTGCTCTGGTCCGAGAAGAGGATCGAGTGCAGAAACCATTCTATTATGTTAGTAAACGATCGACCGGAGCTGAAAGAAATTACCCCAGGTTGGAGAAACTGGCTTATTGCTTGGACATTGCCTCAAGAAAGCTTCATCCTTATTTCCAAGCTCATCCGCTTACTGTGTATACCGATCAGCCGTTACGACAGGTCCTCATGCGGCCTGAGACGTCTGGAAGGTTACTCAAGTGGAATATCGAACTGAGTCAATTTGACATTACTTATGCTCCACGGAGAGCCATTCAAGGGCAAGTCCTAGCTGACTTCATAGCTGAATTTACTGTTCCAGACGACTTACCCGAAACCAGCGAGTCTCCTGAATATGTCTGGAAACTTTATACAGACGGTGCATCAAACGATCGGTGTTCGGGCGCTGGTGTTGTACTAGAAACCCCCGAAGGTCGATCCATATGCTATGCTTTGAAGTTTGATTTTCACGCAACCAACAACGAAGCTGAATATGAAGCTCTGTTGACTGGGTTAAAGCTTGCCAGAGATCTGAGAATTATCGCTATAGAAATTTATTGTGATTCACAGTTGGTTGTGTGCCAGGTACGGGGAGAATATCAAGCAAGAGATCAAAGGTTAGCTGCTTATCTAGCCCGAGTTCAGGAAGCACTGGATCAGTTTGATTATTATGCCATTTACTATATACCACGAGATCGCAATCAAAAGGCCGATTCATTGGCAAAGTTGGCCAGCACAGGTGAAGCACAGCAAATGGGACTTGTCCCGGTCGAAACTTTGTCCTTCCCAAGCATCGATCAAATAAAAACGAATGATGTGTTGGAAACCTCTCCCAGCAGAGAATCATGGATGACTCCGTATCGAAATTATATTGAGAATGGGATATTGCCTGAGCACCGAAATGAGAAAAGACAAGTTCTACGAAAAGCTTCGCGGTTCATCATTCAGGACGGAATCATGTATAGAAAAGGTTATTCTGTTCCACTCCTCCGGTGTATCGCTCACGACGAAGTCAAACGAGTGTTACATGACGTGCACGAAGGAGAATGTGGCGATCACACCGGTGGACAAGCGCTTGCTAAGAAAATACTCCGATACGGATATTACTGGCCGACAGTGAACCGAGATGCAGCCAATTATGCCAGAAAGTGCGACAAGTGCCAGAAACACGCTCGAATTCCAAGAGCCCCACCTACCGAGATAACTCAAATGGTCAGTCCCTGGCCATTCGCTATGTGGGGTATCGACATCATCGGCGCTTTACCTCTGGCGAGAGGTGGTGCAAAATATGCCATCGTCGCAGTTGACTACTTCACGAAATGGGCCGAGGCCGAAGCTCTCGCAACGATTACATCAAAGAAAGTAATAAACTTTGTAGTCCGCAATATCATTTGTCGATTTGGACTCCCGCATACCATCATCACCGATAATGGGACCTAATTCGAAAGTTCGGAGTTCAAGAACTTCTACCAACGATTTCATATTCATAAAAAGTTCTCTGCAGTTGCACATCCACAAGCAAACGGTCAGGTCGAAGCTGTTAACAAAGTTATCAAATCCATCTTAAAGAAACGACTGGAAAAGGCTGGGGGCAAATGGGTCGATGAACTTCCTATGGCATTATGGGCTTATCGAACAACTCACAAGACCGCAACTGGACACACCCCATTTTCCTTATCCTATGGCTCAGAGGCCGTTATTCCAGTTGAGACAGAAGTATTTTCTCACCGCGTAACTTATTACGATCCAAAAACAAATGCTATATTACTCGCTGAATCTTTGGATCTGTTGGACGAGAAACGGGAAGAAGCTGATTTAAGAGCGGCCGCATACCGAAGTCGGGTCGCCCGGTTATATAACACCAAAGTTCACCCCCGAACCTTTGAACTCGGTGATCTGGTCCTCAAGAGAATCTACCCGGTTCCTTCACACATGAAACCAAATTGGGAAGGACCGTACATGATTACACAAAGACTTGGGGATGGCACATTCAAACTATCAACCATGGACGGTCTAGTTTACCAAGAGCCTGGAACAGCGAGAGTCTCCGTCGCTACTACATATGACAGGCTTTATTTATTTCATTATGTTTTTTATTCAGCAATTTACTTTTGCATTTCGAAATTAGAATTTGTAATAAGGCAACTGATTTGCCATATTTTCTTATTTCAGCAATAAAATTCCATCTCTTCGAGCCAGAACTGTGATTCATTAAATACAATGTACAACATCACGATGCACGAAGAGCTAAGTTCCATCACACAGTGGAATTTATTCAAGTAGGGAGTGGCTGTGAAGCGATCAACCACTCACTAAATGAAACCCGAGCTCGGGGGCAAGCCATCACATCAGGCCAAGAAATGGGTTGATACATGACAACCCTTCACTTGACTCCGTTCTTCCAGAGTGTGAGGCGGAGTATAAACATTCACTAAACTCCGTACTCCCAGAGTGCGAGGCGGAGTATAAACATCTTCTTAACTCCGTACTCCCAGAGTGCGAGGCGGAGTATAAACATTTTCTTAACTCCGTACTCCCAGAGTGCGAGGCGGAGTATAAACATTTGCTAAACTCTGTACTCCCAGAGTGCGAGGCGGAGTATAACCATTTTACTAAACTCCGTGCTCCCAGAGCGCGAGGCGGAGTATAAACATTCACCTAACTCCGTACTCCTAGAGTGCGAGGCGGAGTATAAACATTTACAAAACCCCAGAATACTCCGAGAGCGTGAGCTGGGTACAAACATTTTTCTAACTCCGTACTCCCAGAGTGCGAGGCGGAGTATAAACATTAACTTAACTCCGTACTCCCAGAGTGCGAGGCGGAGTATAAACATTCATTCAACTCCGTACTCCCAGAGCGCGAGACGGGGTATAAACATACGTCAACTCCACACTTATCCCCAATACTGGGGGCAGAACCATAACACATAACAAGTTGAAGACAGAAAGGGAATAAATTTTCATTTCCACTATCAACAAAAAAGAATCTGATTACAAAGTGTTTAAGAAAAATTCTGCTAGTGAGAGCCGAATCCACATCTATACACGGCTATAGAAAAATCAACAAAATGCTACCCTACGCAACAGAGATTTAAAGAAAGAGTTCAATCTTTCTTCTTCCTTATCTTCTTCTTCGGGGTAGCTCCACCAGATCCGCTGCCCGATTTTCTCCTCGACCGCTTACTCTTTTCAGGCTTGCCCTCCGGCAGCGATATAATGTCAACGTCTTCCTCAGAACTGGAGGCGACGGAAATTCTTCTAGGAGGTCGGGCTGGAGGCATAGGAGCAGTAGCAGGAGGAGGGACAAGAGCAGTTTCAATCACTACAGTACCGCCCGGTGAAATCACCATTAACGGGGCAGGCCCGGGCGGATTCATACCAGCATTCCTTGCTGCCATCTCGGCATCAATCTCAGCAATAATGTCGTCCTCACGAGATACTTGGGCCGCATCGGATGTGCCAGTAGCTGGCATAGATGAACTAACGGCCGGAGCAGCCCCACTCATAGCATCGGACGGGTTGACAGAGGGATCGATGGGTTCATTGAGAAGCTCCTCAATCATTTGAGCGCTGAAAGAAAACATATTTGCATCTCCCTCCTCGCCAATCAAGGTAGAAGTCGTGATGGCTTCAGAAAAAACAACCCCTTGTGTTTGATGTGGAACTGATAGAGCAAGAGGCGCAGAAACAATAACTTCAGTCACTGAAATGCGACAAAAACGAAGATTGTTAGCCAAGTGTGTTGCTTGAGGTTCTTCACAACTAAACTACGAGAAGCGTTCAAATACCTTCCTTGGTCTGGACCGAAACATGGGCAGAATCCTCGGTGGAAGATAATAATGGTTGGTCAGGATTATATGCAGGAACAGACTGGGGAACTACCGCACCAGTGGTTTTGGGCAATGTTGGAATTACAGCTCCAACACTTGTCTCGTGATGCGCGATCCCCGAGCCTTCGCCTGTCTCTAGAGATTGAACGCCAAGCTTTTCTTTCGCCATAGAGATCACCGCCTCATGAAGGGTCTTCCTCTCATCCTCGGTGAGCAAACGCATCTCCAGTTCAAAGTCGTCAAGTGTTCCATCTGGATGCGCTGCTCTTTTCTCATTCACCAGCCGGGTCCAGGCATTATACAAGATCATGGAGTCATCTCCCAGCCACGCTAAATTTCTGTGTTCCAGCACATTAGCGTTATACGTGACTAAGAGATCGTCAAACTCAGCATCTAGCCTAGACCTCTCCTCCAAGATCTTTTCCTGAATTTCTGCTTCCGCAGACTTAGCCTTGACCGCCGCCGCAGCAAGTTCGGTCCTAAGAGATACTGCTTGGTCGCAAGCCTCTTGAGCAGTGGCGTTTGCATCGTCCTTCTCCTTCACCATTTCAGTGAATTTGGCCTTGAGCTCATTCAGCTCTTTAACGGCTAAGTCTCGCTCAGCTGCAATGGTGGTGTTGCGGTGGCCCATCTCTTCCACTGTGGCGCAGTGTTCCTGCTGCATCCTCGCCAGTTTGGCCACGACATCTTCATGTTTCTGAAGTGTTTCAAGCTCTGACTTCCGGGACGTCTCCACTTCAGATTGAAGAACCTGAATGATGCGTTTCTGTTTGACAATGTCAGCATCACGTTCAGCAATGATCTTCGCCCGGTCAAAAGCTACTCTAGAAGCCTTCACGGCTGCCTTGTACCACTCCTTATACTGAGCGTAGAAGTCATGGATATAACTATGAGCAGTGGTCTCAGCGTCCGGAGGAATTCTTTTAAAGTTAGGAGGGAAGACATAGCCATCCATGCAAATTTCAGGGTAGTCATTTTTCATTTGGGCAAGTTTAGCAGCTCCCTCGCTTGTCAACTCAGCCGGAGCTTGTTCAATTATAGCGGCTGCTGTCGGTTCCATTCTTGGCCGCTGAGCATCGGGCCGAGAAGATTGAGAAGGCAGCTGCTGCTGATGAGATGGCCCTGAGAGGTCTACTGGGGCCCTGGGAGGCGGAGGAGAGCGAGATCGGGGTCAGTACTGGTATCCCCGGTCTCTGTCAGAATAATCATAGCCAGAACGGCCACGCGAGTAATCTCTGTCTCTATCATAACGTTCTTGGCTTGAATAGCTACGCCCATGATCCCTATCTGTTTCTCTCCTGCGGGAATCGTAAAATGGAGAAGATTGGCGCACATTCCGAAGCCTATCCAGAGTGGAGCCTCGTCCTGACATCTCACCTGCGATAAGAAAGAATTACGGATTAAGGTCCCATAAAGCAATGTTTACCATGCTAAAGTCATGAAGTGTTGTGGAAGTGTGTGTAAATGTGTAAACCCCCAAACCGACCGGAAGTGTTGACCGCACTTAAAGGAAAGGGCTCGTTCATGTTTGGGACATCTTGAAATTCCTCCAACCCAGGATTATGAGAAATCGATATATAATCTGGGATGGGAATATCGTCAAGCCCTTTGAAAATGTCTCTCGAATGAGAAGGGGCGGCCTCAGAAATCATAACTCTGGAAATATGAGGAGACACATCCACAGATTTCCACCCCTTAGACTTAAGTTTTTTGGAAACGGCGGCCTTGCCTTTCCGTCTTTCTCCCGACTCCTCCAAGTTCCCCAAGAGGTCAGCCATCGGCTCCGAATCCATGTGGGTTCTTTCTTCGTCACTCGCTTCGATTAGTCTGATTACGAGTGACTTCTTCACCTTTCTCTTCTTGGTTTTCTTCTTATCTTCCTTCTTGGAGGCGGGCTTTGCCAATCCCTCGACGACTATACTTTGATTGATGTCGATCAAACCAAGGATTCTTAAGTTATAATCGTTTAGCACCGAGTCAATATGCCTCAACTCGCTTGGAACTTCTTGAAGACTTCGGATGATACCCTTGAAAAGCCCTCCATCGGGCCTGGAGATAATGGCTGTAAAAGGAATGAAATGTCAATTTTAACACCGAAGAGCTATTGATCAAGAAAACAGGTTAAGGCGCTTACGTCTAGACAACCATCGCCTAGCAAAACCCGGAGGGCACCGAACATAGAACCACTCGTTCTTGAAATAACTCAGTCGGGTCCAAGCTCCAACTACAACTTGGCAATTCCTAACTGCCTCCAGAAATGTAAAAGACGGGCTATCACCCCTACTCTTGAAGTTAAATATGTGTCTGATCTCGGTAGGCCTTGGCGGGCGAAAGAGACAGTCCATAAATATGACAAAGGCACTGTTCAGCAACGCGTGCCCGTTGGGATGAAGTTGTGAAGGAGCGATTCCTAAATATGATAGCATCCCTCTGATATATTGATTGAAAAGAGGTAGAGTTCCGGCCGCGCAAGCATGGCGATAGAAAGCCGTATATCCATCAGGCGGATTGTGCGGTCTATCATCGGCATTAGGCAATAATACGTCACCTAGAGATATGTTATGCTTTAAGCATATTCGTCCCAATAAGGATTCGGAGATGTTAGACTGATCCGAATCAATAGGGTCCTCAATAAATATAGCCTCTGGCAATTCATCTGGAGCTGGATCGATTACATCGGCAGGGATATCGGGAATCTCAAGCACCGGAGGAGTCGAGCTCTGTACCTCTTGTTGTTGGAAGCTCAGCTAACTCATCAGAAAGCAACGTTAAGTTCATAAACAGCCCGTGCATGCCCCAGTGTAGTGTGTATGAACGTGTCGTGCAGTGCAAGTGTTGTGCATCACTTAAGCAAATTTAACAGAATGAAGCAAGATATTCGTGCAACATAACTTGGGAATTTGAGAATGAAAATGACCGTCATCGCTGACCGTCACTTCCACACCATCCAAACGCTACGGACTAACTTCAAGTATAAATCAGTTGTATTATTGGTTAAGTCATAGTTCCATCGACGAGCTTCAAAGGAAATTCGAGTTCAAGTCTTTCAGTCAAGTTCGATTATGCAAGGCCGAAGCTCGTCGGAATCAAGTGTGATAAAGTTCGTTAAGATCGTCAAAGTTCAACTTGAAATTAGTCATGGTTCAGATGTTGGAACGAGTCTGAAAAATCGGATTCTCTAAACTGGAGGCGTTCGAATCCATTGAGTCGAATCGATGTGCTTCGAATCCAAATGGATCGACTCGATATACTTCGGGATGGAGAAACGCCTCGAATCCCTGGGCGCTAAATGACTTCGTATCGATCGACCTTCAATACCTTCGAATCGATCAAGGTATCGTTACTTCGAATCGATCGATACGGGGCCTTTTTCCCTTTGCAGACATCGATTCGAAGTTCTGCGGTCAGAGTCGATTCGAATAAAATTGATTCAGGAGAGGTACTAAGTGATGAAAGATAACATCCCTCAAGATCTCTACTTCTCCAAGGAAACTGCAACGCTTTTTTACGCCTCGAATCTTCGATTCGAACCGTTTTTTCAGATCTCACAACCCTTCAATATTTTCAGAAGAAAAATTGAAGACGAAGACTTCCGATTTTGTCATTCTCAACTAGCATCGATCCATCAGTTACCTGGTTAAATGTAATTACGAATGAAGGTTTGCAAGATTCAATCGATTCGGGGAAGACACGCTTTTTTCTCGGCTCTAGGAAAGTCGATTCGAAGAAGAAGGCAAGGAAACAGTAAAAGTAAAAAGTTAAAAATGAACAGGACCCCGGTATATATAGGGAAAACGAGACGATTCGTCTCCCGGTCAAGCGCAACCGGAAATAACGGGTCCAGCTCACCGATTCGAACGAATATCTTCGAATCGATCACTGCAAGGCATCCATCGATTCGAAGCTGACCAGATGACTTCGTCGATTCGAATCCCAGACGTACGTAGGTTACAAATCATCTTCGAATCCATTCCTCCGAATCCATCCATGCAGTACCGATGCGAAGCTTCATCGATTCGAAGCACAGCGTCAGAAGAGTCAAGGGAATATACGACTCCATCGATTCGAACGACCACTTTCGAATCCATCAATTCCGAACCCATCCAAGCTTCGAAACCACCCGTACAGCCACGGGACGAAACCTAATCGATTCGAAGCTCCCTCGACTCGAAGCAGCTAACAGAAGATGATTCGAAATCACTGTGTCCCATCGATTCGAAGGGCCAACTTCAAAACTCCTGACTCGTAGCATGTCAAAGGATATCGACTTAAGTGATCCTCTCGAATCCATCGAAAACAATCATATAAACACATCGCTTCGAATGTGAAATTATTACTTGTCTACCTTGTACAACGATTCAGGAGAGGATCGATACCAAGGGATAATCATAGACAATTATCAAAACGGCATTTCAACTCGAATCTCAAATAGGTTCAGGAGAGGACCGATGCGGAATTCGATAACAAACCAAACTGGCAACGACTTGCCACCATGCAATGTTAACCAGGGTCAAAACGATATATATATATATATGCACATATGCCTGACTAATGTTTGATCTTTTATCATTCACAGAGATCAAATGTCCATTCCGTCATGAGCTCGACAACAAACAGCCAATCATGATCATACAACGATTGGTTACAACAGCAAAGAAGACAACTTTCAACAAAGCATGTCATAACTGTTCAATAAGGGACTGTAGCTTTTCAAAGCACGTCATGTTTACACAAGACGTACTTTGGGGGGCAAATGTTATCCCGCCTTTTGGCAAGGCCGTGACACCAAGGACTTGACTATAGACCGGCGATAGATCGTCTCGGAAATCAGTTAACACACAAGGATCGCTATGGATATCGATGAAATTTGTCCGAGTCCAGATCGGGCTGCAATCGATAAGGCGCGTCAAACAGAGTAGTAGAAACCAACGTTCCAAATTTCGAGGCAACCCGAGTTCGTATGCTCAAGTTATCATCGTTAGAAAGTGGAAGGATAGTCCTGGCTCGAATCCATCCTAGGGTCGGATCCATCCCCGTTGCTTCGCCTCCATCAGCAAAACCCTTCGCCCGAATCCATTGGCCAGGCCCCAGTTCGAATCCATGGAACAACCATTGTTCGACTCCATCGAACCTCCCTTGCTTCGACTCCATCGAACAAACTTGTGTTCGAGTCCATCGAGGGATAGCTCCTTCGAATCCATGCAATTGAATAAGCCTCGACTCCACCATCCTCGAATCCATTCAACTGAAAGTCCTTCGAATCCATTAACTGAGACCTACCTTAGTCGATACGAAAGAGAATGCTCGTCTGATCGATTCGATGGAGTATTACCTTCGAATCCATTACCTCGAATCCAAGCCATGGATTCGACCCAGTCAAACCGGAGTACAAAGCGGATCGAAGCGAGAGACACGCGCCATGTCACAGCAAGCATCGAGTCGACCAAATCGATTCGAACTAAGATCGATTCGAAGTATCCATGTTCTCCAGAAATGCAACATTGAATCGATCATATCTCGAGTTCTACAAGTCCAAATGCCATGAAATTTTCACAGAAGCTTAAACACATGATGAAGAATGTTCACACCAAATTTCAGCTCGATTGGATGATTTCTTGATCGATTCGAACCAAGGGTCGAATCGATCCCAAAGTGGGCCCGGATCTCCAGATTTCGGCCATGTGGGCCCCCTGACGTACCAGAACTGGTCTCCCCTCATTTTAGGCAAAATATCAACCTCCTACACCTATAAATAGAGCCCCTGGTCATTCAGAAAGGAGGTCGGATAATTCTAAGTACTAAAAGAGCGCCCAGATTCTGCCAGATCTACTCCAGAACACCGCCGCTGCTTTAGATTGACACTTAGCATTTAAATTCAGCTGTATTACATTATAAACTACTGTAACCTTCAAGTATCGAGCAATAAAATCATCAAACTTCATAGTGGACGTAGGCAAAACGCCGAACCACTCTAAATCGCTTGTCTTTGCAATTTACTTTCTGTTATTTGGAGTTTTTGTTAGATAATCCACAATTTTAATTTTCATTCTTCACTTTTATCTCTTCAAAAACTTCCGAAGAGTGTTGTGCCCATTTTTGGTACAAACAATAATCAAGAAAGCTCTACGGCCATGGCTGCTTATAATAAACTCCTCAATAATCCTATCTTTTGCCTTGATCAGAATGATAGGTCCTCTAATTCTTCTCCACCTCACTCTCCTCCACCTTCACTGAATCCTTTGCCGCATGATCCACCTCAGTCTGAAAAGGCGCCTATCATAGATTCAGAGGGCTTTCAGATCGTCCAATATAGAAAATCAAAACAGATGAACAAAGTTTCTGCTATACAAGATAATAGCACTCGACATCTCAACTTGAAACAATTCTCAAATCAGAATCACAAAAACTCAAAGGTTGGCTTCCTCAATTCAAGAAGCACAGTGCATGGAGGAATTCTTGCAAGAAATAGGACAGATACTAATCAGTCTGTACCAAATCCAGAAATTCATTTCAAAAACTTAAGTATCAATTCAAGAAACAATGCAAGAAACATTCAAAATAATGATATTTCATTTCAATCTTTCTCTAACATGTCCAAACCCTCCTCATGGGCTGATATGATCAAAAAAGGAGGTTCAAACACTAACTTCGATCTGAAATATGTGGCGCCTTTATCCATCAATGAGAAGAAAATTGTGGTTGTTAATGCGGAGGCCAGAAAAAGGGCGAAGAGTAAGTGGAGTTTCTCTGTTCTTGCCTATGTTTTCGGCAATAGACCTGCTTATCATCATTTCAAGGCAGTTATTGTTAGATCATGTAATCCCATAGGAAATTTCGACATCTTTACCCGCAATAATGGTTTCTTCTTAATCAGATTTTCTAATGCTACAGACCGTTGCAATGCAATTAATGGGGGTCCATTCTTCATCAATGGAAAGCTTATTATCATGAAAAAATGGAGCAGTAAATTAAATCTTGAAAGAGATTTATTATCTACCATGCCTATATGGATTAAATTGCCTGGTTTAAACCTCAGATTATGGGACAGTGAAATTCTAAGTGCCATTGCCAGCGTGGTGGGCACTCCTCTCAAATTAGACGAACACACTGCAAAAGAATCCAGACTTTCATATGTAAAAATCCTAGTTGAAATCAATGCAGACACAGTCCTTCCAAATGATGTTACAATCTCTATGCATGATGGGGATAATCTAGTCCAAAACATTGAATATGAATGGGTTCCCCCCAAATGTAAAAAATGCTCTTGCTTTGGACATACAATAGAAAGCTGTGAATCTAATCTGGTCTGGAAAGCAAAGAAAAGCAATCAAGAAAATAAAGAAGTTAACTGCAGTGCCGATTCAGCCATAGAAGGCAATGTTACTACTGGAATCCCATTAACAGATCTTATCAACAAAAAGAATTCAAATTCTTTTAATTTCAATTCAGGGGAAAATACAAATGTAGAATCCCAAAAGGGTTTCAAAGTTCTGTCAAAAAAGGCATAGAAACTGAAACAATTTCTGATGCATTTGTAGACACAGAGAAAAGTATTGAAAGTTCTCAAGTAAAGGATTCAAATATACAAGTAAATGTGGATACAACTGCTGCAGAGGTTATGATTATAGATGATGGCTCTTACATTAACAGCATTTTAAACAAAGAACCATCTAATAACCCCAATTTCAGTCATTTATCCTCTCATCTTTCCCCAGTCATCAAAAATTCAGATTCAAATTTTGAAGGCAATATCCAAAAGGCAGTCAACTTGATTGCAAATTCTATCTCAGTCACAAGGAAAAGCAAAAAACTCAGCAATGATAAGAAGAAAGGCAAAATGAAAAGTATTAAAGAAATAATAGACAATGGAAACTCTGAAAATTCAAAAGACAATGAATTCAGAAAGAAATACATCACCAAAAATCTCAAATGGGATGAACAACTGAAAGCAATCAACAAAATCTCATATAAGAAGAAAGGGAAAAGAATAGAAACTTTTGAAGAGGAGAGCAGTTATAGTGCTTAGATGCTGCTGCTTCATGTATCCATTATGTATCCTTGCTCTTTATATTTTATTTTATCTTATTCTATTTTTCCAATATGTCTATTATCTCTTGGAATATTATAGGTCTCAATTCTTCTAAAAGAAAATTGGACCTGTCTCATCTTCTTAAAACTGAAAACCCAAGTATGGTTGGTTTGCTTGAGCATAAATTAGATGATCATAAGATAAAAGATTATCACATAAAAAGCTTAAATAATTGGAATATTGTTAATAATAATCAAATGGGGGGTAATGGCAGAATCATGATCATTTGGGACCCCAATATCTGGGATATCACCCATCACTTTGTGAATTTTCAATTTATTCATTGCAAATGTACTAATAAAGGTGGTTTTCAAATTGAGATTACCTTTGTATATGCTTCAAATAGTGAGTCTGAAAGGTTAAAGCTTTGGAACAATCTTGAACAAATTAACTCTAATATGCATTCCCCATGGATTATTTTAGGGGATTTTAATACAATTATGCATGCTCATGAAAAAAGGGGAGGGATCCCCTTCCCCTCTAAAAAACTGGATTTTTTAAATAACTTCCTTCTTAAAACTGGTCTTTGTGAACCATATATTTTTGGCAACAAATATACTTGGAAATCTGGTAAATTTAGAAACATCCATTGCAAACTGGATAGACTATTACTTAACCTTAACTTCACTAAATGTTTTAAAGACTTTAAATGCTACACTCTCCCACAAGCCTCTAGTGATCATACCCCTATTCAAATTATTCTTTCTCAAAACAGTTTTTCAAAGAAAAATTTCCCTTTCAGATTCATTAATGGGTGGGTCTTAGATAATAATTATAATGATATCATCAAAAAAAGTTTGACTTTTAGGGTACAGGGCACTGCCCAGTACAAATTTAGTAATTTTCTCCAAATTGCTAAAAGAAACTTGAAAAACTGGAATAAACTCAGAAATAAAAATGATGTTTTTCATTATAGAGAGGAATGTAAGCTAAGACAGAATCTCTTGGATTATGATTGCTCAGACATTGACAATATCAACAATTTTTTTGATGCCCAAAACAATTTAATCAAGTCCCTACAAGTGCAGTCCATAAATTTGAGGCAAAAAGCTAAAATTGATTGGCTCACTCATGGGGATGAAGCCAGTAAATTTTTCTATGCTAGGATGTCTAGCAGAAAATTTAGAAACGATATTGGTAAAATTATTGATGTAAATGGCAATGTTGTTAATGATGTTTCTAGCATTGAGAAAGAAGCTATTGATTATTTTACTAACCTTTATAATACCATTAGCTACTCTAAAAATTTTCCTATCATTGAACCCAAATATTTTTTGAACTCTAACAGTCAAGACATTCTCCTTGCTCCTATTTGCTTAGAGGATATTAAAAACATTGTCTTTCAAGCTAATAATGATAAAAGCCCTTGCCCTGATGGGTTTGGTGCTAAATTTTATAAAGCTCATTGGGATGATATTAAGATTTTTTTATTTGACTCTATTTCTGAATTTTTTAATTCTGGCAAGCTATTAAAAAATTTCAATCATACTTTTATCACTTTAATCCCTAAAGTTCAAATTCCAAATAGCTTGGATGATTACAGACCTATTGCTTGTTGTAACTTTATTTATAAAATCATTGCTAATATTTTATGCAATAGAATAAAAATATTTCTAAAATTTTTAATCTCTGAAAACCAGTGCGCTTTTATCCCTGGCAGACTTATTGTGGATAATACTCTTCTTGCTTATGAGCTTATTAGAAATTTTAATAATAAAAATAGTAATCTAATGTGTATTAAGATCGACTTACACAAGGCCTTTGTTAAAATTAATAGGCACTTTATAATTTATATGATGCATCAAATGGGTTTTGATAAAAAATTCTGTGCTCTTATTTTTGAATGTATCAACAATGTCTCCTACTCAATTCTGATCAATGGTTCTCCTAAAGGTTTTATACATAGTAATAGGGGTATTAGACAAGGGGATCCACTCTCCCCCTATTTATTCACTATTGCTATGGAATATTTCTCTATACTTAAGGAAATTGAGTCCATTAAGGGAAATATAAAACCCATTAATAGCATTAAACCATCTATTACCCATCTGCTCTATGCAGATGATCTTCTGTTATTCTTACATGCTGACATTAATAGTGCTAAAGCAATTTCTAAGATTTTTAGAAATTTGGATGAGCATGCTGGTCTGAAAGTTAATGACTTTAAAAGTAAAATATATTTCAGTAAAGGCTGTAACAAAAAAATCTGAAATTCTTAATATCCTGAAATTCAAAGAGGGCAATCTTCCTATAAAATATTTGGGTCTGCCTTTGAGTGTTAATCAAATCAATGATAATGACTGCACTAGACTTTTGGACATTATTCGAAATAAATTTGATGGTTGGGCATGTAAACTTCTGTCCCTAGCTGGCAGGGTGAAATTAACACATACTGTCATCATAGCAATCATAATGTATTGGATTCAAGCCCACAATATCCCAATTAAAGCTATCCATAAATTAGAAAAAGCTTGTGCTAATTTCATTTGGAAAGGAAAACAGCATAAAATTGCATGGGATATGGTCTGTAAACCAAAAAAATATGGGGGCCTTGGCCTTAGGAATTTTAATGATTTGAGAGAAGTCTGTAAGCTTAAACTTTTTTGGAAGTTTGTTAATGGGAATTCACTATGGGCTAAATGGATGAAAGCAAAATATCTTAAAAATAAGAATTTTTGGACTGCAAAAGTTGAAAATCATCACAGTTTCTCCTGGAAAAACATTCTGGGATGCAGGGATATTGGTCTAAAACTTTTGGATAGAAAATTTAAAGATGGTAATCAGACCAGCTTATGGTTTGATCCATGGATTTATGGAAAATCCCTGGTCAGTTTTTTGGGTTGGGATAGCTTGCTTAGGTTTGGTGGGACTTTTGATAAAGTAAGCACCATTATTCAAAACAATACTTGGAATACATTTAACCACCCTGCATCTTCCATTTTTAATGAAACCATTAAAAAAATTACAATTAACCCAAATTTGCAAAATGACACTTGGGAATGGAGGCTTACTAAAAAAGGGAATTTTCCTTTCAAAAAAACCTAGAAATTCATTCGGGGGCATGAAAGTGAAGTTGAGTGGTACAATGTTATCTGGAATAAATCGAATTGTCCAAAAATGTCACATTGTGCTTTCTTTGCTGTTATTAACAGATTACCTACTAGGGACAGATGCTTGAAATGGAATAAAAATGGTGAAACAATCTGTCTACTTTGCAAACAGGAGACTGAAAGCATAAATCACCTATTCTTTTATTGTATTTCTTCAAAGCATATTTGGTATATTGTCAAATCAAATCTCAAAATAAACCAACATCAGGCTATTCAAAGCATTAGAGAAAGCATCAAATACATTCAGGAAAATTTCAAAGAAAAATCAAAGGAATTCAATAATGCTAGCATTTTTCTCACAACAACCATCTTTCACATTTGGAAAGAAAGAAATCAAAGACTTCATACCCAAAAGGATACAAGCATCATTCAACTTTGGAAAATTATAGATATGGAGAGTCAAATTCTCCTCAAAAAATGTGAAAGCAGGCAAAAATTCTCTGAAAATCTCAATAAAAATCTGTGGAAATCAGATAGATATGAAACAAAATTGGAAACTTTCTTACAAAATGAGAAACAAGATTCTGTCTTTCCTGGAGGCAAGCTTCTTCACCACAGTGGGCATCACTGGATGAAGAAAGCCAATAGCCTCAGTAAATTCAAATCTGAGCCTGCGCGAATTGATGGCGGCCACCTCTACCGTCAAACCAGTCCCTATAATAGGCAGGGAAAGGGAAGTAGTTTTATTAACTATCAGTATAATCACAATTTTTATAATATACACTCTGATGGTTCCTTTTACTTACCTGGTAGGGGCGGAGACTACCGCACACTCAAGCACAAGTCTTTTTCTGATCATTTCCTGCATTTAGACAGGATTTCACAGCTAGACATGAGTAATCATAGAGTTACTTCTGATTGTCTCAATAGCAAATTCAACTATCATTTTCGTCACTTATCTGTCTTGGACAAGAGTGATTCCAGCAAATATGATGAGCCTATTGCTAGAGATCTCTCAAATAATAGGGATCTGAATTCAACCGAGCTTCGCATAGTCAATAATTCTCATTCGAATCAAAGAGCCTTAGCCTCGCATTCCTCCTCTCGTATATCTAATCGGGACTTTCTATCCAACAATGGAGGCGGTCATTCCATAGCCGATAACATTACTTTTATCTGCAAGGGAAGTAAACACAATTTTTTTAGAAATAATTCTAAAAATCCTTGCTGTATTTCGAATAATGATACTGGGTTTTTACCTGTCTCAGCTTGGAGGAGAGACCGCTCGTCCAATAGCATCCCCACGAAGATTATGTTGCTGTCCAAAGATGAATACATCAAATAAAAAACCAGCGACATTAAAAGTGATAGCTTTTACTACAGAAGCGAGCTAAACAACAAAATATATCACATATCTTGCTGGTGCAGAGGGGAAAGCAGCAAGCTTGCAGATGAACCTGCTCACTCTGTTAATTTCCTTTCCAATCGATGCTATTCAACAGACAATCTGGAAATTAACAACGCTAATTTGAAGAAAAGCAAGGATTCGGAGAAAAGCAGCAAGTTTTGGAAGAAAAAGAGACATTTCATCTCCGTCCCTCAATTTCATAGTGAAAAGCTTAATAATAGCATCGCAAACGAAGACTATAGAGAGATCGAGAAGCTTTGGAAACCTCCTTGAGGAGTTTGATTGTTGTTTTGGGAGGACGAGTTCGGTGCCCGTCGCCATTTTTTTCTCGCGATGTGTTGTTGCGACTACACCCAAGACCACTCGAATACAATCGCAACGCGCAACGCGGAAAAGCCAAATCGTGATAGCTAGTGTAAAAACAACCGATTATCTAACTCAACCAAACTCCAACCAATACCAAATAGCCCAACACAAGATCACAACACCAATACAAGCAATATATGAATGCAATAACAATAAGTAAATCACACACGATTTTATAGTGGTTCCACTAACGTTGTGTTAGTGTACATCCACTTGAGAGAGCTTTTATTATTTCACCAATAGAAGAGTACAAGAGATTGTTAACAATGATCACAATATTCTAGCAAGAATATAATTTTGTGGAGATTAGAATTGAAGAAATAGGATTTGCCTAAACCCTAGATTTGGAGGATAAAAACCCTTGATTTGGAATTAGATTAGGTTGTCTTTGTTTTACACCAAAAAATAGCTTATATACTTTGGTAGGAGACCAAGGCAAATCCCCAAAATGCCCTTAGCTAATGACCCAAACAGCTGCACCAAGCCCAGGCCCGAAGCCCCTGGAAACGCCGACTCAGACGTCTGGGATAGGGCTCCAGACGTCTGGCCGAACTTTTGGGAAACTGGCCCCTGTAGGGCCAGACGTCTGGCCCATTACTGCAGACGTCTGGCTGTAGCCTGCAGGCAGCCAGCACACCAAACACCCCCCAGTTTGCTCCTCCAGACTCCGTTTCGCAATCCGTCTTCTCCGACACCAAACTACATTCATCCCTTTCAATTCTCCATCATATAGTGTCACAAAATTTAACACTTCACCTTGACACTATATCCATCTCCAACACCAATGGTACCATACCATCAACAACCAATAGCTCCAACTACCAACACTTCTACCTTCAACCAAACATGAATGTTTTCCCAACGGGTTCCGGCATAGCCACCCCCCATTGCACTTCATCAACGAGTTCAGGCACAAAGCCCCCACCCACCAATGAAATGTTGAAAACATCCAACACCGTCTCACCAAAGACAAGAGCACTAGGAGTGTACACTAGCACTACACCAAGAAGATAGAACGACAATCTCATACCAATACTCTTCCTCATCCACACTAGTATCTCTCTCAACCGTGCCACCACGTGGCACCTAGCACTTCTCCAAGCAAATCAAGTCCGAGCAATGCTCGAACTTCCCAACCGGCAATGCCTTAGTGAACATATCCGCCGCGTTCTCCTTTGTGTGCACCTTTCGAAGATATACTTGCTTATCCTCATCCATGGCTACCAAGAATGACTCCCTCACTTCTATATGCTTAGTCCATGAGCTAAATGCCAAATTCTCCGCCAAGTGAATAGCACTTTGGCTATCACATTGAACATCGATGCTATCGTGTCCAATCCCCAAGTCACACAACAAACGCTTCAAATAGAGTGCCTCCTTAGCCGCCTCCACCGCGGCTATCAACTCTGCTTCCGTAGTGGATAAAGCTACTACGGTTTGCAATCTCGATCTCCAACTTATGGCCGTACCACCTAGTGTGAAGACATATCCGGAAGTTGATTTTCTCCTATCCCTATCACCGGCGTAGTCTGAATCACAATAACTAACTATTTTGCAATTCATTCCTCCACTATCACCAAAAACAAGACCATGAGATGACGTACCTTTTAGGTATCTCAAGATAAGCTTCACGGCTTCCCAATGCGACTTTCCCGGATTAGACATAAAACAACTAACCACCCCGACGACATTTGCAATATCGGGTCTTGTACACACCATAGCATACATCAAGCTTCCAACCGCACTTGCATATGGCACCTTTGCCATATAAGCCTTGTCTTTCTCCAAGATAGGTGAGCCTTTACTCGAAAGCTTCACATACAAAGGTAAAGGTGTATTTGACGCCTTTGCATTCTCCATGCTAAACCGGCAAAGCACTTTCTTAATGTACTCCTTTTGAGTCAATTTCAACTCAAAATGCTTTCGATCCCTTTCTATTGCCATGCCCAATATCCTCTTTGCTTCTCCAAGGTCCTTCATTTCGAATTCCGACTTTAATTGCAATTTCAACTTGTTGATTTCATTCTTGTCCTTCGAAGCAATGAGCATGTCGTCCACATACAAGAGTAAATACACCCAACAATCATTTCCCAACTTCTTGAAATACACACAAGCATCCTTGATGCTTCTATTGAAACCATTTTCAAGCATAAAATGATCAAATCTCTTGTACCATTGTCTAGGTGATTGCTTCAACCCATATAGTGATTTCTTCAACTTGCACACCATATTTGACTTACCATTTACAACAAAACCTTGCGGTTGCTCCATGTAAATGTCTTCATCCAAGTCACCATGCAAGAAGGCAGTCTTCACATCAAGTTGCTCCAACTCCAAGTCGTGAATAACAACTATGGCAAGTAATACCCGGATAGAAGTATGGCGCACAACCGGTGCGAATATCTCATCATACTCCTTCCCCTTTCTTTGTGCAAATCCCTTAGCCACTAACCTAGCTTTGTATCTCCCATCGTCCTTCACCTTGTAAATCCATTTGCACCCTATAACACGGTTTCCTTTAGGAAGCGGAACCAAACTCCAAGTTCGATTCTTCATTAATGATTGCATCTCTTCCTCCATGGCACAAATCCACTTCAAGCTATCACTCGAATTCATGACGTCATCAAGGTCCAAAGGCTCATCTTGGACTACATGAAGCGCATAGTCCAACTTATCACAAAAGCTAAGATAGTTCCAATCACCATATCTTTTGGGTGGCCTTATAGCACGACGACCAACCCGAGTAGCAATATTATCACCCAAACTCCTTTCAGCTCCACCTTGAACCGAATCTTCTCTAGGTTCGTGTACATCACCAACACTACTAGAGGCACCTTGTGGACTATGTGATGTATCATCAACCGCTTTCTCCTCACAAGCATCTTCAACTAATCTACTCTCTCTACTACTTGGACAAAATATGGTAATAACTTCCTTCCCCTTCGATTCATCACGAACTAAGACCGGAATATCCGATGAGCTTTCATTCTCCTTGAACAATGCAGACTCATCAAAAGTAACATGACGAGAGTTTGTCACCTTCTTCGTTTCTGGATTCCAAATCCGATAGCCTTTCACTCCATCCGTATAGCCAAGCAAGACCCCCTTGAAAGCTCTTGGTTCAAGCTTATCATTACCCGGATCATGCACATAAACCGGACTTCCAAAGACACGAAGATAGCTCAAGTCAATATTCTTTCCCTTCCACACTTCCTCCGGAATTTTGTTATCAATAGCCGAGCACGGAATTCGATTAATGATATGCACCGCGGTTGACAAAGCTTCGGCCCAAAATCCCTTAGACAAACCCGATGTCAATCTCAAGCATCGAGCTTTCTCTAGTATAGTACGATTCATCCTCTCCGCAACTCCATTTGATTGCAGATCTCCCGGTGTAGTAAAATGTCTCTGAATCCCATGATGCTTGCAAAACTCTAAGAATTCTCCGGAAACATACTCCCCGCCATTGTCGGACCTAAGAACCTTCAAAGACTTACCACTCTCATTCTCAACAAGAGCCTTCCATGCTTTGAACTTTGCAAATGCCTCCGACTTAGCCTTCATTACATACACCCAAACTTTACGAGAAAAATCATCTATAAAGGAAATATAATACCTTGCTCCTCCCAAAGAAGCTACCGGTGCCGGTCCCCACACATCTGTGTGCACATACTCAATAACATTTCTTGAATCATGTTTTCCTTCACCGAATGATACTTTTGTTTGCTTCCCCAAGACACACTCTTCGCAAAAATCCAATTTGTTGAAACTCTCACCATCGATCATCTCCCTCTTCCGAAGAATCTCCAAACTCCTCTCCGAGCTATGACCCAACCTCAAATGCCACAACCTTGTCGCATCCAAGCCACGAGAACTATCAACACCTACACAAGTTTCACCTTCTACGGTCTCTCCACGAAGCAAATAAACACCATGAGCCCTAGCACCTTTCATGACCACAAGTGCCCCCTTCGAAACCCTCAAGCCATCTCTCTCAATAGTGATCTTGCATCCCAAAGAATCTAATTGCCCCAAAGAGATAAGGGACTTCCTAAGTCCCGGAACATAGCGCACATTAGTGAGAGTACGAACTACTCCGTCAAACATCCTAATTTGCACGGAACCAATGCCCTTCGACTTACAAATAGCACCATTTCCCATAATAATTGAATTTCCCTCTTTAGCAACAAGAGAAGAAAAACAATTCCTATTAGGCGTCATATGATACGATGCCCCCGAGTCGAGCACCCACTCACTACCGGAAACATCCGATGCTACCGCCGTCAACACATCTATGTCTTCCTCACCAACACCTCTCTCCACCGCTACAGATGAAGATGCTACTTCCCTTTTACCCTTCTCCTTGTCCGGACATTCATTTCTCCAATGACCGTGTTTTTTACAAATATAGCACTTGCCTTTCCTCTCCTTTGATTTTCCTCTCCAACCGGGATTCCTAGATTTGGAACGCCCCCGATTCTCCTTTTTCACATATCTTTCCTTCTCCACAAACAAACCTTGACCATTTCCGGCACTACTACCACCAACACTCAACTCCTTCATTTGATCTCTCAACTCCTCACTAAGAAGACCCGTCTTGACATCATCTAACGTCAATGTATCCCGGCTATAGATCAAGCTATTCGAGAAACCCGTATAACGGTCCGGCAACGAACATAACAATATCATCGCCTTTTGCTCTTCCTCAATCTTCAAATCTACCGCCTTCATCTTCATTAGCAAATCATCAAACACATTCAAGTGTGCCTTAAGCGAACTCCCCTCTTTCATCTTATACGTGAAAAACGTTCGCAACAAGATCAAACGATTAGTTAGAGACTTCTTCATATACAATTCTTCCAACTTATCCCAAATTCCCTTAGCGGTGGTTTCACCACTAATTTCGGAGATCACATTCTCTCCCATTGCAAGTTGAAGTGTAGTAAATGCCCACTCTTCCATTTCTTCTCTCTCAACATCCGAGATGTCCACCGGCAACAAATGTGTATCAAACACTACCCTATGAACATGATTTCTTCTTAAAACCGCTTTCATCTTCCATTGCCACTTTTCAAAATCATTATCGCCATTCCACTTGTCGATTACCAATTGAGATCCCGAAGCCACATACGATCCACGTACATAAGACGCAATACCAGTTGGACCAATCATTGATGGACTATTAGAGTTATCCGATTCTGGCATTTCTACAACCACCTAGCAACATCAAAGCTCTGATACCAAATGTTGTTGCGACTACACCCAAGACCACTCGAATACAATCGCAACGCGCAACGCGGAAAAGCCAAATCGTGATAGCTAGTGTAAAAACAACCGATTATCTAACTCAACCAAACTCCAACCAATACCAAATAGCCCAACACAAGATTACAACACCAATACAAGCAATATATGAATGCAATAACAATAAGTAAATCACACACGATTTTATAGTGGTTCCACTAACGTTGTGTTAGTGTACATCCACTTGAGAGAGCTTTTATTATTTCACCAATAGAAGAGTACAAGAGATTGTTAACAATGATCACAATATTCTAGCAAGAATATAATTTTGTGGAGATTAGAATTGAAGAAATAGGATTTGCCTAAACCCTAGATTTGGAGGATAAAAACCCTTGATTTGGAATTAGATTAGGTTGTCTTTGTTTTACACCAGAAAATAGCTTATATACTCTGGTAGGAGACCAAGGCAAATCCCCAAAATGCCCTTAGCTAATGACCCAAACAGCTGCACCAAGCCCAGGCCCGAAGCCCCTGGAAACGCCGGCTCAGACGTCTGGGACAGGGCTCCAGACGTCTGGGACAGGGCTCCAGACGTCTGACCATTACTGCAGACGTCTGGCTGCAGCCTGCAGGCAGCCAGCACACCAAACACCCCCCAGTTTGCTCCTCCGGACTCCGTTTCGCAATCCGTCTTCTCCGACACCAAACTACATTCATCCCCTTCAATTCTCCATCATATAGTGTCACAAAATTTAACACGATGTTGTATTTGAGATGTTTTGTTTTTTTTGACGGCTACCATAAACTAGGGTTAGCTTTTCTTCTGACTTGGTTACAGGTACTTTGTTTCCCTACCCGGTTTATATGTATCTGGGCTTGGCCCGTTTACCCAATTTCAAAAAAAAACTCGGATGGAAGAAGTAGCTTCTATTTTACATGTAAAATTTTTTATCACATTGGAAAAATTACAAACCAAAGATTGTTGGTTAATACTGAAGCATTATGCATTTGATAATTTTGAGAAGAATATTGAAGATCAAGAGTTGGTGAATATTGGGAATCAAATTATAAGCAAGGTAAAACATTCTCCTCTGGCTCTAAGGGTTGTAGGAAGTTTGTTGGGTAAACAAGTAAGCATTAGTGAATGGGAGAAGATTCTCAAGCAAGACATGTTGAAGGAAACTATGGATGTTCTTTTAAGTTTCCAACATCTACCTCTGCATCTACAGCGTTGTTTTGCATATTGTAGCTTGTTTCCTAAAGATTATAGATTTTCCACCTATTCTAAAGAAATTTTGGTTCCTCTTTTGATAGCACAAGGATTTGTGGAAAATACAAGTGAAAGTGAGTTGACCCTTGAGGAAAAAGGAAGTATGTATTTTAAGCAGCTGCTATCGTATTCTTGTTTCGAAAGGCATCCCTATGGTTACTACATGATACATGATTTACTTCATGATTTAGCAGAAAAGGTTTCTAAGAAATATTGTCATAGAGTTGAGGATCATGGCTCACTGGATATCCCAATAACATGCGTTCATCTCTCTATGTGCATGAAAGAAGACTTGGTAGACACATTTGATGTATCGAAACTAAAAAAGCTGCGTACCTTAATCATTTTGTCTGATGCTCATTCTACAAATATTTTCAGAAACAGAAGGGAAGTGTTTCAAAATCTGACTTAGCTTCGAGTATTTCATGTAGAATCTGACTTGCAAATGGAAGTATTGAGCAATCCCCACATAGATAAACTGAAGCATCTTCGGTATTTGCATCTACATTATGATAAGAAGCTACCAAAAGCCTTGGCGAAGCTTTATCACCTGCAGTATTTTTACTTAAGTATATATCGAGTATACAGACTTCAAAATCATAAAAAAGCAAATACTTTGCCTCGAGATTTTGAAAAGTTAACGAACTTGCGAACTTTGAGATTTTATGATACTAACCCAAACTTCAACATCATTTCATTGTGAGAAAAATAGTGTGAACATGATGATGCTATTGAAAAACTTACCTCCTCGTAGAATTTTCTCTATTGGGAATCTAGAAAATGTTACAAGTAAGACAGAAGCTGCAAATGCCATGCTAAACCAATAAAGAACCTTCATAATCTTAGATTTGCATGGAGCAACACCCAAACAACACAGACAACACAAAATCATGTCAAATGGTTTTGGAGGACTTAGCCTCATCTGAATCTTGAAATACTATAGGTTAGAAGATATGATGGTGTTGAGGCTTCAAAGTGGGATAAAAAGTGAACAGGCTTTCCCTTCATTTTATTTTACTCAAGTTTAGTGTCTTGCAAAAAGTCAGCAAGCTGAAGTTTCTTAGCTTCCCCGTTAGTAACAGACTGTTTTTTCTCTAAAGTTAGAAAATTTTCCCAAAGTGATGCAACCATCAATGTTTAACTATTCTCCATGTCTTGCTAACCTTCAGACAATAAGGTGCTGAAGATAAAAAATGAAAATCATTTATTTGATATTGGTCTTCCAAATCATAGAGGTGAACTACAAGGGTTCCACAAGCTACAATTTTCAAAGCCTCCTAACTTGAGTGCTACTTTAACTAGATTGTGGATTAATGATTTTTAGTGTTCATTATTATGGAAAATTTAGAGTACTGAGAACCTTAGACCACTTAAGAACTACAAAATGTCATATGCCAAAATTTCCATTTTCCCAGCAATTACTTGCAACAAGTCAGTTTCCTGTATAAATGTGGACTATGAAGAAGGCAACCCACTTTGCAACACCGTTTCTAACATCCCTTCATTTGGAAGTCAGATTAATCTAGCATCTAAGAATAGTTGAGTTTTTTGTAATCCTTGCTTTAGTCTCTGCTAATTTGTTGAATAATATATACAACTCTTTCAAATATTGTTTCCATACTTCAAATTTTTGGGCTTCAGTAATCCTGCCTTATAGACTAATTTGGTCTAACTGCTTGCTATATATGGCTTTTGTTTCCTATGATATTTCTTCTAAGCACTTCGGATGCAGAGGAAGTAATGTTCAGGTAGAACATGATCATATGTTCCAATCATTTTTACAGTTTTGTTATGGCTGGTGTAGTGTTTGATTAGCATATGTAGATTTAGTTTTTGTATCCATTCAGCAAATTAAACATTATGATGACTGTTGGGGTAGATTTCATACAAATGATTATAAATCAATCCAAATAAATGCGGAAACAATAAGATCGTGTTGTAGTGCGATAAAACAAACAAAAACAAGAAAATAAAACAGCAAATTGTAGAAGAAAGTAAATAGAGAGTTCACATACGGATTTATAATGGTTTCATCGCTAGATAATGTACATCCACTTTGGGTAGAGGAGATTTTATTATTTTTAAGAAAAGAGAATTTTATAAGATTGATAATGGTGGTTAAGAAGAAAAATAAGAAATACAACTGTATATGATGATTCTACTCATATTAATCTCTGCCTTTATATAAAGAAACTAAGCCATTATTCTCAAATAAGTTGGTGTCGGCTAGAGATGCGACCCAAAACTAAATGACAGTCGATTTAAAAGTAATAACAACAATAATAATAAGTAAAAAATCATGATAATAATAATAAAGTAAAATAATTAAATAAATAATAATATAATAGTCAATAAGTAAAATAAAAATAAAGATAAAAATATATAAAGAATTAAAAAAATCATGATGATAATGGTACTAATAGTAATAGGAATAGAAGACCAAACACTACGTTTTAAGCTTCTATTCACTAGTCCTATAACCTAAAACTTATAATACTACACCTAAACCAACCCTAGGCAAAATAAACTCATATCTCATGCTTTTGGTACGTGGATCCCTAACTTCCACGCGCTTCTGTCTGATACCAGCTCCTCGGATATATTTCAATTCTTTAATTCTTTTTTTCCTACTTCATCCCATGTATACCTTAGTCGACTTCTACCTCCCTTTGAGCATTCGATGCGGCCTATAATGCCAACACGCACAGGTGCCTCAGGAGGCCTTCGTTGGAGATGTCCTAACCATCTTAAGCGTTGTTGGACTAACTTCTCTTCAATTGATACTACTCCAAGTTTGTCATGTATATCATCATTTCTAATTCGGTCTCGTCTGTATGACCATAGCTCCATCGCAGCATACGCATCTTTGCTACACTTATCTTATGGGCATGCTGTCTTTTAGTAGGCCAACATTTTGCACCATACAACATCGCAGACCTGATTGTCGTTTTGTAGAACTTTCCTTTAAGCTTTTGTGGAACCTTCCTGTCACAGAGAATGCTAGACACTAGTCGCCATTTCATTCATCCCGCTTGAATTCTAAAACTAACATCTTCATCAATCTCGTCATCATACTGCAACATTGATCCTGAATATCGAAAGGGTTACTTCTTGAGCACTACTTATCCGGCCAGAGTGACGTCTCCAACCTCTAATCTGACACCGTTAAACTTGCACTTCATATACTCTATTTTAGTTCTCCTAAGCCTAAAACCCTTTGATTCTAAAGTCTGCCTCCACAACTCCAGTTGTCTATCAAGCCCCATCATTCTTTCGTTGATTAGTACAACATTATCAGCAAAGAGCATACACCAAGGAATCTCACCTTGTATATCCTTTGTAACCTCATCCATCACTAGAGCAAAAATGTAGGGGCTCAAAGCTAACCCTTATGTAATCCTATGTTAATGGGAAAGTCATTAGTTTCATCATTGCATGCTCTGATACTAGTCACATCATTATCGTACATATCCTTAATAAGGGTAATATACTTTGTTGGGACTCTCTTCTTTTCCAAAGCCCACCATATAACCTTTTTCCGTACTTTTGCCATAAGCTTTCTCCAAATCAATAAATACCATGTGTAGCCCTTCTTTTTCTCCTTAAATCTCTCCATAAGTTGTCTTATCAAGAAGATCGCCTTTGTGGTTGACCTTCCAAGCATGAAATCAAATTTTTTTTGAAACGCTTGTCATCCTTCTTAATCATGTTCAATGACTCTCTCCTAAAGCTTCATTATATGACTCATAAGCTTAATTTCTCTGTAGTTTGTGCAACATTGAATATTTCCTTTATTCTTGAAGATTGGAACTAATATGCTTCTCCTCCAATCATCTGGCATCTTGTTTGTGTCAAATTTACTATTGAACAACGTAATTAGCCAGGCTATCCTTGCATCTCCAAGGCATCTCCACACCTCAATTGGGATGTCATCAAGCCCCAACGTCTTGCTTGCTTTCATTCATTTGAGCGCCTCCTTTATCACGAACTTTTGAGTTCTCCGAATCATGGTTTTAAATCTCCTATATATCGCCCGAGATCTCCTCCGAGATCTCCTTTTCACACTTAAACGAGACGATACATCAAATCTCCTTCATATCTCCCTCGACACTCATCTCGTCCGAGATATTCAAATCTCACCCGATATATGGATCAAAATCTCAATCTGAGATCTCACCCGAAATTATACATTTTTTTTTATTTTCCATAATATTTTTTATTTTCATATTGATTCAAAAGAAACTACTCAATTCAATTATAATTTACCCACTTCTTGAACATATTCTTTACTTTTTATCTTAATGAGTCATAGCGAAATGTTTCACTTCTTTATTATGTTCAAATAAAAGAATATTATTCAATCATTACCAAATCAATTTAGCTAATCAAGCTACTACTCTTCTAAAATTATTACTTTTTCCATGTAAATCAAGTATGTTACCATTTTTATTTTTACTAAAAAAGTTATAACCGTTAAATAAATTTTTGACACATAAGTACATTCGAGATATTCCCGAAATGCATTATAGGACCCGAGATGTCAATCCGAGATGTACACCCGATATGTACTCATCTCGTCCGAGATCTCCCCGATACGAGATAACTTGTGTAAAAATTCCGAGACGAAATGTGACCGAAATCCGATATTTAAAACCTTGCTCCGAATAAAATGTCTACTGGTGTCATCAAGAGAGTCGTCCAGCTCGATCATAGTTCTATCACCTTCTTCATTGAATAGCTTGTCTAAGTATTTTTTTCATCTATTTTTTATCTCATAGTCGTTCACCAAATGTCTATTATTCTCACCCTTGATGCATTTAACTTAGTTGAAGTCTTTCATCTTCCTCTTGCGGAGCTTAGCTATCATATAGAATTTTTTCAACCTCCTTCGTACATAGCTTTTGATATAGATCTTCATACGTCCGACACCTTGCTTCACTCACCGCTCTCTTTTCGTTCTTCTTTGCCACTTTGTACTTTTGCATGTTGTCCTCGCTCCTATGATGATGCAAACATTTATAGCATTCCTTCTTCTCTTTGATAGCCTTTTGGACATCACTGTTCCACCAACACAAATTTTTAGATTCTCTTTTATTTTCTTTTATTATCCCAAACACCTTAGTAGCCACTTTTTGAATGCGTGTTGTCATCTCATCTCACATGTCATTTGCTTCTCCTTATATATTTCATGCCCCTTCTTCCATCACTTTATCCTTAAACACCCGTGAGGCGTCTCCTAAAATAATTCTTCTTCTCATATGGGTAATTTATTGCTCTATTTAATGCTATAAAAGAGGCAATATATTTGAGTAGTTATCTCAAATATCATACAAATCTTCTTCAATTGAAAATATTGTATCACTAAAATCAATAATACCTTTCAAATCATCTTTATTATGGAAATATTATATCACCAAATCTAACAATGACAAGAGAATGTTTTACATAAACAGCACACACGCACAAAAAGATGAGTAAGCCGATGAATTTCATATTTTCCATTGCTTAAACATGTAGGATTTTATCATTTTAAATTTGTTACACTTTCTCTTTTTCATGCGTATTTGAAGATTATGCTAAAGGCAATTATGGCGGAGGTGCTACTTCAACTGGATCGAGTAATCTGCTCAAATTTTTAAGTTTCTACTCTAATTGAAGTTTTCAATTACATAGATAAATATCAACTTAACAATTTTCTGGCTTTACAAATAGATTGCATATGCTTTGAAAGATTGGTTAAAAACTATTTTTCAGTACTTAATATCAAATGACCAAACCATGCACTTCAAATGTTCTCATATCCTCTTTTCTTTAGGAGTGCAATATTTATATCTGATTGTGTTCAAGTATTTATAGCTGCATAAAGCAATTCAATACTTCTGGATAGCTATCTTTCAGACTTGAACTCCATCGGCTAAATAAAACTGCAACTACTTTATCTACCTAATCTATAACAGTGCACAATCTATTTATGTTTATAGGGTAGTACGATTTAGTATTTACACAACTAAACACTTACCACTGTTGCTTGAACATTTAATAAAATTAAATCATAAAATCTACTTCAAATACCATGTTTCAAGTAAAAAGGGCAAACATCTTCAAACAATCAAAAACAAAACCAAAATGTAAGAAATTTAAAGAATCAAAATAGAATACCAAAAATTTTATAGCGATTCACCAAGATATTTAGCATACGTCTAATTTATTTTTTGTAGCTAACTAGATTTATCTATTACAACCAAATTACAATGTAAACCTGGTCTAAACTTACTGATTTGGAGTTCGGCAGCAACTCCATGTAAAATCAAAAAATATCCAAAGTTCCTTTTTCTATGTTGAAGTTTACTATATACAAACAACTATCACTATGGAATCCTCAAATCTAGTTTGAATCAGTTTAACTTCCATATCCGAATTTCCAACATGAAAAACATGTCAATCTGACACGACTTATAAGATTTGATTAATCGTTGTCCTATCATTCTTTTCCTTAAATATGCTAAGTCTTTATATTTTTGTTCTTCAAAGGCAAAATTGTCACCACCGATCAATGTTCATCGCAAAACTTGTCTTTTTCTTCAATCTTGCATATAGAATCATAATAGTGAAAGTAAGACCCATAAATGTATGATGGATCAATCGATAGCCGATCGATGTAGTTAAATCTGTACTTAACATTTTTCTTTTGAACTTCATTCTTGATTCCTTCCTTGTTATGTAACGACCCAACTTTCTACCACCAGAAAGTCGCATCATCTTTAAGAAAGAAAGGGATAGAAAAGAGAAAAGATAAAGAAGAAAGAAGAAACAACATCAGAATCTCAATAGCGGAACGAATAAATTATATTAATCACATAAATATTACATAATATACAACATCAATTAGAGTTGCACAGATAATACATCACAAATAGATAATTCACTTATCATCATAAATAGATAATCCATATTATCATCACACTTTAACCAAAGCATCCATATCACATAGCATTACTTATCTCATATTTGAGATTTCAAACCATTCAAGGAAATCAATATCATCCATCATACATTACCTAGTTCATTCTTTTACCATTTCGTAGTCTAGTTCCACTAAAAATGTCACTCAATTCAAATACCAAATAACACTCACCTAAAGCATGTTTTGAATTGAGACAAGTGACCAAGTCCAAATCTGCAAAGCCACTTCCATCAATTGAGTCGTTTTCATGGAACATTGCACTTCTCTTAGAATATCGGCACTTCATTCCAAATAAATATAGAGCTGCGTCTTTTCGGTAGATATAAAATGAAGTCTTGCATCTGAAATCTTCTATCACGGTTGAAAATTTCTAAAAGTTACTCCATTCTTTGGCCAAACAAATCTCTTTTTCTCCTTTCCATTATTTTTCATTTCATTATTTTTATAATGGATCGATACCGATCAATATCAACCGGTACAGATCGATTTTGCTTCATAGGTATATAAGTAAAATACTTAGAATATTTCGATCCACCGTCATTTTATTTCTGCCTTAAACTACTCGAACCCTTGCGAGCAAAAACCACTGCCTCCTCCCTATACAATTATGATTCAAGCAACAAATCATCTTCTAATTCAAACCTAAGCTGTAATTTTCCTTGCCGATCCATCTTAAAATCTCGAATCTGATCCAGTTCATCAAGCTTCGATCTCATTCCTCAACCGTCATCTTTCAATTCGACTTCATCTTTGATTTAAGGTAGGGGCACCACTAAGCTCAAGATCGCTATTGCCGCTACTTTTCCAGGCTCCCGAGGCTATCATCGATCCATCCCACCACCGTCACTAACTTCGTTCACTCATCAACCATAGGACAACCGTGGTCTTTGGAAGAAGATTGGGAGATGGTGATAATTAAAAGCGGAAAACTATTCAACACATTTTGGCTATGGATTGGATATTGGGCCTTGGTTGATTTGATTTTCCAAATTACCTCTATGGATGCTCTTTGTATTCCGAATGAAATCGAATGTCGATGTATCCTTGGATGTTTGTCCCATCGATGTTTGAATTCGACTACCTAAGATCCTCTATCCTACAATGATAGATTTCTATGTCGCTTTTGATTCCTTTCGGTTTCATTGACGTAAATCCTATGTTAATGGGTAATGCCTAACATGTAATTCCATCGTATGAAGAAACTCGTTTGCTAGAACGAGCGAGCTTTCTACAAAGAGTACTTCGGTACACCATGCCAAAGACATAGGACGCACACTGCATAGAATGATACACAACAATGCCCTTGATTGATGTACATAATCTGATTGGTCAATACAAGTCTATATCCATTAGATGCTATACATATGATAGAGTTATGGGTATGCCTTAGGAGGCAATTATGTAATTAGTTACATATATCTAACTCATTGATCAACCTTGTTCGAATAAAGGTGTTTTCATTCTATTATATATACTTGATACAATGTGGTTATATTAATTAATTAATTTAATTAGAAGTATATTTAATAGAAAATCCATAAATGGTATATTTTGTGATAGTAGTTAAAAAGTGTTGTAACCATGAGTAATTAATCAGAATGAAACAAATATATCATTTAAAATGTCCCTAGTCAAGATGCGTCGAGACTGGATATCATGTAACTGTTGATACTAGAGTACGTAATGCTTTCCAAATGTTGGGCAGTATATTACTCACGACTACTGCGCAGGGGTTACGTACTAATAATTAATAACTATGGAACAACTCACAAGGTATTTTTCTATTGGTTAAATAATTAAGGTCAAATAGAAAATATCGATGCGACTAATTTACACAGTTCTTTCGACTTGAGAATATTGTGAATTTTCAATATGAAAGCTCCGCTTTGATTATTGTCAAATCATGGCATAACGTCCATGGAGTGATTATAGTTGGTCGAGTGGAAGTATTGGAAGTGAAGCACTATTCAAGCGATGATTCGTCTCTTTAATAATACGAGGTTAGTATCATGGTCAACTGATGTCAACTCAAGGTTAAAGTCTCTGGCCAGAGTACTTCGATTAATAGTAATCGTTGTTATTGAACCAAGGACTTTGTGTTTGGACTATAAAGTTGATGTGGACGATATTGGAATTTTGACCATTACCAAATTCCAAAAGTTCTAATGTGATATAGTTTTGACGAAGATAATTGGTGTAAATAATTGTCACTATTAGATACAACTTATAATAAACAAAATTAGATTTTACTAAAACATATGTAAGCAAAGAATTCAACCAAAATGTCACACCACTTGCTAAGTGACGCGTGAACATTAATATTTGAATTATTCAATATTAACCGCTGACTCAATTTACATCTTTGAGTTGCACAACCATAATGATGAATTCTTCAAAAAACCACATGATTTAATTAATTTATAAGAAGTTGTAAATTAATTAAATTAATTAGTATTTGAGAAATATTCATTATTATTTATTTTATTTGATGTTTTGAAGTTATTTGTAATTATTTGAATGTGTTTATAAAAGTTGTATTTGCACGCATTGAAATATTATATCAATGTAATTAAATAAAAAATAATCACATGCATTGATTTATGGGATCTTATGTCATTTGATGACACGTAATTTTCAACCATACCATGTAAAGGAATAGGAGTGAAAAGTGAAAGTTAATCAAGAGAATTAATTTGGGAAGTTTTAATTAAAGAATGGGAAATGTTTCCTTCTTTCAAAAAAACATATTATCTAATTCTTTCTGTGCGTACAATTGACTTTCTCATTTTTCATTCTTCTTTCTGTAACTTTTCTGGTTCTCTCCTTCTTCTCTAATGGCTAATATGAGATCTTCCATAGCTTCAATTGTTTCCAAAATCATATACGAATAAGATAAATTATAAAAAGTGGTTTATTCCTCTTGATCCTTGTTAACCCGCCTTTTTACAAGGCCGTGGACATGCGGGTTTAACTTAATCGACTGCACGTTCGTCGAGGCTGGTGTACGATGGATTCAGTCGACTAGATGGATAGATGACGCAACATGCTTGGGAGATGGAAATATGATTGGATAAAGATGGATCAACTATAATTTAGGTCTAGGAAACATGGTTCATCATTAAACATGGTTCGACATGGTGGAGGTTCGGCACAAATAGTTCGTCTGGCATTCATGTTCGAATAGCATTCAAGAGTACTCGGCATACATAGAGTGTTCGACATACATGAGTGGTTCGGCATTCTAGGAGCACTCGGCATTCAGTAGCGCTCGGCATCCAGGAGCGCTCGACATGTAGAGGCGCTCGGCATTAGAGATCGTTTGGCATGATGGGCGCTCGGAATTAGAAAATGTTTGGCATTAGACATGGTTCAGCATGATGGAGGTTCGGCATTAAGTATCGTTCGGCATTGGATGGAGTGCTCGGCATAAATCTCGTTCGGCATTGGATGGAGCGCTCGACATAAATCTCGTTTGGCATTAGATGGAGCGCTCGGCATAAATCTCGTTCGACATTGGATGGATCGTTTGACATCAGGGAGCGTTCGGCATTGGATGGGTCGTTCGACATACCTCACCTCGCTCGGCATTGCACCTCGCACCTCCATACCTCGGTACCCCCATACCTCGGTAGCTCCATACCTCGGTACCTCACACCTCCATACCTCGGTACCTCGATACCTCGATACCTCGGTACCTCGCAACCTCCATACCTCGGTACCTCGGTACCTCCATACCTCGCACCTCCCCACATTCAGCATACCAACTGCTCAGGATCGGTCGGCATAATGAAGTATCGGCTATGACCTTAATAGGCTCAAACTACTCAGGAGGCCCAACAACCTGGATTTGCCTATAAATACAGCATGTGGGGGTTCAGAAAAGGGATCTTCTTCTTTCTGCTCTCTTACTTTCTATTTTCTAAGGCTGAGGCTACTCTGCCATTTTGTAACTGTAATCGGTCATTACAGCAATAAAAAAGGAAACTTCTGGAGTGGACGTAGGCCGGAGTTAGCCGAACAACTATAAAATCTGTTGTTCTTTACTGCTTTCATTTTAATTTTTACTGTTCTTCACTTCATCACTCTCTATACACATTCTGTTTGTGAGCTGTGACTGGTATTTGGTGCTTTCAACTGGATTTGGGTGTTAGTGACCAATTTTGGCGCTAACACTTTGGTGCTTTCACTGAGAATTGAAATCAAGAATTTTGGAGTTAGGAACTTGGATCCTGGAAAGCAATGGCTAGACCACCAACAAGGAAGCAAACAATAGAAAGGAGCAATCAGGAAGGAAGTCAAGCGGCCTCTTTTGGAGCTGGAGAGGATCTGATGCAGCCCAGACTGATGAAGTCTTAGGTCGCGAGCGACCTAACGTGCTGATAAGTCGCGTGCGACCTAACGATGAACGAGCTAACGAGATAGATCAAGCATTGGGAGGAAATACGGTGAGTTATGCAAGGAAAGGGGAGCCAGCTACCTACGATAAGTCGCTCAACTATAGGTCGCTAAGCAGTAATGTTTTCTTAGTCGCGAGGACTTAGGTCGCTCGAAGATTTCCAGAAGCGATGTTCTTAGGTCGCTCGATCTTATGCCGCTTTCTTTAGGTCGCGAACGACCTACCATAAGTCGTGGGAAGATAGGTCGCTCGACCTTATGCCGCTGGAAGATAGGTCGCTGGAAGATATGTCGCTATGAAGATATGCCGCACTCTCACATGCCAATCTCCTTAAGTCGCGTCAACTTTAAGTCGCAACCACCTTAGGTCGTAAGTCGTATGCCGCATTGACTTAGGTCGCTGACCTTAAGTCGCTCTCCGATTGGTGCTGTTGTCTATTTTAGGTCGCTCGACCTTATGTGATGTTGTATGTGATGATGTGTTGTACTTAGGTCATATATTTGTAACTCGTGTATATTGTATCTGTTGTACTGTGTTGTGTTGTAATGTTTTAAGTCGTTTGATGTTGTAAAGGTTAGGTCGTTAACAACCTATGTAAGGTCGTAGGTCGTATGTTTGTTTTAGGTCGTGAGAACCTTGTAATGTGTTGTGATGTAATGTGTTTGTTTGTTTTAGGTCGCAAGTGTTAGGTCGTTCACGACCTAGGTGTTGTCAAGTGTTGAGTCGTGTGAGTTGTAAGCCTATAAATAGGCGGGTTGTGTCATTTGTAATAGTTAGTTGATTTTGAATAAAAACTTGTTTGTGTGCTTTGTGCCACTTCTCAAATTGATAGTTGAGTGTGATCTCCTATCTCCACTTTCGGTATTCGAGTGCGCTTGGATCAACGACCGCTGAAGCCGATTCACGAAATCAAGTGCGCTTGATCAACGTCGAAGAATCGTAGATCTTTAAACACGGTATCGTGCGCGATCAACGTATTTGAGATAGCTAGAATCCGGTATCTTTGGATCAATGGATTTGGGCCTTTGGTATTTTTCAATCCACCGATTGCTACTTTCACCGTTTCATCATTTTTGTTATCCGCTGCTGCATCATTTGGTATCAGAGCTAGACTTAGCCAATCATAGCTAAGCCGAGTCTTAGAGCCAATTCTTATAGAAGAGTTTGAGGAGTTAGTGAAGCCGAGCTACATCAAGCGAAGCCGAACTAAGAGAAGTGTTAGAGCCATGCATAGTTGTTCATTTATAAGTCAAGGTCGAGAGTTGAAGTTTGTTGAAGATTCAATCATGCCGCCGAGAAGAGCCAATCGCCATTAGAATGTTGAAGTGTTGTATAGAAGAGAAGAAGCCGAGCAAATGGAACAACGCATCAATGAAAAGTTTGATGAAGGCATTGTGAAGTTAGAGAAACTGATGAATGATATGAATCAAGGACAAAGGAGAAGGTCGCCAGTCTCGAACCATGGAGGAAACAGAGTTTCGCCATCGGTTATGGAAGCGAGGAGGGTGTCGCCACAATCATTCCGAGATAGAAGAGAATCATCAGTTTCAACGAGAAGAGAACATCATGAGTATAGAGATGAAGAGAGAAGAACTCCACGTGAGTTTGAACATGAACCATACCGTGATGATGAAAGACAAAGTAGAAGGGATATGCGGGATCATAGAAATGTGGGTGGTCGAGATCGTTATCGAAGTACATCTATTTTTGATGAAGATGGTGGTAGATGTAGTATTCATTGTCGAGATCGAGACCAAGTACGGAATGCATATCGGATGTTGAAGATGATCGTTGATGGGAATCGGGAATGAAAACTAAAATTCCAGAATTCAAGGGTGGAATGGTGGTGGAAGAATTTTTGGATTGGTTGTCTAATGTGGAAGAAATTTTTGACTTCAAAGAAGTACCCGAGCATCGTAGAGTAAAGTTAGTTGCTACACGCTTGAAAGGGAGAGCTATGGCATGGTGGCAGCAAACTAAACTAACACGGGAGAGAATGGGAAAGTCAAAGATTGAATCATGGGAGAAGATGAAGAAGTTGATGAAAGCTACATTCTTGCCGTATAATTATCAGTCTCTTATGTATCAACGATTGCAGAATCTGAGACAGGGAACAAAGTCAGTGAATGATTATGCAGATGAGTTCTATCAGTTGATTGCGAGGAATGATATCATGGAGATGGAGGAGCAGTTGACAGCTAGGTTTGTTGGAGGGTTGAGAATGCAGATTCAAGATATGGTAAATATGTTTGATCCCAGATCTGTTGCTGAAGCACACCAGAAAGCGTTGGCTTGGGAGAAGCAAGGTAGGAGAGGAGGTGGTGTGTTTACAAATTCCAACAACCAGAACAAGGATGTTAGTAACAGTGCTGATGTTTCCAAAGTCGTCAGTAAGCCGGTTGTGAATGAAGTCAGCAAAGAAAAGGTTATAGTAATCTCAAATGCTTTAATTGTCAAGAGTGGGGCCATATAAGACATGAATGTACGAAACCAAAGAAGCGAGCAATGATTGCGGAGATTGAGAATGAAAATGCGGAGGTAGAGTGTGTCAATTCAATACCAATTGAAGAAGAAGAATTATTATCTGGAGATGAGGGTTGTAGTTTGTTGATGAGGAGATCTTGTTTAACGCCAAAACAAGAAGATGATTCTAGTTGGTTGAGGAGAAATATTTTCCAGTCAACATGCACTATTCTAGGAAAGGTTTTTAAATTTGTCATCGATGCAGGAAGCCGTGATAATATCATTTCTTCAGAAGTTGTAAAGAAGTTGTCATTGAAAACAGAGAAACATCCAAATCCCTACAAATTAGCTTGGTTGAGGAAAGGAGGGGAAGTGAAGGTTAATCGAAGAGCTTGTGTTAATTTTTCCATTGGGAAGAAATACAAAGACGAAATTTGGTGTGATGTGGTTGATATGGATGTTTGCCATTTGTTGTTGGGGAGACCATGGCAATACGATAGAGCTGTGCAGCATGATGGTTGCACCAACAGCTATAGTTTTATGTTCGAGGATACACGGATCATTTTGGTTCCTAAAAGGCGTCAATAGAGTGAAAACAAATTGGAGGAAATCGAGGAGCTAAAGACTTTGTTGTCTTTAAAGGAATTTGTTGATGTGGAAGATGAAGTCGATTGTTTTCAACCACCAAAGTTTGATAAAGATGAAGTTGATGATTTTCAACCAACGAAATCTGATGAACATGAGGTTGAAAAGTCACAATCAGCAAAGTTGGATGAGGATTAAGAAAGTAGGTCAAGAGATGAAGAGGGTAATTTCTTGGTGAAGAAGGTGAATTCGACTAGTCTACGATCTACAAAAGAGCTTGTTGAAGAAATGGAGGATAGTGCAGAAGTATTCCTGTTGAATGAAAATGAAACCAGTGAAAGTGTTGAAATTATCGAAAAAGTTAAACCAGTGGTGAATGAATGTGAAGATGTAGCTCCTACAGAGTTGTCCAAGGAATTACTGCCACTGAGGGACGTACAACATCATGTTGATCAAGTGTCAAGTGCTATTTTACCGTATAAGCCACGTAATCATATGTGTCCGACAGAGCAGGTAGAGTTGAGAAGGCAGTTGTATACTCCTGATTACAGTTGGCAAATAAAATTTATCAAAGACTTACATATAGAAAGACACGAGGACTGTGATCGTACTATGCAGTTGATTGCAACGTCTTGTCTTGGGCCGTCAATAAGGAAGGAGGTTGAAAGGTTTGTTCAGAGGAACCATAATTATCAAATTTCAAAAGAGACCGCGACGAAGTTAGGATTATGTATATCATTACCTATACATACTAGATCATGGGTGGAGGTAAGTATGGACTCTGTATTGAATTTGATGAAGACACAAAGTGACAACGAATCTATCTACTTGATGGTTGAACGATTTCTTGTTGGTACGTACAACAAGCTAGATGCTGGAGGGATGGATCGTTTGGAAATTATGAAGGAAATTGGTGAGAATGATTGTAAGTTGAGCTTGCCGGATCATCGTCCTATGACTAAAGTTGACAATATCAAACACTTGGTTCTGCTTCACGAGGATGAGAGTGTCGAAGACGAAGCAACTGTAAATTCGAGGACGAATTTCTGTCAACCAGGGGAGGATGATGCAGCAAAGACTGATGAAGTCTTAGGTCGTGAGCGACCTAATGTGCTGATAAGTCGCGTGCGACCTAACGATGAACGAGCTAATGAGATAGATCAAGCATTGGGAGGAAATACGGCGAGTTATGCAAGGAAAGGGGAGCCAGCGACCTACGATAAGTCGCTCAACTATAGGTCGCTAAGCAGTAATGTTTGCTTAGGTCGCGAGGACTTAGGTCACTCGAAGATTTCCAGAAGCGATGTTCTTAGGTCGCTCGATCTTATGCCGCTTTCTTTAGGTCGCGAACGACCTACCATATGTCGTGGGAAGATAGGTCGCTCGACCTTATGCCACTGGAAGATAGGTCGCTGGAAGATATGTCGCTATGAAGATATACCGCACTCTCACATGCCAATCTCCTTAAGTCGCGTCAACTTTAAGTCGCAACCACCTTAGGTCGTAATTCGTATGCCGCATTGACTTAAATCGCTGACCTTAAGTCGTTCTCTGATTGGTGCTGTTGTCTATTTTAGGTCGCTCGACCTTATGTGATGTTATATGTGATGATGTGTTGTACTTAGGTCATATATTTGTAACTCGTGTATATTGTATCTGTTGTACTATGTTGTGTTGTAATGTTTTAAGTCGTTTGATGTTGTAAAGGTTAGGTCGTTAACGACCTATGTAAGGTCGTAGGTCGTGTGTTTGTTTTAGGTCGTGAGAACCTTGTAATGTGTTGTGATGTAATGTGTTTGTTTGTTTTAGGTCGCAAGTGTTAGGTCATTCACGACCTAGGTGTTGTCAAGTGTTGAGTCGTGTGAGTTGTAAGCCTATAAATAGGCGGGTTGTGTCATTTGTAATAGTTAGTTGATTTTGAATAAAAACTTGTTTGTGTGCTTTGTGCCACTTCTCAAATTGGTAGTTGAGTGTTATCTCCTATCTCCACTTTCGGTATTCGAGTGCGCTCGGATCAACGACTGCTGAAGCCGATTCACGGAATCAAGTGCGCTTGATCAACGTCGAAGAATCGTAGATCTTTAAACACGGTATCATGCGCGATCAACGTGTTTGAGATAGCTAGAATTCGGTATCTTTGGATCAACGGATTTGGGCCTTTGGTATTTTTCAATCCACCGATTGCTACTTTCACCATTTCATCATTTTTGTTATCCGCTGCTTCATCAGGATCATGCATCCATCTACATAACTCGGGATGAGATGCATGTGATGATGAATTCTATACAGGAGCAGATGATGAAACGGCAAGAGGAGATGATGCAGGCTCTTCTTAGGCAATTTGCACAACCAAGAACTGCAGGTGCTCAAGTTCTTGGAACCGGACCAGAGGAACTCAACCAGCGGGCAGATGGAGTGATTCAGCAGGGGGCAGCTCCCAATCAACAAACAGCTAACAATCTAGATGAACCTAGACTCGAGGGCACACCACCAGGTAATGCTGGACCAGTTCATGGAGGATTACAGGACGACGCTACGCGGCTTGACGTCGATAGGAATACAGGAGTATGTGATGAGAAATATGTGCCAGAATTTCCTCGGGGACTTGGGGGGCAGTCTGGAAACATGGATAGGGGGCAACCCTTGGTTGGAAACACTGGATTGGCTGACATTATCAGGCGGACTATTCACGGAGGTCTGACAAACAAGGATTCAGAGGGAGTTAACAAAAGTCCGTTTGCCTGGAACATTAGGACAGCTAGGAATCCGCCCGATTTTAAACTACCTACTCTGGAAGTATACAACGGGAAGACGGATCCCACCGCTAGGCATATGGAAGTGCTGGGGACAACAGAGGAGGTTATGGCCCGATGTTTCCCCCTGTACTTGACTAATATTGCTGCTATGTGGTTTCGACAGCTGGAGGATGGATCCATTGGAACATGGACGGAACTGGTGGACAAGTTCTTAATTTAGTTTCGAGTTCACATAAAAAGGCCAAAGAATGTGATGACGCTTACGTCAGTCAAACAGGGGGCGAATGAATCGCTCAGGACATTCTTAACTCGATTTAATGCAGCAGTTGCTTCGGTGGATCGGCCGGATCCATCAATGGTTCTGATCGCTGCGGTATCAGGAGTCAGAGATAATTCAGATATCAAAGTATCGTTGATACAGGAACCACCGTTGGATCTTGGGGAATTCTTTCATGAAGCTGAGAGGTTTCTTCGATAAGAGGATGCATGTTTGGACATGAGGTCAAAGGAAGTAAACATGGTTAAGGATGGAGGACTACCCGACAAAAGCTCGGGTGGGGGCAAGGATAAAGGGAAAAGGAAGCGCTAGGGAGAACCAAAGTTCTCCACTTACACAGGATTGAATGCAACGCTGGAGCTGATATTCTTGGATACTCGAGATCGCCTTCCATATCGAAGTCCGGTGAGGAGGGAGCCCTCAGAACGAGAAAGGGCGTAAGGAAGGCACTATCTTTTTCATGACCTGGACGGGCATGATACTAACAGCTGCTAGCATTTGAAGGACATAATCGAGGAGCATATAAGGAATGGTTAGTTGCGACAATATGTCGAAACTCGAATTACGGCGGTGGAACAGGAGCAGCCACCGCCTACCTTGAACGACGAGGGCATGAGGCCAAGGAATGGTGACTGATTGGTCATCAACTAATCTTGATGGTTTGGAATAAGTAACAAACTCCGGGAAAATGGTTAAATCACTTACTCATGTATGGGGTTGGAGATAACCCTCAGGCGTGCTCTGAGATGATGGCTTACCCAAACGCCCTGGCTTGTGAAATCTGTTTTTTTCTTTGACTTGGACATTTGCTTTTTTTTTTGGTTTGGTTTTGGTGTTTGGTTTGAACTCCCTGTTATGCTCGTTTTCTGGTTTGAATTCGGTTTTGGACATTTGTTTTTTGATTTGGATTTTTGATATGGATTTCTGGTTTTCTGGTTGAATTTGGATTTCGGTTTGGATTTTGGTTTGGATTTTTGTTGAAAGGTCATCGAGCATGGACTATGCTCGGTAAGGGTCCGGAGAGACCGAGATTCGGCCTAAGACTTAGGCCCCATATTGTCTCCTATGCAGGTCGTCGAGTATGGACTATGTTCCGCAAGGGTCTGGAGTGACCAGGATTCGGCTTAGGACTTAAGCCACGGCATTATTCGACGTTCAGGGACACTGAACCATGAACACCATGGATTTACTTAACATAGGTTGTCAAGTGTGGATTGTGCTTGGCAAGAACCTGGAGAGGTTACAGATTTGGATATTGGCTATGAACAGCCAAGGACTCTGGCATGGACTCGGAGCGGTCTCGGATTTGGATATTGACCCGGAGAGGTCCTAAAGTCGGTTATTGGTTATTGGATATGGATGAAACATGGACTTTGGATATCGAATTTGAGGCTATTCAAAACACACCTTCCAATAGCAAGGCATGTTTTGGGGGGCAAGTGTTAATCCGCCTTTTTACAAGGCCGTGGACAGGCGGGTTTAACTTAATCGACTGCACGTTCGTCGAGGCTGGTGTACGATGGATTTAGTCGACTGGATGGATGGATGACGCAACGTGCTTGGGAGATGGAAATATGATTGGATAAAGATGGATCAACTATAATTTGGGTCTAGGAAACATGGTTCGGCATTAAACATGGTTCGGCATGGTGGAGGTTCGGCACAAATAGTTCGTCTGGCATTCACGTTCGAATAGCATTCAAGAGTACTCGGCATACATAGAGCGTTTGACATACATGAGTGGTTCGGCATTCTAGGAGCACTCGGCATTCAGTAGCGCTCGGCATCCAGGAGCGCTCGGCATTTAGAGGCGCTCGGCATTAGAAATCGTTCGGCATGATGGGCGCTCGACATTAGAAACTGTTCGGCATCAGACATGGTTCAGAATGATGGAGGTTCGACATTAAGGATCGTTCGGCATTGGATGGAGCGCTCGGCATAAATCTCGTTCGGCATTGGATGGAGCGCTCGGCATAAATCTCGTTTGGCATTAGATGGAGCGCTCGACATAAATCTCGTTCGGCATTGGATGGATCGTTCGGCATCAGGGAGCGTTCGGCATTGGATGGGTCGTTCGACATACCTCACCTTGCTCGGCATTGCACCTCGCACCTCCATACCTCGGTACCCCCATACCTCGGTACCTCCATACCTCGGTACCTCGCACCTCCATACCTCAGTACCTCGATACCTCGGTACCTCGGTACCTCGATACCTCGCAACCTCCATACCTCGGTACCTCGATACCTCGCAACCTCCATACCTCAGTACCTCGATGCTCAGGATCGGTCGGCATAATGAAGTAGGGTTCGACTATGACCTTGATGGGCCCAAACTACTCAGGAGGCCCAACAACTTGGATTTTCCTATAAATACAGCATGTGGGGGTTCAGAAAAGGGATCTTCTTCTTTCTGCTCTCTTACTTTCTATTTTCTAAGGCTGAGGCTACTCTGCCATTTTGTAACTGTAATCGGTCATTACAGCAATAAAAAAGGAAACTTTTGGAGAGGACGTAGGCCGGAGTTAGCCGAACCACTATAAAATCTGTTGTTCTTTACTGCTTTTATTTTAATTTTTACTGTTCTTCACTTCATCACTCTCTACACACATTTTGTTTGTGAGCTGTGACTGGTATTTGGTGCTTTCAACTGGATTTGGGTGTCAGTGACCAATTTTGGCGCTAACAATCCTTGCAATATCTGGTGACTTATTTTGAATCAAGGAGATTTGATTCATCGTTCAAGGTGTGATTTATTGGCTACATCTAATGTTGAATTCATTGCATTGAGTTGTGATTCAAGGCTTTGGAAGTATGGTATGATTTTTTTTATTCTAATGGTTTTGATATAATGCTTTAATGAATAAAATTGAATATCATAATTTATATGCATATAATATTGTCTCATTTGATTTGAAAATGGTTTATGTAGTTTGAATTGTTTATTGTATGAATTGATTGGAGTTTTATTTAGATGAATCAAAGCTAAAATTTGTATGTATAATTTTACAAGTTGTAATCATAGATCTATGTTTTAAACTTTCAAATTAAACTGTAATTCTTTAGATCTAAAAGTTTGCATGCTCATATTAATTGATTTGATTTCATTTTGATAAATCAAAACAATGATTTGTATATGATTAGTATAATGTTTTAATTGTAGATCTATGTTTTAAGCACCTAAATCAAAGCATATATTTAAGATTTGAAAATCTGTATATTCTTATTATTTGCATCAGTAATGTAATAGAAACTTACATATGATTAAAGAATGTTATGATGATAAATTGATTATATCATTTTCTAAATTGTTTACCCTGTTTGATATCTCAAATATTCTTCTTTAAATATTTAAAGGATTGTTAATATATTGTTTAGTTAGTATGTTTCACTTTTTTTATAAAAAAAGGAAAGGAAAATTTTATTCATATAGGTTGTATCTCTTGATTTAGTTGTACATATATGTATTTTGTTAATTATTTAGGTTTAAATAAGTTTATAAATATATCTGAAAATTTTAATGTAATATTGAAGTTTATTTTGTATTAATTAAGAAGTTTTGGTTTAATTTTTAAATACACATAATCACGTTTACATGTATATGTACATATAACATTTAATGTTCATATTTCAAATTGTATAATTTAATTGTTTTATTTTTACCAAACAATTTGAACCGAGACAATAGTATATGCTTATCAATTATTGTTGGTTTTTCTTATTCTTGTGTCATGATAATTCATTGATTATTAATTGAATGCTGCATATGTTAAGTTTACCAAAGAGGAAAGTTGAATCAATCATCTTTGTTATCTTTTATTTCTTTCCTTTTTTTTCTTTTTGATTGCATTTAAATTGATACTAATTCATTCATACCGAGTTATCAATTAACCATACTTGCTTATGTTTAACTATTATGTCACACAGTTGAGGAATGAATATATTTGATATATTCAAACCTTTTTCAAATCTTAGCACAGTTCATATATTCATAGAAATGGATTTATTTGATACATCCATTATAACACCATAATGTTGTACATTCATAATTCACATTGGAATATATTTAGACAAACTTACATTTTATGTCATGAATTAATTCCTAATTACTGGCATTTAGTGTATCAGTTAATTCAATTAAAAGAGAGAGAGAAATGGAAGTTTTCTCGCTCCATATAAAGCATAGTATGTTAATTTATAACTTTTAAAGAAAGAGATATAAGTTTTCTTCTCTATATTACATAAGTTTTGGAGAAAGCAACGAATAGTTTTTTGCTCTTAATTTACTCTTATGGGCAATTGTTCAGTGTATTTGATACACTATTTTCTTAAGTTTAAATTAATTACAAACTTCTTTTAATCGGTTTCAAATAAAATATGATTTTATTTAAAAAAATTATTAGACTGGATCTAATATATCTTCAGACTTCATAGGTCCAAAAGATCCAAAAGTGGTAATATTTTAAAATTTCACTCATTTCTTTCACTGTGGGATGATCTAGTTCTTTCAATAGTATCAGAGCTCAATGGCCTATACGGTCTAAATTAGTCATGTTAGGGCTAACTAATTAAATTTGCCCACTAAGTACGATGTCTAGAAAGGTAATATCTAGGTTTGGAATTGGGTAATCAAGTACCCTGTCCTACCTGGTTACCAGCCTAGCCTAAAAGGCGAGTGAGTCCAAAGGTTGCCCCTAATAGAAAAGGTCCAATTTGAATTGGGCCTTGGGTTAGTTTTCAAAATTATTTCGAAATTAACAAGAAAACACGTTTATTATAAAAGTCATAATACAACATAAGTTTTCAAAATGTTTGAAAGGATAACGATATTTTCAAAAATGTTTGAAAATATTTATATACTAATTTCAAAATTTAAAATTTATTAATAAGATTAATAAAATGAATTAATTAAATATGTTAATTAATTAATACATATATGCATACATTATATATGTTTTTTTAAATATGTTATGTCATTTAAAATGTTTAGGATAACATAAGTTTACATGTATGTATTTAAGATAAATTTTGAAATTAATACAATTTAATCAAATTGTTTAATTGAATAAATTAATTAAAGGTTAATTAATTAAATAAAATACACATATATAAGATATATATGTGTGTGTTATACTATGAAGGTTATAGTGTGCACTATAAAGGTTATAGTAGATATGTTCAATATAAATGTTATATTGGAATTATAATGTAAAATAAATTATATAGTTAATTAATTAAAATGAATTAAAGAGTTAATTAGTTAAAATTAATTAAGTAAGATTTAATTAATATAATATTATACACAATACTATTATATAAGTTAATTAAGTTATATAATAATTCCTCTGAAGTAATATGAATGCATAACAAAAGGTGGAACTTTAAAGAAACTCTAAATAGACTTAAGGAATAAATACATACGTAATGTACTTATACCACGATTTCTGATGTGTCCGACACTCGAATCATGAGAGTATTTCATAAGAAATACATTATTCCATAAGTCGATATCACTCGATATAATATATTGAAGATTATAAAACTTTAATATAAAATTATCCTCTATCATTTATATATTAATAGATTACTTGCATACTCCTTAGTTGTTGAGTTTTCCTCAAGCTAGGGAAGTTATTTGTAGTACTGTTAATATATTTAATAAAGAGGTAAGATAACCGCACGTATTTGTTGAGCTTTCCTCAAGGTATGTGCATTATACTTAGGCCATTGCGAAATGATAGGTCCGAGTGAATAGTCTAACTTTACTTGTTGAGCTTTCCTCAAGTCAAAGGCGGGATTAGGACAAGGTACTAAAGGTTAGGAGTTGTATGTGATACAACTGATAAAGAGTTATCCATCGTATGTGGACCTTTGATTTGTTGAGCTTTCCTCAAGGTCAGAATTCCAAGACATATGAGCCCTAACACCCACTAGTGAAGTTGAAATACTTTTATGTTTCGCTTAGGGTTTGGTGAAACATAAAATACTATTGGGAGCCTTATTAGGAAAATGAAATGGTAACATATAACCTTTCTAATATTGTAAGAACATATGCTAAATAATATTATAGTTATTTATAACGACATATTTGTGCATTTAATATGATTGATAAAACGTTTATCAATTAAGATATACAAATGATTTGAATCATAGATTGGTAAATAGAAATATAACATATACTTACAAATAAATGATTATTGCATGTAAACGTTTCAATACCCACGCAAGTGCCTAGTTTTACAACTACTTAATACTTTCATAATTTGGTCGCATACATGTTTATTTGGTTGAGACCATATACTGCATTCTATGAGTTTTGAACTCTAAAATCGATACAAGACTATGTATATTTGATCCATATACAACCGCATATAAATGTTATATGGTGAACAGTCGAAATTTATAATGTACAATGTTTCGATGAAGTTAATTCATCTAAAAAAATAAAATAAACCTTAGTGCGGGATCGAGTATTCAATTTGATTGATAACAAAAGGATTGTATCATGTTAATGTAACACTAGACCAAAACTACAATATAAATCTAAGAACTCGATCACTGAAATGTCAGTTTGATCAATTTACGAAAATGAAACATATATGATGTCTTTAAAAGTTAAGGATAATTGAAAGCGCTTTTGTAAAGTGTTCATTATGATATTGTTGTAAGGATTTTTCTTTTGAATGGTTGAACATTTAGAAAGATTAACGAATGTAGAAGAATAGATGTGATTTAAGGTATAGTTGGGATGAAGAAAGTGAATGGTCACTTTTGCTTCATAAAGAAACATATGAGACAAGAATTGTAATAATAATAAAAGATACTTTAACATTGGAATATGAAATATGATTTCCTCTTCGAAATGTATTTTTGTTTCAAAATTATTTTTCTATGAGATTTGTTTCTACGGGTTCAAAATAGTTGATCAAAGAACTCCCCGCTCTAAACTAGTTATAGTATCTGAAATAAATACTCTATATTAAGTGAATGATGGACCTCCAAATTAAATATGCTATTATAGTATTGGCGGAAATAGTGAGAGCATGCCATATAGCACTTATTAATTGCATCTAAGTACAAAAATTGTTTTCGAAAAACGTACCACACATTATTTGTGAAATAATGACTATTTTTCAATATCGACTGTAAAGTAGACATAACTATATTTCAATATGAATATTTATTGTTGAATAAATCTATAATATGGTATTTTAATCATAAAAAAAGTGATACATTAGTAAATATAGAAGTATTTAATATTGTTTACAATTATTATGGATTTATAGACTAAGCCGTAGTTTTGAGAGATAGTACTGTTATATGATTATGAATAATATGTTACCAGTTTTTTGTAATGACCCAAGATTTTAGGAATTTATTCTGACAAATATAAATGAATTCAAAATAATTTTTGAATTAATTTTGAAAGGGGATTGATATAGCTTGATAGTGTATCAGTATGTGTGTACATGTGTGCACATGTGTGCACAGGAAATGCACATGAACTAAAGTTAAAATCCCTGAACTCTAATAAAATACAGATAACATGATTTTTCTGGTGGGCAAAAATGGCTTTAGCCAATACCCAAAACCCTAAGGTAGACCCTGTATATATATACATGTATATGCAATAGCCTCCTCTCCTTCTCAGAAAAGAACTTTGAAAAAAAAGAAACAACACCATAGAAATCATAAGGCAAGGGAAGGAAAAGAGTTTGAGGCTAAAGGCAGAAGTTCATCAATTAATTAAGGAAGCAAAGAAGAGAGCTAGGTGAGAAAACTCACTCAAAAATCTAAGGCAATAAGTCCTAATGTAGGCAGCCAGTTATAAGTAATTTTCTTAAAAGAGTATTTTCATATATGAATGCTTATCTGTGATTTTAAATCTGAAAATGTTTTGATTCTCTTTGGTTGTTCTACTTGTTTATTTATAAGAAAGTTTTATGTGTAGTTAGTATACATATATGTTTTATGAACCCAGATCTCTGATATGTAGATGCTTAGGAACATAAAATAAATGTTGAATATAGGCAAGTAGTATTGGTTTTGGCTTAACTCAGAGAAATGAAAACATATTGAGCTGTAATATACTCATGTATAAGTGCTGAGGCTTGAGACAAAGAGGAATTAGGGGTGCAATAGGGTTGCCTATGTGCTGATGCTCCTAATTTAATAAAAATGCAAAAAGATATATATACATAGCAAATAAAATTTTGTGATTCAGTGAAACCAGATCATTCCGAGTTTAACTCAAGCACAAATGTTTGCAAAAAGGAAAAACTCTCTCAGAAGCCATAAGCTAATGTTAGTTGCCTATACCCCTTTTTAAAATACCAGAATGTATATATATACATACAGAGCCTTATTTATTTAGTCACCAATGGTTGTTGCTTGTTTGTCTCTGTATGGTTATGGATAATATGAGATGCCATGATATGGATGTTTTTAGTTAGTAAAATTGATCACTGAATGGTTTAGTCATGGAAAATCAAAAGAGTTATTATTAACTTAAACCTGACTAGGAAAATGGGGTCAAGAACACTGCAGGAATGACTTGTGTTCTTGAGTAACACAAGTTGACACATGGTCAAGTCCTGAGATCTTTGTGTAATGGAGTGAATTAGTTCATTACAGGGTGTCCATTGATTCATAAATATTGCAGATGAGACCAGGATAGATAAATATACCAAGGGAAAAATATTTGAGATGATGAGAAAACTAGAGTTTTTCCCAGAATTGAAATATGAGGATTGAATAAATGATTTAACTCATATTTGGTTATTTTCCTGTTTGGTGTGAATAATTGTTTGATTATGACTGAATTGTATGCTTGAATGTATGTGCCATATTTATATATATGTAGTCTCTGGAAAGAAAAATTAAAGTGTGCACAGGCACAATGACACAGAGCATGCACACAAGTATGATCTGATTCCAAAGGGCAGAACTTCATGTATATGTACTTAGTTTGATTTTAACCTAATTGACTAATTGCTTTTGTGAATTTTCTCATACCAGACATGTGTCTGACCCTAGTGTGCTAATGGCATCTGGGGTGTCTCATTTAAAATGAGGCAGTTTCAAATGCTTTTTCAGGGATTGCAGCAACTAAGTAGGAGTAGGAGCCAGGCTTTGAGAAGAGGATTATAGCATGCTAAACTTAGTTAGATAAGAGCCTAAATGATAAAATCCGCATGTATTAATGATTTAAATTGTTACTTGTATTAAGTGTTGAATATGGGATGGATATTTTGTTAAGCATTTTATTAAGAGATTGACTTGTATCTGGAATTTATAAATCTTGAGTCTTTGGAAAGGATTTTAGTTTTGGAAAATCTGGATAGTTGATTCTCAGAAAAATTAAATGGTTTTATCTTTCTACCATGGCATATGTATACAAAAGATAATAGGCATAGGTTGAATGTTTTTATATGACTGCAAGGTTCCCATAATTTAACTTGTTTCATACAAATGTTTCATGTCTTATTTTTAAATAAAGAAAGGATCTGTAATAAGGAAGTTGAAAGCCAGATCCAAATAGTTGCAGTTATATACGCACATAAACATGTTTTGTGCAAATATTAACACACCTTTTCCTTTGTATTTGTAATAGGAATCTGGATTTCCCTCAGATTTCAACCAAATGCATTTTAAATTCCAGACAGATTTTATAAGAAGAAAATCAAACATGGATAATGATAAACACTTCTATCATTTTCAGAACCCAAGCACCAGACCCTTAATTTATAGACAATCATATCACATTTATCTGGTTTCTAGAATTTATACTCCCTAGAGAATTTAGCAAGGAATCAGGAGTTAAAAAAAAAATATAGGTATTCATGCATGAATGGAATTTTTATTGCATATAACACTGTACTATGTGTGGATTGATTAAATCCAGTCAATCCAATATCCTCTTGTTTTCCAGAACTCTGATTCAAACAAGAGAGGCATATACATCCTCACATGTATGTGCATATCTTTGTGAATGTAATGATATATTTATATTGGTTAATTGTTTTGATCCTGGATATATTTTGTTTATTGGAAAAAGAAAATGACCCTGGAAAATATATTTGTAATGAATGATCAATCTATATATCATCTCTGATAGTTCAAAGGAAGTTTAAATCAAACTTAAAAGTGTAAATGAATGTAGGTGGACATCCAGACACATATAAATTGAATGTGCATATGAATGTACATAGAGGTCGAATTTAGACGTTAGTCTTAATAATTTAGACGTCTGAGATTAATCTTAGACGTCAGTCATAATAATTTAGACGTCTGAGGTTAAATGTAGACGTCTGTCACAAAAAAATTAGATGTCTGAATTTAGTTCAAAATGTCTTTTTCTCTCTGTTTCAATTTTAGATCTCTGTGCCGTCTGTCATAATTAGTTAGACGTCTGGGATTAAGTTTAGACGCCTGTCATAATTATTTAGACGTCTGAACTGCTGATTTTGCCTAATTTGCCTATTTAAAAAGAAACAAGTGGCTATGTCAATAGCTTGTATGGCATTTTGATTTCTAATTGATTTAAATTCCCTTTGATGAAGTAAAAAAAAAATCCTTATGAAATTAGGGTAGAAATAGGAGGGTCATTTCATTTGGTATCAGAGCTATGTTACTCAACATAGTAGAAGTAAAGATCAAGTTCTTAGATAGAAATAAAAATTTAAAGGAACTAAATATATATATATATATATATCAATGTTTTCAGTGTGAAAAAAAAAACCACTGAAATAATAAAATTACCAATCAAACTAACCAGCTATGTAAATTATTATTAGCAAACTATGGTAGGGAGACCACCAAATCAGGGAGCAGGATCTTCCCATGCACCACCAATGGTCAATCTGCAAGACTTGGTGAGAGCATTTAGGGATGGGGTAGGACAAAGGCAAGAAAATCCCTATGAAGAACTCTCAAAATTACTTAAGACATATACTCATTTAGGAGGCAAAAGCTTTGAAGGGACAGAGAGTATCATGGAAATTCAAACATGGTTGAGAACATTGGAAAGAATTTTCAATGACATGCAACTTGATGATCAAAGAAAGAGGCAACTGGCTTCAAGACAGCTAAAAGGAGTAGCTTTAGGCTGGTGGGAAGTAATCATTGCAGGAAGGAATGAGAATGAAATCACTTGGAATCAATTCAAAGAGATGTTGGAAGCAAGGTTTGTACCAGCATCAGCAAAGACTACCTTGCTAGAAGAATTTATTAGACTTAGACAAGGAACCATGACTGTCACAGAATACACTCAAAAGTTTGAGGGGCTTTCCACATATGGAGCAATGCTTGTGGCAGATGAGGCATCCAAAAATGATAGGTACATAAAAGGGTTGAACCCAGGACTTAGCAGAGCCATGTTACCCTATGCAGACAAGACTTTTGACCATGTGATAGACATAGCTTTGAGGTTGGAGCAGCATGACAAGGAAAGGGAGAAGTTCAGAAATTTTAAGAACAATAACACCAAGAAAGGTAAGGGGAGGTATCACCCTTATGATAAGAAGAATTGGAAGAAAAGGGTTTTATAAGACCAAGTAATTCTTGCTGGGGAGCACCAGTGGTATTTGTTAAGAAACAAGATGGCTCCTTAAGACTCTGTATAGATTATAGAGAATTAAACAAAGTAACTATAAAAAATAAATACCCATTGCCAAGAATAGATGATCTTTTTGATCAATTAGCAGGGGCAAAAGTATTTTCTAGACTAGATTTAGCATCTGGTTTTCATCAAATGAAGGTGGAAGAATCAAGCATCAAGTACACTGCCTTTAACACTAGGTATGGGTTGTATGAATTTTTGGTTATGCCATTTGGCTTGACCAATGCACCATCATACTTTGTAGATTTAATGAACAGAACCTTTAGAGATTATTTAGACAAGTTTGTGCTTATTTTTATAGATGACATTTTGATTTACTCCAAAACAGTGGAAGAATATAAGCATCATTTGCACCTGGTTTTGTCTAGATTAAGGGAAAAAGATTTAAAGGCAAAATTTTCAAAATGTGTATTTTGGAGAGAGGAAGTACATTTCCTTGGCCATGTTATATCTGCTCAAGGAATTTCTGTGAACCCCAATAAAGTAGTGGCTATTCAAGCATGGAAGAGGCCAAGCACTATGAGTGAAGTGAGGTCATTTATAGGGATGGCAGGGTATTATAGGAGGTTTATAAAAGATTTTTCAAAAATTTCTACACCACTCACTAACCTAACCAGGAAGAACCAAGCTTTTGTTTGGTCAGAAAAATGTGAAAAGTCTTTTGAACAGTTGAAGGAGGCATTGGTGAATGCTCCAATTTTAAAGGTACCTCATGGAAATGAAGAATTAGTTGTATACACTGATGCTAGTGGATTTGTCTTGGGTGCAGTGTTGATGCAACAAGGCCAAGTCATTGCATATGCATCCAGACACCTTAAACCCCATGAAGTAAGGTATGCCACACATGATCTCGAATTAGCAGCTGTGATCTATGCTTTAAAACTTTTGAGACATTATTTGTTAGGCACAAACTTCGAACTTTACACTGACCACAAGTCTCTAAAATATTTATTTTCACAAAAAGACTTGAACATGAGGCAACATAGATGGGTGGAGTTCTTAACTGCCTATGACTTTGACATACTCTATACACCAGGCAAAGCAAACAAAGTTGCAGATGCTCTAAGTAGACAGCATGCTAAATTGGCTATGATGATGATAGAAGAATTTAAGGGCTTGTCTTTGCTAACTGAGTTAGAAATTGGGGAGAATGGTTGTGTGCACATTGATGAGCAGATGCAGGGTGCACAAGAAGATAAAGGGAAGTTGAGCTTAATGACACTTCAACCAGATTTAATTCTGAAGGTAGGAAAAATGCAAGAACAGGATGCCAACTTATTAGAGAAGAAAATGCTCCTCTCAAGAGGGGAGGAAGTGATGAATCACCATATTGATAAAAATGGTTATATGAGATACCAAAATAGGATGTGTGTACCAGAGGACACAGAATTGAAGAAAGAGATATTGAATGAATATCACAGAGGTAAATACTCCATACACCCAGGCAACACAAAAATGTACCAAAATTTGAAAAGAGACTTCTGGTGGAAGGGGATGAAATCTGATGTAGCTAAACACATTGCCAAATGTATGACTTGCCAACAAGTCAAGGCTGAAACCCAAAGGCCATCAGGGTTGATGCAGCCTCTTAGTGTACCACAGTGGAAGTGGGAAGACATATCTATGGACTTCATAGATGGACTGCCTAGATCTAAGAGAGGTAATACAAGTATATGGGTGATAGTGGATAGACTAACCAAGGTAGCCCACTTCATCCCAGTCAAATCAGAAAGGACAGCACCAAAATTAGCTCAAATTTTTATAAAGGAAGTGGTAAAGTTACATGGCATTCCCAAAACCATTGTGAGTGATAGGGATACCATCTTCACTTCAAAATTCTGGAGAAGCTTTCAAGAAGCAATGGGAAGTGAACTATGTTTAAGTACTGCCTACCATCCTCAATCAGATGGGCAGACTGAGGTAGTAAACAAAGTTTTGGAGGACATGTTGAGGGCATGTATACTGGATTTTGGGGGCAACTGGGAAGATTATCTTCATCTAGTTGAATTTACATACAACAACAGCTACCAAAGCACCATAGGAATGGCTCCATTTGAAGCCTTATATGGTAAACCCTGTTTGTCACCTGTTTGTTGGGTAGAAGCAGGAGAAAGGTCTATTTTAGGACCTGAGTACATACAAGAAACTAAGGAGAAAATTGAGTTAATAAGAAGGAGAATGGCAGCAGCTCAAGATAGGCAAAAGAAATTTGCAGACATGAGAAGGAGGCAGGTAGAATATGAAGTGGGAAATTTTGTTTTCATCAAAATCTCACCTATGAAAAATGTGCTGAGGTTTGGAAAGCAAGGCAAATTAACCCCAAGATATATTGGACCATACAAAATTCTGGAAAGAATTGGTCCCTTGGCATATAAGTTGGAATTAACAGAAAACATGCAAGGTATACATGATGTTTTTCATGTATCACAATTGAGAAGGTGGGTCCATGACAAGGCAGAAATTCTTGAGACTCCAACCCAAGTGCAGATAAATTCTAATTTGATTTATGAAAAGGATCCAGTGGGGATTTTGGCAAAAGATGTGAAGAAGTTAAGAAATAAATCCCTGAAACTTGTGAAGGTACAGTGGAGTCTTGATCCTAGTGATTGCACATGGGAATTAGAAGACAAAGTTAGGATGAATTATCCTAAGCTATTTTCAGATTAAAGGTAATTCTGATTTTTGATTGTTTTTTTTAGATGCATATGTTTTTAGTTATTATAGAACTAAAAATTTATTTGGTTGAGAATGTACTTGTTCTCTGAATTAAGTTTAAAATTTATTTTAAGCTTAGGTAAATTGTGGGACACAATTTCTAAAAGGAGGGGTGTATGTAATGACCCAAGATTTTAGGAATTTATTCTGACAAATATAAATGAATTCAAAATAATTTTTGAATTAATTTTGAAAGGGGATTGATATAGCTTGATAGTGTATCAGTATGTGTGTACATGTGTGCACATGTGTGCACAGGAAATGCACATGAACTAAAGCTAAAAATCCCTGAACTCTAAGAATAAATACATATTGATATGGATGGGAATATATATATATATATATGTAGATTAAATCCTTAAAAACTGTATGCATAAGCAATATATATATATATATATATATGAATGCTACTGAGTATTTTTGAGTGTACATATACATGTGTGTGTCAGTACAAAATAATGTATAAATATATACAGATGAGTATACTAATTAATTTAGTAAGCTTTATATACATATATACATATATATATATATAGATATGTTAATAAGGTACTAGAGTTCAAATCAGCAAAATAAAATATACCAACATATTTTAAAGATAGGCAGAAATAAAAAGAGTGAAGATATAAAAAGGAGAAATCCTCTTATAAATAAATGAAGGAAGTACATACCATTTACATGAAAGCTAAAAATAGAAAAAAATAAGATAAAGCAGGGAAATGCTTGGTATAGGCAGAATTAGGAAGAGTATTTGGTAAATAACAAAATCAAGTCACATTTTTAGCATGATTGTAGACAAAGGAAAAAGTATTTTCTGAAAAGCAAAATTCTGAAATTAACCAAAAAGAACGTAACCACTTTTCTCTTCACCTAAATTAAGCCGGGAAGGGTAGAATTTTGGGTTCAAATAAAATACAGATAACATGATTTTTCTGGTGGGCAAAAATGGCTTTAGCCAATACCCAAAACCCTAAGGAAGACCCTGTATATATATACATGTATATGCAGCAGCCTCCTCTCCTTCTCAGAAAAGTACTTTGAAAAAAAAGAAACAACACCATAGAAATCATAAGGCAAGGGAAGGAAAAGAGTTTGAGGCTAAAGGCAGAAGTTCATCAATTAATTAAGGAAGCAAAGAAGAGAGCTAGGTGAGAAAACTCACTCAAAAATCTAAGGCAATAAGTCCTAATGTAGGCAGCCAGTTATAAGTAATTTTCTTAAAAGAGTATTTTCATATATGAATGCTTATCTGTGATTTTAAATCTGAAAATGTTTTGATTCTCTTTGGTTGTTCTACTTGTTTATTTATAAGAAAGTTTTATGTGTAGTTAGTATACATATATGTTTTATGAACCCAGATCTCTGATATGTAGATGCTTAGGAACATAAAATAAATGTTGAATATAGGCAAGTAGTATTGGTTTTGGCTTAACTCAGAGAAATGAAAACATATTGAGCTGCAATATACTCATGTATAAGGGCTGAGGCTTGAGACAAAGAGGAATTAGGGGTGCAATAGGGTTGCCTATGTGCTGATGCTCCTAATTTAATAAAAATGCAAAAAGATATATATACATAGCAAACAAAATTTTGTGATTCAGTGAAACCAGATCATTCTGAGTTTAACTCAAGCACAAATGTTTGCAAAAAGGAAAAACTCTCTCAGAAGCCATAAGCTAATGTTAGTTGCCTATACCCCTTTTTAAAATACCAAAATGTATATATATACGTACAGAGCCTTATTTATTTAGTCACCAATGGTTGTTGCTTGTTTGTCTCTGTATGGTTATGGATAATATGAGATGCCATGATATGGATGTTTTTAGTTAGTAAAATTGATCACTGAATGGTTTAGTCATGGAAAATCAAAAGAATTATTATTAACTTAAACCTGACTAGGAAAATGGGGTCAAGAACACTGCATGAATGACTTGTGTTCTTGAGTAACACAAGTTGACACATGGCTTGTTCAAGTCCTGAGATCTTTGTGTAATGGAGTGAATTAGTTCATTACAGTGTGTCCATTGATTTATAAATATTGCAGATGAGACCAGGATAGATAAATATACCTAGGGAAAAATATTTGAGATGATGAGAAAACTAGAGTTTTTCCCAGAATTGAAATATGAGGATTGAATAAATGATTTAACTCATATTTGGTTATTTTCCTGTTTGGTGTGAATAATTGTTTGATTATGACTGAATTGTATGCTTGAATGTATGTGCCATATTTATATATATGTAGTCTCTGGAAAGAAAAATTAAAGTGTGCACAGGCACAATGACACAGAGCATGCACACAAGTATGATCTGATTCCAAAGGGCAGAACTTCATGTATATGTACTTAGTTTGATTTTAACCTAATTGACTAATTGCTTTTGTGAATTTTCTCATACCAGACATGTGTCTGACCCTAGTGTGCTAATGGCATCTGGGGTGTCTCATTTAAAATGAGGCAGTTTCAAATGCTTTTTCAGGGATTGCAGCAACTAAGTAGGAGTAGGAGCAAGGCTTTGAGAAGAGGATTATAGCATGCTAAACTTAGTTAGATAAGAGCCTAAATGATAAAATCCGCATGTATTAATGATTTAAATTGTTACTTGTATTAAGTGTTGAATATGGGATGGATATTTTGTTAAGCATTTTATTAAGAGATTGACTTGTATCTGGAATTTATAAATCTTGAGTCTTTGGAAAGGATTTTAGTTTTGGAAAATCTGGATAGTTGATTCTCAGAAAAATTAAATGGTTTTATCTTTCTACCATGGCATATGTATACAAAAGATAATAGGCATAGGTTGAATGTTTTTATATGACTGCAAGGTTCCCATAATTTAACTTGTTTCATACAAATGTTTCATGTCTTATTTTTAAATAAAGAAAGGATCTGTAATAAGGAAGTTGAAAGCCAGATCCAAATAGTTGCAGTTATATACGCACATAAACATGTTTTGTGCAAATATTAACACACCTTTTCCTTTGTATTTGTAATAGGAATCTGGATTTCCCTCAGATTTCAACCAAATGCATTTTAAATTCCAGACAGATTTTATAAGAAGAAAATCAAACATGGATAATGATAAACACTTCTATCATTTTCAGAACCCAAGCACCAGACCCTTAATTTATAGACAATCATATCACATTTATCTGGTTTCCAGAATTTATACTCCCTAGAGAATTTAGCAAGGAATCAGGAGTTAAATATATATATATATATATATATAGGTATTCATGCATGAATGGAATTTTTATTGCATATAACACTGTACTATGTGTGGATTGATTAAATCCAGTCAATCCAATATCCTATTGTTTTTTCCAGAACTCTGATTCAAACAAGAGAGGCATATACATCCTCACATGTATGTGCATATCTTTGTGAATGTACTGATATATTTATATTGGTTAATTGTTTTGATCCTAGATATGTTTTGTTTATTGGAAAAAGAAAATGACCCTGGAAAATATATTTGTAATGAATGATCAATCTATATATCATCTCTGATAGTTCAAAGGAAGTTTAAATCAAACTTAAAAGTGTAAATGAATGTAGGTGGACATCCAGACACATATAAATTGAATGTGCATATGCATGTACATAGAGGTCGAATTTAGACGTCAGTCTTAATAATTTAGACGTCTGAGATTAATCTTAGACGTCAGTCATAATAATTTAGACGTCTGAGGTTAAATGTAGACGTCTGTCACAAAAAAATTAGATGTCTGAATTTAGTTCAAAATGTCTTTTTCTCTCTGTTTCAATTTTAGATCTCTGAGCCGTCTGTCATAATTAGTTAGACGTCTGGGATTAAGTTTAGACGCCTGTCATAATTATTTAGACGTCTGAACTGCTGATTTTGCCTAATTTGCCTATTTAAAAAGAAACAAGTGGCTATGTCAATAGCTTGTATGGCATTTTGATTTCTAATTGATTTAAATTCCCTTTGATGAAGTAAAAAAAATCCTTATGAAATTAGGGTAGAAATAGGAGGGTCATTTTTATATCTCAAAAAATTAAGGGCTACGGACCCATTTAGTGGGAGTATCATTAGAGTTAATGAACTCTTCGGATTGACATATATTGATGTATGCAATCACAAGTCTATTTATACCATAACGGTTCCACATACTTCATCAAATTGACCGATGAGTTATCATCAACATGAATATGTGCATTTTATACGCATGTAGTATGTCTATGGTAAATTATTGAGTATAAAATAGAAGTAAAATTAACATGTGATAGAAATGATTCGATTTGATCGAATGAGTGAGTATATTTGAAAAGGTTGCAAACGTACCTAAAATGAACAAAGATCCTATAACGATCTGCCTTTCTTACACCTAAAGACAACACTTAATACATCCACGGTATTCGTGTACCGATCATTTAAGTGTTTGAAAGACAGGTCATTAGGGGTGAAAAAAAGAAAAAGAACGAACAGAATCTCACAATACGTGACGAGTAATATATAATACAAAAAAGTCTTTACAAAAAGAAATTATCTTTATTATACACATCATCAGAGTACATTAACCTGTTATCAACCTGGACAATTATAACAACCTGTCCTTACAACTGCTGATAGATACAGACAAAAACAAAGCAAAAGAAAATAGTGGAAGAATATAAGGTACGTGAATATGTCTTAAAGAATCCAGCTCGTCACCTGAAAGCTCCAAAGGATCCAGCTAAATCTGGAAAATATTCTCGTGCTGACCCGAGCATTATAAGAAAAATAACGCCCGGATCAGTCTGGTAAAACCAGAGTGAGAAACTCAAATCACAAGGAATTAATTTATTATAACTTGTAAAACCTTTTTAAATCAAAGGTATCTCATTAGACCACGCCGCACATAAACACGGACAAGTTTTTAGCTTACGATAACCAAAACATTTTTATAGAAATCCAGTTATATTGTGATAATGTATAGAATACAAATACATATTAATCATAGCCGAAATTAGTACATTATTAAATTCCAGCATAATAGGTATACAATCAAGTCCAAAGGCACTTATTGGAGAATGAATTCCAACTATGAAAGGGTAAGGGTTTACCCACCGAATCCATACACCTCTAGATAAAATGTACGGTAAGCTACAACACGTTGCACCTCTGCTACTCAGGACCGGCCCTACCTCATACTGGATAGCGCTCAATATGATCAACCCTTGGTTGCGATTAAACAACCATAATGGGCCCCGAAGCATACATAGAGATATCGACACTAGATCTTGGGATGATCATACCCTAATGGGAGTGACACAGATAGCCCTATCGCATGTCCCTGCTTTAGTCATTTCCTCGGTTGATGAGGCTTGAGGCTACGATTACCTTTTATATAACAACCATCTTGAAATGCTAACACTGCCTTCCAGGCAGCAATGTAATGTCATCATTCATCCATACAAGTTCATTCTGGGTCTAAACAAAACCGAAGGCACTACCTCTACTACATCCATTTTGGAATCACCCTCGGGATTAGTAGCAAGTAGCCCTTGCAATTCAAAAGCTCCATCTTCAATTCAAAAGGTTTGAGTTGGATCGAAGTGGTTTTCGTATAAAGCAAATCCAATCTCGGTCTCTTCGAAACAACATTCGATAGTTCCGGTAAACTCAACCCCGATTTTTTTGGAAATAATCAGACAATACATAGGAGCAGGTATCACCCCTTAACCGTTTAAGTGGACGGATCTCCCTATCATTTTCCTAGGAGAACAAAACGAGATTTATACACACAATACAGCATCATCGAAGATGACTATGCCATATAACTCACGTGTTTCTCCTAAATATTTCCGGAGTTATATTTTGGTCCATATTTGATAGTCGGTTATTTAACTATCAAATAACAAATAACAACAAATTCAAAGATTTAATTACCCATAGCAACCACTAAGCCTCAAACTAAATCTTTCATTTATTAAAACTCTTTTCAAAAGTGTTTATCAAAACATTCATATACTTATCTCATTGACATGAGTATATTCACAAAACATTTGTGAAAGATTTCTCATTTCTAAATCATATCAAAGGACCAAACAAAATGTTATTTAATTAGAGATAATGATAACCTCAAACAATATTCCTTCGGTGTTACACGTGGAACGAATGTCCATACCACCAGAATTAAGAAAGTCAGTTAAAAAAAATCAAATCACCAATCCTTTTATAAATTTCCTTCTATAAATCCTCTTAATAAATCTCTTTTATTTATGAAACTTCTTTACTTAAATTCCAAACCCATTTACAAAACTCTTTATAAATCACCAAGTTAAATTTTACAAAACTCTTTTATAAATGTCAAAACCATTTATATATTTCTTTATAAATCTCCAAAATTATTTATAAAACTTCCTTTATAAATATCTACAATTATCTATAAAACTTTCTTATAAATATTCCTTATTTAAAACAAAAATCCTTTAATAAACTCATTTAATAAAGTCCTTTTGATAAACAAAACGATTATTTAAAACATCCTTTATTAAAATCATTACTTAACATGAAACCATTATTAAAAGTATGATTAACTTTAAAAATCAGAAAGAAGCTTAGTGTCCACAATGGTTCTCTTTTAATTAAGTTTACTTTTCAAGTTATAGCATGGGTATTTACATAACAAGCAGATATGTATAATGGAATCAGCCGACATCAAACAAATCAACATATAGGTAAGATGTCCAAATTACTATAACAATAGACGATGATTTCTTCTGCTGAACACATGTCCAAGTTATTATTATAGCTGAATAGATTTTATTCTGCTTAAACAGATGTCCACATAATCTACTTGGAAAATTATAGCAGAACTGTGATTTATTCTACTAAACAGATGTCAAATACAAGTTAATTAGCAGAACTTTGATTTATTCTGCTAAAATATGTCTACACAATCAACAATCAATTTATAACGGAATGAAAATTTATTATGTTATCCCGTGTCCACAATAACTAAACAATTACATTATAGCAGAACGGGGATTTATTCTGCTATTAGATGTCCAAACAATTCAATCAATCAACATTATAACTCATTCACTATCTACTTAATGTATCGACATTTGAATCCCTTGTGCTCAAAACTATCCTTTGTAAAGAATTGCCTTTTTAAATAAATTGGTTCTTGGAAAATAAAAGGATTTAAAACTTAAACTCCCATTAAAATAATTAGTTATAAGTTGACCTCTTATTAAATCATAATTAATCTTTATTAAATCTTAATTTAATTAAATAAATAAATTAAGAAATAACTAAACCTTTAAATAAATGATTAAACAATAACTATTTATTAAATAAATAATTAAACACTAATTAATCCTTTATTAATTGTTAAATAATCATTTAAACATTAATTAATAATTTAATATTAATTAGTTTCAATTAAATAATCTTTAATTAAGTCCCAAATAAAAAATTAAAACTTTAACATATAATTTATAAATTACAACCTTAATTTATTTAAAATTAAACACATGGTTAATAATTAATTAATAATTAACCCTATATTAATTTGTAATTAATTAAAATTAAATCATATACTTAACTTATAATTAACTAAAAATTAATCATACTTAATAATTGATTAATTAAAATAATCTTATCCTTAAAAATTTAATTAATTAGTAACTAATCTTCGCTTAATTAAATTTAATGAACCTTACTAACACTTAATTAATTAATAATTATTAATAATTAATTATTAATTATTAAATCCTTAATTAACTTTTAAAAACATTATTATTAGGCTTATAAAACATTTACAAAAACAATTTTAAGTTTAAAACTTAAATTTGAGAAATTCGGATTTTTAGAGCGAAACTACATTCATAGCGATTATCGCTATGGATACCCGTAATTCAAAACTTGTTGCATCTCAAATAAATCCTAAAACACTTACTTTTAACTTTATTTAACTTTATGAACTAAGTATAAAGTTTTGAAAGCAAAACAAAATGTTAGAAAACTCTTAGAAAACCTTTTCTTTTAAAACAAAGTAAGAAATCAATTTGAAATTCAAAGGATCGCTATGTCGAACACAACACATTTCAAATGCTAACCTTGCTCACTAACTTTTCCATTTACTAACTTTGCTTACTAACTTTCCATATCACTTCCAATCACAAGACAAAGATCACACCTTTATAACCACAACGTCACTTTAATCATCAATTCAAAGTTCTAATGCAAAACCACATATTAGCACATACATATACATCCGAACCATACCATAATCCAAACAACAACATCATCTATACAACCATGTAATAACCATATATATAAAGGTAAATTGTATCCCAAAAAAAGTTAAGAAATTTACTTACCGAAAAGCTTTGCAAACTTGAAATACTTCAGAACTTTTAAATCTTGGAAAACCACAAAAATCATCTCGAAAATGGGTTAACTCTCCTTAATTTTTGGACATGTTAATCTCGGATTTTGAAAAAGTTTACAAAAGAGAAGTTTTAGGAAATTATTTTCTCTACGTTTTCAAAAAATGAATCACTCAATTTCAATGGTTTTTGAAAGAAAAATGGTCTATAGAAGAAGGGGTGTTTTCAGATTGGAAAATTTTGAGTCCAAAAACATGTCTGAAAGAAATGAATTTTTAACATAGCTACACTCAAAATTTGAAAATGTGGTACAGATAAAAGTTGTAGCCATTGAAATTTCATATGGTTTGAAAAAAATTAAAAATCTCCATTTGGTTCAGAGATGAGGAAGATAGGATAGAAGGAAGAGGAGGAAATTGGAGAAGGTTTGAAACAAAGTTTGAAATGAATTTAAAAGGAAAAACTTAAAATTTTAAAACTTTGAAAACTAAAAGAGAAGTCATGAAAGTTTTTCATGTAGCTTAGAGAGGTTTTAGATAATGGAAATAAAGTGATCAAATGTGAAAAAAATATAAAAATTGATTTTTATATAACATGAAATTACTAAATTACCTTATTAGCCCTAAGGTACTTGACCTCCACAAACTAAATGCTACATCACCACCTTTGTCTCCCCTCCATATCACATCACAAGCCACCATTTTGTCTCCCCCCCTCTCATGCCAACATGAATTAAATTCTTTGGTACTTAATGTTTTCTTATGTTTCTTTTACTTTTCTTAAATTTATTTTTATTTTTATTTTAACTTTACATAAAAAGCCATATCAACTTACATACTTAAGTGTATATATATTACTACCATATATTTACTTTATCATACTTAAGTTGTTAAAATATATATGAACATAAGTTAGCTAATATGTTCACAATGTTTTCGACAACTTTTAGCCAATGAAAAGTCGAAAATTCGAGAACGATTTCCAGTCACATTTTTTATTTTTCTTCGAACTAAATATTTTTGTAAACAAATTTGGAAAACTATTTCACCATCATCATTAATCATTAAAAGGAGTTTAATTTTTATTATAAAATCTATTATTTGAATATTTAAAATTGATTAAATATTCCTAAATCAAAGAGATGAAATTCCGAATCGTTACACTCTCCCCTCCTTAAAAGAATTTCGACGCCGAAATTTTTTCCACGATCCTAACCTATAAATACTTAAGACTACTCATCAATCCATAATATGTACATAGATCATTCCCATGCAAAATCTACTTCGATCACTCACTCAAATATATAGTTGTACTTTTGAACTAGCATTGCTCACTCGATTTTCTAGTGCGGACTCTGATCAGGCTTCTCAATTAGAAACCTCTGTTCTACTTACATAGCCATATACTATGATAGAAAACTTTGGTTCTAGATTAAGAACCCTCACCAAGTGTATGCCGTCAAAAATCGAGTGATAAATCCTTCTTCGGAATGATGTGAAACACCTCAAGTCATGTACTCGAATCTTGGATCAAGAATTATGTGAAAAAGAAAAATGATCTACGTGCAACCTACTTACTGATCTAAAGGTTCTTACTATCCAACTACTTTCTACCCTCCCATAATATTTATGAAAACATTTCATAACAATTCCAACTTAGGTTCAGACATTTTTAAATGATACAACTTATTAGTGAAACCTTTTCATAAAATCATTTTAACTTGTTAACTTTGTATAATACTCTCCTACATCCTAAGAGTATATACCAAAACATCTGATTTTAAACGTTATGCATCTATCTATTCAAATGCGGGCCCAAAATAACTTGGTCTTAAAACTGAGTCGACCAATCCAACCTCTCTACCCAATTGGTCTGGTTGGTAGCTAAGAAGAGTAGGATGCTGGTATCCAAACCCCATTCTAGAGTCTACTATTTTTTAGACACCTCTAAGTTAAAGACTTTTATTAGTAGGCCCAATAACATCAAATTATACTTCACTTCCTAGACGTTAAAATCAAAAGACACGTTTTAATAAAATCAAGTTTATTAAACCATACTATTTTATTTATTTTAATTTTAACTTCATTGATTTATCCACTCTTTAATCAAAATACTTTATTATTTTTGAAACTTAGGAGCCAAATACCTAGGTTTTTATTTCAAAAACTTTTTTAAATGATACTTTATTTTTAACCCTTAGAAAATATACATATAGCCTGAGTAATACCAAAATGATATCAAGGAACTGGGCACTACCGAATAGTATCATAAGTCCCCTTTACAAAGAAGGGTAATACTCAAGAGAAGTGTTTACCATCCGAACATATCTCCTACCCAATTTTAGTCACTTTTGAGTAACTCAAATTAGTTAGTTATAAAAATATTTCTTTTTTTTGAAACAACACTATATATATTTACAACTAAATAGAATTTAACAAAAAATTTACCATCCACTTTCTTTGGATTCATTCGGATTCGAACTTGTTTCGATCATACAATGACAAAGAGAATAATTTACTAAGTGCGCTATCACATCTGCCTAAGCAAACATTCGATTGTCACTTAGAAGATTATTCAGATCATCACAAAACAGACCGAGACTCATTTCCCGATCCGTCCAAAGAAAAATCTTACTCTTAAATTTCCTTTCAAAATATTTATACCTTAAAGTATTTTTAAGTAAAATTATCGCTACTTCTCCAAGATTCGTTTGAAAACTTTATCAAAGCCACCAGGATTCAAATTTCCTAAAAATTCATCTTATTTTCAAAACATATTTTTATAATTCTAATTTGTAAAAATCAACTTTTCAAAAATCATTTGAAATATTTCTTTTAATAAACACATTTTATTAAAATCCAATTTTTAACCCAACATTATCATCGAACGTCTTATAGTCAAACTGTGAAACTTAATTTACAAGGTGTTCAATTCAATGTTCCCACAAATTCTATCTACCCAATTTATGATGGAAAAGGGAAAACTACCAATAAATTAAAAAATAGCCAATGCTGAAAATTGGATGATCATGATTGATCAAACCCTATATGAAATTAATTAAATATTATCAACTCCTAACGATAATCACATTATATATATCTATATTTTATTTTTGAAAATTCTCTTGTTATATATTAAATATAATTTAGGTAAAATTATTTCATTTACCCATTTAAAACGATACTATGTTGATTTGCCTAGTTTAAGTGTTTAGAAACCCCTATAGATGCAGTTGTTCCCTCTATATTGACCAGAATTCATAACCACTCAACCGATAAATCAACAGAATGTAAAACATTTTTATAGCACTAACAAATACGCGCTCTTATATATACACTCAAACTCATCCTAAGGTCTCGCTTACCCTATCTCAAATGAGTTTACCCCACTAAAGCCTAGGTGTACGCTCAACCTAAGCTCTGATACCACGCTGTAATGATCTGCCTTTCTTACACCTAAAGACGACACTTAATACATCCACGGTATTCGTATACTGATCATTTAAGTGTCCGAAAGATCGGTCATCAGGGGTGAAAGAAAGAAAAAGAAAGAACAGAATCTCACAATACGTGACGAGTAATATATAATACGAACAAGTATTTACAAAATTAAATTGTCATTATTATACACATCATCAGAGTACATTAACCTGTTATCAGCCTGGACAGTTATAGCAGCCTGTCCTTACAATTGTTGATAGATACAGACAAAAACAAAACAAAAGAAAACAGCGGAAGAATATAAGGTACATGAATACATCTTGAAGAATCCAACTCGTCACCTGAAAGCTCCAAAGGATCCAGCTAAATCTAGAAAATATGCTCGGGCTGACCCGAGCATTATAAGTAAAATAACGCCCGGATCAGTCTGGTAAAACCAGCGTGAGAAACTCAAATCACAAGGAATTAATTTATTATAACTTTTAAAACCTATTAAAATCAAAGGTATCTCGTAAGACCACGCCGCACATAAACACGAACGGGTTTTTACCATACGATAACCAAAACATTTTTATAGAAAATCCAGTTATGTTATGATAATGTCTAGAATACAAATACATATTAATCATAGTCGAAATTGTTACATTATTAAATTCCAGCATAATAGGTATATAATCAAGTCCGAAGGCACTTATTGAAGAATGGATTCCAACTATGAAAGGATAAGGGTCTATCCACCGAATCCGTACACCTCTAGATCAAATGTATGGGAGGCTACAACACATTGCACCTCTGCTACTTAGGAATGGCCCTACCATTTACTGGATAGCGCCGAATACGATCACCCCTTGGTTGCGATCAAACAACCATAACGGGCCCCGAAGCATACATAGAGATATCGACACTAGATCTTGGGATGATCATACCCTAATGTGAGTGACGTAGATAGCCCTATCACATGTCCCTGCTTTAGTCATTTCCCTGGTTGATGAGGCTTGAGGCTACGATTACCTTTTATATAGAAACCATCTTGGAATGCTAACACTTCCCTCCAGGCAGCAATGCAGTGTCAGCATTCATCCATACAAGTTCATTCTGGGTCTAAATGAAACCGAAGGCACTACCTCTACTACATTCATTTTGGAATCACCCTCAGGATTAGTAGCAAGTAGGCCTTGCACTTCAAAAGCTCCATCTTCAATTCGAAAGGTTTGAGTTGGATCGAAGTGGTTTTCGGATAAAGCAAATCCAATCGTCATCTCTTCGAAACAACATTCGATAGTTCCGGTAAACTCAACCCCGGTTCTTTTGGAAATTATCAGACAATACATAAGAGCAGGGATCACCCCCTAACCGTTTAAGTGGATGGATCTCCCTATCGTTTGTCCTAGGAGAACAAAATGAGATTTATACACACAGCACAACATCAACGAAGATGACTATGCCATAAACTCACGTATTTCTCCTAGATATTTTTGGAGTTATATTTTGGTCCATATTTGATAGTCGATTATTTAACTATCAAATAACAAACAACAACAAATTCAGAGATTTAATTACCCATAGCAACCACTAAGCCTCAAACTAAATCTTTCATTTATTAAAAATCTTTTTAGAAGTGTCTGTCAAAACATTCATATACTTATCTCATTGGCATAAGTATATTCACAAAACATTTGTGAAAGATTTCTCATTTCTAAATCATATCAAAGGATCAAACAAAATGTTATTTAAATTAGAGATAAAGATAACCTCAAACAATATTCCTTTGGTATTAAGTGTGGAAAGAATGTCCATACAACCAGAATAAAAAAGGTCAGTTAAAGGAAATCCAATCTCAAATCCCTTTATAAATTTCCTTCTATAGATCCTCTTAATAAATCTCTTTTATTTATGAAACTTCTTTGCTTAAATTCCAAACCCATTTAAAAAACTCTTTATAAATCACCAAGTTAAATTTTATAAAACTCTTTTATAAATATCAAAACCATTTATATATCTCTTTTATAAATCTCCAAAATTATTTATAAAACTTCCTTTATAAATATCTAAAATCATCCATAAAACTTTCTTATAAATATTCCTTATTTAAAACTAAACTCAGTTAATAAACTCATTTAATAAAGTCCTTTTGATAAACAAAATGATTATTTAAAACATCCTTTATTAAAATCATTACTTAACATGAAACTATTATTAAAAGTATGATCGACTTTAAAAATCAGAAAGAAGTTTAGTGTCCACAATGGTTCTCTTTTAATTAAGTTTACTTTTTAAGTTATAGCATGAGTATTTACATAACAAGTAGATATGTATAATGGAATCAACCGACAATAAACAAATCAACATATCGGTATGATGTCCAAATTACTACAACAATAGACGGTGATTTGTTCTGCTAAACACATGTCCAAGTTATTATAATAGCAGAATTGGTTTTTATTCTGCTTAAATAGATGTGCATACAATCTACTTGGGAAATTATGGCAGAACTGTGATTTATTCTACTAAATAGATGTCAAATAAAAGTTAATTAATAGAACGGTGATTTATTCTACTAACATATTTCCACATAATCAAGAATCAATTTATAACAGAACGGAAATTTATTCTGTTATCATGTGTCCACAAGAACTAAACAATTACACTATAGCAGAACGGGGATTTATTCTGCTATTAGATGTCCAAACAATTTAATTGATTGACATTATAACTCATTCATAGTTATTTGTCTAGTTATTGTATCGACTTTTGAATCTCTTGTGCTCCAAACTATCCTTTGTAAAAGAATTCCCTTTTTAAATAAATTGATTCTTGGAAAATCAAAGGATTTAAAACTTAAACTCCCCTTTAAAATAATTAATTATAAGTTAACCTCTTATTAAATCATAATTAATCTTTATTAATACTTAATTTAATTAAATAAATAAATTAAGAAATAATTAAACCTTTAAATAAATGATTAAACAATAATTAATTATTAAATAAATAATTAAACACTAATTAATCCTTTAATAATTATTAAATAATCATTTAAACATTAACTACTAATTTAATATTAATTAATCTCAATTAAATAAAATTTATTTAAGTCTCAAATCATAAATTAAACCATTAATAAATAAATCATAAATTACAACCTTAATTTATTTAAAATTAAATACATGGTTAATAATTAATTAATAATTAACCATATATTAATTAGCAATTAATTAAAAGTAAATCATATACTTAATTTATTATTAATTAAAAATAAATCATACTTAATAATTGATTAATTAAAATTAATCTTATCCTTAAAATGTAAATAATTAATAATTAATCTTCGCTTAATTAATCTTCGCTTGATTAATGTTAATAAATCTTATTAACACTTAATTAATTAATAATTATTAAAAAATAATTATTTATTATTAAATCCTTAATTAACTTTTAAAAACTTTATTATTAGGTTTATAAAACACTTACAAAAAAATTTTAAGTATAAAACTTAAATTTGAAAAATTCTGATTTTTAAAGCGAAAGTGCATTCATAGCGACTATCGCTATGGATACCCGTAATTCAAAACTTGTTGCATCTCAAATAAATCCTAAAACACTTACTTTTAACTTTATTTTACTTTATGAACTAAGTATAAAGTTTTGAAAGCAAAACAAAAGTTATAAAATCTTAGAAAACCTTTTCTTTTAAAACAAAGTAAGAAATCAATTTGAAACTCCAAGGATCGCTATGTCGAACATAAAACATTTCAAGTGCTAACCTTGCTCACTAACTTTTCCATTTACTAACTTTACTTACTAACTTTCCATATCACTTCCAATCACAAGATAAAGATCACACCTTTATAACCAAAACGTCACTTTAATCTTCAATTCAGAATCCGAATGCTAAACCATAAATTAGCACATACATATACATCCAAACCATACCATAATCCAAACAACAACATATCTTTACAACCATATAATAACCATATATATAAATGTAAATTCTATCCCAAAAAAGTTAAGAAATTTACTCACCGAAAAGCTTTGAAAACTTGAAATACTTTAGAACTTTTAAATCGTGGAAAACCACAAAAATCATCTTAAAAATGGGTTAACTTCTCCTTAATTTTTGGACATGTTACTCTCAGATTTTGAAAAAGTTTACAAAAGAAAAGGTTTAGGAAATTCTTTTCACTACACTTTCCAATAAAAGAATCACTCAATTCCAAAAAACATGTTTGAAAGAAATGAATTTTTGACATAGCTACGCTCAAAATTTGATAATGTGCTACAAATAAAAGTTTTAGCCATTGAAATTTCGTACGGCTTGAAAAAAGGAAAATCTCCATTTGGTTCGGAGATGAGGAAGGTAGTATAGAAGGAAGAGGAGGAAAATGGAGAAGTTTTGAAACAAAGTTTGAAATGAATATAAAACGAAAAACTTAAAATTTTAAAACTTTGGAAACTAAAAGAGAAGCCATGAAGTTTTTCATGAAGCTTAGACAGGTTTTAGATAATTGAAATAAAGTGATCAAATGAGAAAAAAATATAAAAATTGTTTTTATATAACATGAAATTGCTAAATTACCTAATTAGCCCTAAGGTACTTGACCTCCCCAAACTAAATGCCACATCACCACCATTGTCTCCCATCCATATCACTTCACAACCCACCATTTTGTCCCCCTCCCTCTCATGCCAATGTGAATTAAATGCTTTGGTACTTAATGTTTTCTTATGTTTCTTTTACTTTTCTTAATTTTATTTTTATTTTAACTTTACATAAAAAGTCATATCAACTTACATACTTAAGTGTATGTATATTGCTACCATATATTGACTTTATCATACTTAAGTTATTAAAATATGCATGGACATAAGTTAGATAATATGTTCATAACGTTTTCAACAACTTTTAGTCGATGAAAAGTCGAAAATTCGAGAACGATTTCCGGTTACATTTTCGACTTTTCTTCGAACTAAATATTTTTGTAAACAAATATAGAAAATATTTCACCATCATAATTAATCATTAAAAAGAGTTTTATTTTTATTATAAAATCTATTATTTGAATATTTAAAATTGATTAAATATTCCGAAATCAAGGAGGTGAAATTCCAGGTTGTTACAAATCCAATCTCAAAATAACTCCTTCATGTGATACATAATGATGGATCGATATGGATTAATCTAACTTTGTTGGACAATGTACGATTAATTGTGAGTGAACTTGAGTTAGTTTCTTTCTATAAGGTAATGTACTTAAGAGTAGTACACAAGGTTAATATTATTTTATCTGAATAACAGTTTACAAAATCTTACAAGATAAGGGTTTATTTGAAACTCGAACATATCCTTGACCAAAGGGTTGTTAAGTTATGCGAGTTGAAAGATTGCACGTAATAATTATTTATGAGGGATCTTGTATGAATCTCCCCAAATGGATTTTGGGAAGGACTATCATTGAATGATATATTTATGTTTTGAACATAATTTTTATAAACTAAAACCAAATCAGTTTTATAAATAAAGTAATTCATAAAATGTTTATGAATACCTATTCAGTTGCACTGAGAAACAATTGTTGTTTTAAGTGATACCAACTTCATGTTGGATCTTAAGTTTTGATTAATGACAAGAAATTCAACCGACATGAAGATTCATGAATCTACGACAAAACTACAAAGACTACACTCAACAATTCAGAGTATGGTTCATATATACATATGTTGTTTAGAGTCTAAATCTAGGTTTAGCTATGTTAAAATCTTTCCTCAAGTTGTTCACTCCTCGCATATATACTATAGTTTTTCACAGATTTTTAAATTAACTTCTAAACATGCTTTCAAAACTGAAAACACTTAGTTCAGTCGACTGAACTCATGCACTCAGTCGACTGAACCTGTGCATAATTTTTTTTATAAAATACACAGACCAGTCGACTGAGTGCATGAGTCAGTAGACTGAATTTGTGCACTTTCAAATGCACATTCACGTTTTTGAATTCAGTCGACTGAAGATACTAAGGCAGTGTAACGACCCGTAATTTTGGATAATTAAAAATATTTTATTTAATAAGATGTTGGTGTTTAATAATGGAAGAAATTAAAATTGTGATTTATTAATGAGAAAAGATAACTAGAATGAAATGTAATAAGGTTAATGTAAGATAATTGATAACTATCTTAATGCAATTTCAATTAATTGAAATGATTGTAAATTTAAAATTGGTTATAAATTGTAAATAAGTAAATAAACCAAATGTTGTATTTAAATGATAAAATGGTACGTAATTAATTGAAATTGGTTAATATAGAACAATTAATCAGTATGTGAATTTATTAGTTTTGTTTGGTAACAATAAAATTAGAAATGTGTTTAAATTGGTGAGTTGTAACAATGGTTTAATTATAAATTCACTATTTAATTCATTGAAATCAAATTGGAAATCAATTGCAATTAATCTAATAAATTATTGCAGTTAATATGAAATAAAAATGGTAACTATAGAATATTGATGTAATAATTGGTAAACCAATATTAACCATGTCCATAAAGTAATGATTGATGGAATAATTAGATGTAAATCGAAACAAATGAAGTTATTTGAATTTAAAATTTTAATTAACGAATTTATTTAAATTGAAATTGAACACTGTAATTACTGCAATATTAACATTGGATTGGACATGAAAATTTGTTTTAAAAGATTATAAATTACTAGGTAATCAATGTGATAAAAAAAATTTAGTTAGTAAATTTGAAGTTAAAGTGATTGTTAACCCGCCTTTTGGCAAGGCCGTAGACAGGCGGATTTAACTAAATCGATTGCTCGGTTGTCGTGACTGGAATACGATGGGTTTTAGTCAATCGGATGGATATACAATCAATCATGGATGGTAATCATGATTATGAAACCGGGATTCGGCATATTCGATGGAAAAAAGTCGCGGGATGCTCGAAATACGAGTTTTAACAAAAGTTGAATTGTCGCGGGTTGCCTGGAGTTTGCTTCGAGTGGTATTTGGACTTGCTTTGGATTTTCTTGATGGTTTCTCCGAGTCATCCAGGGTAATGCTCTGGGTCGGTAGGAAGCTGGGTCGGTAGGAATCTGGGTCGGTAGGAAGTTGGGTCGGCATGTTGGAGTCTCGAGTGGGTCGGCATGTTGGAGTCTCGAATGGGTCGACATGTTGGAGTCTCGAGTGGGTCGGCAAGTTGGAGTCTCGAGGGGGTCGGCAAGTTGGAGTCTTGAGTGGGTCGGCATGTTGGAGTCTCGAGCGGGTCGGCATGTTGGAGTCTCGAGCGGGTCGGCATGTTGGAGTCTCGAGCGGGTCGGCATGTTGGAGTCTCGATCGGTTCGGCATGTTGGAGTCTCGATCGGGTCGGCAAGTTGGAGTCTCGAGTGGGTCGGCATATTGGAGTCTCGAGTGGGTCGGCATGTTGGTGCCTCGAGTGGGTCAGCAGGTTGGAGTCTCGAGTGGGTCGGCAAGTTGGAGTCTCAAGTGGGTCGGCATGTTGGAGTCGAGAGTGGGTCCGCAAGTTGGAGTCGAGAGTGGGTCGGCAAGTTGGAGTCTCGAGAGTGGGTCGGCATGTTGGAGTCTCGAGAGTGGGTCGGCATGTTGGAGTCGAGAGTGGGTCGGCATGTTGGAGTCTCGAGTGGGTTGGCATGTTGGAGTCTCGAGTGGATCGGCATTTTACATACTCCAGAAAAGCAGTGGTCGGCTATATGGACTCGACTATGGTCCTAATGGGCCCTGATCACTCAGGAAGCCTAGTAACTCAGATTTTGCCTATAAATACAGCAAGCGGGGCTTCAAAAAAGGGATCTTCATTTTGTTTCCCTTCTTCTTCCTCATTAAGGCTACTCTGTCATAATTGTTTTGAAAACTCCGAATTATAACTGTAATTGATTCTCATATCAATAAAAAGAAAATTTTTGGAGTGGACGTAGGCCAGAGTCAGCCGAACCACTATAAATCCACTGTTTTTCTGCTTTCTTTTTAATTTTTACTGCTCTTCATATTTATACTCTCTACATACACTCTATCTGTTATATGTGACTGTTAGTTGGTGCTTTCATTTACGTTTGGGTGTTAGTGACCAATTTTGGCGCTAACATTTTGGTGCTTTCACTGAGAAAGCTAGAACTCAGGTATTCTAAAGCTTGGACTTTGGATTTAAAGGCTTAGGAACTCGGATTCTTGGGAAGCTATGGCAAAGCAATCAACAAGGAGACAAAGGGTGGAAAGAAGTCGACATGAAGGAAGTCAGGAGGCTTCCTCAGGAGCTAATCAGACCTCAGTTTTCATCACCAGAGATGAGATGGAAATGATGATGGATGCTATGCAGGAAGGGATACTTAAAAGGCAGGAGGAAATGATACAGAACCTACTCCAACAGGTTGGACAAGTTGGAGTGCAAAACCAAAGGAATGGAGTAGCAGGTGATGCTAGAAATGAGGATCATGAAGCTGGAGCGACAGGAACAGAGGCAGCCTAGAATCAGGACCAAGGAAGCGAACGGAGTACGGGATAGAGTTGGACCATCGGGAACGGCCCCTGAACAAGGGGGCATGCCCTCGAATCATGTAGGCTCCATTCCAGTAAGGATACCAGGCAATGATGGGCAATTTGGCATTAATAGGGAAGTGGATGCTCATCTAGAAGGGCAGGTTCTGAGATTCCCTCGTGGAATCGGGGGGCAGGTTGGAGACAACGGACAGAGGCCGTTACTTGATGACAATGACAGGTTAACGGACGTAATCAGACGGGCTATGAGGGGAGGATTGGTGAATAGGGATTTGGAGGACGTGAACAAGAGTCCCTTCACTCCTTTGATCAGGCAGGCAAGGAATCCGCCGGATTTTAAACTACCATCGCTGGAAATGTATGATGGGAAAACAGATCCCACGGTTCACCTAACAAGGTATATGAGGCACATGGAAGTACTGGGGCATCGAAGGAAGTCATTGCACCGTGCTTCCCTTTGTATTTGACGGATATAGCAGCACTATGGTTCAGACAACTGGAAAGTGGCTCTATTGGCACATGGACGAAGCCGATTGATAGGTTTATGAGGCAATTTCGAGTCCACATCGTGAGACCTTGGAGTGTGATGACTTTGACATCAATGAAGCAATGGAAAGGAGAATCACTTAAGGATTTCTTAACCAGATTCAATGCGGCAGCGGCTTTAGTGGATCGACCTAATATGTCGATGGTTTTGATGGTGGCAGTCTTAGGGATTGCAGATTATTCGGATTTTAAGATATTGTTGGAGCGGGATCCACCAATGGATCTCGGGGAATTTTACCATGAAGCAGAAAGGTTTCTAAGATAGGAATATGTGAAGGCTGAAAGAGAAGGAAGAGAGGTAGAGGTTTATGCGGTAAAAGGTGGAGGCCACCCAGGGAGGATTCAAACAAGGACGACAGAGACAAAAGGAAAATAGATAGCGAAAACACGTCGAAAGGGCAACGGAGGGAATCAAAATTCTCTTCTTATGTGGATTTGAATGAGACTCTGGAAAGAATTTATTTAGATACTCGAGGACGCCTCCGGTATCGAAGGCCAGCAAAGAGGGAACCCTCCGAACACGAACGAGCATCGGGAAAGCATTGCCTATTCCATGAGCTGGATGGGCATAACACAAATGACTGTAGGCATTTGAAGGATATCATTGAGGAACATATAAGGAATGGTCATTTACAACAGTACATAAGGAATCGAGTTGTGGTAGTGGAACAGGAGCAACCACTGCCCACATCAGACGAAGCTGGCACTGGATCTAGGCATCGTCGCCTTATTATCAGCTGAATGGATTTATGGATTTGAATAAGTAGTAAACCCCAAAGTAAGGCGGCTAAGTCACTTACACATGTATAGGATCGAGGACGGTCTCTAGGCATGCTCTGAGATGATGATATACCGTGATGCTCAGGTTTATGAAATTTTGTTTTTTCTATTTTTTGTGAACTCTAGTTTCTTTCTTGGTACTACAGACATTTGATTATCTTTATTGTATGGACTTCTATTTTATCAATAGAACTCTGTGTTGATTGGATCTGGAATATTAATGTAATAAATAGTACAGGTCACACGGTTACGGTCTCGATCGGAGAGACGGGGCAAAAATCGCATGTCACGAGTCCCTTCACCGGAGAGCGATGGAATGGACTCTAGCGTGGAATGGACCGAAGAATATAAAATTCCTTGACCGGAGAGTCAAGGCCGAAGAATATAAAGTCCTCGACCGGAGAGTCGTGGCCAGAGAATATAAAGTCCTCGATCGGAGAGTCAAGGCAGGAGAATATAAAAGTCCTCGACTGGAGAGTCGAGGCCGGAGAGTATAAAGTCCTTGACTGGGGATCGAGGGCAGAGAAGGATACCCCACGGATTAAGTCCTTGACCGGAGAGTCGAGGCCGGAGTAGGATAAAATAACCCGAATTTGAGTTACAGGACCCAGAGAGGTCCTAGATATGGGTATGGACCTGGTGACGTCCCGGATATGGATTATAGGACCCAACGAGGTCCCGACTTTGGATATGGACCCGATAATGTCCCAGATACGGATTATAGGATCTGGCGAGGTCCCAACTATGGATTATAGGACCAGGAGAGGTCCCGGGCTTAGATAAAATGATCCGGAGAGATTGTGAATTTAGTTAATGGATACAGAATGAATTAGGAATTGGATATTGACCCAGAAAAGTAATGGATTTAGTTAATGATCCGGATAGAACACGGATTTGATTAACGGATCTAAGGCTATTCAAAACATACCTTCTAAAGCAAGGCATGTTTTGGGGGGCAAATGTTAACCTGCCTTTTGGCAAGGCCGTAGACAGGCGGATTTAACTAAATCGATTACTTGGTTGTTGAGACTGGAATACGATGGGTTTTAGTCAATCGGATGGATAGACAATCAATCACGGATGGTAATCATGATTATGAAACCGGGATTCGGCATATTCGACGGAAAAAAGTCATGGGATGCTTGAAATACGAGTTTTGACAAAAGTTGAGTTGTCGCGGGTTGCCTGGAGTTTGCTTCGAGTTGTATTTGGACTTGCTTCAGGTTTTCTTGATGGTTTCTCCGAGTCATCCATGGTAATGCTCTGGGTCGGTAGGAAGCATGATCGGTAGGAATCTGGGTCGGTCGGAAGCTGGGTCGGCATGTTGGAGTCTCGAGTGGGTCGGCATGTAGGAGTCTCGAGTGGGTCGGCATGTAGGAGTCTCGAGTGGGTCGGCATGTTGGAGTCTCGAGTGGGTCGGCATGTTGGAGTCTCGAGTGGGTCGGCAAGTTGGAGTCTCGAGTGGGTCGGCATGTTGGAGTCTCGAGTGGGTCGGCAGGTTGGAGTCTCGAGTGGGTCGGCAGGTTGGAGTCTCGAGTGGGTCGGTAGGTTGGAGTCCCGAGTGGGTCGGCAGGTTGGAGTCTCGAGTGGGTCGGCAGGTTGGAGTCTCGAGTGGGTCGACAGGTTGGAGTCTCGAGTGGGTCGGCAGGTTGGAGTCTCGAGTGGGTCGGCAAAATGGAGTCTCGAGTGGGTCTACATGTTGGAGTCTCGAGTGGGTGGGCAAGTTGGAGTCGAGAGTGGGTCGGCAGGTTGGAGTCGAGAGTGGGTCGACAAGTTGGAGTCTCGAGAGTGGGTCGGCATGTTGGAGTCTCGAGAGTGGGTCGGCATGTTAGGGTCTCCAGAGTGGGTCGGCATGTGGGAGTCTCGAGTGGGTCGGCATGTTGGAGTCTCGAGTGGGTTGGCATGTTGGTCTGGAGTGGATCGGCATTTTACATACTCCAGGAAAGCAGTGGTCAGCTATATGGACTCGACTATGGTCCTAATGGGCCCTGATCACTTAGGAAGCCCAGTAACCCGGATTTTGCCTATAAATACAGCAAGCGGGGCTTCAGAAAAGGGATCTTCATTCTGTTTCCCTTCTTCTTCCTCATTAAGGCTACTCTGCCATAATTGTTTTGAAAACTTCGGATTGTAACTGTAATTGATTCTCATATGAATATAAAGGAAAATTTTAGAGTGGACGTAGGCCAGAGTAGCCGAACCACTATAAATCCACTGTTTTTTCTGCTTTCTTTTTAATTTTAACTGCTCTTCATATTTATACTCTCTACATACACTCTATTTGTTATCTATGACTGTTAGTTGGTACTTTCATTTACGTTTTGGTGTTAGTGACCAATTTTGGCGCTAATAGTGATTTAATTGATTTAATATTAATTTATCTAATTAACATGAAAATGACCGTTTTGGCCACTGTCTCGGATTTCGACGAAACCAGTTTCATCGGATCCGTAACGGTGAATTATTGTAGGATTTCAAGTTTCGTAGCGATTAGACGTGTCGTTTGATCGTGCGGGCTCGAAACGCGCAGAAATCAATTTAACGAAATCAATTTAAATAAGCTGATTTTAAATGATAACTTCTTCATACAATGTAATTAGCACTTGAAACCTGCTCCATTGAATTTAAAAATATCGAAAAAACATCTATTTTGATATATGGGATGACCTATTTTCGTTTCGGAAGCGGAACGGACTGGGTTGTTATTGTCATTTCAAACCGATTTGATATGTTCATTCCTTCTTATCGGGCCTTGTCTATATAAATAGATTTTTCTAAACTCTAGCAGCCTTTCTCTTTCATATTACAATATGTACAATTCCATCTATCTTTGCCTCTTTCTCAATTGGCAGAAACCCAAATTCCTAGATTCAATTGCAAATCAAAATCAAATCGAAAAATTAAAACTCATCAAACTTTGTCAAATTATATATGGTTTCGAAGATCTCGACGAATCAAGTCGATGTCAAGTGTTAGTTTTCTGGAATAGTGATCGAGTCAACGGCAAATCGCGGTCAAAGTTGAATTGGGGGTTTTATTTCTAGGCATCAATCGACGAAATAGATTTATGGGTTTTGTAAAGTTTGTCACGTGGAGTCGTGGGCTGGCGATCGTTTGGGCTAGCTTGGCCTAAGGCGGCCAGAAAATGGTATTAGGGTTTTGAAACCCTAGATTTAGGGGTGGTGGCGGTGGCCTCTATAGGCCACGTTTGCGGCACACGTGGGGGCCAGTGGGCGCGTCTCGTCATGGGGAAGAAGTTGTTGGTGGTCGGTGTTGCACAAGTGGTCGGAGTTGATGGAGAGACGTGGTCAAAGTTGCGGCTGTATGTGGTTCGAACGCGTTCACGTGGTAATGGCTCATGCACATTGGAGTGAGAGAGAACGACGTGGTATTATCTAATTGGCCCATCTTTTATTTATTTTAAAAGTTCAATCGGTCCAAATATCATATCTTTTGCATACGAGGTTGAATTCACACGTGGTTTTCTCCACTGCGATCATATCGAAATTCCAGACATTATGGAACTGGTTTGGATGAATTCTAAGACTATTAGATTTTGGGCCTCTATTTGGATTTTAAATTGTCGAAAATTCAAAGGTGGGTGTTTTAACCCACTTACAACTACTAAATTGTCTTATGTCGGTTGAATTAAATGCATGATGTGATTAGAAATTGATTGGTTGATGTTTGATATATTTAAATTGTCATTTTAGTTAAATCTGAATTTTATTGAATTAAATCGCTATTTAATTTAATATTGAATTTTAATTGTCAATTAAATACCTGTTAATGATAATCAGTTAATTGATGTTATTTGTTGGTGGATTTGAATGATTGTTGTGATGGATGTTTAATTGTTGATATTGGAAGACTGGATGTTATGTTATTTTATATATATTGATATCACACTGCAAGTTCCCTAAGTTTATTGTTAGGAATATCCCTATGGGTTGAAATGATACATACCCAAACGATCTATAGATTAGGAAAAATCGTCATGGGTTGAAATGATAAGCTCGAGCGATTTTATGGATTTTGAATTTTAACTCGGGATTGCATGTTGAAATTATACATACCCGTAAATTTTAAATTATCGTGGGTAGGAATGATATATATCTGTATCACTTGACCATAGGATAGAAAATTATATACGGACACCGGATTGGTTAAATTAAATGATTTTAAATCCTTAAAATTTGAATTCAGTTAAATGATATTTTGGAATATAATTTGATTTATATAAACTAAATTATTTTCGAAAATCCAAGCTTTAAATGTTGTAATTGGAGTTGGTTTAATGAATTGATTAAAGAATAAAATTGGAAATTTCAAAGTTGAAATTTGAAATAAAAATGAAATTTATCGAAATAGAGTTATTGAAAATGTTTGAATATTTAAACTTTGAAATCTATGAAATTGAAGTGCTTTAAAATTGTAGTTCAAACATGAGTTTGATATTGATATGAATTGAAATGATTTTATGGGAATTTGAATTAAAAGAAATTTTTTTTTGTTGATATCTGGATATGGTCCAGATTTGTTGAAATGGAAGAAATAGTTTAAATTTGATATTAATTTCAAATTAATTATTTTAATATAAATTGTTTAGAAATATATTATTTTAAATTCAGATTTATTTAGATTTTCAAACCATTTTATATTAAACTACATTAACCTATTTAACTATTTCAAACCATTTAACTATTTTAATCTATTTTAAACTATTTTAACGCATTTTAAACTATTTTAAAGTATTTTAACTATTTTAAACTATTAAAAACCATTTAAAACTATTTAAACTATTTTAACTGTTTTAAACTATTTTAACTGTTTAAAACTACTTTTAAACTATTTAATATTTATGACTATCTAAACTATTTTCTGAATTTCAGACTGTGTAAAGTTGAAGTGTTTATATTTAAATACTTGATTTAAAAGCGGATATGGTTAAATGATGTTATAACCTAAGTTGGGATTTGAAATGATTTTTCTAGTGAAACGACATATTTGAGTGAATATGATGATTTTGAAATGAGGATTTAATCTATTTTGTCGATATGATTAGGGAAGTGCATATGATTTCGAAAGTGATATGGTTTGAATTGGATATGATATTTTGATATCAATTATGAATTGGTTTTGGAAATGTAAAAGAACCATCCGGTGTGAAATAAGCGTTTGGTTGTTAAAGAGACCGGGATCGGATATTGTCATGCTCTCTGCCAATACCAAAAACCACTTTAACAACTGTGTACATGATGGAGATTCCATAATGAAGTAAGATGGTTTGGCGAGCGATTCTATATGAGGTATTTATGTAGCCCTGACTCCCCTGAGTCAACTTGATGTGGCTAAAACAGGAGCTATACCGGGCCAAGTGAGGGCGCTCCTCCAATCGGGCACATTCCTTCGATACCATATTATGACTTTGTGATTGATTTGGTGGCCACCCCTCGAGTTTGATTATGGGAGTGTGGTTCGAGGTGGTCGGTAGTAGCTGCTATCCGTTACCACCAGTCCGGGAGTGCAAATGGTAGAATCCTACATTGGCATTACCTCGTGTGCCTTGTCACATGCCTTATCGCACTTTCTAGGAGTTTGGTTTGTACCGTACCTATGGAGTGCACTCTGATAGTCCACCAGTTTACGGAGGAATTACAGTACTGTATAGACTACAGGAATATATAAAAATGTGTTAAGGGGAATATGAGTGACGCCTTAATGCTATTTTAATACTTTACTTTACTATAGAAACTATTATAATAGCGTATTGTACTATGTTTGTAGATAGTTTAACGGATCCTTAAGAGATGGAAATCCAGAACATCTCTTAAGTTATTGCACTCACATTGACACTGGATAGGAGATGTTAAACCCCGTAAACGTCTCCGACGCTGTTACACTCATATTTATTTACTGTTGATTTAACTTACATAAGATCTTTAGTTCTAACTCGAGTATTTTTTCTTTCAATTCACTCGGGTCAGTCTGAGCTTTTCAGTGTATTGAAGACTGCTTTTCTAGAGGACGAAGACAAAGATTTAGTACTATTATAATTTATTATATTTATTCCACTACATCATGTTGTTCCACTGCATTTATTTATTCCTATTATATGTAACTTTGATCTGTATTGTAAAAGTGTAATCAAATGTTATTTGTAAAATAGCTTCAAGAACTTTTTATTTGATTATTATATTTGTCATTCCGCTTTGAGATTCTGTATTTTGTTTTTCTTTCTTTTTCTTATTTACCCCATAACAACCCTCCTTTTTGAATGGTTTGAGTTTGACATGTGTGGTTTATTGTCAATTTAAATCGTCCAAAAAGGTGGGTCGTTACATTTGGTATCAGAGCCAGGTTTAGCATAACCTTAGCTTTGTGGGGTCTGACTCATTAGAGGTAGGGTAATAATACCCTAGAATGAATTGTTTGAGTGTATATATATGAGAGAGCGTATTTGTTAGTGTTATAAAATGTTTTTATATTATGTTAATTTATTCTATTTAGTATTTATAAATTTTGATCGGTACATAGGACGCTATGGCATCGATAGGGATTTCTAAACACTTAATATGGCAGACTGACACAATATTGTTTTGAAATATAGGTAAATGAAATAATTTTACCAAGTATTATATTTTGTATATAAAAGAATAATTTTATAAATAATATAGTTGGATGTGATATGTTTGTTTGTTTGGAACTGAAATTTTATAATATTGGTTGCAAAATGTGATTATAAATAAAATGAATATAAATTGGAAATTTGAGAACTTAAGTTCCGGGATTTTTTTAATTGGTTTTCAAAGGATTTTGGAATATAATATTAGTAGTATTTGGAAGTATTTTATGATATAAAAATTTCAATATGATTTGAAAGAAATGCTTAAAGGTATTTTAGAAGGAAATAAGTTCTATACTCCCCTCTCTGTCGCTGGAAAATAATTTCGATGATGAGTGCATGCATCATCGACGTTCATTTTCGAGTTTCAAAGTGGGAAGACTGCTGTAGTAGTTTTACCACACATCTATTTTGATGAATAAATCTTAATTTTGAAATTCCTAAATATGATTTGATCTATATAGGATATAAATATATATTATTATTTTCAAAATGACTGAAATGAATCTGGGATTTAGTTCTTAAACTTTCTAATAATTAGTAGTTTTCAAATATTGTAATGAATGAAATCTTAACTATCTTAATAGTTGGAAACTTCTAAAATGTATAATTAGAAACTAGATGCTAAGTGATTAATGAAATATATAAGAAATTGAAAACTTGTAAATTGTAAATAAAAAAGATATGAAAAATAAGAAAATGTAACTATTGAACATTTTGTTAACTAAAATGAATAAAATAAACTTGGGTAACATTCAATTACATTCTAAAAAAACATATATATAACTTACCTGAAATATTTTAAAAAGTTGTAATGCTAAATAAGAATATGTAATAGAATATTGTACAAGTAAAACTTAAAGTAATGAAAGTGTTCAATGGAATTATGTCTATAAATAAGAATTCTGATGTTATCAAATGTTATGAATTTAAGTTAATAATTTGAAATTTCTAGTAATCAAATTTAATAGAAAAGGGAATACTATAAGTAAATGATTATAAACTTAAGTTAACATTTAAGCTATTTATAATTAGATTGAATAGTAAAGGTGAATCCTATATTAAGTAAAATGTTGAAATGACTCAGAAATAGACTTAATATTCAATTGACATTATTAAAAAAACATATGTAAGCAAATGAATATAAATTAATGGAAAAGGCATTGTATGCGTGAATGGAAATGAATTTTGTAAGTAATGAAGTAAATTACTGAAGATAAGCATTGTATGAATGAATGAAACTGAAGAACAGTAAATGATGTGAAAAGAAATTTATAAGAATAAACTTAATAATATTTGTAATTCTTGGTTGTTTGGCTTATGCGATGGTTGGGAAAGGATACTTCTAACTGTATAAAGATGTATAAATAATCTTTTAAGTTTTATCTAAGACCGTTGAGTGTATGGTATACTTTGTAGTTTATTTACCACGTTATATGATTAAAAGTTTCTAAACCCGAACAAATCATTTGTTTTGGTTATTATGGATGGATGACTAATTACTTTGATTGCATGTGATCATCGTATGGTTTTGTTTGCAAGTGACTATTGTTATGTTGTGTTGATTTGTTTGTTATTAATTAAAACAACTTAAGTATTTCCTTTTTTACATAATTCTCCCTCTTTTGGAATTTTATAAGTGAAATGCAGGTTTAGGGAAGCAATAGCTACTGCTTTAGGTTTCATAAATAAAGCGTTGTTTGCCCGACAAATAGGTACGTTTTCAGATTACGGTTTTATAGCGATATTATATTGTTTCATGTACTTTACTTACTAACTTTCCATATCACTTCCAATCATAAGATAGAGATCACACCTTTATAACCAAAACGTCACATTAATCATCAATTCAAAGTTCTAATGCTAAACCACAAATTAGCACATACATATACATCCAAACCATACCATAATCCAAACAACAGCATATCTATACAACCATATATATAAAGGTAAATTCTATCCCAAAAAAAGTTAAGAAATTTACTCATCGAAAAGCTTTGAAAACTTGAAATACTTTAGAACTTTTAAATCGTGGAAAACCACAAAAAGCATCTCGAAATTGGGTTAACTTCTCCTCAATTTTTGGACATGTTACTCTCGGATATTGAAAAAGTTTACAAAAAAGGGTTTATAAAATTCTTTTCACTACACTTTCCAAAAAAGTAATAACTTAATTTCAATGGTTTTTGAAGGAGATGTGGTCAATAGAAGAAGGGGTGTTTTCGGATTGGAATATTTTGAGTCCAAAAACATGTCTGAAAGAAATGAATTTTTAACATTGCTACACTCAAAATTTGAGAATGTGGTACAAATAAAAGTTTTCACCATTGAAATTTCGTACGGTTTGAAATAAAGAAAATCTCCATTTGGTTAAGAGATGAAGAAGATATGATAGAAGGAAGAGGAGGAAAATGGAGAAGTTTTGAAACAAAGTTTGAAATGAATTTAAAAAGAAAAACTTAAAATTTTAAAACTTTGGAAACTAAAAGAGAAGCCATGAAGTTTTTCATGAAGCTTAGAGAGGTTTAAGATAATGGAAATAAAGTGATCAAATGAGAAAAAAATATAAAAATTGATTTTTATATAACATGAAATTACTAAATTACATAATTAGCCCTAAGGTACTTGACCTCCAAAAACTAAATGTCACCACCTTTGTCTCCCCTCAATATCACATCACAGGCCACCATTTTGTCCACCCCCTCTCTTGCCAACATGAATTAAATGCTTTGGTACTTAATGTCTTCTTATGTTTCTTTTACTTTTCTTAATTTTATTTTTATTTTAACTTTACATAAAAAGTCATATCACCTTACATACTTAAGTGTACAGATATAACTACAATATATTGACTTTATCATACTTAAGTTGTTAAAATATGCATGAACATAAGTTAGCTAATATGTTCACAACGTTTTCGACAACTTTTAGTCGATGAAAAGTCGAAAATTCGGGAACGATTTCCGGTCACATTTTCGACTTTTCTTCGAACTAAATATTTGTTTAAACAAATTTAGAAAATATTTCACCATCAATATTAATCATTAAAAAGAGTTTTATTTTTATTATAAAATCTACTATTTGAATATTTAAAATTGATTAAATATTCCCAAATCAAGGAGGTAAAATTCCGGGTTGTTACAGATCCACTCTCAAATTAACACCTTCATGTGATACATAATGATGCATCGATATAGAGTAATTGAACTTTGTTGGACAATGTACGATTAATTGTGAGTGAACTTGAGTTAGTTTCTTTCTATAAGGTAATGTACTTAGGAGTAGTACACAAGGTTAATATTATTTTATCCGAATAACTGTTTACAAAATCTTACAAGATAAGGGTTTATTTGAAACTCGAACATATCCTAGGCTAAGGAGTTGTTAGGTTATGCGAGTTGAAAGATTGCACGTAATAATTTTTTGTGAGGGACCTTATATGAATCTTCCTAAATGGATTTTGGGAAGGACTGTCATTGAATGACATAATTATGTTTTGAACATAATTTTTGTAAACTAAAACCAAATCAATTTTATAAATACAGTAATTCATAAAATGTTTTATAATACCTATTCAGTTGCACCGAGAAACAATTGTTGTTTTAAGTGATACCAACTTTATATTGGAGCTTAAGTTTAATGACAAGAAATTCAACCGACATGAAGATTCATAATCTGCGACAAAACTACGAAGACCGCACTCAACAATTCAGAGTATGGTTCATATATACGTATGTTGTTTAGAGTCTAAATCTAGCTTTAGCTATGTTAAAATCTTTCCTCAAGTTGTTCACTCCTCGCATATATACTATAGTTTTTCATGGCTTTTTAAATTAACTTCTAAACATGCTTTCAAAACTGAAAACACTCAGTTCAGTCGACTGAACTCATGCACTCAGTCTACTGAACCTGTGCATAATTTTTTTTATAAAATACACAGAGCAGTCGACTGAGTGCATGAGTCAGTCGACTGAATATGTGCACTTTCAAATGCACATGCACGTTTTTGAATTCAGTCGACTGAAGCTACTAAGGCAGTCAGCTGAACTATGCATAACTGTCATATTTTATGAAAAGACACTTCCCTATTCCGAAAGGTTTTCTTCCTCGTAGAGAGTTGCGGCCATTGCTATTCATTGAAACCTTTTCACCAAAAGTAGCAACTCTCTATCTATTATATATATGCATGAATTTCAAAGATCAAATCACTTACTTTCTTGCTCTTACTTGAATTATATTCTCTGTATCTATTGCTCTATTGAATTCAAATATCAATTGCTTACAAACACAACTCTATATTTTTCAAGCAATCTGAAACTTCCTATTCTTCATACACACACAACTACACACATCATGCTTGAGGAAAAGATTATAGGAACAGTGTACTACAATTGACAAATCTGTGTTATTAAAAGAACACACAAGGTCAAGATAATCTACTTTGTAATCAAGTCCTGTTCGGTTGCTCAAGCGGTCTAGTCCTGTTCGGTTGCTCAGGCGGTGTAAACATATTCCTCCGGGTTAAGTGAGGGCTACTAGTTTAAATCCAGAAGGAGTCTGTGACTGGACGTAGAACGGGAAGTTCGAACCAGTATAAAAATCTCTGGTGTCATCATTTACTTTACTACTATCTTATCTTTCGCACTAGTTTATAAGTTTAGTTAGTATATATTCCATATTACACAATCCTATAGCATAGTATCTTTCATTTGGTATCAGTTCAAGGTCATCTTATAACCGTAACATAGTTATCTGATATTTTAATATGGAAAACAACACTAGCATAGTAACTAACACAAGTTTCCTTGAAGTTAAATCTACTGCACAATCCCCACTATTTAACGGATTAAACTATAACTATTGGTCTACTAGAATGAGAATTTATATGTAAGATAATAGTTATGAAACTTGAAATATTACACAAGCAGAATATACCATACCTACTATAGAATATTCACAATGGTTAACAGACAAAAACTGGATGCCACTGCAAATGCTAAAGCCATGAATATGTTATATTGTGCATTAGACAAAAATGAATTTAATAGAGTAAGCATGTGTAAAACAACGTATGAAATTTAGCGTACACTTAATTAAACATGAAGGTACTAACAAAGTAAAGCAGAGTAAAATTTCTATGCTCAAAAATCAGTTCCATAATTTCAAAATGAAGCAAGATGAAACAATAAATGAAATGTACTCTAGATTCCAAGATATATATCATTCTCTTTTAGCATTAGGAGAAAAATATACAGACTTTGGTATTGTTCCAAAAATCCTCAACTCTCTAATGGATGGGTGGGAATGAAAGGTCTTAGGGATCAAAGAAGCTAACGACATTTCAACCATTAAACCAGAAGAGTTGATATGAAATCTAATGTCTTATGAAGTTAATCTCTAGGCTAAACGAGAATAGGCACAAGATAAGAAGAATATAGCATTCCAAGCAGAAAAGGATGAATCAGATTCAAATGAGGAAGATATGGCGTTCATTGCTAAAAATTTCAAATAGTTTTTGAAATTCAAAAAGAGCAACAAATTCAGAAGCAACAAGAACAGCTCCAACAAAAATAATAACAACAACAAACCATCATCTTCTACTCTAGAATGTTATGAGTGTCACAAAAAAGGTCACATCCAGAAAGACTGTCCTGATCGAAAGAGAGACAAATTTAAGCACAAGAAAGATAGATTCAAAAGGAAAGCTTTCTCTGTCACTTGGGACAATTCAGAATCATCTTCATCATCAAACAGCGACACAGACAGCGATTCTAAACAAGCCAACACATGTTTTATGGCCACAAATGACAAGCTGAGTGATCTAACTTTTGATGATTTATTGGAAATAAACTCTGAATAACTTGACAAACTAAGAAACATCAAAATAAAGTATAAAGAAACTCATGAAAAATTAAATAAGACTGAAATTGAGGTAGATATGTTAAGAGATGAGAAACAAATTTTGGAAGAACTTGAAACTACTCAAGAATCTTATTCTAATACGACATCTTAACTCTCTATGTTAAGTCAAGATATAGAAACTCAAAAAGAAAAGAATGATGCACTTTTAGTTAAAATCATGATCTTTAAAGCTAATATTAAAATATTGGAATAAGATATTTCTAGTCTTAAAACAAAATTAGATGATATTACTAAAAATGTCTCTAATTTTAACAAAGGTAGAGAAAATCTATCTAAAATTATAGAAAATTCTCAGACAGTTTCAAATAAAAGAGGACTAGGGTATAAGGAAGCTTCTAAAGTTATTCCAAAGAAAAAGGATTCTTTATATAACAATTTTAAAAGGAATAATAATAAAATTGAAAAATCTATTTCAAAAGTTGCAGATTATTCTGAAATTAAGATTTGGATTCCTAAAACAAATAATTCTTTGATTAGAAACAAATATATAAAATCTTTATAGAAACTGTTCAAAAAGTAAAAATTTTGTTTTTAAAAGGAATTCGGAACCCTCTTGGGTTTGGTTTCCTAGGAATTAACTTTTTAGGACCCAAATAAAAAGGTGGGTACCAATGTTAATTCTATATTTTGCAGGTACCACTTAAAAGGAGAGGAAAATGGATATTAGACAGTGGTTGCTTGAAGCACATAAAAAGAAACAAAGAGATGCTAACAAACATTACCTACTCATATGGAGGTTCTGTCACTTTTGGAGATAATTCCAAAGGTTATATCATTGGCAAAGGCGGTGTGAGCAATAACGATATATCTAATTTACCTCTTATTACAAACATTTTACTAGTTAAAAATTAAAAACACTATTTACTTAGCATCAACCAACGGTGTGACAAAGGATTCAATATATCTTTTTCTAAAAATAAGTGTAGCGTTTTTTACCAAAATAAAAATCTTATTTTTGAAGGTTTTAGAGATAAAAATATATATGTATTGAATATGAATATGAATCACAATACTAATATGTGTTTAATAGCAAAAGAAAATGATTATTGGTTATGGCACAAAAGATTTTGTCATATTAATTTCAAAGCTATAAACAAATTATCTAAAAATGAATTAGTAAAAGGTTTACCAAAAATGAATTTTAAAGTAAACAATGTTTGTGATGCTTGTCAATTGGGTAAATTATCAAAATTATCCTTTAAATCAAAGAAAAATATTTCTACTATACAACCAGTTGAACTATTGCATTTGGATCTTTTTGGTCCAACTCAAGTTCAATCCATAAACCATAGCAAATATGTGTTTGTTATAGTAGATGATTTTTCAAGATATACTTGGACTATTTTTCTGAAAAATAAAAGTGACACTTTTGAAAATTTCAAAATCTTTGCTAAAAGAATTCAAAATCTCCAAGATTTTAAAATTAGAAATATTAGAGGAGATCATGGAGGTGAATTCAAAAATGAAGCTTTTGAACATTTTTGTAATAAAAAGGGAATTTACCATAATTTTTCTTTTCCTCGAATACATCAACAAAATGGAGTGGTAGAAAGGAAAAATAGAACTTTACAAGAATGTGCAAGAACTTTAATAAACGGAAGCACTCTACCAAAACATTTTTGGGCGGAAGCTGCATTAATTGCCTGTTATGTTTTGATTCGAGTTTCCATCCGACCACTAACGAAACACACTCCATATGACTATTTCATGAAAGAAAACCAAATATTTTATATTTTGAAGTTTTTGGTTCAAAATGTTTTATTTTAAACACAAAAGATCAGCTTGTAAAATTCGATCCAAAATCCGATGAAGGAATTTTCATAGGATATTTGGAACAAAGTAAGGCTTATCAAATTTTAAATAAAAGAACTAAAACAATCGAAGAAACACTTCATGTTTCCTTCGATGAAAATTTTAAGTTTAATATAAATTTTGAGGATAATGAGATAATAACTAAGACGGTCACAAATACGGCTACTCAAAATAATTTTGAAGAAGATGAAAACAATGTTCATAATTTTGAAGAAAATGAAAACATTGTTCAAAATGAAAATGAATTAAGATCTCCTCTTAGGATTTTACGAGATCACCCAGTAGAAAATGTCATAGGAGAAATTGATTCACATGTCAGAACTAGAAATCAACTTAATCAAATGGGCCATGTAGCATCCTTTCTAATATTGAACCTAAAAATGCCAAAGAAGCCTCTACCGATGACTATTGGATTATAGCTATGCAAGAAGAGCTAAACCAATTTGAACGAAACGAAGTTTGGAAATTAGTTCCTAGACCGAGTGATCAAACGATCATCGGTACTAAGTGGGTCTTCAAAAATAAAGCTGATGAACAAGGAAATATAACTAGGAATAAAGCTAGATTAGTTGCACAAGGATATAATCAAGAAGAAGGAATTGACTATGAAGAAATGTTTGCTCCAATCGCACAACTGGAAGCAATACGTATCTTACTGGCCTATGCATGTTTTCATAATTTTAAACTTTGTCAAATGGATGTTAAAAGTGCATTTTTAAATGGATATATAAAAGAAAATGTTTATGTTGAACAACCTCCTCTATTTTCACATGAAAAATTTACAGACCATGTTTATAAACTTAAGAAAGCTTTATACGGTCTAAGACAAGCAACACGTGCTTGGTATGAACGTCTTAAAAGCTATCTTATAGATTTTGGTTTTGAAATTGGAAAGGTTGATCAAACTCTTTTTATTAAACGAACTAAAACGGATATTTTAATTATTCAAATTTATGTTGATGATATTATTTTTGGTTCTACAAATGATAAGTTATGTTAGGATTTTTTAAATATAATGACCAAAGAATTTGAAATGTCACATATGGGAGAATTATCTTATTTTCTTGGGTTACAAATTAAACAATTACATAATGGAATTTTTATTAATCAAGAAAAATATTGTAATAATCTAATTAAACGCTTTGGTATGGAAAATACTTCTGCCAAAACAACTCCAATGAGTACAACAATACATCTCGATAGAGATGAAGATGGCAAGAGTGTTGACCAAAAATTATATCGAAGTATAATTGGATCATTATTTTATTTAACTTCCAGTGACCTAACATAATGATGAGTGTTTGTTTATGTGCTTGATTTCAAGAAAATCCTAAAGAATCGCATATGCGAGCGTTGAAACGAATATTACATTCTCTAAGAAAAACCATAGATTTCGGACTTTTCTATCCGAAAGAATGTCCTTTCGAGTTAGTATCATACAGTGATGCTGATTTTGGAGGATGTCGGACAGATAGAAAAAGTACGAGTGGAATTTGTCATTTTATTAGACAATCTCTAGTATCTTGGTTTAGCAAGAAACAAAATTTTGTTTCCCTCTCGACTTATGAAGCAGAATATATTTCAGCTGCTATAGCATGTGCTCAAGTCATTTACATGCAACAAACACTTCAAGATTTTGGAATAAATTTATCTAAATCAATTATTTTTTGTGATAACGCAAGTGCTATCAACTTATCTAAAAATCATGTAAATCATTCACAAACCAAACATATTGACATTCGTCACCATTTCCTTCATGATAATATTGAAAAGGATATTGTTAGATTATAATTTGTATCCTCTGAAAACCAGCTGGCTGATATATTTACAAAACCTTGGAATGAAAATATTTTTATAAAATTAAGAAGAGAACTAGGAATTTTATCGTTAAAAGATTTATAACAAATTCCTCTATTTTATTTAAGATTTTATTCAAAAAAACTAACAATAAATTTTTTTTAAAAAAAAGAGCTAGCAAGACTCGATCTCTGGTCTCTCACTTACAAGTCTCATGTATTACCACTCTACTTCATATTACTTCACATTAGAACTTTCTTTTCAATTCCCTGTATATATTTTTTTCTATTCTTATCTCACATTTTCAACCTTACATTATTATTTCTTTTGACCAATCATCTGTCTCTGGTTGAAATTATTTTAACCACTAATCTACTTTCTATTTCTAAAACCTTTGGTATTACAAATATCCCCTTTTGTCAAAATTTATATATCATTCTTTAAGAGGAAAGTATTATATCAAGCACTCATAATCATGTCTTCCAATGAAACATCTGAATACTTCTCCATTAATTACTCTTCTCCTAGTTCCAGCTCAATACATTTACCCACGCCTACACCGATCTACGAACCTGTTCCAATTGTTCCTCCCGGTTATCGCACTGGGTATACACCCGAATCAAAATGAGTTCGTAGGAATATAAGCTTCGGTTCTCCATCATTGCTTGTCAAATAGATGATATTCATCACTATAAACGGGAGTCGTTAAGTATTCAAATGGAAATGTACTATGAGAAAAAGAATCACAACAGGAGACTCAGCTTACTCGATAAATTTGCTCTCAAATTTTGTGGTTTGCCTCCATCAAATAAATATGTACATCAACCATCTCCCCAAAGGCCTCCTTATTCTCTAAATTTGTGGGAATCGGCGCGAGAAATCACCAAAATCGAACCGGAGGATCGTACGACTCCTAAGTCTTCTGAGTCCTTTAAATATTTGTATATGTTGTTTCATTGTTCAATAAAAAATTTGTATCTGCATTTTTCATCACATTCAGTCAACTAAATAATAATATCTATCGACTGAATGTTGTTTTATAAATTGAAATTTTCTTGAAATTCAGTCGACTGACTACAGAATTCAGTCGACCGAAATCCCCAAAAATAAACTGAAAACTTTCGAGAATGATTCAGTCGACTGAATCCTAAGGTCAGTCGACTGAACCCTGTTATCTATTTTTCAATTAACCCATTCAGTCAACTGCTGTTGCATTTCCAGTCGACTGAAACTGGTAATCGGGTAAGCTTTGTGCCAAAGGTCATTTCAAATTCTCATATAAACTTATACTATCACACAACTTTTCATTAATTCCTATCTCTATTCTCTCATTATCTCTGCAACTATTTCACCAAAAACCCCCAAATCTCAACATCAATTTCATCACTTTCCTTCAAAACTCTAAACCCACTATGCCTCCAAAAAGAGCAAGGCCTTCATCATCTACTACCGGTCCGTCAGAATCTCAGATAAGAAGTTGGCTTCACAATGAGGGAGCTGCTCAAAGATTCGAAAAAATGAAGAATTCTATAATCTTCGGAGGATCTTTTGTGAAATACCTTGATTTTTCATCTTATGTAATTCAAGACCTCGCAAGGAGAAGTGGCTTGGAATTTCTACTTGATTACACTACCAACAGCATCAAGATAAGACATCTTCTCATTAAACTCTTATACGCAAATATCAACTTAGATCATCATAATATTCAAAATCCCGATGATTGTGTATGGATCCTTGTTTGCGGTGTGAAGATCTTCTTGCCTCTTGCTTGACTTGGTTCATTGTTCATTTGAAGGAGAAGAATTAAGTGAAATTGAAGTAAACATGGATTCTAGAGATAGAGTTAGCCATCCTTTTCTTTTAGACGATATGAAGGAACTCAAAGCTATTGCGCTTCGACCCAAGGCCAGAATTATGCACCACGCTCTAACTCACACCATCAATCCCAGAACTGGCAGCTATGAAAAAGTATATAGGCGCGATTTCCAATCGCTTTATGCTATTTGGGGTGAACGTTCTATTAACTGGTCTAAGGTAATCCCAGATGAATTCCAAACTTTTAATCAAGGCCGCATGAAAACCATTCACTACGCGCATATATCATAAGGATTATTAAACATTTTGAAATTCCTTTTCCCGACTCGGACTATTCAGCAATTGGTTCCTTGAATACCAAAACTCTAAGCCTAATGGGTCTCCTAAAGCAATATCATAGTCATACGATTATCACTTTCGAACATTGGTTAGAGAATCAAGCATCTGGTCAACCTCAACCACCTTCTAGGCAACATGCTCCCCGAGTCGAAGCAACAAGCTCTTCTCAACCACTACCTCTACGGGAATTTAATGAAATACAAGAAATGGGACCACAAGCTCGACCACAAGAGGCCTTGACCATCGTCTCTAGACATCAAAGGCTTTTGGACCAACGCATAACTCATGTCGAGGAAAATGTTTCCCTTGTTGAGAAAACCATCACAAAGGTGAATAAAAGCTTAATCACATAAAGGGTTTCTTGAACAATATTTGGGAAGCAATATCATGTGGACAATCTTCCTCCACATCCATTCATGTACCTACAACTCAAGGGAAGCGACCTCAACCGCACTTTACTTAGTCAACTTTCAAAGAAGGACGAGAAGAAGAAGAAGAAGAAGAGGGAGAAGAAGTGGGAGGTCAAGGACGTGATTCTAGTGGAGATGAAGAAGAAACTGAGGGTGATGATGAAGAAGAAGAAAGTTCCAAAGATGATGGAAATGGTAATGAGTAAGTTGCTTATTTAGTTTTTAGTTTCAATATTTTGATAAAAAATGGTCTGTTACTATTTTGAAACAATGGTAGGTATTTTATTTGATTTGTCTATGTAATGTACGTGATGATGTCTTTGTAATATATGTGACTTTTCGTTGTTTTGAATGCTAGTACGATAATTCATCTTACTTGTATGTTCTTGTACTCTTAGATTATATATGTTATTAGATTGCAACTCTTCTTTTTGTCGATGACAAAAGGGGAGAAATATATTGCTCTAACACTATTTGCAACAGGAATAAAAGCACAAATTTAGGGGGAGAAACTAGAAGATAAGGCTAGCATATATTCAGGGGGAGATATAGAACAACGAAGCACGAATCAATATTGTCAAGATTCGTTCATATCACAAATGAAGTTGTCATCATCAAAAAGGGGGAGAATGTTGGATCTTAAGTTTTAATTAATGACAAGAAATTCAACCGACATGAAGATTCATGAATCTACGACAAAACTACGAAGACCACACTCAACAATTCAAAGTATGGTTCATATATACATATGTTGTTTAGAGTCTAAATCTAGCTTTAGCTATGTTAAAATCTTTCCTCAAGTTGTTCACTCCTCGCATATATATTGTAGTTTTTCACGGCTTTTTAAATTAACTTCTAAACATGCTTTCAAAACTGAAAACAGTCAGTTCAGTCGACTAAACTCATGCACTCAGTCGACTGAACCGATGCATAATTTTTTTTATAAAATACACATACCAGTCGACTGAGTGCATGAGTCAGTCGACTAAATCTGTGCACTTTCAAATGCACATGCATGTTTTCGAATTCATTCGACTGAAGCTACTATGGCAGTTAACTGAACTGTGTATAACTGTCATATTTTATGAAAAGACACTTCCCTATCCTAAAAGGTTTTCTTCCTCGCGGAGAGTTGCGACCATTGCTATTCGTTGAAACCTTTTCACTAGAAGTAGCAACTCTCTATCTATTATATATATGCATGAATTTCAAAGATCAAATCACTTACTTTCTTGCTCTTACTTGAATTATATTCTTTGAATTTATTGCTCTCTTGAATTCAAATATCAATTGCTTACAAACATAACTCCATATTTTTCAAGCAATCTGAAACTTCTTATTCTTTATATACACACAACTACACACATCATACTTGAGGAGAAGATTATAGGAAGGGTGTACTACAATTGAAAAATCCATGTTATTAAAAGAATACACAAGGTCTAGATAATCTACTTTGTAATCAAGTCATGTTCGGTTGCTCAGGCGGTTAAGTCCTGTTCGGCTGCGCAGGCGGTCAAGACCTGTTCGGTTGCTCAGGCGGTGTAAACCTATTCCTCCGGGTTAAGTGAGGGCTGCTAGTTTAAATCCAGAAGGAGTCTGGGACTGGACGTATAACGGGAAGTTCGAACCAGTATAAAAATCTCTGGTGTCATCATTTACTTTACTACTATCTTACCTTCTGCACTAGTTTATAAGTTTAGTTAATATATATTCCATATTACATGATCCTATAGCATAGTTTCTTTCACTTCATTGTGAAGGAATTTCTTTAAGGAATTATTGGTAGTAAAATCGAATTGGATACGATCCATGAATAGCACTGATTAGATGAGATGAAATGAAATTGACTAACCTAAATGAACACATCGCATTAGAGTGTCTAGTAAGTATTATCGCACACTAAAGAGAAACTATGAGTTTCTTATCAATGTAAAAAATATATAATCCTTGTTTGTTTAACCATTAAGATTGTTGACTCTATGATATGATTTGTTGCACGAATCTGAAAGAATTCCAAGTACGCTATCAAAATATGATTCTGGTAGTCGTAACCGAAGGGATGTTATCCATCGACTGCGATTATGTCTTTATGAGTAAGACTAATACAATTGTAATTGAATAAGCAATGTTGATAAGAATAATATTGCAAATTCAAATTTTTTAAATTAGCATAATAGATTTGATACTCAACATGCTTAAGTTAATTCGGATTTACTCACAAAACTACCACTTAGTATGACTTTATGTTTGTTACATATGTATTAAAATAGAAAATTCTAAATAATGATTTAGAGTAAACTGTTTATCAAAATAACCAAAAATGTCTCGAAGTGGGTGGGAGTGATATTGAGTTTGTGAGTCTTTGGATATGATCCAAGGAATGATAGAAAGTATCATTTTATAAGCATTAAAATTAAAAAATGATATAAATATAAAATAGTTTGATTACCAATCAAAATGTAGAGGAAGCATGTGTTCATTAGAGAGAACGTTAATACGTACATTGATATTTCTAAACTATTAGCACAACTTGATTTTAACGATGTACTTGTGGTGAAATCAACCTTAGTTATTTTAATACTTAACTTTGGATTTTAAATGATGTCTTTTATAGTGAGTATAAAAGATATTGGGAATTTCCCAAATCGATATGTAAATACACCTTAATATATTGTTTAATTCGGAACATGTGAGTTCCTTATGCATTGGCATCATACATGTTATGTTGGTTACCATATCGTGATTCGTTTATGTATTTGATAAATGAAGCAAATATCAAATCCAAATTGATATCACTAAATGGTTGTTTGAAGTATTCTCATGTATTTATGAAATACTAGAGAATTGTTTATAGAAACAAAAACTTCTTATGAAGAGTGTTCGGACTCAAACATCATAAGTGATATTAAGTATAGTACGTCAATAATAAATTCAAGTTAAGAATCTTTAAGTTGGAGATGTTCCAAATGAAAAATCGTGGCTGGTTCAATGAAAAAGGCTAAGTACATCTTCTTGAATAGCGTCGCAATAAAACAATGTACATAAATATATAAGTGCACAAATTTATAACTAAGCTGATTCCAAATGTTGAGAATCTCATAGCATTGTTATATGATAACAATGTCGCGATATAGTTCGTAACAGAATTTAGAGCTTACTAGAAGTCGGGAGACATACTCCGAATTGTTCCACATGATAAAACAGTTTATCACCGTCGGAGAGAGTTGATTTATATAGTAGATAATTGATACAAAATGGCATACCTGTTCATAAAGGGATTGACCCAATTGATTTTGAGAAAACTGATTAAAGATGATGGAATAAGATGCCATAATTGACCCCAAGTGCAAGTGGGCGATTGATAGAGTTAGAGGTATGCCCTAGGGGGAAATTATGTAATTTGTTACATATATCTAACTTGTTGACCAATCTTGTTCGAAATAAAGGTGTTTTCTTTCTATTATATACTTGATATAATGTGGTTATATTAATTTAATTAAAAGTATATTTAATAGAAAATCCATAAATTGTATGTTTTGTGATAGTAATTAAAAAGTGTAATAACCGTGAGTAATTTATCATAATGAAGCAAATATATCATTTTAAATGTTCCTAGTCAAGATGCATCGAGACTGGATATCGATGTATCCGTTGAGACTAGAGTATGTAACGCCCTCCAAACATTGGGCACTGTATTACTCATGACTGTTGGGGGCACCTAGGGGTTAAGTACTAATAGTTATTGGACAACTATGGAACGACTCACTCGGTAGTTTTCTGTTGGTAAAATAACTAAGGTCAAACGGAAAATATCAATGCGACTAATTTACACAGTTCTTTCGACTTGAGAATACTGTGAATCTTCAATATGAAAGCTCCGCATTGATTATAGTCAAATCATGGCATAGCGTCCATTGAGTGACTATAGTTAGGTCGAGTAGAAGTATTGGAATTGAAGCACTATTCAAGAGAGGATTCGTCTCTTTAGTTATACGAGCTTAGTATCACGGTCAACTGATGTCAACACAAAGTCAAAGTCTTGGGCCGGAGTTGTTCGGTTAATAGTAATCATTATTATTGAACTAAGGATTTTATGTTTAGACTATAAAGTTGAATGTGGACGATATTCGAATTTTGACCATTACTGAATTCCAAAAGTCCTAATGTGATATAGTTTTGATGAAGAGAATTGGTGTAAATAATTGTCAGTATTAGGTACTGCTTAGAATAAGTAAAATTGGATTTTACCAAAAGATGCATAAGCGATGAATTCAACCAAAATGTCACACCACCTACTAAGTGACGTGTGAACGTTAATATTCGAATCGTTCAGTATTAATCACTACACCTTTGTGTCGCACAACTGTAATGATGAATTCTGCGAAAAACAACATGATTTAGTTAATTTATAAGAAGTTGTAAATTAATTAAATTAATTAGTACTTGAGAAATATTAATTATTATTTATTTTATTTGATGTTTGGGAGTTATTTTTAATTATTTGAATTCAGTTATAAAAGTTATATTTGCGCACATTGATATATGATATCAATGTAATTAAATAAAAGATAATTACATGCATTGATTTATGGAATCTTATGTCATTTGATGACACAAAAATTTCAACCATACCATGTAAAGAAATAGGAGCGAAAAGAGAAAGTTAATCAAGAGAATTAATTAGGGAAGTTTTAATTAAAGAATGGGAAAGGTTTCCTTCTTTCAAAAAAACATATATCTAATTCTTTCTGTGCGTACAATTGACTTTCTCATTTTTCATTCTTTTTTCTGTAACTTTTCTGGTCCTCTCCTTCTTCTTTAATGGCTAAAAATATGAGATCTTTCATGGCTTCAATTGTTTCCAAAATCATATAAGAATAAAATAAATTATGAAAAGTGGTTTATTACTCTTGATCCTTGCAATATCTGGCGACTGATTTTGAATCAAGGAGATTTGATTCATCGTTCAAGGTGTGATTTATTGGCTACATCTAATGTTGAATTCATTGCTTTGAGTTGTGATTCAAGGCTTTGGAAGTAAGGTATGATTTTTTTTATTCTAATGGTTTTGATATAATGCTTCGATGAATAAAATTGAATATCATAATTTATATGCATATACTATTCTCTCATTTGGTTTGAAAATGGTTTATGTAGTTTGAATTGTTTATTATATGAATTGATTGAAGTTTTATTTAGATGAATCAAAACTAAAAATTTTATGTATAATTTTACAATGTTTTAATCAAAGATCTATGTTTTAAACTTTCAAATCAAAGTGTAATTCTTTAGATCTCAAAGTATGCATGCTCATATTAATTTATTTGATTTCATTTTGATAAATCAAAATAATGATTTGTATATGATTAGTATAATGTTTTAATTGTAGATCTATGTTTTAAGCACCTAAATCAAAGTATATATTTTAGGTTTGGAAGTTAGTATATCCTAATTTTTGCATCTGTAATGTAATAAAAACTAACATATGATTAAAGAATGTGTTGATGACAAATTGATTACAATCATTTTCTAAATTGTTTACTCTATTTGATATCTCAAATATCCTTCTTTAATATTTAAAGGATCGTTAATATATTGTTTAGTTTAGTATGTTTCTCTTTTGTTTTATAAAAAAAGGAAAGGAAATTTTATTCATATAGGTTGTATCTCTTGATTTAATTGTACATATATGTATTTTTTTAATTATTTAAGTTTGCATAAGTTCAAAATACATCTAAAATTTTTAATGTAATATGGAAGTTTATTTTGAATTAATTAAGAATTTTGGTTTAACACATAATTACATTTATATGTATGTGCACATATAACATTTAATGTTCATAATTCAAATTTTATAATTTAATTGTTTTATTTTTTAACAAACAATTTAAGATGAGACAATAGTATATGCATACCAATTATTGTTGGTTGTTCTTATTCTTGTGTCATGATGATTCATTGATTATTAATTGAATGCTTCAAATGTTAAGTTTTACCAAAGAGGAAAGATGAATCAATCATCTTTGTTATCTTTTATATCTTTCCTCTTTGTCCCATTTTGTGATTGCCTTTAAATTGATTCTGATTCATTTATATATACCCAGTTATCAATTAACCATACTTGCCTAAGTTTAACTATTATGTCACACAATTTAGGAATGAATATATTTCATTTATTCAAACCATTTTCATATCTTAGAACTATATATGTATTCACACAAATCGATGTATTTAATACGTACATTATAACCGACAATGTTGGACATTCATAATTCACACTGGAATATATTTAGACAAACTTAAATTTTATGCCATGTATTAATTTCTAATTAATGGCATTTAACCTATCAATTAATTCAATTAAAAGAGAGAGAGAGAGAAATAAAAGGTTTATCTCTCCATATAAAGAACGGTATGTCTATAATTAATTTTATAACTTTTAGAGAAAGAGATAAAAAAAATTCTCTTCTCTAAACTACATGAGTTTTGGAGAAGGAAACGAATAGCTTCTTACTTTTAATTTACTCTTATGAGTAATTGTTCGGTGTATTTGATACTTTATTTTTATTAAGTTAAATTTACAAACTTCTTGTAATCAGTTTTAAATAAAATACGATTTTATTTAAAAACTTTATTAGGTTGGATCTAATATATCTTTAGACTTCATAGGCCTAAAAGATCCAAAAGTGGTAAATTTTTTTAAAATTCACCCATTTCTTCCTCTGCGGCTGACCTAGTTCTTTCAATGGTATCGGAGCTCAATAGCATATGCGGTCTAAATTAGTTATGTATGGCCAATTAATTAAAGTTGCCCACTGAGTACGACGTCTAGAAAGGTAATACCTAGGCTTGGAATTAGGTACTGAAGTACCTTGTCCTACCTGGTCACCAGCTGACCCAAAATGTGAGTGAGTCCAAAAGTTGCCCCTAATAGAAAAGTCCCAATTTGAATGGGCATTGAGCAATTTTTCAAAATTGTTTTGAAAATTAAAATAAAAACATGTTTATTATAAAAGTCATAATACAACATAAGTTTTCAAAATGTTCGAAAGGATAACAATCTTTTTCAAAAAAGTTTGAAAATACTTATATACTAATTTTGTAACAAAAGAGATTTTCGATCCTCGAAAATCGACATCAATACGTCCACTGTATAGAATGCCGAGCAATCGAGTGCCGGAAATACCGATTGCTAGGGGTAAAGAAGGGAGAGATAGAAGAAAAATAAAACAACAACACAGAATCTCACAGACATGGCGGAACAAAATATAGTAAATAATAACAGATTTTTATAAAAAAGAATATGTAACTGTTTCATACATACAATCATTAGAGTACAACAATCAATACATCAATCTGGACAGTTATAATAACTTGTCCTCACACAGCAGAAATATAAACCAAGTATGCAGATACGTCTCTATCATCCAGCTCGTCTCCTAAGCTCTAAAAGCATTCTAACCGAATCTGTAATACTCGGTCTGACCCGAGCATTATAATAAAATTACACCCGAGTTAGTCTGGAAAACCAATGTGAGAAAACACACTCAATTGAATTATTAACTTTTATCAAAATCCTTTGAAAACAAACGTATCTCGTAAAACAACGTTACCCATAAATATGATGGGTTTTTCCCTTACGATAACCAAAACATTTTTATCAAAATCGTCTAATATTATAATAGTGTCTAAACAAAGTAAATAGAAAATAGCTGAAATGCTTGCATCTCACGTTTTAGCATAGTTGGGCACAATCAAAACCATACGGCGCTTATTGGAGAATGGATTCCATATAATGACTAGGCATTGGGGTACCACCTATCACGGTACACATCTAGAAAAATGTACCGAGGACCTCGTCGGGATCCCCTACAACACAAGACCGGCCCTATCCCAAACCTGGATAAACTGAATATGTTATCACCCCGGGTGTTCCCACCCTTTTCGAGAGCTCTTTTTCCATGCACCACTGTATCCATAATTTATAATATATTCGAGGTATCTAGAAAGGTGATAACATACCCTAGTTGGGTGTGACCCACTTAGCCTAGCTGCATCTCCCCTGATTTTCAGTCGTTCCTGTTGATGAGGCTTGAGGCTACGATTACCTTTCAAGAACAATTTCACTTAGAATGCTCATCGTCCTCCAATGATGATGTTCTGATAGCATTCGTCCATACAAGTTGTCCTGGGTCTGGACAAACCAAACAACTGTCTTCACTATCTTCACGATATCCATTTTTAATGCTCAAATCGGATCGAAGTGGTTTTCAGATAATTAAATCTGATCTCGGTCTCTTCGAAATGATCAACGAAATTGGCCAATATTTGATAGTCGGTTATTTAACTATTAATAAACATCCATAAGCAGACATCGGGCCTTATAATAAATTTTCCAAAATTTATTTTCAAAATATCTTTATAAGATATGTACCAAATTTCTTTCAATATTTCAATGTTTGGAAACAAATTCAAATACTTAAATCCATAACAGGATATTTCCAAACCCTCTCAACACTTAGAAATATTTTCAAATTTCCATTTTAATAATTAGGAAAATATTATAAGTCTTATTTTCCAAAATTATTTCAAATATCAACACTTAAGAGAATATTTCGTAGCTTATCTCATAAGTCTTCGGAATCATTAATAAATTCCCTTTTACAATTTCCAAAATCAGGTATACTTATTTATAACCCCATTCAACAATTTATAACTTCCTGTATGAATTCAGATTTCATTTTCGAAGTTCCCATATTCAACATTTTGAAATTCCATTTCCTCTAAATCCCTTATAAAATTCCTCTTACTAACAACATATCCATTTTATAAACCCCATCCACAAATCTCGAGAGGATTTATAAATAAATTTCAATCATTTCAAAACTATATATATATATATAATAAGTATTTTTAAATAATAATTTATTTTTAAAAAAATATCTAAGTAATTATTTAAAATATTAAAACACTTTATATAACATCAATATTTAATTTTCAATTTATTTTTAAATAACTAATTGATTTACAAAGTTGATTATATAAAAATAATAGAATTTATTTCAATAAATATTAAATACTTGAATAACCCACTTTTTGAAATATTCCAATACCGACTAGTTTAAAATTTCATAGTTAAATAAATAAAATTTCCCTTTTAAAAACAAACTTAACTTCTAAATAAAAATATATTTTTAAAATCTCAATAACCAATTTCAATTTATAAATTTCTCTCGATTCCCAACACATCGCTTTCATTCCAATCTCCATAAGCATTTCCACTTTTCTAAAATAGCATCCACTATTTTTCCTCAACCCTATTTCCATATCCTAATATAAATTCACCCTATGAATTTTATATTCCCAAATTATCATCTGATATTGATTTCCGTTATTTATAACATCGTTTATAAATTTATAACTCCCTTGAGCTTCATTTTTTATAAACTAATCTCATTTATAAAATTCCATTTTATAAATCCATTTCTTAATAAATTCCATATATTTCACAAATCTATTTAAATATCGATTTCAACCCTTTTCATATTTTCCAGAAATATCGTTTAAAAATCTTTTATATAAATTATTTAAAATCTCTATTTAAATTTTTTTACGAATAGTTAAATACAAACCAAAATCAATTATTATTTTTATCCAAATCAATTTCTTAAAAATAATCCAAATTTCTATATGAATATTTTTATATTCAAAATCTCCTTTTAAATCTTTTGAAATTCCAAAAATAATATTTATGGTATTTAAAATACCAAAAGTTAGGCCAGTGCTACTTTAGCATCCAATAATTCGCATCACTACAATAATCTATAACAGATTATTCTAACACATCATATATTATTATATATGAAAAACAATCAATATAAATTTGAGGAATCCAGTTGGATGCCTCCAACATGTTTCCCTGCATCCAAAAATGTTAATACAACATAAAAATACCAATCCCATTACGAGGGGGATATCGCGGTAATATAGGGTCATCCGCTATTATGCGGAGCGCATAGGGTCTCAACCGCTTCAATCAGCGAGTATATATCCAACTACTAATATATATATATATATTATATGTATATAACATCCAAACTGATAATAATTTATAAATTCAACCAAGCATCCAATAATTAATTTTAACTTTTTAAAAGTTAATTCGGTAATTCAAATGAGTGAGAATTTCTCACCTTGATTTGTATTTGCCAAATATCCAGATTTTAAACTAAATCGAACATCGTTTGATTTAATTTAAAATTCCAACCCACTTCAAAAAATTCCAAACCACTTCCAGAATGTGAATTTTGCAGCTATGAATTTATTGTGATCGACTTCGTGATTTTTGGACCTCGCAAGAACAGTTTTTACATGTTTAAAATCACACACGTCGAATATTAAGATAATTTCTTTGATTAAATTGTTAAACAGTTCATTACCCTCAAACTGCCGCTACTGCCTACTCCTCAACGCCAGTCGTTTGCCCAGACCATGCTCTACCTATATCGTGCCTTTGGTATGTCGCTAGAATCGCACTCACAAACCAAGTCGATCGCCACTCCTCTTCGATGCTAACCCACGATCGCGTTCCCACCATTCGATCCAAGGTCAAATGCTCACGTCTCTCTTCCCCAAATCGTCGAACAAGAAGCACTCAGCCCAAAATAGCCTTCGACTATCACTATCGAACGCATGGAAATGAACTGCAACCCCACCTCGAAGTCGCACGCGTCTCCCAGGTCCACGCGACATCGCAGCTCCAACTTGTCTTCGATCATTGCCCCTGCCAACGCAATTTGCTCGCGTGAATATATATATATATATATATATATTCTTAATTGGTGAAACGAGATTTCGAAAGGAAGAAGGCAGTTCGATTTTTTCCCTTCTGAATGAAGTAGGCATATGCTATTTTTTTTACTTTTTGATTTGTGAATTCGAATTGAATTGAAAGGGGATGGCTCGAATAGATTTTGAATTCAAAGGAGAAAGACGTGATTTAAAAGGAAAGGAGGCGGCTATGATTTTTGTAACGACCCAGAATTTTTGATAATTAAAATTCGAATATTTAATTGATTTTAGATATTAATAAATGAATTTAATAAGTCGAATAATTTAAAATTCGAATAACTGGATTTAAATCGATAATTTGATGATTGAAATTCCAGAGATAATTGAAAATCGAGTTTAAAATGATTGAAATTGATTTGGAAAATTTTATTTAATCATACTGGAGTTATAGAAAGGTTATAGAACTTTTAAAATTTAATTTGGAGTTAATCTGTGAAAATTGAATATTTTAATATTTAATTATCGACTGTAATAATAGCCAATTTTCGAACAGTCTCAAAATTTGACGAGACCAGTTCCATTGGATCCGTAATAGTTAGTTATTATCGGATTTCAATTTTCGTATCCATCGAAGCTATCGTTTGACCGTGGCAGCTCGAAACGCGTCGATATCGTTTTAATTTTAATTCGGCGAGTTAAAATAGTCATTTTTCAAAAAGTCTCGGATTTCGACGAAACCAGTTTCATCGGATCCGTAATGTGATATTATTGTAAGATTTCAAATTTCGTAATTTTTGGATTTACCATTTGTCCGGTACGAATTAAAACGCCTCGAAATCGATTTAAATCGGTTTAATTTAAATTGATCGTTTATTGTCATATCTCACACATACGACCGAATTAGCTTTCGAAACCTATTCCATTGTGTTCGGAACGCGGGGTAAACCTTAGGAACGTCGGTCGGCACGTTCGATTTGGAGTTCGTAAAATTTTGAGTGAATAGTAAATTGAAATTTTTTCTATAAAAGGCCAACAACATTTATTATTTTCACAAAAATGTATAACCCTAACCCTAAGACGTTCAGCCGCCACCCCCCTAAAACCAATGGCCGATACTTTCAAATCTTCCTCCCTTAATCTCTTTAAATCCATCGACAATTATCAAAATCTTCCAACTGCAACATTATAGAGCTCGACAAGATCTTTAAATCCATACGGATGAACCACTGTAAAACGCAACGTGATGGAAGAAATTTGCTCGCGTTCTAGGCGCGTTCGAGCACGTTTTTCGTGCTAATGGCTCGACCGAGTCTCGCCTCCTTCCAGCCATTGATAATGTCGGCGTTGGCGAGCGTTGGGGTGGGTGCTGATCGATGCAAAGGCGAGCGTAGTGGCCTCGAGCTTTAGGGTTTTGCGGCGGCATAATTGGGTTCGATCGCGTTTGTTACCTGGAGAAAGAACGGGTGGGAGAAGATGCAAACAGTGGCCAGGATTTCATCTTTCAAAATGAACGGTAGATGATAGTTGGGTTTGTAAATAAAAAAATTAATAAAAGAATTTGTTTCAAATTATATATGCAAACTTTAAAATATCATATTTGCTTGGTACGAGGTCGGAAAATTGCAAAACCAGTTGCGTTGGAACCGTATTGACGAATACTACGCGATGGAGTTGGATTGGGAATTTTTGGAGCTAGCGAAAATTTTGGATAAAATTAAACGTCCGTTTAATTTTATTCGAAATAAAACGCTACAAATTGCTATCGTAAAATCACGGTGAGATCTTCTCACTCAAATGAAAGTGGATTTTCTTTTACAGTTATTGATTGATGATTGACTGTTTGGATGTGATATTAGATATAGTAGGATATATATCTATATATAGCAATATATACATATTGGCATATGTATATATTGGATTGATTGATTTCCCGCCTCGTATAGCGGATGAGACCCTATTGCGCCGTTAGTAAGCGGATATTTTATAAAACCTATATACCGCGATAATTCCGTACTGGAGCGGAATTGGTATTGTGCTAACATCTGTGGATGCAGGGAAACAGGTTGGAGGGATCCAACTGGATTCCTCACCAGTAGTTATTTATTTACAGATATTGATGTATATTATGTTATCATATTGATATATGATATTGACTGTTGTGATGGACTGATTGGTGTTGTTGCATCATCGGATTCAAGTTTTAAAAATAACGACTTTTACTTTAAAAGGGGTTTTAAAGTGATTTTTGAAAATATACGTTTTATGGAATTTTTGAATTGATTTAAAAACGTTAGAATTTTAAAAGTTATAAAAGTTATAAAAGTTATAATTTTTAGTGAAATATAACCAAAGTGTCGTTTTTGAAATAAAAGTCGATTTATTTATAAAATGATTTGAGTTGGGATTTTTGAATAACTATAAACGATTTGTATAAAAAGATTTATAAAAATTGATATTTTATAAATCAAATATTGGAATTATAAAACGAGTTTTTATAAGTGTTAGAAATTTATAGATGTATAAATTGTGAAGTTAAAAAGAATGAAATTTATAGATGTATAAATCGGGAAGTTAAAATGGATGAAACTGTAGAATAAAAAATTTATAAGAGATTTACTTATAAATTGGATTTTTTGCCTTTAAATGGAATATTGATCGAATTATTAATAAAGAAGATTTATTAAATTGAAGTCGTTAGAAAATAGAAATAGAATTTATAAACGTTGTTTTATAAATTCGAAATCAATTGGATTTGATAAATTAAAATGTTAAAGGAGATATATTCGCGATTTTGGATAGCGGATTATTATTTAAATAAAATGTGTAGAAAATAGTGAAATGTGGTTAGTGAAGTATATTCACGATTTTGGACAGTGAATATATTGTTAAGTAAAATGAACTTGTTTTGGGAAAGCGATATTACAGAAATGAAGTAATTATTTTAAAAGATGTTTTAAAACATGATAAGTATCGAATACATAGATTTCAACTTTTATTGTTGAAATAGACGTTTTCGAGAAATAAGGAAATAGTGGACTATAACACTGTTGTTATAGTAAATGATTTCCGAAAGGAAATGTTTTATATAGTATTGGGATTTATATATCTATCTTAAAAAAATTCGAATCCCTATACTAGTGATTTTGAGTCGTCGTAACGATGTTTTACGTAACATTCGTTTTGACTCAAATAGATGTTAAAAAGAATGATTTCCTTAAAGAATGAATATGTACTCAATATTGATTTAAGTATATCGAATATTTTCTAAGTGTTGAAAATAAATAGTTTTGTGAATTACTTATTTTAAATAAGTATGGAAATGCTTTTCCAATATGAAGTGAACTGTTTAGAGATTTTATCTTTTAAAGATAAAATGAAATGTGGAAATTGATTTGAAATTGTTTTCAAACGGTTAAGTGTGGAAATTATAATATATCTAGTAAGGATATTTTTGAAGATGAAATAATTTGGAATCTGATGATGTTGCGCATCTTTATTGATAGTTAAATAACCGACTATCAATAATTACCTTGAATGGTATTTGTTGTGAATTGGATGAATTTGAATGCCACACTTATTTTTGAATAATCGCTCACTATTCGGGTTAGCCGGGAAAGGACCATGGGGTCGTATAACCCATTCCGAATATGTGATACGTCGTTATGAATTGCATTCGAAGACCGGTGTTGAAGACCGGATATTTTTGAAAACGGAAGGATTACCGTCGAGTTACTCTACATCGGCTGATCTCCGGTTTAGAGGTTTTATCACCCTTAGTGACGGGAAGTCCGGACGTGATTCGAAATTTATCCGGAAATGCAAGGGCTTCGTGAGAAGTGCCTTCGGTTCTGTTCGATCCCGGAACAGACTTGTATGGATTGTGTGTCTGACGTTACAATTTGAGATATAAAGCTGATTTCTTTCAAATACATATCTGTTGGTGGCGGAGAATTTATTCTCTTAGCTTAACACCCTTCTCTGAGACGTACGAGCTCAGAGGTTATGTAGTTGAAATTTATCAGCGATATACTCCCAATTTGGTAACGTGGCATACTGAGTGTTGCTGTGAAATGATCAGTGTTTGATCATTTGCGATATGATCATTTGTTTGATCTTATATCTTTGTGATCATAGGTTGATCATTTTGTTTGACCCGAAGCAGGGCTTTGTAGAAAGCGTAGCTTTGTGGACGAGACTTCGTCGAGCCTCACACCCCGGAAATGGTCGAAACAGGAAGGATGCAGCAAGGTTCTAGGGAGTAGCGCCCCTTAGTGTATGTCATTCCTTCTGGATAAAGGTGGTATCATGGTATGGAGCCCAGATACTTAACCTCTGTGGTTGCTGCAAATTTATTACTTTGTGGTTTGTTGCGAATCGGGGATCCTCGGGAAGATCGGTGACGATCGGGGGATGGCATACGCGTGTCAGTAGTTACCTATTTTTGCAGAGGTAACCCGGCCTTGTGTTGGCAGAGATCCGGTTAGGTTCTCGGGTCGTCTATTCCAGGGACGTACCCATCGTGGAAAAGGAAGTTCCTTAGCCTGACCATTTGTTGGAAATCCAAAGAAACAATACGAGCCTTGTACGGTTTTAGTTGTAGAACCTGCCATCTAATATGGCAGCTATAGCAAGCATACTATAATGGTACCTATGCTGGCTAAGATTTATATTCTACTTTCGAAATGTTTTCTACACTATGCACTAATAATAATATCAAAAAGAATTTGATTTTTTTCGTAGTAAGCATTTTTGACTATCATAAGAAGAAATCTCCTCCAAGTCTGCGTTTGCATTGTGTGTGTGGCGGGAGGTCTTATGGTAGTTTCATTTTCCAAAAGCATTGCGAATTGACTTTAAAATTTTTCTGTTGTTTATTTTAAAGATAAATAACTGTTTTACGATCTCACACCAGTCACCATGACTGACTCGGAGTTTATTGTTCCCTTCTAAACTCTGGGTGCCCACCAATTTCCACACGGGCAGCCTAGAGTTATATTATCAGGATATTCTGGATATTCTGGAGTTTTGGAAGCAAGCTGGATGGCGAGACGTAGTATTTGTATCTGATATATTTATTCCGCTGTGTATTCTGTATGAGGACAAGTTATATAACTGTCCATTGTTGTATATTGACTCTGATGATTGATGTATGTATAAACTGATATAGTTCTTTGTTTTAAAAGACTAATAATTATCTATTATATATTGTTCCGCTGCGATATGTGAGATTCTGATATTGTTTTCTGTTCTGATGTTGTTCTGCTGTTTTTATTCTATCTTTTCTACTCTTTTCTTCTTCTTCTACCTTTTTCTTCTTCTTAAAACCATAACTTTTCGGGTTTCCGGCATTCGATGGCTCAGCAGTCGATAAAGTGAGTATCGATGTTGAATTTTCGAAAGTCGAAATTTTTCGGGATGTTACATTTGGTATCAGAGCATATGGTTAAGCGACAACCCTGCTCTGTTGGGTGTTACTCATTAGAGATAGAGTCAGTAGTACTCTAAAATGAGTTGAGTGTAATAATAGATACGAGTGCGTATTTGTTATTGAATATAAAATTGTTTTATATTGTGATGATTGGTTTGTTGAGTGGTATATGGATTCTGGTCGGTATTGTCCGTACAACTCTATCGATAGGGATCTCTAAACACTCGAATAGAACAGTTCGGCATAGTATTGTTTTAAATAGGGTAAATGAAATAATTTTGCCCAAAACTATTTTTGTATATAAAAGAAATGATTTTCTATAAAGTACTATAATATATGGTTGCATGGATGTTAGGAAGTAATAATAGTGAATTATCATCACTAAAATTGAATAAGAAATTCAAATCATAACTCCAAAGTTAAGAAATAAATCCATATACTAATGAAATTTAAAGAATGTAAATTATAAATGTGAATTGTAATTTAAACGGAATTCCAGAAAAGTTTTTGGAAATGTTTTGAAAAGAATTTGAAAATTTTGGAGATTTGGAAAGTTTAAATCTTTTTGAATTTGAAAATGAATTTCAAAGGTTTTGAAAAATGTTTTGAAGGAATGAAAAGCTCTAAACTCTTTTCGGTCGCTGGAAAATAATTCCGATGATGATCGCGACATCATCGGTGTTCATTTTCGGGTTTCCAAAAGAGGAATTGCTGCCGATTGTTTTAAATGAAAGTTGTTTAAAAAATTTGGATTTTGTTTTAGAAAATTCAAAGGATAATTTGAATTGTTTTCAAAATGGCTTTGAAATGTTGGTAAACTCTGGAATGCTATATAAAGATATTTATGAAATGTTACTAAGTTGGTAACTTATACCATTTGAATTTTGATAGAATAAATTTAACTTAAAGAATGGAGTTAAATTAAAGTAAGTGCAAGTGAATCAATTAAATGAAAGTGAGATTGAATGTTAAAAATTCATTTTGAATTTGTAAGTAAATAAAACTGCAATTGAATTTGATTTGTGGAAAACGAAGTGAACTATTAAACTAAAATTAGTGAATTGTAAATAAATTTTGGAATGAACAAAAGTGAATAAAACTGGAATTGAAACTGAATGTTGAAAACAAATTTGAATAAGTGGATTAAAATTTGTAATGAATTAGTAATTGAAACTAATTTAAAATAAGCAGTTGTAAATGAAAGTTAATCGATGAAATTCAATATTTCAGAATTGAAGATGAATAGAATTGAAATTGAATTGAAATTGTGAATTAAATTCAAATGAATGTGAAATGTAAAATGGAATGAAAATGAATATGTGTAACTTCAACAGTGAAGTAAAAATGTATAAGCAGTTTATATTGGAAAATTTTGTAATAGAATTTACAAAATGGTTTGAATGTGTAACTAGATATTATGGCTAGTAGGATATACAGGGTATAAAGGAATTGGAAAATTTATTTCAAAGATGAATTTGAATTTTCTCGACAAAAGGTAAGTATTTGAATTTGAATATGAGATTTGATGACTTATTTCTCTAGCCGCTTGGCTTTTTCTTTTTCTTTTTGAAATCTGAGAGTCCGTAGGGACGTTTTGTAGTCGTACCGTATTAGCCGAGCAAAGGAGACGCTGACGAAATTTTTCGAAAATTTCGAGTGTTAGAAAATTTTTGAGAAATTTTGAAAGTTTAAAATTTGAATTTAAACTCGAATTTGAATTGAGAAGTTAAACAATGTTGTTTGAAACTTATAATTGAAGTTGGAAAACGAGATTGAATGATAACGAATCTTTAATAGAAAGATTTGTTTTGATAAATTTGATAAAACTATTGAATTGTGAAAAATAGTAGACGAGTTAAGGACCTTTCTTCCTAACTTGTAATTTCGAGGACGAAATTTTTTTAAGGGGGGAAGTCTGTAACGACCCAGAATTTTTGATAATTAAAATTCGAATATTTAATTGATTTTAGATATTAATAAATGAATTTAATAAGTCGAATAATTTAAAATTCGAATAACTGGATTTAAATCGATAATTTGATGATTGAAATTCCAGAGATAATTGAAAATCGAGTTTAAAATGATTGAAATTGATTTGGAAAATTTTATTTAATCATACTGGAGTTATAGAAAGGTTATAGAACTTTTAAAATTTAATTTGGAGTTAATCTGTGAAAATTGAATATTTTAATATTTAATTATCGACTGTAATAATAGCCAATTTTCGAACAGTCTCAGAATTTGACGAGACTAGTTCCATTGGATCCGTAATAGTTAGTTATTATCGGATTTCAATTTTCGTATCCATCGAAGCTATCGTTTGACCGTGGCAGCTCGAAACGCGTCGATATCGTTTTAATTTTAATTCGGCGAGTTAAAATAGTCATTTTTCAAAAAGTCTCGGATTTCGACGAAACCAGTTTCATCGGATCCGTAATGTGATATTATTGTAAGATTTCAAATTTCGTAATTTTTGGATTTACCATTTGTCCGGTACGAATTAAAACGCCTCGAAATCGATTTAAATCGGTTTAATTTAAATTGATCGTTTATTGTCATATCTCACACATACGACCGAATTAGCTTTCGAAACCTATTCCATTGTGTTCGGAACACGGGGTAAACCTTAGGAACGTCGGTCGGCACGTTCGATTTGGAGTTCGTAAAATTTTGAGTGAATAGTAAATTGAAATTTTTTCTATAAAAGGCCAACAACATTTATTATTTTCACAAAAATGTATAACCCTAACCCTGAGACGTTCAGCCGCCACCCCCCTAAAACCAATGGCCGATACTTTCAAATCTTCCTCCCTTAATCTCTTTAAATCCATCGACAATTATCAAAATCTTCCAACTGCAACATTATAGAGCTCGACAAGATCTTTAAATCCATACGGATGAACCACTGTAAAACGCAACGTGATAGAAGAAATTTGCTCGCGTTCTAGGCGCGTTCGAGCACGTTTTTCGTGCTAATGGCTCGACCGAGTCTCGCCTCCTTCCAGCCATTGATAATGTCGGCGTTGGCGAGCGTTGGGGTGGGTGCTGATCGATGCAAAGGCGAGCGTAGTGGCCTCGAGCTTTAGGGTTTTGCGGCGGCATAATTGGGTTCGATCGCATTTGTTACCTGGAGAAAGAACGGGTGGGAGAAGATGCAAACAGTGGCCAGGATTTCATCTTTCAAAATGAACGGTAGATGATAGTTGGGTTTGTAAATAAAAAAATTAATAAAAGAATTTGTTTCAAATTATATATGCAAACTTTAAAATATCATATTTGCTTGGTACGAGGTCGGAAAATTGCAAAACCAGTTGCGTTGGAACCGTATTGACGAATACTACGCGATGGAGTTGGATTGGGAATTTTTGGAGCTAGCGAAAATTTTGGATAAAATTAAACGTCCGTTTAATTTTATTCGAAATAAAACGCTACAAATTGCTATCGTAAAATCACGGTGAGATCTTCTCACTCAAATGAAAGTGGATTTTCTTTTACAGTTATTGATTGATGATTGACTGTTTGGATGTGATATTAGATATAGTAGGATATATATCTATATATAGCAATATATACATATTGGCATATGTATATATTGGATTGATTGATTTCCCGCCTCGTATAGCGGATGAGACCCTCTTGCGCCGTTAGTAAGCGGATATTTTATAAAACCTATATACCGCGATAATTCCGTACTGGAGCGGAATTGGTATTGTGCTAACATCTGTGGATGCAGGGAAACAGGTTGGAGGGATCCAACTGGATTCCTCACCAGTAGTTATTTATTTACAGATATTGATGTATATTCTGTTATCATATTGATATATGATATTGACTGTTGTGATGGACTGATTGGTGTTGTTGCATCATCAGATTCAAGTTTTAAAAATAACGACTTTTACTTTAAAAGGGTTTTTAAAGTGATTTTTGAAAATATACGTTTTATGGAATTTTTGAATTGATTTAAAAACGTTAGAATTTTAAAAGTTATAAAAGTTATAAAAGTTATAATTTTTAGTGAAATATAACCAAAGTGTCGTTTTTGAAATAAAAGTCGATTTATTTATAAAATGATTTGAGTTGGGATTTTTGAATAACTATAAACGATTTGTATAAAAAGATTTATAAAAATTGATATTTTATAAATCAAATATTGGAATTATAAAACGAGTTTTTATAAGTGTTAGAAATTTATAGATGTATAAATTGTGAAGTTAAAAAGAATGAAATTTATAGATGTATAAATCGGGAAGTTAAAATGGATGAAACTGTAGAATAAAAAATTTATAAGAGATTTACTTATAAATTGGATTTTTTGCCTTTAAATGGAATATTGATCGAATTATTAATAAAGAAGATTTATTAAATTGAAGTCGTTAGAAAATAGAAATAGAATTTATAAACGTTGTTTTATAAATTCGAAATCAATTGGATTTGATAAATTAAAATGTTAAAGGAGATATATTCGCGATTTTGGATAGCGGATTATTATTTAAATAAAATGTGTAGAAAATAGTGAAATGTGGTTAGTGAAGTATATTCACGATTTTGGACAGTGAATATATTGTTAAGTAAAATGAACTTGTTTTGGGAAAGCGATATTACAGAAATGAAGTAATTATTTTAAAAGATGTTTTAAAACATGATAAGTATCGAATACATAGATTTCAACTTTTATTGTTGAAATAGACGTTTTCGAGAAATAAGGAAATAGTGGACTATAACACTGTTGTTATAGTAAATGATTTCCGAAAGGAAATGTTTTATATAGTATTGGGATTTATATATCTATCTTAAAAAAATTCGAATCCCTATACTAGTGATTTTGAGTCGTCGTAACGATGTTTTACGTAACATTCGTTTTGACTCAAATAGATGTTAAAAAGAATGATTTCCTTAAAGAATGAATATGTACTCAATATTGATTTAAGTATATCGAATATTTTCTAAGTGTTGAAAATAAATAGTTTTGTGAATTACTTATTTTAAATAAGTATGGAAATGCTTTTCCAATATGAAGTGAACTGTTTAGAGATTTTATCTTTTAAAGATAAAATGAAATGTGGAAATTGATTTGAAATTGTTTTCAAACGGTTAAGTGTGGAAATTATAATATATTTAGTAAGGATATTTTTGAAGATGAAATAATTTGGAAAATTATTTGGAATCTGATGATGTTGCGCATCTTTATTGATAGTTAAATAACCGACTATCAATAATTACCTTGAATGGTATTTGTTGTGAATTGGATGAATTTGAATGCCACACTTATTTTTGAATAATCGCTCACTATTCGGGTTAGCCGGGAAAGGACCATGGGGTCGTATAACCCATTCCGAATATGTGATACATCGTTATGAATTGCATTCGAAGACCGGTGTTGAAGACCGGATATTTTTGAAAACGGAAGGATTACCGTCGAGTTACTCTACATCGGCTGATCTCCGGTTTAGAGGTTTTATCACCCTTAGTGACGGGAAGTCCGGACGTGATTAGAAATTTATCCGAAAATGCAAGGGCTTCGTGAGAAGTGCCTTCGGTTCTGTTTGATCCCGGAACAGACTTGTATGGATTGTGTGTCTGACGTTACAATTTGAGATATAAAGCTGATTTCTTTCAAATACATATCTGTTGGTGGCGGAGAATTTATTCTCTTAGCTTAACACCCTTCTCTGAGACGTACGAGCTCGGAGGTTATGTAGTTGAAATTTATCAGCGATATACTCCCAATTTGGTAACGTGGCATACTGAGTGTTGCTGTGAAATGATCAGTGTTTGATCATTTGCGATATGATCATTTGTTTGATCTTATATCTTTGTGATCATAGGTTGATCATTTTGTTTGACCCGAAGCAGGGCTTTGTAGAAAGCGTAGCTTTGTGGACGAGACTTCGTCGAGCCTCACACCCCGGAAATGGTCGAAACAGGAAGGATGCAGCAAGGTTCTAGGGAGTAGCGCCCCTTAGTGTATGTCATTCCTTCTGGATAAAGGTGGTATCATGGTATGGAGCCCAGATACTTAACCTCTGTGGTTGCTGCAAATTTATTACTTTGTGGTTTGTTGCGAATCGGGGATCCTCAGGAAGATCGGTGACGATCGGGGGATGGCATACGCGTGTCAGTAGTTACCTATTTTTGCAGAGGTAACCCGGCCTTGTGTTGGCAGAGATCCGGTTAGGTTCTCGGGTCGTCTATTCCAGGGACGTACCCATCGTGGAAAAGGAAGTTCCTTAGCCTGACCATTTGTTGGAAATCCAAAGAAACAATACGAGCCTTGTACGGTTTTAGTTGTAGAACCTGCCATCTAATATGGCAGCTATAGCAAGCATACTATAATGGTACCTATGCTGGCTAAGATTTATATTCTACTTTCGAAATGTTTTCTACACTATGCACTAATAATAATATAAAAAAGAATTTGATTTTTGGCGTAGTAAGCATTTTTGACTATCATAAGAAGAAATCTCCTCCAAGTCTGCGTTTGCATTGTGTGTGTGGCGGGAGGTCTTATGGTAGTTTCATTTTCCAAAAGCATTGCGAATTGACTTTACAAATTTTCTGTTGTTTATTTTAAAGATAAATAACTGTTTTACGATCTCACACCAGTCACCATGACTGACTCGGAGTTTATTGTTCCCTTCTAAACTCTGGGTGCCCACCAATTTCCACACGGGCAGCCTAGAGTTATATTATCAGGATATTCTGGATATTCTGGAGTTTTGGAAGCAAGCTGGATGGCAAGATGTAGTATTTGTATCTGATATATTTTTTCCGCTGTGTATTCTGTATGAGGACAAGTTATATAACTGTCCATTGTTGTATATTGACTCTGATGATTGATGTATGTATAAACTGATATAGTTCTTTGTTTTAAAAGACTAATGATTATCTATTATATATTGTTCCGCTGCGATATGTGAGATTCTGATATTGTTTTCTGTTCTGATGTTGTTCTGCTGTTTTTATTCTATCTTTTCTACTCTTTTCTTCTTCTTCTACCTTTTTCTTCTTCTTAAAACCATAACTTTTCGGGTTTCCGGCATTCGATGGCTCAGCAGTCGATAAAGTGAGTATCGATGTTGAATTTTCGAAAGTCGAAAATTTTCGGGATGTTACAATTTTACTTTGACTTTATTTATAAATTTTAATAAAATATTGAAAATATCTCGTATTACATACCGAAAAATCTCAAACTCCTATTAAGGCGTGCCGCCAGGCATTCCTAATGTTATACCCCTATTTCGGACCTAATCGAATAAGCCTCGAGTCCCAATTTGATCGTATGTGGAAGATAGCTTTTTAAATCGACTATTTAAATTAAATTCAATCAAGTTATTTCTAGGCGTTTTTAGATCGTATGGCCAAACGATAAACGCAAACGCTACAAAATTTGAAATCCGATAATAATACATTATTACGGATCCAATAGAACTAGTTTCGTCGAATTCCGAGACTATGCCCTGGATCGCTATTTTAACGCGTCGATTAAATCGACGATTTCCAAAATTTACGAAATCGCTTGAAATTTTCAGTTTTAAAATCTTACTAAATAAATTATAATTCCAAATCCAATATTTAAAACCATTTAAATATTCCAAATTAAAAATTGAAAAATCTGGGTCGTTACAAATTTAAAAATTAATAATAAGATTAATAAAATGAATTAATTAAATATGTTAATTAATTAATACATATATGCATACATTATATGTGTTGGGATATGTTTATATTATTTTAAAATGTTTAGGATAACATAAATTTACATGTACGTATGTCAGATAAATTTTGAAATTAATAACATTTAATCAAAATTGTTTAAATGAATAAATTAATTAAAGGTTGATTAATTAAATAAAAAACACATAATATAAGATATATATGTGTGTTATACTATAAAGGTTATAGTTGATATGTCCAATATAAATGTTATATTGGAGCTATAATATAAAATAAATTATATAGTTAATTAATTAAAATTAATTAAAGAGTAAATAGTTAAAATTAATCAAGTAAGATTTAGTTAGTATAATATTATACACAAGACTACTATATAAGTTAATTAAGTTATAAAAGTTATATAAAAATTCCACTTAAATATGAATATATAACAAAAGGTGGAACTTTAAAGAAACCTTAAATATACTTAAGGAATAAAAATGTACGCATACCATGATTTTTTATGTGTCCGACACTTGAATCATGAGAGTATTTCATAAGAAATACATTATTCCATAAGTCGATATCGCTCGATATAATATATTAAAGATTATGAATATTTAATATAAAGTTGTCCTCTATCATTAATGTAACGACCCGCCTTTTTGGACATTTTAAGCAAACACACATGTCAGACTCAAACCATTCAAAAGGGCAGATTGTTATGGGGTAAATAAGAAAAAGAGAAAGAAAATAACAAATACAGAATCTCGCAGCGGAATGACAAAATATAATAATCAAATAACAGTTCATGAAGCTGTTTTATAAATACATTTGATTATTCTTTTAGAACACAAAAATCAGAGTTAGATAAATAGGAATAAATAAATGCAGCGGAACAACATGATGCAGTGGAATAAAAATAATAAATAATAATTGTACAAATCTTCGTCTTCATCCTCCAAAAATAAGGTCTTCAACCCCGAAATGCTCAGGCTGACCCGAGCGAATTGAAAAGACAAAAAACTAAAAGATCTTATGTAAGTTAAATCAACGGTAAATAAATATGAGTGGAACGGTGTCAGAGATGTTTACGGGGTCTGACATCTCCTATCCAGTGTCTAACGTGAGTGCAATAACTTAAGAGATGTTCGGGATTCCCATCTCCCAAGGATTCGTTAAACTATCTACTATGTAGTACAATACGCTATTATATTATGTCTACAGTAAAGTAAAAGTATTAAAATAACGTTAAGGCGTTACCCATATCCCCCTTAACACATTTTATATATTCCCATAGTCTATACAGTACCGTAGGCCCCTCCGTGAGGTTTAGCCAGAGGGCACCCCATAGGTATGGTACAAAACAAACTCATAGAAAGCGCTCTAGGGTATGTGAACAAGGCACTCGAGGCAATGCTAGGGTAGATATACTAATTGCGGATCCGGACTGGTGGTAACGCATAGCAACTTCTACCGCCCACTTCGGGCACACTCCCAAATGAAAAATCAAGGGTAGCCACCAAATCAATCACAAAGTAATAGAATGGTATCGAAGAAATGTGCCCGATAGGAGGAATGACCTCACTTCGCCCGGCATGGCTCCTGTTTTAGTCACATCTAAGCTGACTCACGGGAGTCAGGGTCACGTCATACCTCATACAGAAATCGTTCGCCAAACCATCCTACTTCATTTCTGGAATCTCCACCACGTACACAGTTGTTAAAGAGGTTTTCGGTATTGGCAGAGAGTATGACAATATCTGATCCCCGTCTCTTTAACAACCAAACGCTTATTTCACACCGGATGGTTCTTTTACATTTCAAAAGTCAATTCACAATTTATATCAAAATATCATATTCGATTTCAAATCATATCTCTTTCGAAATCATATTCACTTTCAAAAATCATATTTACTCTCAAAGTCATATTCATTTTTGAATTTATCGGTAAGATAGGTTAATTAAATCCTTGTTCCTAAATCATCATATTACTCAAATATGTCATTTTCAAAAGGTATCAATTCCAAATTCCAACTTAGGTCGTATCATCATTAAGAATTTAAATATAAATACTTCAACTTTACACACTCTGAAATTTTAGAAAATAGTTTAGGTAATTATAAATAGTTTATATAGTTTAAAATAGTTTAAATAGATTTAAAATGGTTTAAATAGAAAGATAGTTTAAATAGATTTAAATTTAGTTTAATTGGATTTGAAATGATTTAAATAGATTTAAATAGATTTAAATTATGTTAAGTAGATTTTAAATAGATTAAATAAAATAAAAAAGATTAAATAGATTAAAATTATCTTAAATAGATTTAAAATAGATTAAATAAATTTAATTAGTTTAAAATAGGTGAAATAGATTAAATTGTATTAAATAGGTTATAATAGATTTAAAATAGATTAAAATAGTTTAATTGATAAAAAATTTAAATTAGTTTAAAATAGATTTCAAAGTTATATCCAAACAATTCCAATAACTCAATTCCGATAAATTCATTTATATTCGGCACTTCAACCTTGAAATTCCAATTTTAAATCCTTTGGACAATTTATTAAATCAATTCCCTTTTTAGCATTAACACTTGGATTATCGAAAATACTTCAGTTTATATAAATCAATTTCTTCTTCAAACATACTAGTTAATTGAATTCAAATTTTCAAAGGTCCAAAATCATTTAATTTAATCAATCTGGTGTTCGTATATAATTTTCTACCCTAGGGTCAAGTGATATGGATATTTATAATTTAAATCCGCAATTTAAATTTTTACGATTATATATTATATCAAACCACAATCCCGAATTAAATAAAATCCATAAAATCGCTCGAGTGTATCATTTCAACCCATAACGATTTTTCCCTCATCTATAGATCGTTCGGGTATGTATCATTTCAACCCATAGGGTACTTGCAGTTATAATAATATAAATTACAACATCCAGTCATCCAATATCAACAATCAAACATTCATCACAATCATCATCCAAATAAATCAATAAACGCCAATAGATAACTGATAATCAATAACATGTATTAAATTGACAATTTAAATTCAATATTAAATTTAACGATAATTAGATGCAATAAAAGTCAATTTTAACTAGAATAACAATTTAAACATACCAAACATCATCAATTGATTTCTAATCACATCATAAATTTTATTTAACTAACATAAGATAGTTTAGTAATTGTGAGTGGGTTAAAACACTCACCTTTGAATTCAAATTGAATCAAAATCCAAACCAGCGCTAAAATGTCCAAAATTTCGGTACGATCCCAATGGAACAAACCGCGCCTAAATCCGAGTTCGTATTTAAAAGATACGCATGTAAGAACAATTGAATTTTAAAATTTAAATTTAAATAAGCAATTAACAAATCATACCACGTCACCCTCTCTCCCTCTCTCTTCACGTGCTACAGAAGCTTGCGCCAAACCCAACAGTCGCGAACCCATCTAGCAGCCACGCTTCAATCAATTTTCACTGCTACCCTACTCGCCTCGGACCACATCCAGAAGCTCCATCGTGACCACCACCCTGAGCTGCTCCCACGCCTTGAGCGCCGCCTCGCCCGGTCAGCTTGATTGACCACGTCGCCGTCCCTATTCACAGGCAATTTCCGGCGAATCCTGAGCACCTGACAACGAACAAACCACCGATCTAAAGCCTGCTAAACACCACCTTCGCAACGGCACCACCCGATCGTCGATCGGATGCAGCTCCACCATTGGATCATCCAAAATCCAATACGGACGGCCGGAATTGATTCACGAATTCGGGTCAAATGGTGAATCTGATTGAAAAATGAATCACACCAGTGGATTACGCTCGTCGAGGGCTTCGAAGTGATATATAATTCGATATAGTTTGAAGGAGTTTGAATTTTGATTTTATTTTGATTTGCAATTGAATTTGGAATTTATTTTGGTTTGTCTATCATTGAAAAGGAGAAGTGGACAGATGAAATGTACGTACAGATAAATGGAATAAGAAACAATTAGGGTTTATAACGGGCTATAAATAGGCAAAGCTAAGAAATAGAATAAATGGACCAGATCTATTGATTTGAAACGACTATGCGACCCAAAAAGCTCGTTCTGACTCCGAAACGAAAAATGGTCATCCCATATATCAAAATAGATGTTATCGATAATTTTAAACTCAATGGAACAGGTTTAATGTCCAAATTCCATCGTATGAAGAAGTTATCTTGAAAATCAGTTTATTTCAAATTGATTTCAATTGAATTTTTATTAAATTGATTTCTACGCGTTTCGAGTCCGTACGATCAAACGACAAGTCTGATCTCTATGAAACTTGAAACCTTATAATAATTCACTGATACAAATCTGATGAAACTGGTTTCATCAAAATCCGAGATAGTGGCCAAAATGGCTATTTTCACATTAATTAAATAAATTAATATTAAATTAATTAAATCACTTTTCAGTTCAAATTCAATAATTTACAATTTCTATCATTTTAGATTACTTAGTACTTTATAATCCTTTAAAACAAATTTCTATATCAATTCAATATTCAATATTGCACAAATTACAGTATCTAATTTCAATTTCAATAATTCAGTAATTATAAATTTAAATTCCAATAAATCCATTTCATTGATTGTAAATCTTGTTATTCAATCAATTATCATCTTGTGGGTATAATTAACATTGGTTTATATCTTAGTACATTAATATTCCCTAATTTCACCTTAATTCCTATTAACATAATATTTAATTTCATTTAGTTGCAATTAGTTTCCAATTTAATTTAATAGACCAAATAAATAGGTAACATGTAATAATTGTTACCATTAACTTTTAATCATACTTATAAGTTTATTATTTACAAACAAATGTTACAATTTCTTACATAACACCGATTTTATTCAATTACCGTTTGTTATATACTAGTTCATTAATTTATGCAACATTTACATTTATTTACTTATGTTCAAATTATAACCAAGTATACATTTAAATTATTTCAATTGATTGGACTATCGTTAAAATATTTAATACTTAACTTAAATTTACATTATTACATTTCACTCTAGTTATTACCTTAACTCACATTAATGTAACATTTATTTACATTTATTTGTAATTGATTAATTAAATTGGTAACAAATAACAATTGTCACCATTTCTACATTTAATAACATTTGTAAGTTTATTATTTACCACCAATTGTTATAACAACTTATACAACACTACTTTTATCAATTACCATTAATTATACCTTATTTCATTAATTAATTAACATTTGAATTATCAATTACTCTTTAAATCCAATTATCAATTTATACATACATTACTATAATTTATTTACAACCTATATCATTTATAACTCTTTATTCTTTTAATTAATTGGAATTGCATTTAAAGTAGTTATCAATTACCTTAATTTACTACTATTACATTTCATTCCAATTATATTCTTATTATTAAATCACAAATTTTTATTTCTTCCAACATTAAATTACAAAACTTTATTAATTTAACAATTTTTAATTATCGAAAATTACGGGTAGTTACACTCTCCCCCACTAAAAACTTTTCATCCCCGAAAAGGAAAAGAAGGGAAAAGCAGGAATTAAGTAATCAATATATCTTATCCAAAATATTAAATTTATAAACAACTAATTTACCAAATTAAATAATTTAAATAAAATATATCAATTTATAAACAATTAAATCCTTTTATACTCAAACTAATATAATTTGGAAAACATTTCACAAAATTTTCTAAGTCCAAAATTCACGAAAAATTTCGGCAGAGTCTCCTTTGTACGGAGAGGTCTGGGAGAAATAATAATATTAATAATAACAATATATATCATATTTTTCAAAATAATATATCCCAAACCACGGGAAAAATAATATAATATCGCTAGAAACCATAATCCGAGAGTGTACCTATTTATCGAGCAAATAACGCTTATTTTTATGAAACCAAAAGCAGTAGCAATTGCTCCCATAACCTGTATTTCACTTATATAATCCAAAAGAGTTAATAATTGCGTAAAAGAGAAATATTTAAGTTGTTTTCAACTACTAACAAAACAAGTCACTACAACATAACAACAATCACTTGCGAACAACAGTACAAACATTATTTCAACAAAGAAAACAATCATCCAACCATTTCAACCAAAACAAATGGTTTGTTCGGGTTCTGTAACAACCCGCATATTTAACAATTTTATATTTAAATGTTTTATTTAAATATAGTGTCGTTGGTCGGATTTAAGTCCGAAATGTCACTTTTTGCAAACGGTCGAATTAGGACTCGGGACCACTTCTATTGAGTCCAAAATGGCGTTTGCGACTTTTTTGAGTATAAGCATCGATATGTTTGGAGTGAGTAGATTTTTGCTATTTTCTATTTGGGCTTTGGGTTTGGGTTTCAGCCCACTAACCCAACTTATTACCCTAACTCATTAACTCTTCATCCATTCACTCATTTCATTTCTTTATACTCTAGCTCAACTGAAAATGGGGGAAGAGAATGGGAAATAGAAATTCCAAGCCCTGGTTTCCTTTGCAAACTCAAATTCTTGCTCCAAAAATCAAAGAGAAGCTTAGATTGAAGCTTGTAGAGTTGAAATGAAGAGTGGTTGATCTTTTCTTTGTGTTTGAGCTTCTCATCATTGTTTTTGAGTTAAAAGGTGAGTTTTTGAACTCACATCTAAGCTTATAGTTTTTGTTGTGGTTGGGTAAGAATTCCTAACCTCTATTCATGTTCATTTGCTTTTGATTTGGATTGATATGGTGAATTCTCCAAATTTTGGTGTTTTGGAGACAAAATCTTTAAAGATCCTATTGTGGATATTTGGACTGTTGTTGGGGTGTATCGAATAGCCTATAAGACTGGGTTGTCGCTTGGCATAATCCCCTAGTCTTTGTTGCTCGTTTGATAGCTTCCCATTCGTTTTGGCCATCAAGGCCTAGACAAATTGTTGCCCAGACCAGGTCTTCAGACGTCTGAAATGCAAGTTCAGACGTCTGGTTTTAAACCTGGAACACAAAAATATACGACAGAGATTTATAAAAACGGCAGAAAACAAAGTCAAACGTCTGAAATAACCTCTCAGACGTCTGAAACATTATGTCAGGCGTTTGATACCACCTTTCAAACGTCTAATGCAACGTGTCAGACGTCTGAAGCCACCCTCCAAACGTCTGGAAAATTTCTGAATTTCCAGTGAACAAATCTAGATGTCTGGATTTTAAATCAGACGTGTGGAACTGCCTATTTTTGCCTATTTGCCTATTTTTTGAGTGAATTTCCATTTTTATCGATTCTTGTCGATCCAATTAGTTGTTATCGCATTTTTAACTTTGATTATTTCTTTTAGATTTCGTACAGTGGTTTTTATAAAGTGATCTTTTTAAATTGTATTAAAAGCTCGTTTCTCCAACTTATAATTTCTATATAAAACACACAATTTTGCACTTCGAGCAAAGAGGGAGAAGAATTAAATGATTAAATAAAACGCGTGCTATGAACACGTGTGTTTATCTTTTCAGTTAATTCCTAATCTATTCGTTTGACCGTTTTGACCTTTGGGCCTGGTTCACCAATGAAATGAGGTGAACTTTGTACTGCTTTGAGTGTGAAATTGACTAACGGTTAGTAAACCGTTTAGTGCGAACGTGTGGTATGAGACTCACGTTAACATTTTTCGGGTTCCTTTCTGAGAGTTGTAACATATTTTTCCAGTTATTGGTGTCCAGTACTGGGCCTCCGGACCTTCTCCACTACGGTTTGTTGCCTTCGGGGTTTGTTGCCTTCGGGCTTGAGCCTTCGGGGTTTGTTGCCTTCGGGGTTTGTTGCCTTTGGGCTTGAGCCTTCGAGGTTTGTTGCCTTCGGGTTTGAGCCTTCGGGGTTTGTTGCCTTCGGGTATGTTGCTTTCGGGCTTGTACCTTCGGGTTTGTGCCTTCGAGTTTGTTGCCCTATAGTATCGCTTTTGGAGTTGGTCATTTGTCACCGCTCGAGTGATATTTGGGTTTGTTGCCTTCGGGTTTGTGGATCCTTGTTATACAGTACTGAGCTCGAGCATCTTTTGTTTCTTTGACATTTATATTTCCCTAGTGTGTCACCCTTCGGTGTAGGTCCTTTGAACCATACGATATATAGCGATTACCTTGTGGAAACTTGTGTTACCTTTATTGGTATTTGTTGTTTGCCTTTTTGGCTTGTTTTGGGATATTCATATCCTTTATTTATTTGAGTTACCGATGATATGAGGCTTGTTATGATTCATCTTTGTTAAAAGATCTGGTTATCTCTTTTAGAGATATTTGTGGTGCTTTATGACCTTGTATGTTCATTATCATTTAGTTTATCTAACCGATTTGTTTAGCTAGACTGACCCGTGTATTTTATACTCGGGTCAGACCGAGATGTTTCAGGTTAGGTACATTGGACTTAGCCTATTTTGCTTCCGCATGGACTATTCTGCTAGCTCCATTTTGTTATAGTTTTTTGTGTAGTCCTTTTTGGCTGTAACTCTGATATGTATTCTTTTGACTCGCCTGTATATTGTGGTTTGTTTTTCCACTTGATATGTATCATTTTGTAAACTCTATAATGTATCTTTATATGTGTAAATGTATGTGATGGTCTACTGTTCTGTGATGTGTATTACATTTGAGTTGTTATATTTTATTCTGATAGATCCTTCAGCCACCTATGGCTTTGTATTAAGTATTTATTGGATATGTCGATCCATTTGAGAAAGAAGGGGCAATTGTCGGCGTATTCAATAGATAATTAAGACAAGACTATAGATGGTCGCTCCTATCCAGCTCTATTCTCCGTATTTGCAGACGGTGTTACCTAGTAATACTCTTTGCTAATGTGGGTCTCGGAGTGGGGCGTCACAGCTTGGTATCGGAGCTGAGTTCAGAACAAAATATGATAAACATAGAACAGAGACACATATTACGGTACATCAAAGGGTAGTACGAATGTTATGAATCTTTGAATCATCGTGCCTTTATTCTTTCCGTGCCTTTGGGGTAGATAGAAATTTGGGGATACGTCTAGGAATGCATTTTATTCCGTAGTAATCCATATTTGAATTAATGATATCTACCTTGTGAATAATCTTTATCTTATCTTAACTTTCAGCTAATGGCCGGAAGAGGCAGAGGACGACGCTCGAATGCTGGGCAATCCAGCGGCTCACATCCGGACGGCGTTTATATGTCTGCCGAGCAGTTTTTGGAGTTATTTAGGAGCACTCAGCCTCCAGCTCCTACTCAAGCATCTCCTCCACGCAAGTCTGCCTTTGCACGCCTGTGAAGTGATTTTTCTCATCTTGGAAGAAAGCCATTCAAAGGCTCCGAGTCCGTTCTTGAGGTCCAAGCTTGGATTCGCACATGCGAGCGTATCTTCTCTCGCATGGATCTTTTTGACCGCGATCGAGTTCTTGTAACTTCTCGCTTATTGCAAGAGCGTGCCCTTGATTGGTACGAGCTTCTTGTAGCCGAACTTGATGAGTCTGTTCTTTCTTGGACTCAATTTCGGGAACGATTCGAACTCAAATTCATTCCTGAATCTGAGAAAGTTTTATTAGCCCGTCGCTTCCTTAAGTTGAAGCAAGGGAAGTCCTCCGTTTCTAAATATGTTGCATCATTCAAGGCCTTATCTAAGTATGGTCTTGAATTCATTAGCACCTCTTATCAGAAGAATATGAAGTTTGTCTCTGGTCTTAAGAAATATCTTAAGAAGTCTTTAATGCTCCAGCTTAAGCTTTCTTTTGAGGAGTTGGTTGACTCGGCATTTCATCTCGAAGCCATCGAGAAGGATTGTGATAGTGGTGAAGATATTGAGGTTCGCAAGAACCCCAATAAGAAGAAGTTTCCATTTCATAAGCGGGAATTTTTCCCTTCCAAGAAGAAAAAGCCTGTTGAATCTAGTTCTAACTCTCAATCTGCTGGAACACCTTCCATTCGGAAGTGTTTCAATTGTGGTTCTCCTAATCATATGATTTGAGCTTGTCCTAAGCCTATCTTCTGCCGTTATTGCAAGAAGGAAGGTCATCATGTTTCTTCCTGCCCTACTATTTCTGCTAATGCCAAGTCTGGCAAGCTTTATGTTCCTAAGGCTTCTAGAGGTTCTTCTCAGCCCAGAGGTATATCTCCATCTATTTTGGAAGGTTCTATTTTATTTCATGACCGTAGTATTCGAGTTCTTTTCGATACGGGTGCTTCACATTCTTTCGTACTAAAGGAGCTTGTCGATGATTTGTCTTTGGATGTTTCTTGTATGGTTACTTCGTTGAGGATTGCGAATCCTATTGGGGGATCCGCAACCCTTAGCATGCTTTGTGATGATGTTGAGATTGTTTTATGTGGCTTTTCTTTTCGTGCGAATCTGCACGTTATTTCCTATCTGGGATTTGATATGATTTTGGGTATGGACTGGCTAGTGAGATACGATGCCAAGATTATTTGTTTTGAAAGAATTTTATATCTTCGACACCCAGATTCGTCTACTCAGCTATCACTTGTTCTTCGGAATGTGGATAATTCCGATATGGCTTTATATTCTCTTAACTCACGAGATGATGATGATATATCTCGTATTCCTATTGTTTGTGACTTCTCTGATATTTTTGAGCCGGTTTCGGGTTTGCCACCCAAGCGGGCCATCGAGTTCCGCATTGATCTCATTCCAGGTGCGCAGCCAGTTGGCCGTCCTCCCACGAGGATGTCTACAAAAGAAAATGAGGAACTCAAGAAACATCTTTTAGAGCTTGAGTCCAAACAGTTGATTCAGTCCAGTTTTTCATCGTGGAGTGCCGCGGTCGTCTTCGTGAAGAAGTCCGATGGAACTCTTAGGCTCTGCATCGACTATCGCAAGCTTAACGAGTTGACCATCAAGAATAGGTATCCATTGCCTAGAATCGATGATATGTTCGATCTATTGAGTGGCGCTAAGGTCTTCTCTCAGCTCGACCTAGCCACTGGTTTTCACCAGCTCCAAGTCGCGGAAGATAGCATACCTCTTACAGCTTTCCGCACTCGATATGGTTCTTTCGAGTGGCTCGTTATACCATTCGGTTTGACGAACGCCCCTGCTTTCTTTGTTGATCTTATGAATCGAGTATTCTGGGAATATCTCGATAAGTTTGTCCTTGTGTTCATTGACAACATTCTTGTTTATTCTAGGTCTGAAGCCAAGCATGCTAATCACTTGAGAATTGTCTTGAGTACTCTTCGTCACCATCAGCTTAAAGCCAAATTCTCCAAGTGCCATTTTTGGGAGAATAAGTTTAAGTTATTAGGCCATGTTGTATCTTCCGACGGCATTTCGGTCGATCCCTCAAAGATCGAAGCTATCCAGAATTGGAAGAGGCATGAGAATGTTCTTGAGATTTGTAATTTCCTTGGATTGGCGGGTTATTACCGTCGGTTCATTAAGGATTTTTCCCGTGTTGTGCTTCCTCTCACCAGCCTTACTCGGAAAGGCATTCGTTATATTTGGTCCGACAAGTGTGAAGCTTCCTTTCAGACATTAAAGGAACTTCTCACTAATGCTCCTATTCTTGTGGTTTTCGAGGGGAATCATGATCTTGGTGTCTACACCGATGCTTGTGGTAGTGGTCTCGGTGCCGTGCTTATGCAGAAGGATCGGGTAGTTCCTTATGCTTCTAGGCAACTGCGTCCGAATGAAGTTCGCTATGCCACTCATGATCTTGAGTTAGCCGCCATTGTCTTCGCCTTGAAGATTTGGCGACACTATTTATTAGGCGAGCGCTTCATTCTCTATAGTCTATACCGATCATAAATCCTTGAACTATTTGTTCACTCAAAAGGAACTCAATATAAGGCAACAGCGTTGGCTCGAGTTTCTTTCCTCCTATGACTTTGATATCCAATTTACCCCTGGTAAGGGTAATCGTGTTGCTGATGCGCTTAGTCACAGACATTCGGTTGTCGTTTCTATGATGCTTGCCGAATGGGATATTCTTGAGACTCTATCTTTTTGTGATATTCGTGATCGAGCTCCATCTTCTGATTCTCCGATATTATTATTCAGTTTGGAAGCTCGACCCTCTCTATTTGATCATATTGCCAAAGCTCAGCGGCGTGATCCTGATCTTGTGCATCTTATTCAACTTTGTGAGAGTGAATCCCGTGATGAGGCATTGCGGGATTTCAGCATTGATTTTCATGGTTATCTTCGCAAGAAGAACCATCTTGTTGTGCCTTTTGATTCTGCACTTAGGCATAACATTCTTGATGACTGTCATCGTTCTAAGTATACCATTCATCCTGGCAGTAGTAAGATGTATGTCGATATGCATCGCCTTTATTATTGGGAAGGCATGAAGCGCGATGTGGCGAGTTATGTGAGTAATTGCATGACTTGTCAATGTCAGCGCCCTTCTGGTCTCCTTCAGCCTCTAGAGATTCCATTGTGGAAATGGGATCAAATTTCGATGGATTTCATTGATGGCCTACCTCGTACGAGATCGGGCCATTCTAGCATTTGGGTTATTGTTGATCGCCTCACCAAATCAGCTCATTTTGTTCCTATTAAATCTAATAGGACTGCTTCTCTTTTGGCTAAGTTATATATCAAGGAAATCGTGAGACTTCATGGCAGAGTCTTCAGCAAGCTTTGGGAACAAAGCTTAATTTCAGCACAGCTTATCATCCACAGTCTGATGGACAGACTGAACGGGTGAATCATATCTTATAGGATTTACTTCGTATTTGTATTCTTGATTTCGGAGGTGGTTAGGAGGATCATCTACCCCTTGTAGAGTTCTCCTACAACAATAGTTTTCAGTCCAGTATCAGTATGGCTCTTTTCGAAGCCTTATACGGAAGGCCATGTCGATCACCTTCTTGTTGGTTGGAATCTGGGGAGAAGCTTATTCTTGGCACAGATTTTGTTCATGATTCTTCTGAGAAGATTGATCTTATTCGTCAGAGAATAAAAGAGGCACATAGCCGCCAGAAATCCTACGCGGATAACCGTAGGAAGCCTCTCGAGTTCTCAGTTGATGATCTCGTTTTTATTCGTGTTTCTCCTTTGAAAGGGGTTATGCGCTTCAGTACGACAGGGAAATTGGCTCCTCGCTTTGTAGGACCATTTCCTATTACTGAACGTATTGGCCCTATGGCTTATAGAGTTTCACTTCCAACTCATCTATCCGGTGTTCACGTTGTGTTTCACGTCTCTCAACTTCGAAAGTGTCTTCGAGAAGCAGATTCTGTTATCGATTCTCCTGATTTGCAAGAGCTTGAGATCTCACCAGACTTATCTATTATACAGCAGCCTATTCGTGTACTTGCCTCAGAGGTGAGACACCTTCGAAACAAGGACATGCCGCTCATTAAAGTTCAATGGTCCGCTAATACCAATGACTGTACTTGGGAAACCAGAGAGTTTATCGAGCGATCCTATCTGGGTTTTCTATCTTCGCTTAGCAATGGTGAGAACAGCTTTTTATCTCAAGCTTATTTTCTTTCCTTTTTGGGTGATGTAAGTATGTAGTTGTTACAAATTCTTCTCTAGGAATTGCGCAGACGCAATTTTGTTAAGGAGGGGAGATCTGTAACTACCCGCATATTTTACGATTTTATATTTAAATGTTTTATTTAAATATAGTGTCGTTGGTCGGATTTAAGTCCGAAATGTCACTTTTTGCAAACGGTCGAATTAGGACTCGGGACCACTTCCATTGAGTCCAAAATGGCGTTTGCGACTTTTTGAGTATAAGCATCAGTATGTTTGGAGTGAGTAGATTTTTGCTATTTTCTATTTGGGCTTTGGGTTTGGGTTTCAGCCCACTAACCCAACTTATTACCCTAACACATTAACTCTTCATCCATTCACTCATTTCATTTCTTTATACTCTAGCTCAACTGAAAATGGGGGAAGAGAGTGGGAAATAGAAATTCCAAGCCCTGGTTTCCTTTGCAAACTCAAATTCTTGCTCCAAAAATCAAAGAGAAGCTTAGATTGAAGCTTGTAGAGTTGAAGTGAAGAGTGGTTGATCTTTTCTTTGTGTTTGAGCTTCTCATCATTGTTTCTGAGTTTATAGGTGAGTTTTTGAACTCACATCTAAGCTTATAGTTTTTGTTGTGGTTGGTTAAGAATTCCTAACCTCTATTCATGTTCATTTGCTTTTGATTTAGATTGATATGGTGAATTCTCCAAATTTTGGTGTTTTGGAGACAAAATCTTTAAAGATCCTATTGTGGAAATTTGGACATGTTGTTGGGGTGTATCGAATAGCCTATAAGACTGGGTTGTTGCTTGGTGTAATCCCCTAGTCTTCGTTGCTCGTCCGATAGCTTCCCGTTCGTTTTGGCCATCAAGGCCTAGGCAAATTGTTGCCCAAACCAGGTCTTCTGACGTTTGAAATGCAAGTTCAGACGTCTGGTTTTAAACCTGGAACACAAAAATATACAGCAGAGATTTATAAAAATGGCAGAAAACAAAGTCAGACGTCTGAAACAACCTCTCAGACGTCTGAAACATTGTGTCAGACGTCTGATACCACCTTTCAAACGTCTGATGCAACGTGTCAGACGTCTGAAGCCACCCTCCAGACGTCTGGAAGATTTCTGAATTTCCAGTGAATAAATCCAAACGTCTGGATTTTAAATCAGACGTCTGGAACTGCCTATTTTTGCCTATTTGCCTATTTTTTGAGTGAATTTCCATTTTTATCGATTCTTGTCGATCCAATTAGTTGTTATCTCAGTTTTGACTTTGATGATTAGATTTCGTACATGGGTTTTTATAAATTGATCTTTTTAAATTGTATTAAAAGCTCATTTCTCCAACATATAATTTCTATATAAAACACACAATTTTGCACTTCGAGCGAAGAGGGAGGAGAATTAAATGATTAAATAAAACGCGTGCTATGAACACGTGTGTTTATCTTTTCAGTTAATTCCTAATCTATTTGTTTGACCGTTTTGACCTTTGGGTCTGGTTTACCGATGAAATGAGGTGAACTTTGTACTACTTTGAGTGTGAAATTGACTAACGGTTAGTAAACGTTTAGTGCGAACGTGTGGTATGGGACTCACGTTAACATTTTTCGGGTTCCTTTCTGAGAGTTGTGACACATTCTGCCAGTTAGTGGTGTCCAGTACAGGGCCTCTAGACATTCGCCACTACGGTTTGTTGCCTTCGGGGTTTGTTGCCTTCGGGCTTGAGTCTTCGGGGTTTGTTGCCTTCGGGCTTGAGCCTTTGGGGTTTGTTGCCTTCGGGGTTTGTTGCCTTCGGGTTTTAGCCTTCGGGGTTTGTTGCCTTCGGGTATGTTGCCTTCGGGCTTGTACCTTCGGGTTTGTGCCTTCGTGTTTGTTGCCCTATAGTATCGCTTTTGGAGTTGGTCATTCGTCACTGCTCGAGTGATATTTGGGTTTGTTGCCTTCGGGTTTGTGGATCCTTGTTATACAGTACTGAGCTCAAGCATCTTTTGTTTCTTTGACATTTATATTTCCCTAGTGTATCACCCTTCGGTGTAGGTCCTTTGAACCACACGATATATAGCGATTACCTTGTGGAAACTTGTGTTGCCTTTATTGGTATTTGTTGTTTGCCTTTTTGGCTTGTTTTGGGATATTCATATCCTTTATTTATTTGAGTTACCGATGATATGAGGCTTGTTATGATTCATCTTTTGTTAAAAGATCTGGTTATCTCTTTTAGAGATATTTGTGGTGCTTTATGACCTTGTATGTTCATTATCATTTAGTTTATCTAACCGATTTGTTTAGCTAGACTGACCCGTGTATTTTATACTCGGGTCAGACCGAGATGTTTCAGGTTAGGTACATTGGACTTAGCCTATTTTGCTTCCGCATGGACTATTCTGTTAGCTCCATTTTGTTATAGTTTTTTGTGTAGTCCTTTTTGGCTGTAACTCTGATATGTATTCTTTTGACTCGCCTGTATATTGTGGTTTGCTTTAACACTTGACATGTATCATTTTGTAAACTCTGTAATGTATCTTTATATGTGTAAATGTATGTGATGATCTACTGTTCTGTGATGTGTATTACATTTGAGTTGTTATATTTTATTCTGATAGATCCTTCAGCCACCTATGGCTTTGTATTAAGTATTTATTGGATATGTCGATCCATTTGAGAAAGAAGGGGCAATTGTCGGCGTATTCAATAGATAATTAAGACAAGACTATAGATGGTCGCTCCTATCCAGCTCTATTCTCCGTATTTGCAGATGGTGTTACCTAGTAATACTCTTTGCTAATGTGGGTCTCGAAGTGGGGAATCACAGGTTCAGAACTTCAAATCATATAAAAATGATAAATAAACAACTAAGTAAACCATAAACTCAACAGTCGTAGATAAAACTTTATAGGTTATTCATACATCTCTATACAAAATAGAAGTATCCTTTCCTAACCAATCCATAAATCAAGCAAGCAAGGTATTCACACATTTTTAAGTTACTCTATTTATCTTTTTCACATCATTTGTTGTTCATTTTGTTTCATACAATGATTTTCTTCAATTCACGTTCATTACTTACAAAATTTTAAATTTCATTCATTCATGTAAGGTTTATTTCTTTAATTTACATTCTTTACTTACATAAGTTATAGCCATTTCAATTATTTGGATCATAAATGAATTCATTATTGAAGTATTGTATGCATTTTATTTCAGTTTACTTCACATTTACGATTTAGTTTGATTTTCCCCATTTTTCATTTACTTTTCTTTTCCTATTCATATAATGTTTATTTTCATTAATTCTACATTCGTTATTACTTACAAATATTCATTTCTCCTTTATTCATACCATTCCATTTCCTTTCATTTTATTACTTACATTTATTGCTTAAATAAGTTTTTTTCAATTATTTGATTTTACATTATTAGGTAGGTTTCTTTACAATTCAATTCACCATTTATACATTATTTCTTTTTCACATTTACTCTTCCATATATAGTATTATTGAATATTAACTCCATTTCTAAATCATTTCAATGTTTTCTGAAGTTATAATCATTCAATTAATAAAGTATTCACTTTAATTACAAATGACTTTAGCATTAATTTAAGTTTCTAATTATTTATTTACAGTATTCACCTTTTCTATTACATTTAATTTGTAACATTTCAAATTATTAACTTAAGTTTATAATAATTTATAACATTAGAATTCTCATTTATAGAGGTAATTCCATTGAACACTTTCCCTTTTTCCCAAGTTTACTTTTATAATATTCTATTACATATTCTTTTTAACATTTTAACTTTTAATAATTTTGTAAGTTATATATATATATATATATGTGTGTGTGTGTGTGTGTGTATGTCTTTTAGAATGCAATAAAAGGTTACACAAGTTTTTCTTATTTATTTAGTTAACAAAATGTTCAATAGTTACCATTTCTTATTTTCATTCCTTTTTATTTACAGTTTTCAAAATTTCAGTTTCTGGTCTATTTCATTAATAATTTTAACATAAAATTTCTTATTTTCATTTTAGAAGTTTTCAATTGTTAATGTAGTCAAGATTCCATTCATTACAATAATTTCAATTTCTAATTTATAGAAACTTAAGAACTAAACAACCGGGTTTCATTTCAATTATTTAAAATAATATATATATATATATATATATAATAGGAATTTCTTTATTTGAAGCTTTGGAAATATCAAAAATATCCTCCCCGCTTTTCAATTTAAAAAAAATGACTCATGGTATTTGTGTCATTTCGTTTACCCATGTCCTATTCCTTCATGTTCTTCCACTAGCCACATTTCTTAAATCAGTTTTTTTTTCGCATTTCTCCACCTTGACACTTTTCATCCTAATTAAGACATCAACATGCCTGACTTTCAACAAAGGACTTTCTAGAGGCAAACGACGCTGTGAGATAGGTACGTATATATTTATCATATAGATCCTACTCTCTGTTAGTCGACTGTTATTTCATTGGCATCAGCAAATATTAGAAAGATATGGTTGATCAAATACTTGAAAAAAGGCATAACATAAAGACATAGCAAATAAATGAAGGATCTGATTTATCAGTTATTTTTGATATTGAAGTGTCTGGGTTCTGATTAGCAATAGTTGTGAGCATCAATTCCAGGTAGAGTTTTGATACAGTTTTGTCGACATGTTGGAAGTCGGCTTGGATGTGTGCGAGTCTAGCAGACAGGGGAAAAAGAACACACAAAGCATAGGATATTGGACTTTGTATATTGCAAGGGATAAAGGCGAATGGGTACATACCTGTTCAAAAGAAAGTTTACCATTATCTTTTCGACAGCGTGAGTTTAAAACAAAATCAATAATTATCTCCTGCATGTGAAGTTAGAAAAGTTATATGAGTTTGTAGGAAATGAAAATAAAATAAGAGCAGAATAAAGGCTATTGTGCCAGCCACTAGGAAAGGATGGTCGTACAGGGTGATACCTTCATTTTTGTTACTTTGGTGTTTATTTTTTATCCTTTTGTTTTGTAAGCCTTCAATTTACATGAATTTAAGTGGTTGTTTTTAATTTCAGAAAAGAAAGTGGCTATTTTGTATGAAACATGCGTAAAACACAATTTGATAAATCATTGTAATTTATTAATTTAATATTTGCACATTGTACAGTAAAAATTTGAAATGAAATTTTTTCCACGTGCGACTTAGAAGCTATTCGTCAAACATTTAGGAACACCACCATACTCAACAACAGATAGGTGGTGAAGGAATCAGCAGAGATAACACTGAGGAATACTAAAGTATATAATTGGCGATGGTGATTTGCAAGCTCTTGCCAGGGTACTTCCTTATAAAAAAACATTCAAATGTACAACCTGACGATCCTCCTCCTACTTCTACATTAGTGGCATTGATTTGCAAACTCTTGCAAGGGTACTTCTTTATAAGTAGTGTTGCTATAACATTGTTAACTGATTGTTTATGAGATTGTGTTTAGTTGTTTATATAATTAGATTTGTTTATGTCTATAACAAAATAGCAGATCCAACATTTATGAAGTATATTTGTTTAGTTCTTATATACAGCAAACTTTGGTTTTTATACTGTTCTTTAGTTATTTTTTTGTTTTATTTGATGGTGTATGTTTTTATTACATTTTACATCATAATAATCGTAAGGAAGTGCTATGCAATAGCTAGCATAAGAAGTATTATGGCTTAGAGTATTTTTTATAAATCCTTTTTAATTTAGCAGTTTTACTAATTATTGAATCTGTGAGATGAGTGCGTACGTGAAGGAGCTGCTGTGTTTTGGCTGCAGCAGTGATTGGTATGTGAGTGATGCATGCAAAAAGTGTGCTCTTGCGTGTGTATTCTTGCATATGTGCATGTACATGTGTTTGTGTGCATCTCTATCTATATATAATAGGAATACACCCGTTTGAAGCTTTTGAATTTACCATACTGCCCTTGATAGTACATGTAACACACAATGATAAATGATGGAAAATTCTGTAAATTTATACTTAAGATCCAAAATCGTGGATCTAATCATAACTGAACGATGATTTCACCAATTGTATTGCAATAAAAAATCACTTCATTTCTTAATCCATTTGAAGACGTCTTCTTTAATTCATTCGTAAACTAAGATTAAGAAGAAAAGTTATCCAATAAATACGTGCATGTTTTAAATCGAGCTCCACAAAACGCAAATGCAACGACAATCCTCTGACATAAATTTTGATTATGACGATATGGAATGAAAACATAAGGTGGATTATGATGAGTTTATTTTGTCTACGTCGATTATGTGAGTTTATTAATAACATTATTTGAGCACTAAAGAAGTTTGTGGATATTACTAAAAAAAGTTGCACTTAAGGTGTCTTCGTTGCTGTATCTTAGTTGGTTAATTAATTCATTGTCTGTTTCTTGCAGGAGGTACTTCAGTTTCAGCAATATTTTTTCAATTTAGTTCAGTACTAATTCTATTTTTCGTTTTCTTTTTCACCAAATGTTGTGTTTCTTACAATTTCCATACATATTAATACAGTTTATATTTCATTACATAAATTTGTATATGTGGACAAGTAAACTTTGGAGACTATTTCCATGTTGTTAGTTTTTAAAAAAGAATGCTTGATACAGTTAGGTTTGGAGATAAATATTTATAGAAATTTATGCCCATATATAACTTTTGGGACCATTTGAAATATTCTTCAATTCTTTTTTTGTTAATATATGCCCATATATAAATTACATGGCATGCATATCAATGCTTAGTCGATTTTAAATAAAATTATTTTTTTCCACCAAATTTACAGGTATTTGCTGCTGAACTAAGATTTTTTTCGTAGGATGCCATGGAGTAAGTGATGAGAAGGTTTTGGTGGACAAAAAAATCATAACATTAATTAGGTAGATCCAACTGGGAACTACTTTCATGTAAGACCTGTTAATATTTTTTATTATTTTCACATCTTAACTATTTGGTTAAAAGAGGTATTAAATTCTTTCAAGTGGTAAGTAATTGTGATTGTTGTAATCGTAGTAAAAGGATGAAACTTAGAAATGAGCATTTAAATTTGTACATCCTTTTATTGGACAAATTTTGTTTTATTACATTGCATAGTACTATACTGTGTAGTTATATGCCTTTTAAGTTTGTTTAAAGATTGGCAATTTCAATGAGATGTTAATCTGTATGAACTATACTGTTCAAAATTTGAAATATGGCGCATGCACGCAAAACAAAGTCAACTATTATATAAAAACATATATGCACTAAAAAAATATGCATGTTTGTATGTACTATTTTACATGAAAAAGAAGATAATTCACGGTTGTATTTGCACACGTCCAACGGACGTGCCATACATACTGGCACTAATAATTTATATATATATATATATATCAAATCAAACTTCAGAAATAAAATTTAGATTTGTTTATCAAAACAAATGTGCAGTAAAACTACTACAGCAGTCTTCCCACTTTGAAACCCGAAAATGAATGTCGATGATGCGTCCACTCATCACCGAAATTATTTTCCAGCGACAGATGGGAAATACAGAATTTATTTCCTTTAAAAATTTTCTTTTAAAACATTCAAACCGACTTGAAATATTTATATCAGAAAGTATTTCTAAATAATATTAAAATTATATTCCAAAATCTTTTGAAAGAAATTTCAAAAATCCCGGAACTTAAGTTCTAAAATTTCCAATCTATATTTATTTTATTTACAATCTCATTTCTCAACCAATATTTATAAATTTCACTACCTAACAACAAATATTTTACAACCAAATAGATCATTTATAAAATTATTATTTTATATACAAAAATATATAATAGGCAAAATTTATTTCATTTACCTATATTTCAAAACAATATTGTGTCGGTCTGTCATATTAAGTGTTTAGAAATCTCTATCTATGTCATAGCGTCCTATGCACCGACCAGAATCTACAAATACAAAACGGAACAAATTAACACAATACAGAAACCTTTTATAACAGTAACAAATACGCTCTCTCATATATATACACTCAGTGACTCATTCTAGGGTATTACTACCCTATTTATGAGTCAGACCCCACAAAGCTAAGGTTATCGCTAAACCAAAGCTCTGATACCAATTGTAACGACCTACCTTTTTGGACGTTTTAAGCAGACACACACGTCAGACTCAAACCATTCAAAAGGGAAGATTGTTATGGGGTAAATAAGAAAAAGAGAAAGAACTAAAACAAATATAGAATCTCGCAATGGAATGATAAAATATAATAATCAAATAACAGTTCATGAAGTTGTTTTATAAATACATTTGATTATTCTTTTACAATACAAAAATTAGAGTTACATAAATAGGAATAAATAAATAAATGCAGCGGAACAACATGATGCAGTGGAATAAATATAATAAATAATAATAGTACAAATCTTCGTCTTCGTCCTCTAGAAATAAGGTCTTCAACCCTGAAATGCTCAGACTGACCCGAGCGAATTGAAAAGACAAAACACTCGAGTCAGAACTAAAAGATCTTATGTAAGTTAAATCAACGGTAAATAAATATGAGTGGAACAGCTTTTAAGTGAGTTTCTTTAGGGTGAGATTGATATCTTGCACAGAGACATACACTATGCATGATATCAGGTCTACTAGCAGTGATATAGAGCAATGATCCGATCATTCCTCTATACAACTTTTGATCTACATCTTTCGAGAAATCTTCTTTACTTAGATATTCATTAGTTGCCATGGGAGTAGGTTTTCCACTCGCAGTAGTCAAACCAAATTTATTAACTAGTTCTTTAGCATATTTTTCTTGACTAATAAAAATACCATTATCTAACTATTTTATTTGCAATCCTAGAAAGAAGTTTAATTCACTCATATGACTCATCTCAACCTCTTTTGTCATTATTTTAGAAAATTCTTTATTCATTTCGAAGTTAGTTGAACCAAAAATGATATCATCTACGTATACTTGAACTAGTTGAATATCATTTTTATTTCTTTTAATAAACAAAGTATTATCTATTTTACCAATTTCAAATTTTGATTGTAATAAATAAGATCTTAGTCTATCATACCAGGCTCTAGGAGCTTGTTTTAGACCATATAAAGCTTTCTTAAGTTTGTACACATGGTTTGGTAAATTTTCATCTTCAAAAAGTGGTGGTTGTTCAACATATACTTCTTCTTTTACAAATCCATTTAAAAATGCACTTTTAACATCCATTTGAAATTATTTGAAATTATTATGATTTGCGAAAGCAAGTAGAATCCTAATGGCTTCTAATCTTGCTACAGGAGCAAAGGTTTCGTCACAATCTATACCTTCTTCTTGACAATAACCTTGGGCGACTAATCGTGCTTTATTTCTAATGACCTCTCCTTGTTCATTCATTTTATTTTTATAGACCCATTTAGTTCCAATTATAGTTTTATCTTCAGGTCTAGGAACAAGTTCCCAAACTTCATTTCTAGTGAATTGATTTAATTCTTCTTGCATCGCCAAAATCCATGAATCATCAGTTGATGCTTCTTTAGGATTTTTGGGTTCAATAGATGATATAAATGCTACATTACTCATTTTACATAGTTGATTTCTAGTTGCAACAATAGATTGCATATCTCCTATTATATTTTCAATAGGATGATCTTTTAAAAGTTTAATCCTTTTATTAGGATGATTAATTTCATTATTAATTTCGGTTGATTCCTGATTTTGAGTAATTAAATCTTCTTCATCATTTGTAATTTCAAAATCTTTTAAATTTTCATCAAACGAAACATGCATTGTTTCTTCGATGGTGTTAGATCTTAAATTAAAAACTCTATAAGCTTTACTTCTATTAGAATATCCGATAAAGATTCCTTTGTCGGATTTAGGATCAAATTTATCCAATTTATCTTTTTGTATTTAAAATAAAGCATTTACTTCCAAAAATTCTGAAGTATGATACCTTAGGTTTCTTTCCATGAAGAAGTTCATAAGGTGTCTTATCAGTTAAAGGTCTAATTAAAATTCTATTCAAAATATAACAGGCGGTAGCAACAGCTTATGCCCAAAAGTGTTTTGGTAAATTACTATCTGAAATCATAGTTCTCGCACACTCTTGTATCGTTCTATTTTTACGTTCAACTACTCTGTTTTGTTGTGGAGTTCTTGGAAATGATAAATTGTGAGTTATTCCCTTCTTATTGCAGGATTCGTCAAACTTTTCATTTTCAAATTCACCACCGTGATCACTACGAATAGTTATAATTTTTAAAGATAATTGATTTTGAATCCTTTTTGTAAAGTTCTTAAAATATTCAAAAGTATCACTTTTATGTTTCAAAAATATTGTCCAAGTAAATCTAGAATAATCATCTATAATTACAAAAACATATTTAATATGATTTATTGACTGAATTTGAGATGGACCAAATAAATCAAGATGAAGTAACTCAAGGGGTTTTAAAGTTGAAATCATATCTTTTAATTTAAAGGAACTTTTTCTAAGCTTTCCTAATTGACATGCATCACATAAACTATCTACTTTAAAATTCATTTTAGGGAGACCTCTTACTAGATCATGTTTTGACAGTCTAGATAAGAGTTTGAAATTCAAATGTCCAAATCTCTTATGCCAAATCCAAGGGTCACTTGTATTTGCCAAAAGACATAGGTTATCATTTGAAACTTTCATACTAAGAATATAAATATATTTTTTCCTAGTTCCCTCAAATATTATGGTTGAGTTATTATCAATATGACATTTATCCTTTTCAAATTTAATTTTATATCCTTTATCACATAGTTGACTTATACTTAGCAGATTGTGTTTCAGATTCTTAACTAGCAAAACATTAGTAATAATAGGAGTTTTAGAGTTACCGACTTTGCCGATGCCAATCACGTATCCTTTCGAGTTGTCTCCAAAGTTAACCAGTCCTCCGTCTTTGTATATAATATTATTCAGCATATCCGGATTACCAGTCATGTGTCTAGAGCATCAACTATCAAGTATCCACTTATTCCTTTTGATCTACACAGATTGTCCATTGTGGATTGATTCCTTAATACCCATAAAGCATCTTTCCTACACATTATAAAATTTGGGTAGACAGCTAGAATTTGAATAACATTCATATGCAGACTCATGGAACAATGATGATTTAACCAATTCTAAACTAGTTTTAACAGATTTTTCAAAAATAGCCATTTTAAAACTTTTCAAAATTCAGATTATGAAACTTTTGAAAACAAAGCTCTGATACCAAATGTGGGAAATGCGGATTAAGGGTCTTAAGGCTAGAATTAACACTAGAGGGGGGGTTGAATAGTGTTTTAAGAACTTTGTTAATCTTTTTGAGTTTATCTTACTTTTTTAACAATGTATACACTAATCAGACATAGATATGAACACAGAATCAAACACATATGCAAATATAAAGTAAAAGCAGTAAAGGAAAGAACACACCGGATTTTATACTGGTTCGGAGTTACCCTACATCCAGTCCCGCACAACTAAGTACGGATTTCCTTTCAAAATCAATTCAACAATTACAACCCTCGGTTTCAAGGCTACGAGGTACACCCTCCAGAATAACAATCCTCTGGGTAGAGATACTTGATTTCCGGGGCAACAAGTTCACCCAATTGATTTCCAGGGCTACAATCACACCTTCTCTCGCTCAATTGATTACAAAAAGTCTATAACTCAGATTAGCACTTGGATCTTGTAAAGATAGTGGAGAGAATCAAAACCAAAAATTATCTAGTTAGATTCGATATTGATTTCGGCAGAGTAATGGTGTAATTTGTAAATAAGAAAGTGGAGAAGAAGAAGAGAAGTCCAATTAGAGAAAAGTATTATAAAATTCGTTGAAACTGACCCCTATTTATAGAAGAACAACAGCCATGACCATTCATGAAAAGTTATGGCGAATACACACTTCTTTTGAAATTTGAATTTTGAATTAAACTGTCACCATGTCGACATGGTGCCTATGGGCATGTCGACATCCCTCAGCCAAATTTGATGTTTTGAATTTCTATAAAAATAATATTTATCTTATACTAAAACTTTATAAATATACTTGAATATAGTTGGAATTCATAAGTAAATATAAAGAACAATATATATATATATATTATTTAACTATAATTTAAATCAAAGTATAAATAATTTAAAAGTTAAATATATTATTTGAAAAGATAGTTTAAAATCGGGAGAAATTTTGACTCTGAAAATAAAGATGTTTTGAGGCTAAAATTATTTTAAAAACGGAATCGAGGGTTTTGAATCTTTTTAAAAGGAAAGTTTGGAAATCATTTCGAAAACAAGATAATTTTGAAAAATCATTTGAATTAAACTTAGTGGATACAAAAACAATGTCCCACTAGATTTTCGTAGGTTCCATCCTACTTAGGGTTCCATCCCTTTAACGGGCTCGAAGTGGATTCCATTCCACGAATAAATTGGATATTAAGATGCCAGTGCTTTTCTACGAGTTTTAACAAATATTCCTAATAAAACAAACTTAACCTTGAAATCTTGAACTCTTGATAATCTTGATACTCATGAGTCTTCTATCTCTATATCTTGAATCTCTATACTGTACAGTCTTCATTCTTGATACTTGCATGGTTAGATCCTGCATATACATATATATATCTAAACTTGTAATGTTAGTATTTATATTTTATAATCTATTCTAAGGTTGTTGTCATCAAAACCATCATCTCATGGACTAACACATTTCACTCTAGTTATTATCTTAACTCACATTAATATAATATTCATTTACATTTATTTGTAATTGATTAATTAAATTGGTAACAAATAACAATTGTCACCATTTCTACATTTAATAACATTTGTAAGTTTATTATTTACCACCAATTTTTATAACAACTTATAAAACACTACTTTTATCAATTACCATCAATTATACCTTATTTCATTAATTAATCAACATTTGAATTATCAATTACTCTTTAAATCCAATTATCAATTTATACATACATTACCATAATTTATTTACAACCTATATCAATTATAACTCTTTAATTCTTTTAATTAATTGGAATTACATTTAAAGCGGTTATCAATTACCTTAATTTACTACTATTACATTCATTCCAATTACATTCTTATTATTAAATCACAAATTTTTATTTCTTCCAACATTAAATTACAAAACTTTATTAATTTAACAATTTTTAATTATAAAAAATTATAGGTCATCACAATTTATATATTAATAGATTACTTGCGTACTCCTTTGTTGTTGAGTTTTTCTCAAGCTAGGGATGTTATGTGTAGTACTATTAATATATTGAATAGACAATGTAAGATAACCGCACGTATTTGTTGAGCTTTCCTCAAGGTGCATGCATTATACTTAGGTCGTCGCGAAATGATAGGTCTGAGTGAATAGTCCAACTTTACTTATTAAGATTTCCTCAAGGTAAAGGTGGGGTTAGGACAAGGTACCAAAGGTTGGGAGTTGTAAGTGATACAAGCGATGAAGATTTATCCATTATTTGTGGGCCTATGATTTGTTGAGCTTTCCTCAAGGTCAGAATCCTAAGGCATACGGGTCCTAACACCCACTAGTGAAGTTGAAAGACTTCTATGTTTCGCTTAGGGTTTGGTGAAACATAAAATACTACTGGGAGCCTTATTAGAAAATTGAAATGGTAACATTTAACCTTTCTAATATTGTAAGAACATATGCTAAATAATGTTATAATTATCGACAATGATAAATTTGTGCATTTAATATGATTGATTAAACGTTTATCGATTAAGATATACAAATGATTTGAACCATAGATTGGAAAATAGAAATATAACTTAGACTTACTAATAAATGATTATTGCATGTAAACGTTCCTATACCCATGCAAGTGCCTAGTTTTACAACTACTTAATACTTTCATAATTTGGTTGCATACGTGTTTATTTGGTAGATACCATGTACTGCATTCTATGAGTTTTGAACTCTAAAATTAATACAATACTATGGATATTTGATCCATATACAACCGCATATAAATGTTATATGGTTAACGGTCGAAATTTGTAATGTACAATGTTTTGATGAAATTAATTCATCCAAAAAAGCAAATAAACCTTAGTGAGAGATATAGTATTCAATTTGATTGATTACAAAAGGATCGTATCATGTTAAATATAACACTAGACAAGAACTACAATATAAATCTGAGAACTCGATTACTGAAATGTCAGTTTGATCAGTTTACACAAAGCGCAACATATATGATGTCTTTAAAAGTTAAGGATAATTGCATGTGCTTTTGTAAAGAGTTCATTATGATAATGTATTAAGAATTTTTTTTGAATGGTTTGACCATTTAGAAATATTAACGAATGTACAAGAGGAGATGTGATTTAAGGTATAGTTGGGATGAAGAAAGTGAATGGTCAATTTTACTTCATATAGAAACATATGAGACAAGAATTGTAAGAATAATAAAAGATACTTAACAGTGGAATACGAAATATGATTTCTATTTCGGAATGTATTTTTGTATAGAAAATTGTTTTCTACGAGATTTGTTTCTACGAGTTCAAGATAGTTGATTAATGAACTCCCCGCTGTAAACTAGTTATAGTATCTGAAATAAATACTCTATATTAAGTGAATGATGGACCTCCAAATTAAATACATTGTTATAGTAATGACGGAAATAGTGGGAGCATGCCATATAGCACTTATTAATTGCATCAAAGTACGAAAATTGTTTTTGAAAAATGTACCACACATTATTTGTGAAATAATGACTATTTGTCGGTATCGATCGTAAAGTAGACATAGCTATATTTCAATATGAATATTATGAATATTTATTATGGAATGAAACTTTAATATGGTATTTGTTATCATAAAAAAAGTGATGCATTAGTAAATGTAGAAGTATCTAATATTGTTTACAATTATTTTGGATTTATAGACTAAGCCGTAGTTCTGAGAGATAGTATTGTTATATGATTATGAATCATATGTTACCAGTTTACTATATCTTAAAAAATTAAGGGCTATGGACCCATTTAGTGGGGGTATCATTAAAGTTAATGAACTCTTCGGATTGATACATATTGATGTATGTAATCACAAGTCTATTAATACCAAAACGGTTCCACATGCTTCATCATTTTCACCGATGAGTTATCATCAATATGGATATGTGCATTTTATACACATGTAGTATGTCTATGGTAAACTCATTGAGTATAAAACAGAAGTAAAAATAACATGTGATAGAAATGATTTGATTTGATCGAATGAGCGAGTATGTTGGAAAACGTTCCAAACGTACGTAAACTGAGTGAGTAGTACACAAGGTTAATATTATTTCATTTGAGTAACAGTTTACAAAATCTTTCAAGATATGGGTTTATTAGAAACTCCAACATATCCTAGGCAAAGGAGTTGGCAGGTTATGCGAGTCGAAAGATTTCACGTAATAATTGTTTATGAGGAATGTGGTATGAATCTCCCCAAAAGGATTTTCGAAAGGACTGTCATTGAATGACATATTTATGTTTTGAACATAATTTTGTAAACTAAAACCAAATCAGTTTTATAAATAAAGAATATCATAAAATGTTTAAGAATACCTATTCTGTTGCACTAAGAAACAATTGTTGTTTCAAGTGATACCAACTTCATTGTGAAGGAATTTCTTTAAGGAATTATTAGTAGTAAAATTGAATTGGATACATTCCATAGATAGAATTAATTCGATGAGATGAAATAAAATTGACTAACCTAAATGAACACATTGCATTAGAGTGTCTAATAAGTATTATCACACACTAAAGAGAAACTATGAGTTTCTTATCAATGTCGGAAATATATAATCCTTGTTTGTTTAATGAAACCGTTAAAAGTGTTGACTCTGTTGTAACGTCTCAGATTTTCACGTTCGAAAATCGACATCTATACTTTACATCGTACTCGAATGCCATAGATTCGACCGTCCAAATCTGAGTCGCCGGAGCTTATAACACAATTAAGTAAATAACACAACGGAAGAAAGAAAACAATGATATCATATACAACTCCAATGAATACAATATCCAGAATGATATACAACAATGATATCAATATGATACAACAATATCAGAGAAAAATAATGATACAGCGGAAAACAGAACTGATAACATCAGCAACGGAACAATATCAATAGAAGTGATAACTCCAAAATGATCTTCAGAGAGACTGACTCCAACCACTCCAATCTCAAGCTCGAACCACAAAGAGAAACAAGTGCAGTCCTGAACTCCAAGAACCGAACTAGCTCCAGATAATCTACTCAACCTGAATATCTGAGAAACCCAACTCTAGACTGCCCGTGTGGAAAATGGTGGGCACCCAGAGTTTAGGAAGGGAACAATAAACTCCAGATCAGTCATGGGACTGGTATGAGCAACAAAAACAGTTTATCTTTAAACAAACACAAAAGGCTTTTAAACATTGAAACCCGCAATGCTTTTGGAAAATGAAACTACCATAAGACCTCCCGCCACACACACAATGCAAACGCAGAATTGGAGGAGATTTCTTCTTATGATAGTCAAACATGCTTACTACGCAAACAAAACTCCTTTGATATTATTACTAGTGCATAGTGTGAAAATATTTTGAAAGTATAATATCAATCTTAGCCAGCATACAACCATTATTGTATGCCTACTATAGCTACTACGTTCAATAGCAGATTACCGCCACATTCCATGGCAGGTTATACAACTAAAAACCGTACATGGTTCGTATTGTTTCTTTGGATTTCCAACAAATGGTCAAGCAAAGGAACTTCCTTACACCGAAATAGAAACGCCTCTCGAAAGACGCCCCGAGAACCTAACTGGATCTTTGCAAACACAAGGCCGACGCTACCTCACGCTGTACAGCTGTAACTAGGTAACTAACACACTGACGCTACCTCACGCTGTACAGCTGTAACTAGGTAACTAACACACGAGCTATGTCATCCCCCGGTCGTCACCGACCTTTATCCGAGGATCCTCAATCACAAAGCAACAACCACAAAGTATAATCAACATAGGTAAGATATCTGGGCTCCATACCATGATATCACCTTTTATCCAGAAGGAAATGACATACCCTAGGGGCACTACCCCTACAAACCTTTGTTGCAACATTCCTGTTTCGACCATTACCGGGTTGTGAGGCTTGACGAAGTCTCGTCCACAAAGCTACGCTTTTTCACAAAGGCACGTTTTTCACAAAGCCACGCTTTTTTACAAAGCACGCTTTGACCAACAAATGATCATCAGCTCTTTGTATGCCACATTACCAAATTGGGAATGTATCACTAGTAACCATCAACTACATAACCTCTGAGCTCGTACGTCTCAGAGAAGGGTGTTAAGCTAAGAGGATAAATTCTCCGCCACCAACAGAAATGTATTTGATAGAAACCAGCTTTACATCTCAAAGTGTAACGTCAGACACACATCCATACAAGTCTGTTCCGAGTTCGAACAGAACCAAAGGTACTTCCAAAGAAGCCCTTGCAATCCGGGTATTCACAATCCCGATCGGATTTCCCATCACTTAGGAGATCTCTATATTGGCGCGACTCAGTGCAGAGACAATCGATAGGTCATCCTATCATTCTCGCAAATACCCGGACTTCACCACCGGTCTTCAAATGCCATCCATATACGACGTATCATTATTCGGAATGGGTTATACGACACAAAGGTCCTTTCCCGGCTAAACCGAACAACTAGCGCAATTAAAAATCATATGGATACTGGGGTCTCAGTTAAATCACAGCTCAAAGCCCAAAACTTTTCATTCGAATGGTTAAAACAAATTACCATTTCCAATCTTTAAAACAAAAAGATTCATTTCAAAAAACCTTCAATGGTTTAAACAATTTCCACACTTTTAATCTTTTAAACAAAAAGATTCAATTCACAAAGTTTACCCCGTTCACAAAGATCCGTTCATGGATTTCAAAACAATTCCATTTCAAGTTAGATTAACTCATCCGGTCTTTGAAATCAAAGACTCATTTCATAGTTTTCAAAACATTTCAATTCTATTTCAAACTTGAAACCGTTCAACATAAATTGGAAGTTCATTACTTATGTGAAAGCTTTTACTATTTGAAAACAAATAGTTTCGTTTCATAAAAATCCAGTTATATTTACACGAGTTAAAACCCTTGAATTAAATTCAAATTCCCAAATCAATACCTTTAAAATGGTTTAACCCATATATAACTTGTACAGCATCTTTAATCCCTAGTTTCAAATCATAGAATTCAATTTCATACTTGAATTCAAATTTAAATCAAATTATTTAAATTTCAAAACTCGATTAAGTTATTCAAAATAACTTTTATCTTTGAAATTCCATTTCAAAAGCTTTTCACTTTAAACCCAAATTTCCAATTTCAAAATCAATTGAAATTAAAATTTCAATTTCAAAAATATTAAATTTAAATCATCTGTGACTTAACCGATTTCCACGTAAAATCCATATTTGTGTGTGTATAACTGTGGTCCAGGGGTTTTACGCACAATAGTGCAACATCATCAATCATCACAGATATATCAATATCGATAAGCGGTATAATCCACAACGCTTATCTTCATTCACAGATTCATAGATAAAGTAAATTTATCAGTCACAAAGATTCATCATTACAATTCGATGTGGGTTTCGGATGACCAACTAGAATCCGACTCCCTGTCGCATCGAAATTCAAGTGCCGTTTTACGGGCCAAGGGTTTCATATTCACATAGTAATATATCACAGAAACAGATATCACAGCTCAGCACAAAGTAATTCACATCACAAAGCATCACAATCACAAACAGGGATATCAGACTGCTCAAAGCATTTCAATAATAATCAATCATATAACGATTTGATGAATTAATAGTGTGATTATAATCAATCTATCACATAATTAAATAATTATAGATTTTCCTTTAATTAATGATTAATTATCCTTAATTTAAATTTAGTCATCCTTAAGTATTAATTAATTAATTAAATCTTAATCACCTTCATAGATTAATTATTTCTTAATTAATTACCTTAATTAATTTATCTTTGATTATAAATTTATTAACTTAAATAAATAATTAATCACTCTTAAATTGATTGTTCTGTAACTATTAAGTAATTATAATTCATCAATTATTTAATCAACATTAACCAAACACTAATTTAATTACTATTAAGTTGAGTTGAAAATGTAAAATATTTAGTCATCTCCTTAATTACTTTGTTAAATTTTGTTTAAAAATAGCTTCTAAAATATAATTTTAAAATACTTTCAACTTAAATAATTTTTAAATCTTCTTAAAACCTTTGATTACCATTTTCAACTTATCAACAATTATTCATTTGAAAAGAACGGTTTTAAAAATAGATTTTGACTTAGAATTTAAAGTTTAAAACTGGAAAACGTATCACTCTGGAGCTGCTTCGAGTCATACCCGAGAACTTTCCTAACTTGCTTCGAGTATTCCCCCAAAATTACCCGATGGCTTCAGTTTAAAAAAAAAATTGTTTTTAAAGAAAAACAACCCGGTATACACTTAAAAGTACACGAGTCTACACTCGAGCCAGAACCCAGTATTACTCGATACCTCCTCCGAGTTATCTTCATCTTCCCAACTATAACCACTCAACCATAATCACTGACATACGCAAACATGTGTGCACCTGCACCATCCACCGCCGATGTCCTGGCCACCACTGTCGTCACCATCTAGTCATCGTTGACCCCCTCAACTCAATCCATCACCCAGCACCCATCGTTTCATCCCAAATCGAAATCGAGGCAACTCGATCAAATTGAAACGAGATACTCCGATCGAAAATCCCCTCGACTCGATGTTTCCCATCACCAGCGACCACGAAACTTTGGCCACACCACCGTCGATCTTCGACGTTGCCTTTCCCAAAGTCACATACAGTTCGATCTTCGACGTTGTGTTTCTTTCTTTAGCCTTATACTATGTTTTGTTGACTTTATTTGGTAAGTGTACATTTTTAAACTTAATTTGCTTGTACAAATGAATATCTTTCTCATGTATATTTATTTTTCCCAGCCTACATACTTCTCTATTTTATATAAAATGTTGAATCAGCATATATATATATTTATCCAACTTGTATACATGATATTGTCTTCTCCAGCAAGCTTAGTTATATATATATATATATATCTTGCTTTGTCTTTATACTTCTAATTGGATTGTACATGAATATACATATTTATTTTAATATTATTTTTAGTTCTTTAAAGTTTAACCATCTAACATTTAATTACTTACTTATTATTTATTATTATTTTTTGTTATATTTGCATTCATTCGTTATATTTACAAAACCCAATTCAAAATGACTCATATATCACATATACATATATATATATATATTCACATATATATACAATATTTAAATTTAATTGATTTAACACAAATTTATTCGTCTTGGGGAAACTCGCAATCTACTTACCGTTTTATTTCACAAATTTTATTCAAAAATTCAATAAATTATCAATTTAAATTTAATTAAAATTCGGGGTCGTTACATCTGTGGTATGGTATGATGCGCAAATCTGAAAGAATTCCAAGTACGCTATCAAAATATGATTTTGGTAGTCGTAGCCAAAGGATGTGATCCAGAAGGATGTGATCCATCAACTATGATTGTGTCTTTATGAGCAAGGCAAATATAGTTTGGATTAAATGAGCAATGTTGATAAGAATAATATCGCAAATTTAAATTATTAAAATTAGCATAATAGATTCAATATTCAACATGCTTAAGTTAATTCGAATTTACTCACAAAACTACCACTTAGTATGACTTTATGTTTGGTACATATGTATTAAAATAGAAAATTCTAAATAATGATTTAAAGTAAACTGTTTACCATAATAACAAAAAATGTCTTGAAATCAGTGAAAGCGATATTGAGTTTGTGAGTCTTTGGATATGATCCAAGAAATGATAGAAAGTATCATTTTATAAGCATCAAAATTAAAAAAAATTAATAGAAATATCAAATAGTTTGATAATCAATCAAAATGTAGAGGAAGCATGTGTTTATATGACAGAACGTTAAAAGGTACATTGGTATTTCTAAACTATTAACACAACTTGATTTAACGATGTACTTGTGTTGAAATCAACCTTAGTTGTTTTAGTACTCAACTTTGGATTGCAAATGATGTCTTTTATATCGAGTAAAAAAGATATTGGAAATGTCCTAAATTGATATGTAAATGCACCTTATTAAATTGTTTAATACGGAAAATGTGAGTTTCGTATGCATTAGTAATGGGAATTATCATATAGTATATAAATTGGCGGCGACCAAATCAAAAAAGGCGCGAGGAATGTTATGTTGGTTACGACATAATGATTTGTTTATGTATTTGATACATGAAGCAAATATCAAATCCAAATAGATATCACTAAATGGTTGTTTGAAGTATTCTCGTGTATTTATGAAATACTAGGGAATTGGTTACAGAAACAAAAACTCCTTATGAAGAGTGTTCGGACTTAAACATCATAAGTGATATTGAGTATACTATGTCAATAATAAATTCAGGTTAAGAATCTTTAAGTTGGAAATGTTCCAGATGAAAGATCGTGGCTGATTCAATGAAAAAGGCTAAATACATCGTCTTGAATAACGCCGCAATAAAAACAATGTATATAAACATATAAGTGCACAAATTTATAACTAAGCCGATTCCAAATGTTGAGAATCTCATAACATTGTTATATGATAACAATGTCGCGATATAGTTTGTAACAGAACTTAGAGCTTACTAGAAGTTGGGATACATACTCCGAATTGTTCCACATGATAAAATAGTTTATCACCGTCGGAGAGAGTTAATTGACAAATTAGATAATTGAAACAAAATAGCATACTCGTTCATAAAGGGACTGACCCAATTGGTTTTGAGAAAACTGATTAGAGATGTTGGAATAAGATTCCATAATTGACCCCAAGTGCAAGTGAGAAATTGATAGAGTTAGTGTAACGCCCCACCTCTATGCTCACAATAACAAAGGTTATTATAAGGAATAACGTCTGCTATTGCGAAGAATAAGGCTTGTTAGAAGCGACCATCCGTAAGTTATGCCTTAGACGAGTATTGATTACATCGATAAGAGTTGTATAAATTTCTCTCAAAGATATATATTCAATCCAAATCTAAAACGAAACTACAGTGGCTTAAGAAAAAAATCCAGAACAATTCATAATAACAATAACACAGATAGTATAATCACACCAGAATAGAAATATCAGATATATAGCGGAAGACTAGTCTGGAATACATGCTACAACAACCGATAGTTCACAAGAACCAAATGTACATATACATATACATCAACATACATAAGATGAGGACTAATAAACCCAAAAGAACTCCTCGAAGGCTAGACAAAAGATGAAGTGATATTGTAACGACCCAGAATTTTTGATAATTAAAATTTGAATATTTAATTGATTTTAAATATTAATGAATGAATTTAAGAAGTTGATTAATTTATTATTCGAATATTGGATTTAATTTGGTCAATTAAATCGATAATTTAATGATTGAAATTCCAGAAATAATTGAAATATGGGTTTAATGTGCTGGAAATGATTTATAAAGTTATATTTAAATCATACTGGAGTTATAGAAAGGTTATAGAACTTTTAAAAATCGAATTTGGGGTTAATCTGTGGAAATTGAATATTTTAATATTTAATTATCGACTGTAAAAATAGCCAATTTTCGAACAGTCTCAGAATTGAACGAAACCAGTTCCATTGGATCCGTAATAGTTAGTTATTATCGGATTTCAATTTTCGTATCCATCGGAGTTGTCGTTTGACCGTGGCAACTCGAAATGCATCGATATCGTTTTAATTTTAAATCGTCGAGTTAAAATAGTCATTTTTCAAACGGTCTCGGATTTCGACGAAACCAGTTTCATCGGATCCGTAATGTGATATTATCGTAAGATTTCAAATTTCGTAATTTTTGGATTTACCGTTTGTCCGGTACAAATTAAAACGACTCGAAATCGATTTAAATCGATTAAATTTAAATTGATCGTTTAATTCCATATCTTGCACAGATGATCGAATTAGCTTCCGAAACATGTTCCATTGCGTTCGGAACGCGGGGTAAACCCCAGAAACGCCGGTCATCGCGCGTAAATCGGAGTTTGGAAATTCCGGATGAATAGTGTTCGTTCAAACTTCTATAAATAGGCCCATTTTCACAATTTTAAAAAGAAAAATAAAAACCCTAAACCCTAATTTAAATGGCCGGCCGCCACTCTCTATTTCTAAGGCCAGAAAACATTCTCACTTCCCCTCGATTATCTCCTCATCCGCGCGTTTCTAGGCAACGATCTCAACTAGAGAATCGAAGAGGGTAGCGAGGCCGAGGCATCCAACGGTCATGATCGTAAACGATCGAGTAGATCAACGGCAAATCTCTCTTGAACGTGCAACGTTCGTGCACGTCGTTCGAAGGCGTGGGACCACCGAGCTGGTCATGCTCGTGGCCGTGGGTGGCATTTGCGGAGGCGGTTCCGGTGGGGGTAGTTTGATGGGGTCTGGAGGTCGGAAGGTGGTTGCGTGATTTAGGGTTAGGGCCGGCTATGGGTTTGGTCGCGTTCAAAATGGCCTGGGAGGGAAACGCGATGGAGAAGAAGAACAAAACGCGGCCTGGATTGCTTGGAAAATGAAATCAACGGCAGATATCGAGTGGGTTTGAAATAAAATAGAAATTGTAATTATTAATTATATTAAATTGTATAAACTTTAAAACGTCGTAACTCTTTGATACGAGGTCGGAATTCGACGAGATTTTTTGCGATGGGATCATATTGACGAGCTCTTCGCGATGCAACTGGATTGGAAACGATCGGGGTCAGTGAAAATTTTGAGTGGAATTAAACGTCCGTTTAATTTCATTCAAAATAAACGCTACAAATTTCTATCAGAATTAAAATCACGGTGAGATTATTTTCTCACTCAAATTGAAAAGTGGAATTTTCAGTTATTGTTTGATTGTCTGTTTGGATTGTTGATATTAGATATTTTAGGATATATATCTATATATATATCAATATATACATATTGGCATATGTATATATTGGATTGATGATTTCCCGCCTCGTATAGCGGATGAGACCCTATTGCGCCGTTAGTAAGCGGATTTTTATAAAACCCCTATACCGCGATAATTCCGTACTGGAGCGGAATTGGTATTGTGCTAACGTCTGTGGATGCAGGGAAACAGGTTGGAGGGATCCGACTGGATTCCTCACCATATTGATTATTTACAGATATTTTGATATATTCTGTTATCATATGATGATATATGATATTTGACTGTTGTGATTGACTAATTGGTGCTGTTGCATCATCGGATTCAAGTTTTAAAAAAATAACGACTTTTAATTTAAAAAGATTTTTAAAGTGATTTTTGAAAATATCCGTTTTATGAATTTTTGAATCAATTTATAAACGTAAAATTTTAAAGTTATAAAAGTTATAATTTTTAGTGAAATATAACCGAAGTGGCATTTTTGAAATAAAAGTCGATTTATTTATAAAATGGTTTAAGTTGGGATTTTTGAACAACTATAAACGATTTGTATAAAAAGATTTGTAAAATTGATATTTTATAAATCGAAATATTGGACTTATAAAACGAATTTTTATAAGTGTTAGAAAGAAGTATAAATGGATTTCATAAGTGAATGAAATTAATAGATTTATAACGTGAAGTTATAAAGTAAATAGATATTGTAGAATAAAAGATTTATAAGAAATTTACTTATAAATTTGACTTTTGCACTTAGATGGGATATAAATAGAAATTGCAAAATGAAATGATTTTATAAGTTGAAATCGTTATAAAGTACAAATGTGATTTATAAACGTTGTTTTATAAATCCGAAATCACTTATTCTTATAAGTGAATTTTTGAAGTTAATAAAATGAGATTTATAAACCGGAGTTGTTATAGAAAATAGAAAATGGAATTTATAAACGTGTTTTATAAATTCGGAAACCAATCGATTGAATTTGATAAATTAAATATAGAAGATTATCAAAGGAGATATATTCGCGATTTTGGATAGCGAATTATTATCGAAATAAAACATGTAGAAAATAGTGAAATGTAAATAGTAAAGTATATTCACGATTTTGGATAGTGAATATATCGTTAATTAAAATGGATAGTTTTGGAAAAGTGATATTAAAAATGAAGTTAAACATTTTAGAGATGTTTTTAAAATGTATTATGATATCGAATACATAGATTTCAACATTTTTATTGTTGAAATAGACGTTTTCGAAGAATAAGGAAATGATGGACTATAACACTGTTGTTATAGTAAATGATTTCCGAAAGGAAATGTTTCGATGTAGTATTGGGATTTATATATCTATTAAAATCCGAATCCCTATACTAGTGATTTTGAGTCGTCGTAACGATGTTTTACGTGACATTCGTTTTGACCCAAATAAATGTGTTTAAAGAGAATGATTTCCTTAAAGAATGAATATATACTTAATATTGATTTAAGTATATCGAATATTTTCAAATGTTGAAAATAAATGATTTGTGAAATACTTATTAGTAAATAAGTATGGAAATGCTTTTCCAATATGAAATGAACTGTTTTGAGATTTTATCTTTTAAAGATAAATTGAAATGTGGAAATTGATTTGAAGTTGTTTTCAAATGGAAGTGTGGAAATTTTATATCTAGTAAAGATATTTTTTTGAAGATGAAATAATTTGGAAAATTATTTGGAATCTGATATTGTTGCGCATCTTTATTGATAGTTAAATAACCGACTATCAATAATTACCTTTAGATAGGTATTTGTTGTGAATTGGATGAATTTGAATGCCACACTTATTTTTGAATAATCGCTCACTATTCGGGTTAGCCGGGAAAGGACCATGGGGTCGTATAACCCATTCCGAATATGTGATACGTCGTTATGAATTGCATTCGAAGACCGGTGTTGAAGACCGGATATTTTTGAAAACGGAAGGATTACCGTCGAGTTACTCTACATCGACTGATCTTCGGTTTAGAGGTTTTTATCACCCTTAGTGACGGGAAATCCTGACGTGATTGAAAATTATCCGGAATTGCAAGGGCTTCGTGAGAAGTGCCTTCGGTGCTGTTCGATCCCGAAACAGACTTGTATGGATTGTGTGTCTGACGTTACAATTTGAGATATAAAGCTGATTTATTTCAAATACATTTCTGTTGGTGGCGGAGAATTTATTCTCTTAGCTTAACACCCTTCTCTGAGACGTACGAGCTCAGAGGTTATGTAGTTGAAATTTATCAGCGATATATCCCAATTTGGTAACGTGGCATACTGAGTGTTGCTGTGAAATGATCAGTGTTTGATCATTTGTGATATGATCATTTGTTTGATCTTATATCTTTGTGATCATAGGTTGATCATTTTGTTTGACCCGAAGCAGGGCTTTTTGTAGAAAGCGTAGCTTTGTGGACGAGACTTCATCGAGCCTCACACCCCGGAAATGGTCGAAACAGGAAGGATGCAGCAAGGTTCTAGGGAGTAGCGCCCCTTAGTGTATGTCATTCCTTCTGGATAAAGGTGGTATCATGGTATGGAGCCCAGATACTTAACCTCTGTGGTTACTGCATTATTATTATCTATGTGGTTTGTTGTGAATCGGGGATCCTCGGGAAGATCGGTGACGATCGGGGGATGGCATACGCGTGTCAGTAGTTACCTATTTTTGCAGAGGTAACCCGGCCTTGTGTTGGCAGAGATCCGGTTAGGTTCTCGGGTCGTCTATTCCAGGGACGTACCCATCGTGGATAGGAAGTTCCTTAGCCTGACCATTTGTTGGAAATCCAAAGAAACACTACGAGCCTTTACGATTTCAATTGTATAACCTGTCTCCTCAGGAGGCAGCTATAGCAGGCATAATATAATGGTACCTATGCTGGCTAAGATTTATATTCTACTTTCGAAATGTTTTCCACTATGCACTAATAATAATATCAAAAAGAATTTGATTTTTGCGTAGTAAGCATCTTTGACTATCATAAGAAGAAATCTCCTCCAAGTCTGCGTTTGCATTGTGTATGTGGTGGGAGGTCTTATGGTAGTTTCATTTTCCAAAAGCATTTCGAATTGACATTAAAGCTTTCCTGTTGTTTATTTTAAAGATAAACTGTTTTACGATCTCACACCAGTCACCATGACTGACTCGGAGTTTATTGTTCCCTTCTAAACTCTGGGTGCCCACCAATTTCCACACGGGCAGCCTAGAGTTATATTACCAGGATATTCTGGATATTCTGGAGCTTGGAGATAAGCTGGATGACGAGACGTAGTATTTGTATTTGATAGTATTTATTCCGCTGTGTATTCTGTATGAGGACAAGTTATATAACTGTCCATTGATGTGATGTATTGTATTGAGTTGTATATTGACTCTGATTGATGTATGTATAAAAACTGATATAATTCTTTGTTTTAAAAGGCTAGTGTTTATCTATTATATATTGTTCCGCTGCGATATGTGAAATTCTGATATTGTCTCTGTTCTGTATCTGTTGTTGTTTTGTTGTTCTTCTTTCTTTTTCTTCTATCTTCTTCTTCTACCTTTTTCTTCTTTCTTAAAACCATAACTTTTCAGGTTTCCGGCATTCGATGGCTCAGCAGTCGATAAAGTGAGTATCGATGTTGAATTTTCGAAAGTCGAAAATTTTCGGGATGTTACATTTGGTATCAGAGCATATGGTTAAGCGACAACCCTGCTCTGTTGGGTGTTACTCATTAGAGATAGAGTCAGTAGTACTCTAGAATGAGTTTGAGTGTAATAATAGATACGAGTGCGTATTTGTTAGTGAATATAAAATTGTTTTATATTGTGATGATTGGTTTGTTGAGTGGTATATGGATTCTGGTCGGTATTGTCCGTACAACTCTATCGATAGGGATTTCTAAACACTTGAATAGAACAATTCGGCACAGTATTGTTTTGAATAGGGTAAATGAAATAATTTTACCCAAATCTATTTTTGTATAGAAAAGAAATGATTTTCTGTAAATTATTACAGTATATGGTTGCATGGATGTTAGGAAAGTGATAATATTGAAATGTCATCATTATTATTGAAATTGAATAAGAAACTGAAATCATAACTCCAGATTTAAGAAATAAAATTCATATACAAATGAAATTTAAGAATGTAAATTATAATTGTAACTTATAATTTAAAACGGAATTCCAGAGAGTTTTTGGAAATGTTTTGAAGAGAATTTGTAAATTTTGGAGATTTGGAAAGTTTAAATTCTTTTTGGAGTTGAAAATGGATTTCAAGGGTTTTGAAAAGTATTTTGGAGAGATGAAAAGCTCTAAACTCTTTTCGGTCGCTGGAAAATAATTCCGATGATGATCGCGACATCATTGGTGTTCATTTTCGGGTTTCCAAAAGAGGAATTGCTGCCAAATTGTTTTAAAAAGGAAGTTGTTTGAAAAATTTGGGTTTTGTTTTTGAAATTCAAAGGATAATTTGAATTGTTTTCAAAATGGCTTTGAAATGTTGAAAAGACTCTGGAATACTATATAAAAATATTTATGAAATATTATGAAGTTGATAACTTGTAAAGTTTAAAGTTTAAATAAAAATCCATTTAACGAATGAAATTTTAAATATGAATTGGAAGCATAAGGAAACGAATTCATATATGAATAAAATGGTAAATATGAATTGTAAATATGATTTACAAATGAAAATAGAATTCCAAGAAGATAATTGAAAATAAAATTCCTTAATGAAATGGAATTGTGAATGCGAATGTATAAATGATTGTATAAATCAAGAAGTAAATAAATTGATAACTTATAGAATATTTGAAATCTGATTGGAATGAAATTCAAATTGAAGGCGAATGGATTAATAAATAAAACTAATTTAGAATGGTATAGTTATCAACTAAAGATAAAAGATGAGATTGAATTCAAATGGAATATTTGAAATGTAAAATTGAAGGAAAATGAATAGGTGTAACTTCAACAGTGAAGTAAAAAAATGATATAAGAAGTACATATTGAAATTTTGTAATCGAATTTGCAAAATGTTTGAATGCTGTAACTAGATATAATGGCTAGTAGGATATACAAGTGTATAAAGGGATTGGAAAATTTATTTCACAGATAATTCGAATTGCTCGAAAAAGGTATGTATTTGAATTATAATATGAGTTTTTGCTGATTTCTTGTCTAGCCGCTTGGCTTTTTCTTTTCTTTTTGAAATCTGAGAGTCCGTAGGGACGTTTTGTAGTAGTGCCGTATTAGCCGCGCAAAGGAGATGCTGGCGAAATTTTTCGAAAAGTTCGAGTGTTAGAAAAATTTTGAGAAATTTTGGAAGTTTAAAATTTGAATTTAAACTCGAATTTGAATTTGGAAGTAAACAATGTTGTTTTGAAACCTGTAATTGTAGTTGAAAATTTAGTTGAATGATAACGAATCTTTAGTAGAAAGATTTGTTTTAAAAATTTGAGAAAACTATTGAATTGTGAAAATTAGTAGACGAGTTAAGGACCATTTTCCTGACTTGTAATTTCGAGGACGAAATTCTTTTAAGGGGGGAAGTCTGTAACGACCCAGAATTTTTGATAATTAAAATTTGATTATTTAATTGATTTTAAATATTAATGAATGAATTTAAGAAGTCGAATAATTTATTATTCGAATATTGGATTTAATTTGGTCAATTAAATCGATAATTTAATGATTGAAATTCCAGAAATAATTGAAATATGGGTTTAATGTGCTGGAAATGATTTATAAAGTTATATTTAAATCATACTGGAGTTATAGAAAGGTTATAGAACTTTTAAAAATCGAATTTGGGGTTAATCTGTGGAAATTGAATATTTTAATATTTAATTATCGACTGTAAAAATAGCCAATTTTCGAACAGTCTCAGAATTGAACGAAACCAGTTCCATTGGATCCGTAATAGTTAGTTATTATCGGATTTCAATTTTCGTATCCATCGGAGTTGTCGTTTGACCGTGGCAACTCGAAATGCATCGATATCGTTTTAATTTTAAATCGTCGAGTTAAAATAGTCATTTTTCAAACGGTCTCGGATTTCGACGAAACCAGTTTCATCGGATCCGTAATGTGATATTATCGTAAGATTTCAAATTTCGTAATTTTTGGATTTACCATTTGTCCGGTACAAATTAAAACGCCTCGAAATCGATTTAAATCGATTAAATTTAAATTGATTGTTTAATTCCATATCTTGCACAGACGATCGAATTAGCTTCCGAAACCTGTTCCATTGCGTTCGGAACGCGGGGTAAACCCCAGAAACGCCGGTCACCGCGCGTAAATCGGAGTTTGGAAATTCTGGATGAATAGTGTTCGTTCAAGCTTCTATAAATAGGCCCATTTTCACAATTTTAAAAAGAAAAATAAAAACCCTAAACCCTAATTTAAATGGCCGGCCGCCACTCTCTATTTCTAAGGCCAGAAAACATTCTCACTTCCCCTCGATTATCTCCTCATCCGCGCGTTTCTAGGCAACGATCTCAACTAGAGAATCGAAGAGGGTAGCGAGGCCGAGGCATCCAACGGTCATGATCGTAAACGATCGAGTAGATCAACGGCAAATCTCTCTTGAACGTGCAACGTTCGTGCACGTCGTTCGAAGGCGTGGGACCACCGAGCTGGTCGTGCTCGTGGCCGTGGGTGGCATTCGCGGAGGCGGTTCCGGTGGGGGTAGTTTGATGGGGTCTGGAGGTCGGAAGGTGGTTGCGTGATTTAGGGTTAGGGCCGGCTATGGGTTTGGTCGCGTTCAAAATGGCCTGGGAGGGAAACGCGATGGAGAAGAAGAACAAAACGCGGCCTGGATTGCTTGGAAAATGAAATCAACGGCAGATATCGAGTGGGTTTGAAATAAAATAGAAATTGTAATTATTAATTATATTAAATTGTATAAACTTTAAAACGTCGTAACTCTTTGATACGAGGTCGGAATTCGACGAGATTTTTTGCGATGGGATCATATTGACGAGCTCTTCGCGATGCAACTGGATTGGAAACGATCGGGGTCAGTGAAAATTTTGAGTGGAATTAAACGTCCGTTTAATTTCATTCGAAATAAACGCTACAAATTTCTATCAGAATTAAAATCACGGTGAGATTATTTTCTCACTCAAATTGAAAAGTGGAATTTTCAGTTATTGTTTGATTGTCTGTTTGGATTGTTGATATTAGATATTTTAGGATATATATCTATATATATAGCAATATATACATATTGGCATATGTATATATTGGATTGATGATTTCCCGCCTCGTATAGCGGATGAGACCCTATTGCGCCGTTAGTAAGCGGATTTTTATAAAACCCCTATACCGCGATAATTCCGTACTGGAGCGGAATTGGTATTGTGCTAACGTCTGTGGATGCAGGGAAACAGGTTGGAGGGATCCGACTGGATTCCTCACCATATTGATTATTTACAGATATTTTGATATATTCTGTTATCATATGATGATATATGATATTTGACTGTTGTGATTGACTAATTGGTGCTGTTGCATCATCGGATTCAAGTTTTAAAAAAATAACGACTTTTAATTTAAAAAGATTTTTAAAGTGATTTTTGAAAATATCCGTTTTATGAATTTTTGAATCAATTTATAAACGTAAAATTTTATAGTTATAAAAGTTATAATTTTTAGTGAAATATAACCGAAGTGGCATTTTTGAAATAAAAGTCGATTTATTTATAAAATGGTTTAAGTTGGGATTTTTGAACAACTATAAACGATTTGTATAAAAAGATTTGTAAAATTGATATTTTATAAATCGAAATATTGGACTTATAAAACGAATTTTTATAAGTGTTAGAAAGAAGTATAAATGGATTTCATAAGTGAATGAAATTAATAGATTTATAACGTGAAGTTATAAAGTAAATAGATATTGTAGAATAAAAGATTTATAAGAAATTTACTTATAAATTTGACTTTTGCACTTAGATGGGATATAAATAGAAATTGCAAAATGAAATGATTTTATAAGTTGAAATCGTTATAAAGTACAAATGTGATTTATAAACGTTGTTTTATAAATCCGAAATCACTTATTCTTATAAGTGAATTTTTGAAGTTAATAAAATGAGATTTATAAACCGGAGTTGTTATAGAAAATAGAAAATGGAATTTATAAACGTGTTTTATAAATTCGGAAACCAATCGATTGAATTTGATAAATTAAATATAGAAGATTATCAAAGGAGATATATTCGCGATTTTGGATAGCGAATTATTATCGAAATAAAACATGTAGAAAATAGTGAAATGTAAATAGTAAAGTATATTCACGATTTTGGATAGTGAATATATCGTTAATTAAAATGGATAGTTTTGGAAAAGTGATATTAAAAATGAAGTTAAACATTTTAGAGATGTTTTTAAAATGTATTATGATATCGAATACATAGATTTCAACATTTTTATTGTTGAAATAGACGTTTTCGAAGAATAAGGAAATGATGGACTATAACACTGTTGTTATAGTAAATGATTTCCGAAAGGAAATGTTTCGATGTAGTATTGGGATTTATATATCTATTAAAATCCGAATCCCTATACTAGTGATTTTGAGTCGTCGTAACGATGTTTTACGTGACATTCGTTTTGACCCAAATAAATGTGTTTAAAGAGAATGATTTCCTTAAAGAATGAATATATACTTAATATTGATTTAAGTATATCGAATATTTTCAAATGTTGAAAATAAATGATTTGTGAAATACTTATTAGTAAATAAGTATGGAAATGCTTTTCCAATATGAAATGAACTGTTTTGAGATTTTATCTTTTAAAGATAAATTGAAATGTGGAAATTGATTTGAAGTTGTTTTCAAATGGAAGTGTGGAAATTTTATATCTAGTAAAGATATTTTTTTGAAGATGAAATAATTTGGAAAATTATTTGGAATCTGATATTGTTGTGCATCTTTATTGATAGTTAAATAACCGACTATCAATAATTACCTTTAGATAGGTATTTGTTGTGAATTGGATGAATTTGAATGCCACACTTATTTTTGAATAATCGCTCACTATTCGGGTTAGCCGGGAAAGGACCATGGGGTCGTATAACCCATTCCGAATATGTGATACGTCGTTATGAATTGCATTCGAAGACCGGTGTTGAAGACCGGATATTTTTGAAAACGGAAGGATTACCGTCGAGTTACTCTACATCGACTGATCTTCGGTTTAGAGGTTTTTATCACCCTTAGTGATGGGAAATCCTGACGTGATTGAAAATTATCCGGAATTGCAAGGGCTTCGTGAGAAGTGCCTTCGGTTCTGTTCGATCCCGGAACAGACTTGTATGGATTGTGTGTTTGACGTTACAATTTGAGATATAAAGCTGATTTCTTTCAAATACATTTCTGTTGGTGGCGGAGAATTTATTCTCTTAGCTTAACACCCTTCTCTGAGACGTAGGAGCTCAGAGGTTATGTAGTTGAAATTTATCAGCGATATATCCCAATTTGGTAACGTGGCATACTGAGTGTTGCTGTGAAATGATCAGTGTTTGATCATTTGTGATATGATCATTTGTTTGATCTTATATCTTTGTGATCATAGGTTGATCATTTTGTTTGACCCGAAGCAGGGCTTTTTGTAGAAAGCGTAGCTTTGTGGACGAGACTTCGTCGAGCCTCACACCCCGGAAATGGTCGAAACAGGAAGGATGCAGCAAGGTTCTAGGGAGTAGCGCCCCTTAGTGTATGTCATTCCTTCTGGATAAAGGTGGTATCATGGTATGGAGCCCAGATACTTAACCTCTGTGGTTACTGCATTATTATTATCTATGTGGTTTGTTGCGAATCGGGGATCCTCGGGAAGATCGGTGACGATCGGGGGATGGCATACGCGTGTCAGTAGTTACCTATTTTTGCAGAGGTAACCCGGCCTTGTGTTGGCAGAGATCCGGTTAGGTTCTCGGGTCGTCTATTCCAGGGACGTACCCATCGTGGATAGGAAGTTCCTTAGCCTGACCATTTGTTGGAAATCCAAAGAAACACTACGAGCCTTTACGATTTCAATTGTATAACCTGTCTCCTCAGGAGGCAGCTATAGCAGGCATAATATAATGGTACCTATGCTGGCTAAGATTTATATTCTACTTTCGAAATGTTTTCCACTATGCACTAATAATAATATCAAAAAGAATTTGATTTTTGCGTAGTAAGCATCTTTGACTATCATAAGAAGAAATCTCCTCCAAGTCTGCGTTTGCATTGTGTATGTGGTGGGAGGTCTTATGGTAGTTTCATTTTCCAAAAGCATTTCGAATTGACATTAAAGCTTTCCTGTTGTTTATTTTAAAGATAAACTGTTTTACGATCTCACACCAGTCACCATGACTGACTCGGAGTTTATTGTTCCCTTCTAAACTCTGGGTGCCCACCAATTTCCACACGGGCAGCCTAGAGTTATATTACCAGGATATTCTGGATATTCTGGAGCTTGGAGATAAGCTGGATGACGAGACGTAGTATTTGTATTTGATAGTATTTATTCCGCTGTGTATTCTGTATGAGGACAAGTTATATAACTGTCCATTGATGTGATGTATTGTATTGAGTTGTATATTGACTCTGATTGATGTATGTATAAAAACTGATATAATTCTTTGTTTTAAAAGGCTAGTGTTTATCTATTATATATTGTTCCGCTGCGATATGTGAGATTCTGATATTGTCTCTGTTCTGTATCTGTTGTTGTTTTGTTGTTCTTCTTTCTTTTTCTTCTATCTTCTTCTTCTACCTTTTTCTTCTTTCTTAAAACCATAACTTTTCGGGTTTCCGGCATTCGATGGCTCAGCAGTCGATAAAGTGAGTATCGATGTTGAATTTTCGAAAGTCGAAAATTTTCGGGATGTTACAGATATCCCAAAAGCTGAAGCGGCTACTGAATCAGAGATAGAGATTACCCTGAAATGACTCGGTCTGACCCGAGTATTATTTAAAAGAAAATAATAAACGGATCAGTCTAATTTATTCTCAGAAATAAGTGAATGATAAACAACACTTAAAAAATAATTATAGTCTCGAATGAGACTATACAGCATAAATAATCAGCATAGTTTAAATGAAGAATCTCAATTTAAACTCCATCAAAATCAGTTTTCAAATTCACAATTGAATTTAAAACAGCAATACGCAAATTTATAATCTCAGATGAGATTATACTCAAACTCAATTTCCAAATTCATAATTGAATTCAAAACCGCAATTCACAAAATCTAGAAATCAAAATAGATAACTAGAAAATCAACAGTCGCAAAATCTAGAAATCAAAACAAGATAACTAGAAAAATCAGCATAAAAGGTGGATCGATCCCAGCAGATGGCGAGTTTTAGCTACGCCGCACGTGCATCTCAGATGGCCGAAGCCTACCAAGAACTATAAATTTTGGCGCCCATCAGATGACCCGAAGGTCCGCAGAGTGACCCGAAGGTCTAGTACTGGTATTTGACCCGAAGGTCCATCAGATGACCCGAAGGTCCAGCAGAATGGCTCGAAAGCCCAACAAAATCATCAGAATCATCAAACAGCAGATGTTTCAATTAACGAGTCCGGAATTAACCGAAATAGTAAAAGTGTGGTTCCATACTCCGCACTTTTGCTAAATCGTTTAAATCGCTTCATCGTTTCCTTGAAAGTGCAAAATTGTGTATTTTAAATAAATAACATTTTACGTTCTCAAACGGACAAGTCCAGAGTTAAGCGAATCAGTAAAAGTAAGGGTTCATAGTCCTCAATTTTTCTTAAGCGTTTAAATCACTTCCTCATTCTTTTGAAAGCGCAAAGTGTAAAATTTTTGGAAACACTTTTATTTTAAAACGATTTTTAAAATACGTGATTAAAACAGCAACGTCTGTAGCAATTTCGACGAGGAAATTGCGCTTCACAAGACACCGTAAAAACGGATACCAAATCAGCGTTGTGGGATAACCGCTTAAAAATTCACTTTAAAATTTGACGGTTACTGAAGTCAAAACAACAGTAATTTTTATTCGTCAAAAATATCACCAAAATAACACGCTTCAAAAATATTTTACCGACGTACAAATTCCGTTATAAAAATAACGGCAACAAAATACGTTTTTAAAATGTTACACCGGTTCAACGTAAATTAATTAGTGACTGCGCCACTACATTTTCATCAAAATATGGGACTGGAAAAATAAAAGATTGAAAGATCCAGAAACATTTGCAAAACAAATGACATTTCTACGCCGATATGAAGTTTATGAAATTTTTTGCACACTTGCAATTGATGTCAGGATGCGCGCAACACCTTTGGTAATGAAAACCGCATGCAATTGATATTTTAACACCAACACATACTAACTATATCCCAAAATGAAAAACGCAACTAACAACTTATATTCATGCAGCAATGACCAGAAATAAATGACAGATCCAATGCATTTAGATAACAAATGTATTTATATAGCACGTCCAGGCACGTAACTATTTAGATAACAAATGAGCAAATTTATAAAGGGCAAAACGTGACCTGTACACTCACTTGAATGCATGAAAAACTTGGCATGGCAAAACGTGGCCTGTATACTCAACATGAACATATGCAAGCAAAGCAAAATTAATATGTTCACTGACTTAAACTTGCCCACACTTACAGGGACTCTCTCCTACACAACATGCATGAAATTGGAGTGGTTTGATGCACCTAGGCTTTATATTAAATCAATACAGGTACTTCAAGTGTTTATATACAGTGAGTAATATGCATTATAACAACACACATGGATTTGTAAAGCCTGGTCACTAAACACAACTGAAAATTTGTGCCATCTGTTATGTATAATGACTGATTCTCGAAAATAATGCAACCACTCCATTCCTAAACCAATGAAATATGTAAAAAGTAAACAACCTGTACACAAAAATGCCTGACTCAGAACACATTTTGCACGCAACAAATATTCAAGACCACACTATTGAATGCTTCCCTGAAGCTAAGTGAATAATTATCTCAGTTAAAATAGATGTGAGTTTGCACTCACCTTCGATTGTTTCAAAAGCAGCAATTTACCCAGCTCCACAGAGAGTTCAACTCAATCCGCCATTAATGTAATTTTCAGAGCAAACAGGCTACTCCAAAAATGAAAAAAATGAAAAAGAAAAAGAAAGCTACTTTTCTTTTCAATTAGTGTACCAATCAGAAATATTGTGCTGGCAATGTTTTGGTACCAAAGCATTAAAGAAAAACATGCTGGTCTACTCTCGCATTAAATGAAACGTGCAAAAAAAGAGAAAAGGACGTGTTTGCTTATCAAATGATGAAATGTAAAATGTGTTCACTACTAGCAAGCCCACCCATAGTAAGTAAAATAATATCATATATAGTAGACAAGCAGCACACGTACAAAGCAAAGCAACTAGAGTCACAGTTTGGTTTAATATTCCAAGGAGCAGAGCAGCATGAGATGACTGGCAATTGGAATATGAACCCAACAGCAAAACACCAATATTTCTAAACTTCCACTTTAAATAATGATGATAGCATCAGTAAAAACAAAGTGTGTTCAATTATTATTATTATTATTTTGTTTAAAAATGGGCCATTTCTATGCCATGTGAAAGTTAATTGAAGTCATTTTTTCCACTAACGTACGTCTATCTCTTATGTTCAACTGATTATGAAATCACTTTTGCATAGCAATTTTATTTTATTTTTCAAATTTTAATAAAATAAAATTTCTATTTAAAATATTTATTCCGGCCGCGACTTAAAAATCACGGTCGTTACCGATTTTAAAATATTTATTACGACGGTAATAAATCACGGTCGTTACAGACTCCCCTCCTTATAAAAATTGCGTCCCCGCAATTTTCATACTAGAAGTAGTCAATAACACAACAATTTATCAAATCAAAGATTAAAAAGGAAAGATAGATACGAATGCTCACCTCCACCCGAAGAGGAGAGAAAACCGGGATAAGAACGCTCGATGAATTCTCTGGTTTCCCAAGTGCAATCTTTTGAGTTTGTGGACCATTGAATTTTTACAAGCGGAACTTCTTTGTTTCGAAGGCGTTTAACCTCCGTAGCTAGCACACGAATAGAATTGTGCACAATAGACAAGTCGGGTGAGATCTCGAGATCTTGCAACATAGAAGGATCAATAATAGAATCTGAATCTCGAAGGCATCGACGAAGCTGAGACACATGAAATACGTCATGAATTCCCGAAAACTGAGCAGGTAGCGATACGCGATAAGCAACTGGGCCAATGCGTTCCGTAATAGGAAACGGTCCAACATATCGAGGAGCCAATTTCCCGGAGTGACTAAAACGCACCACACCCTTCATCGGGGAAACACGAATGAATACGAGATCGCCAACAGAAAATTCCAAAGGCTTCCTACGATGATCGGCATAAGATTTCTGCCTATTCTGAGCCTCTTTCATTCTCTATCGTATAATATCAATCCTCTCCGAAGAATCACGAATATAATCAGGACCGAGAACTAACTTTTCACCCGATTCCAACCAACAAGATGGTGATCGACACGGCCTTCCATAAAGAGCTTCGAAAGGAGCCATACCGATACTGGATTGAAAACTGTTGTTATAAGAAAATTCAACAAGAGGCAAGTGGTCTTCCCAACTACCGCCAAAATCGAAAATACAAGCTTGAAGGAGATCTTCCAAAACTTGATTCACCCTTTCAGTCTGACCATCAGACTGTGGATGATAAGCTGTACTAAGATTGAGCTTAGTGCCCAAAGCTTTTTGAAGACTCCGCCAGAAACCACTAGTAAAAAGCGGATCTTTGTCACTAACTATAGAACTAGGCACACCATGAAGTCGAACGATTTCCTTAATAAACAGCTTAGCCAACAAAGGAGCAGTCCGATTGGACTTGATAGGAATAAAATGGGCTGATTTAGTCAATCGATCAACAATCACCCAAATACTAGTATGGCCCGACCTCGAACGAGGTAGACCATCAACGAAGTCCATGGAAATTTGATCCCATTTCCATAATGGAATCTCAAGAGGCTGCAAAAGACCACTGGGACGTTGGTGTTCTGCCTTAACAAGTTGACAAGTCATGCAACGACTTATATAACTTGCAACATCACGCTTCATACCCTCCCAATAGTATAAGCGTTTCATATCAGCATACATCTTGCTACTGCCCGAATGGATAGTATACTTAGAACGATGACAGTCCTCAAGAATGTCATTTCTAAGATTAGAAATATCAAGCACGATCAATCTACCCTTCTTCCGAATACAACCATGAATATCAATATCGAAATCCTTTAGATCATCACTTCGGGATTCCAATTTACAACTATGAATAAGATAAGCAATATGTAGATTTTGTTTCTGGGCATCGGTAACACGATCCAACAAACTAGGATGTTTTTTCCATGCTAAATAAAAGCACGGGAGAATCAGAAACTGAAGGACGGTCTCTAATATCACAAAGAGATAAAGCTTCCAAAATATTCCACTCTTCTAGCATCATGGAAACAACAACTTGCTGCTTACGACTAAGCGCATCAGCAACTCGATTACCCTTACCAGGGGTATACCGAATATCAAAATCATATGAAGCAAGAAATTCGAGCCAACGCTGTTGCCTCATATTAAGTTCTTTCTGATTGAATTAATACTTCAGAGATTTGTGATCAGTGAAGAGAATAAAACGCTCACCCAAAAATAATGTTGCCAAATCTTTAGAGCCAAGACTATAGCGGCTAACTCCAAATCAGGGGTAGCATAACGAATCTCGTTATGCTTTAGTTGTCTAGAAACAAAGACAACTATTCTATCCTTTCTGCATGAGAACACCGAAACCAATACGACCAGTATTGGTACAACTAATGAAGTCTTGGTTCCCTTCGGGAACCACAAGGATAAGAGTATCGGAAAAGAGTTATTTCAAATAATCTTCTTTCCTGAAAAGCTAAAACTTTCAAAATTACAATTATCTTTCTGAAATCATTTTCTAGAAAAATTTACTTTTTATAGGTCAATTTATTGTGTCAAATTGTCTCATCAAAGCGTTTAGGAGATTCCTATCGATAACGTTGATCAAGCGCATCGACCAGAATTCTTAAAGCACTTAATGGGCAATAAAATCACAAAATCATCTTCTATATGATAAACACAAATCCAATTATACTTGTAAATAATCTTATGAAAAAGATTTGCAAAATTTTAAATGGCTGATTCCATCCAAAATCAATAAATACACAAATGGAGTCATCGAGATATTCGTAGAATACTCGATTCATAAAATGGATGAAATAAGCTGGACAAACCGAATGACATAATAAGTCATTTCTAAGAATCACAACGAGTGCGGAATGAGGTAAGTGGAATGCTATCTTCCGCCATTCGTAACTGATGAAAACCGGTAGTAAGGTCGAGTTGGGAGAAGAGCTTAGCGTCACTTAACTAATCGAACCTATCGTCGATCCTAGGTAATGGATACCTATATTTGTTAGTGAGCTCATTAAGCTTGCTATAATCGATGCAAAGCCTAAGAGCACCATCTGGCTTCTTAACGAAAACAACGGCGGCGCCCCAAGGAGATGAGCTAGAACGAATAAAATGCTTGGCTTCCAACTTAGATAATTGGTGCTTGAGTTCCTCATTTCCCTTAACAGACATACTCGTGGGAGGACGACTTATAGGATGAGCACCAGAGATAAAATAAATATGGAACTCAATTGCCCTATTCGAAGGCAAACTCGAAATAGGCTCGAAGACATCAGAAAATCACAAACAACAGGAATATTAGCTATGATATCCTCTGATTAGAAGGAAGAAATGAAAGCATTCGAAGTACAGTCCATGCTTCGAAATACAATAGATAATCGCTCGATAGCATCGGAATGCTTGAGATATAAAGTTCTTTCGGGACATAGGATTGAACTTCACAATGGACGAGCCAACCCATTCCCAAAATCATAACGGAACCAAGATGATCCATAACATGCAAATTTGCGTGAAAGTAAAAACGCCAAAGAATAATCTCAACACCAACCCACACAAACCAAGGGTAGCGGATCCACCAATAGGATTTACGATCCTCAAAGGGTCATAAAGACTAACAACATCCAAAGGAATAACATCAACAAGCTCCTTCGATATGAACGAATGTGATGCACCCGTATCGAAAAGAACTCTAATAGAACAACAATGAAATAAAATAAAACCTTCCAAAACAGAAGGAGTAATACCATTGGGTTTAGAAGAATCATCAGAAGCTTAAGCAACATTAAGCTTCCCGGATTTTAAACCCTTAGGAGCAGTAGGACAATCAAAAACAAAGGACTTTCTTTGTTTTAACTCAAGGAAACTACGAACCAGATTGATAAAGAATTCAACATATGGAACACTATGGGGATATGAAATTTATCCCTAGACATACTCCAATATGTTAAAGAGGATAAATATTTAAGAACAACGAAGGGATAGATTAGAAAGGCACGAATAAAACTCTCGAATAGTTGTAACACATGTTCCATTCTGTTTTTGTTCTGTGTTTATAACAATTTGTTCTGAATCTCAGCTCTGATACCAACTGTAACGCCCCACCTCTATGCTCACAATAACAAAGGTTATTATAAGGAATAACGTCTGCTATTGCGAAGAATAAGGCTTGTTAGAAGCGACCATCCGTAAGTTATGCCTTAGACGAGTATTGATTACATCGATAAGAGTTGTATAAATTTCTCTCAAAGATATATATTCAATCCAAATCTAAAACGAAACTACAGTGGCTTAAGAAAAAAATCCAGAACAATTCATAATAACAATAACATAGATAGTATAATCACACCAGAATAGAAATATCAGATATATAGCGGAAGACTAGTCTGGAATACATGCTACAACAACCGATAGTTCACAAGAACCAAATGTACATATACATATACATCAACATACATAAGATGAGGACTAATAAACCCAAAAGAACTCCTCGAAGGCTAGACAAAAGATGAAGTGATATCCCAAAAGCTGAAGCGGCTACTGAATCAGAGATAGAGATTACCCTGAAATGACTCGGTCTGACCCGAGTATTATTTAAAAGAAAATAATAAACGGATCAGTCTAATTTATTCTCAAAAATAAGTGAATGATAAACAACACTTAAAAAATAATTATAGTCTCGAATGAGACTATACAGCATAAATAATCAGCATAGTTTAAATGAAGAATCTCAATTTAAACTCCATCAAAATCAGTTTTCAAATTCACAATTGAATTTAAAACAGCAATACGCAAATTTATAATCTCAGATGAGATTATACTCAAACTCAACTTCCAAATTCATAATTGAATTCAAAACCGCAATTCACAAAATCTAGAAATCAAAATAGATAACTAGAAAATCAACAGTCGCAAAATCTAGAAATCAAAACAAGATAACTAGAAAAATCAGCATAAAAGGTGGATCGATCCCAGCAGATGGCGAGTTTTAGCTACGCCGCACGTGCATCTCAGATGGCCGAAGCCTACCAAGTACTATAAATTTTGGCGCCCATCAGATGACCCGAAGGTCCGCAGAGTGACCCGAAGGTCTAGTACTGGTATTTGACCCGAAGGTCCATCAGATGACCCGAAGGTCCAGCAGAATGGCTCGAAAGCCCAACAAAATCATCAGAATCATCAAACAGCAGATGTTTCAATTAACGAGTCCGGAATTAACCGAAATAGTAAAAGTGTGGTTCCATACTCCGCACTTTTGCTAAATCGTTTAAATCGCTTCATCGTTTCCTTGAAAGTGCAAAATTGTGTATTTTAAATAAATAACATTTTACGTTCTCAAACGGACAAGTCCGGAGTTAAGCGAATCAGTAAAAGTAAGGGTTCATAGTCCTCAATTTTGCTTAAGCGTTTAAATCACTTCCTCATTCTTTTGAAAGCGCAAAGTGTAAAATTTTTGGAAACACTTTTATTTTAAAACGATTTTTAAAATACGTGATTAAAACAGCAACGTCTGTAGCAATTTCGACGAGGAAATTGCGCTTCACAAGACACCGTAAAAACGGATACCAAATCAGCGTTGTGGGATAACCGCTTAAAAATTCACTTTAAAATTTGACGGTTACTGAAGTCAAAACAATAGTAATTTTTATTCGTCAAAAATATCACCAAAATAACACGCTTCAAAAATATTTTACCGACGTACAAATTCCGTTATAAAAATAACGGCAACAAAATACGTTTTTAAAATGTGACACCGGTTCAACATAAATTAATTAGTGACTGCGCCACTACATTTTCATCAAAATATGGGACTGGAAAAATAAAAGAATGAAAGATCCAGAAACATTTGCAAAACAAATGACATTTCTACGCCGATATGAAGTTTAAGAAATTTTTTGCACACTTGCAATTGATGTCAGGATGCGCGCAACACCTTTGGTAATGAAAACCGCATGCAATTGATATTTTAACACCAACACATACTAACTATATCCCAAAATGAAAAACGCAACTAACAACTTATATTCATGCAGCAATGACCAGAAATAAATGACAGATCCAATGCATTTAGATAACAAATGTATTTATATAGCACGTCCAGGCACGTAACTATTTAGATAACAAATGAGCAAATTTATAAAGGGCAAAACGTGACCTGTACACTCACTTGAATGCATGAAAAACTTGGCATGGCAAAACGTGGCCTGTATACTCAACATGAACATATGCAAGCAAAGCTAAATTAATATGTTCACTGACTTAAACTTGCCCACACTTACAGGGACTCTCTCCTACACAACATGCATGAAATTGGAGTGGTTTGATGCACCTAGGCTTTATATTAAATCAATACAGGTACTTCAAGTGTTTATATACAGTGAGTAATATGCATTATAAAAACACACATGGATTTGTAAAGCCTGGTCACTAAACACAACTGAAAATTTGTGCCATCTGTTATGTATAATGACTGATTCTCGAAAATAATGCAACCACTCCATTCCTAAACCAATGAAATATGTAAAAAGTAAACAACCTGTACACAAAAATGCCTGACTCAGAACACATTTTGCACGCAACAAATATTCAAGACCACACTATTGAATGCTTCCCTGAAGCTAAGTGAATAATTATCTCAGTTAAAATAGATGTGAGTTTGCACTCACCTTCGATTGTTTCAAAAGCAGCAATTTACCCAGCTCCACAGAGAGTTCAACTCAATCCGCCATTAATGTAATTTTCAGAGCAAACAGGCTACTCCAAAAATGAAAAAAATGAAAAAGAAAAAGAAAGCTACTTTTCTTTTCTATTAGTGTACCAATCAGAAATATTGCGCTGGCAATGTTTTGGTACCAAAGCATTAAAGAAAAACATGCTGGTCTACTCTCGCATTAAATGAAACGTGCAAAAAAAGAGAAAAGGACGTGTTTGCTTATCAAATGATGAAATGTAAAATGTGTTCACTACTAGCAAGCCCACCCATAGTAAGTAAAATAATATCATATATAGTAGACAAGCAGCACACGTACAAAGCAAAGCAACTAGAGTCACAGTTTGGTTTAATATTCCAAGGAGCAGAGCAGCATGAGATGACTGGCAATTGGAATATGAACCCAACAGCAAAACACCAATATTTCTAAACTTCCACTTTAAATAATGATGATAGCATCAGTAAAAACAAAGTGTGTTCAATTATTATTATTATTATTTTGTTTAAAAATGGGCCATTTCTATGCCATGTGAAAGTTAATTGAAGTCATTTTTTCCACTAACGTACGTCTATCTCTTATGTTCAACTGATTATGAAATCACTTTTGCATAGTAATTTTATTTTATTTTTCAAATTTTAATAAAATAAAATTTCTATTTAAAATATTTATTCCGGCCGCGACTTAAAAATCACGGTCGTTACCGATTTTAAAATATTTATTACGACGGTAATAAATCACGGTCGTTACAGTTAGGGGTATGCCCTGGGGGCAATTATGTAATTTGTTACATATATCGAACTTGTTAACCAATCTTGTTCGAATAAAGCTAGTTTCTTTTTATTATATACTCGATATAATATGGTTATATTAGTTAATTATTTAACTAAAAGTATATTAATGAAAATCCATAAATGGTATGTTTTGTGATAGTAGTTAAAAATTATTGGAACCGTGTGTAATTTATCGCAATGAAACAAATATATCAATTTAAATGTTCCTAGTCATGATGCATCGAGACTGGATAGCGAAGTATCCATTGAGACTAAAGTACGTAACTCTCTCCAAATGTTGGGCAGTGTACTACTCATAACTGCTGGGGGCACCTAGTGGTTACGTACTAGTGGTTATTGGATAACTGTTAAACGACTCACTCGGTAGTTTTTTGCTGGTTAAATAACTAAGGTCATACAAAAAATATCGGTGCGACTAATTTACACAGTTCTTTCTACTTGAGAATACTATGAATCTTTAATATGAAAGCTCCGCTTTGATTATAGTCAAATCATAGCATAGCATCGAGTGACTATAGTTGGGTTGAGTGGAAGTATTGGAAGTGAAGCATTATTCAAGTGAGGATTCATCTCCTAAGTTAAACGTGGTTAGTATCACAACCAACTGATGTCATCTCAATGTCAAAGTCTCTGGCCAGAGTAGTTCGGTTAATAGTAATCGTTATTATTGAACCAAGGACTTTGTGTTTGGACTATAAAGTTGAATGTGGACGATATTAAAATTTGACCATTGCCAAATTCCAAAATTCCAAATGTGATATAGTTTTGACGGAGAAAAGTGGTGTAAATAATTATCAGTATTAGGTACTGCTTATAATAAGTAAAATTGGATTTTACCAAAAGACGTGAAAGCGATGAATTCAACCAAAATATCACACCACCTGCTAAGTTATATGTGAACATTAATATTTGAATTGCTCAATATTAATCGCTGATTGAATTTACACATTTGAGTCGCACAACTGTAATGATGAATTCTCCGAAAAACCACATGATTTAATTAATTTATAATAAGTTTTAAATTAATTAGTATTTGAGAAATATTATTTATTATTTATTTTATTTGATGTTTGGGAGTTATTAGTAACTATTTTAATGCGTTTATAAAAGTCATATTTGCGCGCTTTGATATATGATATCAATGTAATTAAATAAAAGATAATTACATGCATTGATTTAAGGAATCACATGTCATTTGATGACACGTAATTTCCATCCATACCATGTAAAGAAATAGGAGTGAAAAGAGAAAGTTAACCAAGAGAATTAATTAGGGAAGTTTTAATTATAGAAGGGGAAAGGTTTCATTATTCAAAAAAACATATTCTATAATTCATTCTGTATGTACAATTGACTTTTTCATTTTTTTCATTCTTCTTTCTGTAACTTTTATGGTTCTCTCCTTCTTCTCTAATGGCTGAATATGAGATCTTCCATGGCTTCAATTATTCCGAAAATCAAATATAAATAAAATCAATTATGAAAAGTGGTTTATTCCTCTTGATCCTTACAATGTCCTCAGTTGATTTTGAATCTAGGAGATTTGATTCATCGTTAAAGCGTAATTTATTGACTACATCTAATGGTGAATTCATAACTTCACATTGTGATTCAAGTCATTGGAATTAAGGTACGATCTTTTTATTCTAATGATTTTGATATAATGTTTCAATGAATAAAATTGAATATCATAATTTATATGCATATAATATTGTCTCATTTGATTTGAAAATGGTTTATGTAGTTTGAATTTTTTATTATATGAATTGATTGGAGTTTTATTTAAATGAATCAAAACTAAAATTTGTATGTATAATTTACAATATTTTAATCATAGATATATGTTTCAAACTTTCAAATCAAAGTGTAATTCTTTAGATCTGAAATTTTGTATGCTTATATTAATTGATTTGATTCATTTTGATAAACCAAAACAATTATTTGTATATGATTAGTATAATGTTTTAATTTTAGAACTATGTTTTAAGCACCTAAATCAAAGTGTATATTTTAGATTTGAAAGTTTGTATATTCTTATTATTTGCATCTGTAATGTAATAGAAACTTACATATGATTAAAGAATGTTTTGATGACAAATTGATTATAATCATTTTCTGAATTGTTTACCCTGATTGATATCTCAAATATCCTTCTTTAAATATTTAAAGGATTGTTAATTTATTGTTTAGTTTAGTATGTTTCACTTTTGTTTTATAAAAAAAGGAAAAAGAAAATTTTATTCATATAGGTTGTATCTCTTGATTTAATTTTACATATATGTATTTGGTTAATTATTTAAGTTTACATATGTTCACAAATACATCTGAAATTTTAATGTAATATGGAAGTTATTTTGAATTAATTGAGTAGTTTAGGTTTAGTATTTAAATACACATAATTACATTTATATGTATGTGTACATATAACATTTAATGTTCATATTTCAAATTGTATAATTTAATTGCTTTAATTTTAACAAACAATTTAAAATAAGACAATAGTATATGCATATCAATTATTGTTGGCTGTTTTTATTCTTGTGTCATAATGATTCATTGATTATTAATTGAATGTTGCATATGTTAAGTTTGCTAAAGAGGAAAGATGAATCAATCATCTTTGTTATCCTTTATTTTTTTTCCTCTTTGTCCCTTTGGTAATTGCCTTTAAATTGATTCTGATTCATTCATATATCCCCAATTATCAATTAACCATACTTGCCTATGTTTAATTATTATGTCGTGCAATTGAGGAATGAATATATTTGATATATTCAAACCTTTTTCATATCTTAGCACTATTTATATATTCACACAAATGAATGTATTTGATACATCTATTATAACACCACAATGTTGTACGTTCATAATTTATACTGGAATTTATTTAGACAAACTTACATTTTATGCCATGTATTAATTTCTAATTAATGGCATTTAATGTATCAATTAATTCAATTAAAAGAGAGAGAAATAGAAGGTTTCTCTCTCCATATAAAGCATAGTATGCCTTTAATTAATTTTATAACTTTTAGGGAAAGGGATAGAAGTTTCATTCTCTAAATTACATAAGTTTTGGAGAAAGAAATGAATAGTTTCTTACTCTTAATTTACTCTTTTGAGCGATTGTTCGGTGTATTTGATATTGATACACTATTTTTTTTAAGTTTAAATTAATTACAAACTTCTTTTAATCAGTTTCAAATAAAATATGATTTTATTTAAAAAAATTATTATATTAGATCTAATATATCTTTAGACTTCATAGGCCCAAAAGCTCAAAAAGTGGTAAAAACTTTAAAATTCACTCCTTTCTTCCGTTGCGGGCTGACCTAGTTCTTTCCACATAAACTACACATGAGGCTTATTTAAAGTAAATACAGAATTGCAAATTACTTTATCATGCTCATTCTCAATCTTTTAGTATAGAAATGGAATCTTGTAAAAGTTTTGAGCGTCTCTCTATTGCTATTGCGGATGCTTCAACATCCACTTTATTTCCTCCAATAGTATCCTCTACTTCGGCCTCGGCCTCTACCTTTACTCCTTCTCGGGCTCGTCAAAATTAATGCCACCGAGAACTTCCAACTATGGTTGCTTCACTTATTATAGTTGAGGGGCCTCAAAGTGATATTCCCCCAATGTCGACTTGGTTAGCATAATGGTAACCTAATTTTTTGTAGTTGTGCTATCGAGTTATATTAATGCTTATGTTGACATGAGAAGATAAGCCATATAATGTAACGACCCGTAAATTTTCGATAATTAAAAATGGTTAATTTAATAAATTTTGGTTATTTAATATTTGAAGAAATAAAAATTTGTGACTTATTAATGAAAATAATGACTAGAATGAATTGTAACAATATTTAATGTAAGTTAACTATTAACAATTCCTATGAAATTCCAATTAATTGAAATAATGTAAATGTTATAACTTGGTTATAAATTGAATGTAAGTAAATAAATGTAAATGTTGTATAAACTTATGAACTAGTACATAATTTATGTTAATTTAATAAAATTAGTGTTATATAGGTTAGTTGTAACATTTGTTTGCAATGATAAACTTAAAAGTGTTATAAATGTGATTTAAGGTAAATGGTGACTAGTATTATCATAGGTTACCCATTATATAATGTAATAAATTTAATTGGAAATCAATCGCAATCAATTCACTTAATTATTGCAGTTAATGTGGATTAAATTGGTAAGTGAAGAGTGTTGATTCAATAAGATGTAACCAAGGTGAATCCTACTCATAATATGATAATTGATGTAATAAAGGGAATGAAACCAAGATGAAATAATTAATTGAGATTTTAAATTTTAATTAATGTGTAAAATTGACAAAATTCCAATATAATTAAAATATAGTAATTAATGCAAATAAAAGATGAAAATTGGAAGATATTAATGTAATGAAATATAAAACAATGTTAACCATGTTAGTTGAGTAATAATTGATTGAATAGTAAGTTTGGAATCAAATAAAATCAAATTCATTGGATTAATTGCAGTTGACATTTGAACACTGTATTTATTGAAATAATTAACTCTAAATTGATATGTGAATTTGCTTTTAGTTATTATAAATATCTAAGGGATCAAAAAATGATAAAAATATGCTTGTTTATCAATATTGAATAAAAAGGTGATTCATTAATTTAATATTAATTTATTTAATTAATGTAAAAATAGCCATTTTGGCAACTGTCTTGGATTTCGACGAAACCAGTTTCATCGGATCCGTAATGGTAAATTATTTTAGGATTTCAATTTTCGTTACGATCGGACTTGTCGTTTGATCGTACGGACTCGGGAACGTCTAGAAATCAATTTAATTAAATTCATTTGAAATCAATTTGAAATAAGCTGATTTTAGCATAACTTCTTCATACGATGGAATTTGGACTTGAAACATGTTCCATTGGGTTTAAAAAATATTGAAAACATATATTTTGATATATGGGGTGACCCATTTTTGTTCCGGAGACAGAACGGGCTTTACGGGTCGTTTATTGTTCAATCCAAATAGTTTGTGTCCATTCATTCTATTTTAAGCTTTGTTTATAAATAGACCGTTATAAACCCTGGCCACTCCTAATTTTCATTTGTCTGTACATACATTTCAGTCTCCTCCTCCTTCTCAATGGCAGACAAACCAAACAAACTTCTCAATTCAATTTCAAAAATCAAACTCAAATCAAATATTCAAACTCCACGAACTATATCGAATTATATATTGATTTGAAGCTCTCGACGAGCGCATTTCAGATCTGTAATTCATTTTTCAATTTGAACCTCTGTCTGTTCGGAAAATGGATGAACTATTCTCGGTCGTTCGTTGATCGTCGATCAACTTCGTCTGATCGACAAATCGAAGGCACGGTCTGGTAGAAAGGACCGAGGGGAGTTCATCGGCTTAGGTGGTTCGTCGATTCAACGGTTAGATTGGGCGCAATATTCGATTAGGGCTAAAAAGATTAGGTGCGGTGGCTGTCCTTTTTGCCGTTGATCGGCGTCATAGTGGTGGCGGAGGGAGGCGCTGGTGGAGGCGAGCTGGATGGTGGTAGTCGGCGTGGCCAGTGGTGGCCGGAGGCAGCTCGGTGAACGTTTGAACGGTGGCGGCAGGTTCGTGCTGTAGGCTGTAGGGTTCGCCTCGTGACAGTGCAAGCTCGGTGACGTGGCAGCCTCCTAGTGGTGCGTCCTCTTTTATTTATTATTTTATTTAAATTTTGTTTTCAAATGTTCTAACTTATGTAACTTTTGCATACGAGGTCCGATTCATGCACGGTTTGTTCCGTTGGGATCATATTGAAATTACGGATATTTTAATTCTCGTTTGGACAAATTCTGAGACTGTTCAAATTTTGGGCTCAAATTTAATTTAAATTCGATTTAAATTCAAAGGTGAGTGTTTTAACCCACTTGCAACTTCTAAAATTTCTTATGTTAGTTAAATTAATTTTTGATGTGATTAGAAATTTATTTATGGTTGTTTGATATATTTAAATCGTCATTCCAGTTAATTTGAATTTATTTGAATTAAATTGTCATTTAGTTTATTATTGAATTTAAATTGCCAGTTAATCACTTGTAATTGATAACCTGTTATTTGTTGATATTTATTAATTCATTTGGATGATGATTGTGATGAATGTTTGATTTGTTGTATTGGATGAACGGATGTTGTATTTATATTGTTATAACTGCAAGTTCACTATGGGTTGAAATGATACATACCCGAATGATCTATAGATTAGGGAAAAATCGTTATTGGGTTGAAATGATAGACTCGAGCGATTTTATGGATTTTATTATTAATTCGGGATTGTGGTTTGAAATGATATATATAACCGTAACATTTTAATTTGCAGATTGAAATGATAAATATCCGTATCACTTGACCCTAGGGTAGACAATTATATACGGACACCGGATTGGTTAAATTTAATGACTTTGAACTTCTTAATTTTTTTGAATTAATTAAATGATATCTTGAAATAAAATTTGATGTATATAAATGGAAGTATTATTGGAAAATCAAGTTTTGTGTTGAAATGTGAATTGGTTTAAAAGGAATTGCTTTAAGAAATTAAATTGGAAGTTTAAAGTTAAACTTTTAAGTATAAATGAAATTCTATCAAAATTAAGTTATTGAAGTTGTTTGAAAATAACTTTGAAATATTTTGAAATTGGAGTAATCCGAATTTATATTTGAACATGGATTGAAATGATATGAAATTCAATAGTTTATTGAAATGTTAAATTGAAAGGTTTGGAATTTGGTTTGTTGACTTGGAAATTGAAATTTGTCTAAATGCGTTGAAATGAAAAGAATAGTTTAATTTGTTATAAATTCCAAATTCATGTTTTAATATAAACTGTTTTAAAAATATATTATTTCAAAATTTCTAATTATTAAGATTTCAAAGTATTAAACTATTTTAACCTGTATTTTTTTTTTTTTTGGCAAAGCCAGCGGGGTTAACTGGGCCCCTACCAGTTTTATTGCAACAAACAATAAAAAAGAGTTACAGAGAAAAAACAAAGAGGAAGAAAACTGAAAAATAAAAAAAGAGGAAGAAAACACAAGGAAGAGAAACTACAAAATCAAGCCCAAGCTTGTAACATAGACAGCGGGATGCTACTAGCACAGTGCTTCAGTTGCTTGTGTATACTGCATTTCATATCTTTCCATAAGACCATGTCATTCTTTCTAACATTTTCAAAAACTCTTAAGTTTCTTTCCCTCCAAATCACAGCCACGAAGACCTTCAAACACACAGTTAACACTCTACTTTCAACTGTTCTCCATTTGGTTGCTTTGTGTATTATATTCCACTGTATGATGCTAGTGCGACCAGTAAGATAAGTACCAGTTTTTCCACCTAAGTGGAATAGCAAGTTGTTCAAGGCAGGGCACTCAAAGAAAATATGTTCGGATGTTTCCTCTTCAATTTCACAGAATAGGCATTGCATGGGACAGATCATACCAACCTTATGTAACATAGATCTAGTAAGCAAAGCATTGTTGATCACTTTCCACATCATAAGATTGTACTGAGGGACAGTATCAGTAGACCATATAACTTCATGCCAGAGAGCTGCAGGCAATGGAACACTTTCTGTCAGGGAATTATAAACTCCCATAACAGAATGTGGTTTGCCATTCCACTTAACAGAGTTGGATTGTATAGCAGTGAAATTAGTTTGTTGTATTATATCCCAAGTTTGCTGGATTTCTTGATTACTGGTGGTAGGCAACTGTATATTTCCATTAAGCAAGTAGGAATTAGCATCAGCAGTTAAGGAAATACCTGTTTGCACAATTTGCGAGAAGGAAAATAATTTAGATAAAATTAGGCCTTGTCTACCCCATGGTTCGTTCCAAAACTTCACCTTTGAACTGGCTTTAACTGGGTATTGAATAAATGGCAGAAAGACTTCTCTATACTTAAGGATGCTTCTCCAAGTCCAACTACTAAGTTGAGGGATCTCCATTACCCAGAAATCCTTGTTCTTGATATTGTGATGCCATGTCCATTCCACCCATAAACTATCCCTTTTGTTTATGATGGCATCAAACTGTTTGCTAATAGCCGCTATGTTCCACTTCCTTATGTCTAAGATTCCAAGCCCACCAGACTTAAAGGGAACTTCAAATTTTGAAAAAGCACATGGGACAATTTTCCTGTTGTGAATGCTTCCTGTCCAAAAGAACCTACTCATAGCAGATCTGAGTAAATGTAATAACTTGATAGGAAGAATTATAGTGCGAGCCCAGTAAACAATAGAAGAGAAGACAACAGATTTGATGAGAACAAGCCTACCAGATTGAGTTAATTTCCTATTTTCCCATGCTGTCATAATTGAAGTTATTTTGTGATATAATGGATAACAGTCATTCTTAGTAATTCTTTTAGTTATAAGAGGCAGACCAAGGTACTTCATGTCATTCTCCATACTTGCAAACCAGACTGCAGATGAAGGAAAGCAGCTTGTTCATTACTGATACCAGAGACTAGCATAGAAGATTTATTTTGGTTTATGGATAAGCCAGTCATTTTGTTAAATTTATGCAGTGCTTCTTTAATTCCATTCAGAGAAGGCAACTCAGGCTTTGTAAACATCATGACATCATCAGCAAACATGATGGATGTAATTTGTTGATGAGAACACTTGGGATGATACTTTATTATTTTTCTGTTGTAACCAGTTCTTAGGGTAACAGTTAGCACTTCCATAACTATCAGAAACAGGTAAGATGATAACGGGTCTCCTTGCCTGATACCTTTTCTTCCTCTAAAATTTCCTACTGGTCTGCCATTAATCACAATAGAGTAGGAAGGTGTGGAAATACATACATATATCCAAGACACAAATATTTTGGGGAATCCCATAACAGCCATGATCCTAACTATGGATTCCCAATGGATAGAGTCGTAAGCTTTAGTTATGTCAATTTTCAGAGCTGCAGCAGGGGTGCTATTGCTTTTACCATAACATTTGAGAAGTTCTTGAGCCAAGAGAACATTATCAATGATGTCTCTGTTTGGAAGAAAAGCTGATTGATTATTAGAGACAACAGATGGAAGTACTGAGACTAATCTGGCTGCTAGAATTTTAGATATGCACTTGTACACTACATTACAACAAGATATGGGCCTATAAGAGCTAACAGAGGAAGCGGGAGAGCATTTGGGAATTATTGCAATATTGGTACAGTTGATTTCTCCAAGAATCTTGCAAGTATTAAAGAAGTTGTGTATTGCCTTGCAAAATTCACTTCCAAGAATACTCCAAGAGCTTATAAAAAAAACTACATTTAGACCATCAGGGCCACCAGATGAGTGTTTGTTCATAGAGAAAAGGGTTGCCTTGATTTCTTCATCAGTAATAGGACTGACAAGAAATGAAGCTTCCAAATTATTGATGTTTGGGAGGACAGTTTCAGAAATTAAGTCAAGATCTGGAGTAAAGCCATCTATATTACCATACTGCTTGGTGAAGTATTGTATAAATGCATTGTCAACAGTTTCAGGAGAAGAGTGCAATATGCCTTGGTCATCAGTTATACTATGAATGTTTTCTCTTGCCTGCTTAAGTTTGATAGAATCATGGTAAAACTTCGTGTTTTTGTCACCTTCATCATGCCATTTTTTGTGTAGTTGCTGTCTCTTCATGTTGGCTTCAAGTTCCAAAGCAGAGTTAACTTCTAAAAGTAATTTTCTTTCTTCATCAGCTGCTTGAACGTCAAGAGGATGTTCCATCATAAAATCTTGCTTTATTTTAAGTTGCCGAGTAAGTGTAGCAGACAGCAGACCACCTCTACCAAAGGTTGTAGAGACCCACTGTTTGATAGCTTGCTTAATGTACTTGAGTTTCCTGCAAAATTTAAACATGGGGTTACCAAAACAAAAAAATTCTGCATTTGCTTTTGATACAAGAACTAGAAAGTGTTCATGCTTAGCCCAAGCATTAAAAAATTTGAAACTTCTTTTTTCTCTTCGCAAATGGTTACCAAGGGACAGGATTTGAGCTGAGTGGTCAGATAGGATAGGTTGTGGGAGGAAAACTGTAAGGTAAGGCCAAAGAGATAGAGCTTGGAAATTGCAAAAAGAATGATCAATAGTTGTAAAGGTACGCACTCCACTTCTGCTTCTATTATTCCAAGAGTACTTGGCACCAGATTTATTCACCAACAGTAACTCAGAATCAATAACAGATTGATTGATTGGATCAAGATCCCTAGGAGTAATTGGGTTGCCACCGAACTTGTCATTAAAACTAAAACAAGAGTTGAAGTCACCCATCACCAGCCATGGATGAGAAGCTTGTCTTAAAGGAGGAATAGTTTTAAGGAAAGCATTCCTTGATATGGTAGAATTGTCAGCATACACAATTGTTAAGTAGAAAGAGGTTTGGGTTTGAGTAAGAAGCAAGTGATAATGTATAGATTGTCTACTCGAAAGAATGGGAGAAAGAGTTATTTCAGAGGGGTTATACAAAACAAGAATTCTACCATAAGAAGCTGAATCAAGGTTATGATGGAAGGACCAGGTTGGATTAATGTAGTTGACAGCCTTTTGAGATAGGGGAAGATTTAGCTTAGTTTCAAGAAGGCCAATGAGGCAGAGGTTATATTCAGAGATATAATACTTAACTTGATCAAGTTTCAAATTGTTATGAGCCCCTCTGAGATTCCAAGTTGCTATTTTTGTATGCATTAAAAAAACTATTGAGAAGTGAGGGAGTTGTTTCTTCTCTGAGCTGACAGAGATCAGGATCTTGTTTGAATCTTCCTTTTTAGTTTTGTAGGGGGTGTGGGAGGTTGGTTGGGTGAGACAGGAGATGATGTGGTAGGTTGGTTGAGAGAGACAGGTGTGGGGGTGCTGGGGTCAGGCCAACCAGGGATGGGAATGGAAAATTTGTAGTGAGAATGAGAAGATATTGGGGATTGATCACCTTGCTTGGATGTTACTAATTGAGTTATCTGGGTTTCAAATGTTTTGCACCAATTGTTGTCAAAATCAGAAGAAGATGTATCAGTTGATGTACATACTTTGTCAGTTTCTTTTCTATGTTGCTTGTTACTTCCATTTTCCTTCTTTTCTTTCATTTTTGTTGCTTGTTGTTCTTTTGTTATTGGCTGATCAAGTGTGTCAGTGGGAGTTTGTTTTGCAGAATGGTTTGTTTTCTCAGTCATAATTGATTGTTGCTCTGTACATGTAAGCTGGTCAGCTATTTCACCTTCTTCCATAAATTGCATATTATTTGCTTCGTGTTCTTCTTCATCAGTTTGTAGCAATGTGTACATGTTGTTAGTACTTACTGCACACACTTGCACATTTATTTTTCCAGTAGTTTTTGGTATTTGTACTGATCTTATTCTCTGATCTAATATTTCAACATTCTCCTTCTCTTTCACCATATTTATTTCTTGAACTTCAACTTCAGTTTGTTGCAAGGTGAACATGTTACTTGCACTAACAGTATCTCTTTGTTTTGCATTTACTGTTTCTATCACACCACTGTTATCTCCAGCACTTGTTCCAATAGTTTTTTGATTTTCACCTTGCATCAACAATTCAACCTCATCATTTATTACACAGTTGTTGTTCCTATTACTATTGGTTTTGGTGACTTTCTGCCATTTTTGTTTAAAACTGGTCTGTTTATCACTGCCTTGACCCTTTACCACATTTTTCCTACCATCATATACTTTCTTCTGTTGTTCAGTCATTGTTTCTTTATCTAATTTCTTTCCATTTTCTACATTTTTGCAATTACTCAGCTGGTGTCCAAACTCCTTGCACAAAGTACATATCAGTGGTTTCCATAGGTAAGTTACATTAACTACTTGCACCGATCCATTTTGCAGTTGAACAGTAAATTTATCTGGCAGTTCTTTGTTTGGATACACTTCAACTAAACATTTGGCAAAAGAAATACGCTCAAATTTTTCAGTTGAAGCATCCATACATAGCAGCTTACCTACTCTAGATGCTAACCAATTAATTCCCAACGATGACCAGGCAAACAAAGGAATGTTTGTTAATTTTATCCATACTGGAACTGTTTTAATGCTACTACAGTTATTTCCAATATTTACATCCCACGGTTTCACAATAAATAATTTATTCCTCATCACAACAGGGTCAGCCTCTGATATTCTGATTCTATCATCTTCATTTGTGAATTTGAATAGAAATAGAAACCCATCAGATTTGACTGAGATCGAACCACTTAATTTCCAGACTTTCTTAAGGTAGTATAACACAGTAGCATAAGGCAATGGGGTGTCTAAAAAGAAACCTACAAGATAATCTCTCCACATATCATTACCAGCTTGAACAACGTCAGCAGGTGGGATGATAGCTTCACCATTGAATTGCAGTTGAATTTCACGAGGGACAAACTTCCCAGCATTATTCGGTTTGGCTTTGAAAAGCGAGTTCCACGAAAGAGGAGGAATAGGAACAGGAATAGGATTAGAACTAGGAAGAAATGGCAGTGAAGAAGGAGGAAGGGGGCTGACCAACGAGGGGGGAGATGGCAACGAAGAAGGAAGACAAGGTGAAGGTGGATTGGATGGATCTGTCAAGGGGCTGGAAGCAGCTGGCGGAACAAGCAAGGGAGAGGAGGGACAAGGTTGATTGGATTGTCTGGGAAAAGACAGATGAGCGGGAATAGGGGATGGGGGGGCGCGGTCACCATTTTAACCTGTATTAATTATATTAAATCATTTTAACCTATTTTAAACCATTTAATTTATTTAGACTAATTAACCTGTTTTAACTTATTTTAAATCTAATTAATCTATTTTAAAGCTATTTAATCTATTTTAATTATATTTAATCTATTTTAAGTCTATATTAGCTATTTATAACTATTTAAAACTATTTTCTTCTAAATTCCAAACTAAGTAAAATGGATCGGTTTATATTCAAATTCTCGATTTTTTTAAGTGAATATGGTTAATGATGTTATAACCTAAGTTGGGAATTAAATAACATATTTGATTTAATATGATATTTTGAAATCAGAGTTTAGCCTATTTTGGAAATATGACTTTTGAAAGGAAATATAATTTCGAACTATGATTTCAAATGTGATATGATTTCAAAGGTGAATATGATTTCGAAAGTAAGTAATAATTTCGAAAAAGATATGATTTGAATTGAATATGATATTTTGATATCAATTATGAAATGATTTTGGAAATGTAGAAGAACCATCCAGTGTGTAATAAGCGATTGGTTGTTAAAGAGACCGGGATCAGATATTGTCATACTCTCTGCAAATACCGAAAACCACTTTGACAACTGTGTACGCGGTGGAGATTCCAGAATGAAGTAAGATGGTTGGCAACGATCCTATATGAGGTATATATGTGGACCTAACTCCCATGAGTTAGCTTAAGGTGGCTAAAATAGGAGCAATTGATGGGCCAAGTGAGGTCATTCCTTCGATCGGGCACACTCCTTCAATACTATATTCTGACTTTGCGATTGATTTGGTAGCCACCCTCGATTTTTGATTTGGAAGTGTGTTCCGAGGTGGGCGGTAGTAGCTGTTATGGGTTACCACCAGTCCGGAAGTGTAATTGTTATATCTACCCTAGCATTGCCTAGTTGTGCCTTGTCACCTACCCGATTGAGACCACTACGAGTTTGTTTTGTACCATACCTATGGAGTGCCCTCTGACGACGTCCTGTACGGACGAGATTACGGTTTTGTATAGGCTATGGGAATATATAAAAATGTGTTAAGGGGGAAATGGGTAACGCCTTAACGCTATTTTAATAGTTTATCTTACTGTAGACATATTATAATAGCGTATTGTACTACATCTGTGATGACCGCCCATGACTCCTGCACTAAACATGGAAATAGTACGCTGTAAAGTGTGCCAGGCAGCCATGGATGATCGTCAGGGGTAAGTTAAAGCAGCAGAATCTATCGTATTACTCACAGCGCATGGATAAAATACAATAGAGAATATATATAGTGATGCTTCACAAAATAGAATCTCATCAATTAAGCTTCATAATAGTTGAATACAAACATCTGAATAGTCAATACATCAAGCCTCACTACATATCACTCAGAGAATTATACAAGCAGCGGAACACCCAGTACATATAGTAAAGAAATAATATGCAAGCCTCCAGTTCGTCTTCATCATCAGCATTGTTGGAAACTAAGAATAACACCTGTCACCTGCTACCTAGTCTGCCCATCCCAAAATGGATGAACAGCCCAAGGTAATAAGAGTTGAACATAAAACCTTGAGTCAGACAACAGTCTTAGTGAGCGGTAAATTAACTAACAACATACCAAAAGAGCATAAAGGTAAAAGGAATATGAATCCAACCCTCCCACTCCACCTCTTTCTACAGTGATAGCCCCCAGAAACACTAAGTAGAAGTAAACATAGCAAAGCAAACATTTAAAGTAAAGCAATTATCACTCGAGTCAAGGTCAATGTTTTCCAAGTACAAACCCCCAAGGCCTAAACCAAGATCAGATAAGCACCCAGAAAATATTGCTCTTGAGACCGAATGACGATACAACCAAACATCCATGACTATGGCTATCACTATTATCTTTGCTTCGATACCACCGTTAATTGAATGACCGACACATTCTTTCAGTCGTCCGTCAAGGGTTAATGGTAACCCCGGTTCTAGACAGAACTCCGCACGTCGTCGCAGCCCGTGCCTAGGACTATCGAATCTGCCCAAAGTACTCGACTACCAACTGTAGTCTTTTGGGACTATCGAATCTGCCCAGCGTACTCTTGCTTTGAGCCTGCTAGAACCTTCAACAACGATGAAATCTCAGCCTCCTAGTCATCCTCCTCGACGACTATTCCCATACTAGCTCGAGCGCCTCTCGAGCCAACCATTATCCTCAAACTCGAACCATTTCACCGAGTCATCAACATGCTTGGAATGATCCCGTCTGGATTAAACCAAGTCTATCTCACATCATGCCTCGCTTCATCTCATCATAGCAAAGCCTCATCTCAACATCATCATCAAATCTATCCATATGAGCTTTATCATCCGCGTCATATGCCATGAGCAGCTTTTCTTATTCAAGAGCCTTTCCCTTATCTTTTGAATCATCTTCGACCAACTTGTCCAAATCAAATCAATCAATCAACTAATGTATAACAATCAATCAAGTCAATCATTAATCCAAGTAATCAAGCATTCAAACATAATCTAATAAACAATTATAACAATAATGGCAATCTTGTAAATAAAGAGTCCAAATCTAACAAGTATGAATCATGAGCAATATCTCTACAACTTGATGAATGAACTTGCATGGATTAACATGTAATAAAATGGATGTCAAATCATCATGAACAATGGATCTATACTTAAGTTTACGAAGATACATGAAATCACTATTTTAAACACATAATCAAGCCACCAATCCGATATACTCCTTTGGATCCGTGTGAGAGATAACCACCACTCACCGAATCACCTAAACACTTCAAAAGCAACACACTTCAGATCTGGACAGCGAAGGATCTAACTCGATTCTCCAAAATTCCACTTCAAACGATGAAATCTCTCTTCGATGGTTGTAGATCTTCAATCTAAGCTCTTGGAACTTCGATTTGATCTTCGATTTGGATGGAAGGAATTACAAGATTAGAGTGGAGAAAAGAAGTGAAGAAGTGTAGCACTCGAGCTCTCAAAATGGCAGGACTTCGTCGCTTCAAAATCCGGATCCCAAAAAGTGAAGAAACCCCGCGTATTTATAGGCAGATCCTTAGGTCGTCCGCCCCCTTAAGTCGTCCATGACTTATAAAAAAATCCCACGACCTACGACTTACGACTTAGCAGATCCTACGACTTAACTTCATAAGCCCTTACGCGTCCTAAGACTTACGACTTAGCAGATCCTACGACTTAAGTCCTTACGCGACCTAACGACTTAACTGGGATACGACTTAACACCTTTAGGTCGTCTAACGACCTAACTATACGCAACATACTAACATAGGTCATCTACGACCTAACTAACACGCATAGCGACTCAACTTAACTCGACGACTTAACGTCCTTGCGCCTTAACGACTCAACACCCTCGCGACTTAACTATAACGACTTAAGCCTTAACTCGTCCAGTCGCTTATCCTGTTAAGTCGTTCCATTCCCTAAGTCGCTCCACCGATCTAAACTGTAACACGACCTTACCCCTTAGGTCGTCTAAACCCTTAAGTTGCCTACTTCCTTAGGTTGCTCACTAACTTAGGTCGCTGTCTTTTCTTAAGCCGTTCACCCGACCTAACTACCACCCGACCTAAGCTACCACACGACTTATCCTCCAGACGACCTAACTTCTACACGACCTAAGATCTAGTCGTCTTAAACTTTGAACGGTCTAACTTATGGACGATCTAACTCTGAACGAATCAACAACACTAACGTCCTAAAGACAACCGCTCTATAATCTTTTGATCCGTAAAAATACGGGTCGTTACATTCTCTCCCCCTTAGGAATTTCGCCCCCGAAATTCCAAACAAACAAGAGCAATCAAAAACTATTCTGCATGCCTACCATCCATAGCAATCAACAAAATGCGTCCAATTCTAGACTAGCATGCAGAATTCTAAAACTAGAACAAGTTACAATGTCGTGAGATGACACGACACCTTATGGCCATACCTCGAAGAGTTCAGGATGAGCTGCCTTCATCCTCTCTTCCACCTCCCATGTACAGTCGTTAACATCATCACTCCATTGTATCTTGAGCAACCTAACTACCTTCCTCCTAAGCTGTTTCGTGTCAGTTTCCACAACACGAAGCGGCTTACGAGGTCTCTTATCAACTAGGTCAACTTCAAAATCTTCACAGCTATCTGCAGAAACCACCGTATTCGAGTCGTGCACATACTTCCGTAGATACGATACATGAAAAACATTATGCACACCCGCCATCTTTTCTGGTAACTCCAATTTGTAGGCGAGCTTTCCAATTCGCTCGATGATCGGGAATGGCCCAACAAATCTCGGAGTCAATTTTCCTTTCTTCCCGAATCGAATAACATTCTTCAGTGGAGAAATTTTCACAAAAACCATATCACCTACGTCGAATTCCAAATCCTTACGACGCTTATCGGCATAACTTTTCTGTCGGTCTTGGACTGCCTTCATTCGTTGCCGAATGATCTCTATGCAATTCGAAGTCTGTCGAATCATTTATGGCCCAAGTATCAGCTTTTCTCCTGTTTCTAACCAACATGTCGGAGAGTTACACGGTCTTCCATACAATGCTTCATATGGTTCCATACCAATGCTTGACTGGTAACTGTTATTATATGAAAATTCCACCAAATGAAGATGATCTTCCCATGATCCTCCGAAATCCAAAACACATGCTCTAAGGAGATCTTCCAAAACTCGGTTGACTCTCTCGGTCTGACCATCTGTTTGGGGATGATAAGCTGTACTCAAACACAACTTGGTTCCCAGAACTTCCTGAAAGCTCTTCCAAAATCCACTAGTGAACAATGGGTCTCGATCGCTCACTATACACTTCGGAATACCATGGAATCGAACTATCCACTTAACATACAGCTCAGCCAACTTTGATGCAGTCCTGGTTGATCGAACAGGAATGAATCTTGCACTCTTAGTCAAACGATCTACGATGACCCAAATCCCTTCATTTCCCATTCTTGTTCTAGGTATCCCATAAATAAAATCCATCGATATTTGCTCCCACTTCCATGTAGGAACTTCTAATGGCTGAAGCAATCAACTTGGCTTCTTCTGTTCGGCTTTTACCAACTGGCAGTTCATGCACTTGGAAATAAAATTTCCAACATCCTTCTTCATACCTTCCCAGTAATAGGTTCTCTTCATATCCCGATACATCTTATTTCCACCTGGATGAATTGTCAACTTCGAGTGATGACTTTCCTTCAGAACTTCATTTCTCAATTCATCTATATCGGGAACAACTAGTCGTCCTTGCTTCCGAAGCCAACCCTTTCGATCGACCTCGAATCCTTTATCCTTTTCTAGGTCCAATCCAGATTCCAAATCTCGGATAATCTTGACAAGCTTATCGTCTCGCTTTTGGCTCTCGCCAATTCTTTCCATAAGAGTCGGTCTTATCGATAAGTTTGCCAACATCTCAGGTTCCAATTCACATCTGGGCCTGAAGTCAAATCCAGCTAAATGCTCGAGACTCTTCCATTCTGAAAACATGGCTCCCAATCCTGCATGTCTTCGGCTTAACGCATCTGCCACTGCGTTACCCTTTCCCGGAGTATAGGCTATACCAAAATCATATGATGCCAAAAACTCTAGCCATCGTTGCTGCCTAAGATTCAAATCCTTTTGGGAGAAAAGATACTTCAACGACTTATGATCTGTAAACAACTCGAATCGAACTCCCAATAGATAATGTCTCCACATCTTCAAAGCAAATACAATCGCCGCTAACTCCAAATCATGAGTCGGATAATTCCTTTCATGCGGCTTCAGTTGTCGACTTGCATACGCAACAACTTTACCCTTTTGCATCAGCACTACTCCAAGTCCAGTACCACATGCGTCGGTGTAAACCACCATCTCATCATTTCCACTTGGAATAGTCAAAACAGGAGCACTTGTCAATCACTCTTTCACGATTCCGAAAGCTTGCTCACACTTAGCATCCCATCTGAATACATGGTTCTTTTTCATCAATCCTGTTAATGGTGCAGCTATCTTGAAAAAGTCTTTGATAAATCGGCGATAATATCCTGCTAATCCAAGAAAACTTCTCACATCAGATGCATTCTTAGGTCTACCCCAATCCTGGATTGCTGCTATCTTGGTGGGATCAACCGCTATTCCGCTTCCAGAGATAATATGGCCTAAGAACCTCACTTCGCTCTTTCAGAAGTGACACTTCGAAAACTTAGCCTTCAGCTGATGTTTCCGTAAGATTTCCAAAACAATACGCAAGTGCGTCTTGTTCTCTTCTTCAGTTCTGGAATAAATCAAAATATCATCCACGAACACTAGTACGAACTTGTTCAACTGATCTCTGAACACTCTATTCATAAGATCCATAAAATATGCTGGTGCATTGGTCAATCCAAACGGCATTACCAACCACTCAAAGAAACCAGATGATGTCCTGAAAGCAGTCTTCGGCACACTATCCTTAGCCACTCTTAACTGGTGAAATCCCGTTGCTAAATCCATCTGAGAAAACACCTTAGCTTCGTGAAGCTGATCAAACAAGTCATCTATCCTCGGCAATGGATATTTGTTCTTCTTAGTCACTTTATTCAGCTCACGATAATCCACACACAACCTCAACGATCCATCCGTTTGGTTACAAACACAACTGGTGCACCCCATTCAAACACACTACGCCGAATGAATCCTTTTCGTAAAAGATCATCAACCTGCACCTTCAACACTTGTTGTTCCCTAGGCGCCATCCGCCTAAGAGGCATCACAACAGGTCTGGCTCCTTCAACTAGATCGATACGAAACTCGATATCTCTATGCGGTGGTAACCCTTTGACCTCATCAAAGACATCCTCAAATCCATTAGCTATTGGCACCGATGACAGTCCATCCCGTGGAACAACCAGCGAATACATGAAGCTCATGAAGATGCCTTCATCATGCTTACATCGTATCACAACCTTTCGCCCTTCTCCATTCTCGACTGTCACCTCCAACCTTTCACAATCAACCTTTGCTGCATACTTCCTAAGCCAGTCCGTACCCAAAATAATTCCGAACCCCGCAAAGTTCAGAACAAAACAATCACAAACAAAAGAGCAATCATGACTCGATACAACCAAACCACGGCATAGCATACACAGACAGGACGAACCCCCAACTGGATTAGTCACAACCAATGGTCTATCAACAATATCGGGTTCTAAACCCAACCGGCCTACAAGTTCATTACAAACAAAAGAATGCGACGCCCCAGTATCGAATAACACTCTAATTAGGACACCACATATGGAAAGAGTACCTTGAACCACCACACTCTTTCCTTTCTCTTCAGTCGTAGGAGCTTTTGAAGATGATGGAACAGCCTCCAAAGCATAAGCTTGCACAATCTGCTTGTCCTTCCGCGGTTCTGGACAATTCTTCTTAATATGCCCATGCTTGTCACAGTTGTGGCACTTCACCGGCACCTTCGGATTCTTGCAATCTCTGGAGAAATGGCCCTTTTGCTGCTGCTGCTTCCTCTTCTTGTTTCCACCCTGCTGTGGTTTAGACTCTTCCTTGGTTACAGCAACAACAGATCCCTCTTTAGGAAACAGATTCTCGTGCCTGAGAGCTTTCTCCACAAGCTTCTCAAATGGATCGTCCAAATGATCCACCAACTGCCTCCCAAGATAATTGTCCAAGCCTGTCACAAACTTCTCATTCTTCTGATAAGGAGATTCAATATACGACCGGGCATACTTGGACAAAGCTTCAAACTCAGAAACATACTCAAGAACTGATCTTCCATCTTGCTTGAGCTCTACAAACTTCTTAAACAGAACAGATTTCTGAGCTGTAGAGATGAACTTAGCTTCAAATCTGGCTTGGAATTGCTCCCAAGTAATTTCTTCCTCCGGAGTATCAATGGTGATAGAGTTCCACCAATCAGAAGCTCTTCCTTGAAGTTGTCTTGATGCGAGCTTCCTTCTAGTTGCATCCTCGATTCCCAAGTCACCAAAGATCCTTCTACAAGCATCTATCCATCTCTGAACTTCAATAGTTGACTCTGTTCCCATGAAAATCTTTCCTCCAAGAGCAGTATAATCTTTACACAGCTTAGCAAAATCCACCGGTTTTGGAGTTTGAGCTTGAACTCCAACATCTACTGATGGCCCCGGAGCTGGCATCCTTCTCATGATCGAAGTCATCATAGCCTCGAACATAGCAGCATAATCAGCAGCCCCCTCAGTAGCACGGCCTTCCCTAGCAGCTGGTCTCCCTCTTCGACTCATTCTTAATATCTATAAAAGAAATGATCAGCACACCCTGAGAAACAACTGCATAAAGGATTCAAATCTTTCTAAGCTACTATATTATATATAGTAATCATCCATCAAAATACAATTACGTCTCTCATACGTAGTTACATCAGCGAGCATTGGGTAAAATCGATTAACCAATGCTCTGATACCAAATGTGACGACCGCCCATGACTCCTGCACTAAACATGGAAATAGTGCGCTGTAAAGTGTGCCAGGCAGCCATGGATGATCGTCAGGGGTAAGTTAAAGCAGCAGAATCTATCGTATTACTCACAGCGCATGGATAAAATACAATAGAGAATATATATAGTGATGCTTCACAAAATAGAATCTCATCAATTAAGCTTCATATTAGTTGAATACAAACATCTGAATAGTCAATACATCAAGCCTCACTACATATCACTCAGAGAATTATACAAGCAGCGGAACACCTAGTACATATAGTAAAGAAATAATATGCAAGCCTCCAGCTCGTCTTCGTCATCAGCATCGTTGGAAACTAAGAATAGCACCTGTCACCTGCTACCTAGTCTGCCCATCCCAAAATGGATGAACAGCCCAAGGTAATAAGAGTTGAACATAAAACCTTAAGTCAGACAACAGTCTTAGTGAGCGGTAAATTAACTAACAACATACCAAAAGAGCATAAAGGTAAAAGGAATAGGAATCCAACCCTCCCACTCCACCTCTTTCTACAGTGATATCCCCCACAAACACTAAGCAGAAGTAAACATAGCAAAGCAAACATTTAAAGTAAAGCAATTATCACTCGAGTCAAGGTCAATGTTTTCCAAGTACAAACCCCCAAGGCCTAAACCAAGATCAGATAAGCACCCAGAAAATATTGCTCTTGAGACCGAATGACGATACAACCAAACATCCATGACTATGGCTATCACTGTTATCTTTGCTTCGATACCACCATTAATTGAATGACCAGCACATTCTTTCAGCCGTCCGTCAAGGGTTAATGGTAACCCTGGTTCTAGACAGAACTCCGCACGTCGTCGTAGCCCGTGCCTAGGACTATCGAATCTGCCCAGAGTACTCGACTACCAACTGTAGTCTTTTGGGACTATCGAATCTGCCCAGCGTACTCTTGCTTTGAGCCTGCTAGAACCTTCAACAACGATGAAATCTCAGCCTCCTAGTCATCTACCTCGACGACTATTCCCATACTAGCTCGAGCGCCTCTCGGGCCAACCATTATCCTCAAACTCGAACCATTTCACCGAGTCATCAACATGCTTGGAATGATCCCGTCTGGATTAAACCAAGGCTATCTCACATCATGCCTCGCTTCATCTCATCATAGCAAAGCCTCATCTCAACATCATCATCAAATCTATCCATATGAGCTTTATCATCCACGTCATATGCCACGAGCAGCTTGTCTTATTCAAGAGCCTTTCCCTTAGCTTTTGAATCATCTTCGACCAACTTGTCCAAATCAAATCAATCAATCAACTAATTTATAACAATCAATCAAGTCAATCATTAATCCAAGTAATCAAGCATTCAAACATAATCTAATAAACAATTATAACAATAATGGCAATCTTGTAAATAAAGAGTCCAAATCTAACAAGTATGAATCATGAGCAATATCTCTACAACTTGATGAATGAACTTGCATGGATTAACATGTAATAAAATGGATGTCAAATCATCATGAACAATGGATCTATACTTAAGTTTACGAAGATACATGAAATCACTATTTTAAACACATAATCAAGCCACCAATCCGATATACTCCTTTGGATCCGTGTGAGAGATAACCACCACTCACCGAATCACCTAAACACTTCAAAAGCAACACACTTCAGATCTGGACAGCGAAGGATCTAACTCGATTCTCCAAAATTCCGCTTCAAACGATGAAATCTCTCTTCGATGGTTGTAGATCTTCAATCTAAGCTCTTGGATCTTCGATTTGATCTTCGATTTGGATGGAAGGAATCACAAGATTAGAGTGGAGAAAAGAAGTGAAGAAGTGCAGCACTCGAGCTCTCAATATGGAAGGACTTCGTCGATTCAAAATCCGGATCCCAAAAAGTGAAGAAACCCCGCGTATTTATAGGTAGATCCTTAGGTCGTCCGCCCCCTTAAGTCGTCCACGACTTATAAAAAAAACCCCACGACCTATGACTTAAGACTTAGCAGATCCTACGACTTAACTTCATAAGCCCTTACGCGTCCTACGACTTACGACTTAGCAGATCCTACGACATAAGTCCTTACGCGACCTAACGACTTAACTAGGATACGACTTAACACCTTTAGGTCGTCTAACGACCTAACTATACGCAGCATACTAACATAGGTCATCTACGACCTAACTAACACGCATAGCGACTCAACGACTTAACTTAACTCGACGACTTAACGTCCTTGCGCCTTAACGACTCAACACCCTCGCGACTTAACTATAACGACTTAAGCCTTAACTCGTCCAGTCCCTAAGTCGCTTATCTTGTTAAGTCGTTCCATTCCCTAAGTCGCTCCACCGACCTAAACTGTAACACGACCTAACCCCTTAGGTCGTCTAAACCCTTAAGTCGCCTACTTCCTTAGGTTGCTCACTAACTTAGGTCGCTGTCTTTTCTTAAGTCATTCACCCGACCTAACTACCACCCGACCTAAGCTACCACACGACTTATCCTCCAGACAACCTAACTTCTACACGACCTAAGCTCTAGTCGTCTTAAACTATGAACGGTCTAACTTATGGACGATCTAACTCTGAACGAATCAACAACACTAACGTCCTAAAGACAACCGCTCTATAATCTTTTGATCCGTAAAAATACGGGTCGTTACAACATCTCTACTATTAATAATGATACTTCATTGAACTATATTCTTCCGTGTCTTTTTGAACTTCCAAATATACCCTTTCTATCTAATCTCTTATCGTTTAGCGATTCATTTAACCTATATAAAACTCTAATCACCCCCAAATTAAAACATCATTGTCATCGTCATCGATAATCTATTATCGACACCAATCATCCACCATCTGATCACTGAAGTTATCCTGTTACCTTGTGGTTTGACCAGGCAACTAGGCACTCGACATCCAACCTCGATCGGCATTCCAGCCTCGTTCGACATTCCAGCCTCGATCGGCATTCCAGCCTCGTTCGACATTCCAGCCACGTTCGGAATTCCAGCCTCGTTCGACATCTCCCCTCGACCGGCATCGATTCTCGCTCGCCCTGCACTCTTCACTCAACACATTACCTCGATCGGCATAGAGATATCGTTCGGCATTTGTGGTTCGGCACGCAGAGGTTACTCACTTTGCGCTGAGATATCTGGCTACTAGGCCCACCAGGGAAGTCCAACCCATCTTCGTCTATAAATAGAGAGGCAGGGGCACAGTGAAATGGACCTTTTTTCGAGAACACTGGGAGACTCTACCGCTTTAAAGACTCATCCTTTTTACTTAGCAATTGCATTCAAGTAATTGGTGTACGGATTGTATCTATAATCGATTATCAAGTAAAGCAATAAAGATTAACTTCAAAGTGGACGTAGGCAGTTACGCCGAACCACTATAAATCTGGTGTTCTCGTCTTTGCATTTAATTTTGCATATTGCTTTCTGTTTAAATTTATTTTCCTCATTTATCTCTCTACACAATATTTCTCAACGAGGTTAGTGACCAATTTTGCTACTAACACTTTGGTGCTTTCATTGAGAATCGAATTCTCAGACCATAAGGATCTGCTTTGAAGCTACTGGATTGAATAAATCCCCCGAAGGAGATCCGAGTCATTCATAAGACATCTGTTGATTCTACTCAGAGTTCACCAATAACTCTACAATGGAAAGACCACGTACCAGATCAGCCTCTCATAATGGAGACGCCCATAAGACCGCTAGCGTACAACAAGTAGGACCTAGAAATCAGCAAGCAAATCCAGGTGCAGGGACTGCCGCCCAGGACCAAATGTAAGTTGTCACCAGAATAGAGTTCAACTACTTGATGAGAGAGCTCATGGAAAGCAGGAGACAACTTGGAGAGCAGATGCAAGCTAACGCCAACCTTATGGCTCAACTCACTCAACAACAGCATCAGAATGCTGGGGGTAGTCAAGCTCCTTATTCTTCATCTGACAGCTCGACTTCGTCCGATGAACCTCCCAGGCGTAGACGCCGCAAGACTGAAACTACACAGGCAGGTGCTGTCGATCGAACAACTGGGGATCATTTGCACCTCGGAGACCGCAACCGAGCAGGAACGGGAAACTTAGGGGCTGGAGCGCAGGTGGAGGCTGGACGTCCAACTCACCAAGATGCCAATGATGCCGAACCTCAAGAGGCACATTTGGCAGATTGCCAGTAGAGGAGGCATAAACCTGACCAATCCCATAGGACGGACTCCAACCTTCCATCTTCCATACAAACCCCAGACCTAACAGCTATGATCAGACAGTTGATGAAAGAGAATCAAGGCTTGTCGAACGATGATTGGGGGGTTTCCATGAGTCATACTCTGTACACAGATGTTGTCCTACCGGCTGAGTACCCCAGAAAGTTTAGCATGCCAACTATCCCAGCTTACGAAGGAAAGACTGATCCCAGGCAGCATGTGATGAGGTACGAATGGATGATGGATTCAGCTAGAGCGAATGATGCAACCAAGTGTAGATGCTTTCCAATAACTCTATCTGGGATCGCTACCATGTGGTTCACCCGACTTCCTCCGCGGTCCGTATCCAGTTTCGAGGAGTTGGCGAAGAAATTTATAGAACAGTTCAGAATACATGCTACTCGTCCCAAGGACGTGATGTCTCTATCAAGTGTGATCCAAGCTCCAAGGGAATCGTTGAAGGAGTATTTGCAGAGATTCCATGTTGCGGCTACTAAATTTAGTAATCCCAATGATCACGCGATTCTTATGGCTGTGATGCGAGGTATGGATCCGGAGTCAGAGTTTGGAGATTGGTTGGCAGGAAAACCTCCGACAACGCTAGGGCGTTTTTACTCAAAGGCTCATCAGTTCATAAGAAGAGAGGAAGCCAGGTGGATAAGGCAAGATAAGGCACCGGGGCCTGTTCAGGAGACCATGAAAAGAAACATTGCTGTGAAGCAATCCGGAGACAACTCGGGGAAAGTTCAGGTCAATGTCCAGAACAAGCCCGGGAAATCTAAGGAATTCGGAGGAAGAAATCAGGGGAAGAAGAGAGAAGCGGGGAAATGGAAGTCGAGAATTCCAACCTACAACGAATACACCCCACTGAATGCATCCCTTGAGAACATTTTCCTTATAACTTGCAATGCCTTTCAATACAGAAAGCCGCGCCCAAAGGAGTCAACCGAGGAACAAAAGCGGACTGGGAAGTATTGCCGCTTTCATGAGACTTATGGGCACAATACTTAAGAGTGCAGACACCTACACGACGCTATAGAGAAGTTGATCAGGCAGAAAAAGTTGCAGGAGTTTGTAAAGAATCCGCAAGAAGGTGGACAGGGAACGTCTAATCCCGGTCATGCACCAGCTCCACGTCACCCTGAGGAGCCTTCTCGGACTGTGGGCAGACTGGTCATAAACACGATCATCGGCGGACCTTACCCTGCAGATAAGAACCGGCAATAAATGGAGCGATATGCTAATTCCCCGAGGCATGCAGATTTTGAGTGTTATTCCAACGTGGAGGATGGGACCCGTGCTAAACAGCTGCGCATGATGACAGACGATATAGTATTCAGGAGCAGAGATGCTGACTAGGTGGAGGCTCCTACCATTGACCCGATGGTCATATCTGCGACAATCCTGTCGGCTTTTGTAAAAAGAATTTTAATTGATTGTGGAAGTTCTATCAATATCATCTTCAAGAAGGCTTATGACCAGATGAAGATGGAGACGAAGGATTTGAAGCCATCTAAAGCTCGTATACATGGCTTTAATGGCGCAGCGACTGATGCAGTGGGGTATGTTGAGTTGCCAGTTGAACTGGGACAAGGTTAGCATAGGAGGGTGCAAATCCTACCTTTCGTAGTTTTGGATGTAGATTCTCCATACAATGTGTTTTTGGGCCGACCGGCCTTGGCTGAGTTTAGGGCAGCATTGGCCCCGTGGTGTTTGACTTTAAAATTTCCGACTGACAAAGGAGTAGGTGTTGTTCATAGCAACCAAGTGACCGGTCGTGCCTGTTATGTGGCTGAGCTCCGAGAAGCCCAATGGAGGGAGAAAGGAAAGGTTGCGGACAATTTCGTCCGCATTCAGAATACTGACAATTGACAAGTAATGCCCGAGCCCTGGCTCGGGCATGATTCTCGGATCTTCGGAGACATAGATCCGAGAGACGACGATGAGGAATCCAGGAAAGAAAAAGAAGCACCGGCTGAACTGACGATTGACATTTCAGTCAGCCAAGATGATCCATCGCGAGTACTAAAGATTGGATCACAACTCAGCCCCTCGATGACCAAAGACCTTAGTGATTTCCTCCAAGCGAATCTCGATGTTTTCGCTTGGACACATTCCGACATGTGCGGGATCTCTCCCGCTATTACGAGTCATATGTTAAACATAGACCTGAAGTACGTCCCAGTTAAGCAAAAAAGGAGAGGAATGGACCCGAAGAGGTCCGCCGCTCTCAGAGAGGAGGTGGACAAACTCAAAGCCAATGGGTTCGTCCGCGACGCCCTCTACCCTGAATGGGTATCAAACCCCGTGCTGGTAAAAAAGGCAAATGGGAAGTGGAGAACTTGCGTGGATTATTCCGATTTAAACAAAGCGTGCCCTAAGGACAGTTTCCCATTGCCTAGAATTGATCAGTTGGTTGACTCCACTACAGGACACGAGTTGTTGTCATTCATGAATGCGTACTCGGGATACAATCAGATCCTGATGCACATTCCGGACCAAGAGCACACCAGTTTCGTCATAGACGTTGGGCTATATTGCTATGTAGTAGTGCCTTTTGGATTGAAAAATGCGAGGGCGACGTACCAGCGTTTGGTGAATCGAATGTTTAAAGGTCAGATTGGTAAACAATGGAAGTCTATGTGGATGACATGCTCGTGAAGTCACGACAGTCAAACGACCACATTCGAGACTTAGCAGAGATGTTTGGCATACTTAGGTATTATGGGATGAAGATCAACCGTCTGAAGTGTTCATTCGGCGTTGCGTTAGGGAAGTTTTTGGGATTCATTGTTAATGCCCGGGGAATTGAAACTAACCCGAAAAAGATTCAAGCTATTCGAGATATACAAGTGCCCAGAACTATAAAACCGGTACAAAGCTTGAATGGGAAGGTGGCTACACTAAGTCGATTCATATCCAGAGCCACAGACAAGTGTATTCCCTTCTTCGATATAATAAAGAAAGGAAAGAGGAATTTCGAATGGACATCCAACTGTGAAGCATTCCGAGATCTGGTAAGGCATTTGGAAAGTCCTCCAGTGCTATCGAAACCAGTAGACCACGAAATGCTGTACGTATATTTGGCCGTATCCCCGCATGCTATAAGTGCGGCTTTGGTCCGCGAGGAGGACCGAGTCCAAAAGCCGGTGTACTACGTTAGTAAACGTTTAACAGGGGCAGAAAGAAACTATCCTAAAATTGAGAAATTTGCCTATTGCTTGGTGATTGCATCACGTAAGCTGCGTCCATACTTTCAAGCACACTCAGTCAGTATCTATACCGATCAACCCTTGCGACAGGTACTCCAAAGACTAGAAACTTCTGGAAGGATGTTAAAATGGAATATCGAGTTGAGTCAGTTCGATATTACCTACCTGCCACGAAGAGCCATACAAGGGCAAGCATTAGCAGATTTCATCGCTAAGTTTACTGTGTCAGACGAACCAAATAGTCATAGTGTCATTCCCCCCATTCGATGGAAATTGTACACCGATGGGGCATCAAACGACCGTTGCTCTGGGGCTAGTGTAGTTCTTGTGACTCCAGAAAATCGATCGATTTGTTATGCTTTGAAGCTCAATTTCCCGGCTACGAATAATGAAGCAGAATATGAAGCATTGATTGCTGGTTTAAAGCTTATTGGAGAACTCGGGGTAAAGTCAGTTGAAATCTTTTGTGACTCCCAGCTGGTGGTGTACCAAGTGCGAGGAGATTACCAAGCAAGGGGACAAAAGCTTGCTCCGTACCTTGCTCTGGTTCAGGAACTATTGATGAACTTCGAACATTATGACATTTCGCACGTCCCGCGTGAACAGAACAAGGAAGCCGACTCGTTGGCCAAATTCACAAGTACTAGCGATGCACAGCAAATGGGATTAGTTCCCGTCAAAACCTTACATGCTCCAAGCATAGATGCGATGGAGGTCAATTTTGTGTTGGAAACAGAAATCGAGAAGGAGTCATGGATAACCCCATTCAAGTTATACCTGATAAACGGGACTTTGCCCGAAAGAAGAAGCGAAAGACGACAGGTCATTCGCAAAGCCGCGCGATATGTGATGCAGGATGGAGTAATGTATCAGAGGGGGTTCTCGGTCCCCTTACTACGGTGCATTTCCCGTGATGAGACAAAGCGGGTCTTGGAGGAGGTTCACGAAGGAGAATGTGGTGACCATACTGGAGGGCAGACACTAGCAAAAAAGATCCTCCGCTACAGATACTATTGGCCAACTGTGAATCAGGATGCTGCAGATTATGTAAGAAAATGTGACAAGTGTCAAAGATACGCGAAAATCCCGAGAGCTCCACCGACGGAACTCACGCAAATGGTTAGTCATTGGCCGTTTGCAATCTAGGGAATCGACATAGTCGGTTCTTTGCCTATATCCAAAGGTGGTGCGAAATACGCGATAGTTGCAGTCGACTACTTCACCAAATGGGCCAAGGTAGAGCCTTTAGCCACAATCACCTCCAAGAAAGTCATTAATTTCGTTGTACGAAACATTATATGCCGCTTTGGCCTCCCGCGAACCATTATTACAGACAGCGGAACTCAATTTGAAAGTAGAGAATTCAAATATTTCTGTTTAAAGTACGGCATTGAGAAAAAGTTCGCCGCCGTTGCTCATCCGAAGGCTAATGGACAAATTGAAGCTGTGACCAAAATAATCAAGTCCATATTGAAGAAGCGTTTGGAAAAGGCTGGAGGCAAGTGGGTAGATGAACTTCCAACAGCGCTATGGGCTTATAGAACTACCCACAAGTCCGCGACTGGCCACACTCCATTCGCATTGGCATACGGCTCGGAAGCTGTTATACCCGTGGAGCTTGAGGTTCCATAACATCGGGTGACGCATTATGATCCTAGGACGAATCAGGATCTCTTGTTGGAATCACTGGACTACGTTGATGAAAAACGCGAAGAGGCTGAGTTAAGGGCAGCAGCATACATGCACCGAGTTAAGCGATATTACAACGAAAAAGTCCGCCCAAGAATCTTTGATGTGGGTGATCTCGTTTTGAAACGAGTTTTCCCGGTACCATCACGTATGAATCCCAACTGGGAAGGTCCATATGTCGTTGAACGGAAGCTTGGAGAGGAAACTTTCAAGCTAGCGACCGTTGATGGCATGACACTCCCCCGAGCATGGAATAGTGAACATTTGCAACGTTCTTACATTTAGTTTGTTTCTTTCGTGTTTTAGGTGCAGTTTTTTTCCGTATGTTTTTGTTTCATTGTTTCTTAGTTTCTTTTTGACCATGTAATCGGACAATTTAGTTTGTTTTCATTAATAAAGTCTTGAAGCCATCTTTTCTATAGATTACCGATGTTTCTGTGCCTTATAATCCAGTGACAAACAACTGGAGTTACATTATTCTGTCTGACGTACGAACTCGCATAAACGACTCGAATCTCCAAGTCCCCTGAATGCGGACTGGAGTACTCTAAGTCCCCGGAGTGCGGACTAGAGTATAAATGACTTAAATCTCCAAGTCCCCTGAATGCGGACAGGAGTACTCTAAGTCCCCGGAGTGCGGACTAGAGTGTAAACGACTTAAATCTCCAAGTCCCCTGAATGCGGACTGGAGTACTCTAAGTCCCCGGAGTGCGGACTAGAGTATAAACGACTTGAATCTCCAAGTCCCCTGAATGCGGACTGGAGTACTCTAAGTCCCTGGAGTGCGGACTAGAGTATAAATGACTTGGATCTCCAAGTCCCCTGAATGCGGACTGGAGTACACTAAGTCCCCGGAGTGCGGACTAGAGTATAAACGACTTGTATCTCCAAGTCCCCTGAATGCGGACTGGAGTACTCTAAGTCCCCGGAGTGCGGACTAGAGTATAAACGACCTGAATCTCCAAGTCCCCTGAATGCGGACTGGAGTACTCTAAGTCCCCGGAGTGCAGACTAGAGTATAAACGACTTGAATCTCCAAGTCCCCTGATTGCGGACTGGAGTACTCTAAGTCCCCGGAGTGCGGACTAGAGTATAAACGACTTGAATCTCCAAGTCCCCTGAATGCAGACTGGAGTACTCTATGTCCCCGGAGTGGGGACTTGAGTATAAACGACTTGAATCTCCAAGTCCCCTGAACGCGGACTAGAGTACTCTAAGTCCCCAGAGCGTGGATTTAAAAATGTTTTAAGTACCAAAAATGTGAAAACGGATTGGAGGTTCATGTGGCTCACAAGAACTTGAGTTTTGACCACAATTATACAGAAAGCTAAAAAACAGGAGTCGTTTAAAAGACGAAGAAACTAAACTTTATTCATTAATCCCAAAATGGGGTTGTACAACCACTCCTCCAAAACTCAGAGTCAAAAGTTTGTCTACCTTGACTACGAAGGAAAATAAATGAAAGTAATTACATGATCTAAACTAAACCTCGTTGAACGAGTGTAGTGGCTAGTTCTTCGATATCTTTAGCTTCTTTTCCTCCTTTGTTTTCTCGGATGACTCCTCCCCCACACGCTTTCTCTTAAACGTTTTGCTTGGCAAAGAAGCGGTGTCAGGATTGGGTAGAGGAACATCCAGTGGTTTGGATTTGCCAGGAAGAATGACTTTTAGAGGCCTGTTCAACGGGTCATCAAGTTCTATTACTTGGGGCTCGGCCTTGATTTCAACCTTCTTCTGTTTCTCTTCATAAAGCTGCTCCTTCATACTCACTTTCGAAGTATGTCCTAAGGCGCCCGTAATTTCAATTTCATAACTCCCTTCGACGGGGGACGAAGTTTCGGACTTATCATCGTCAAGCGCCCCAATCACCTAAGCATCAGGATCGGGGGTTACTCCCGTGTGAGTAGCATCGCTCGTTTTCCCCATCTCCTCCTTGGTGTCATCGCTTCTTGGAGTCGGTTCAGGATCAGAGCGGCCTGCATAAAAACACAAAGGACGAACGTTAGAATCAATAACCTCTCACCGAAAGTGTCGGATCTTTAAACTTCAAGAAGAAGAGTTTTATACCGGTTTCTTACTGGCTTTCAGCCATCCAAGGAGTCTCACCCTATAGAATGGGGGATAGCACGTGAATGCCGAGGCCGGGATCTTCCGGATCGTAACCAACGTGTTGCTCGAAGGGATCAAGTGCTGGCCGATCGGCCGATTGAGTAGAAGGAGGAGCCGCAGCCTCAGTTCTAGACAGACCAGCTATGTCATTTTTCTCCTTTGATGGAGAAGAGGCTTTGCCAAAGAGGGCCATTGCTGCAGACAAGTCTGAAGGCTCGTTCCCCCTGAGAAATTCTTTCACTAAAGCATCTTCATCGACCTCCTCGACACCCGATTCCACCTTTCTAATCTTTATTAAAGTTTCCCATGCCTCGGCTAGGGATTCAAGGTAGCCCTCACCAAGAAAAGTCAAGTCCTGATGCATGAGAACATGGGCGTTGTATTCAGCTATTAGCGGGTCGAACATACACTTGATCTCCTCTCTACCGGCCTCTGTAGCCGCCTCAAGGCGAGAGTTAATCTCCGCAGATGCTATTTATTTGCCCTCTTCACGGGCTTCATCCTTCACCATCCCGACCTTTGAAAGCTCATCGTCGAGCTTTGCCTTCAAGAGTCGTGTAGCAACAATCTCGTTGCAGTATCGTTGGGACTCTTCTTGAGCAACTATCTTCTCTTCTTTCTCCTTAGAGAGTAGCTCCTTCAACTCTTTAACCTGCAGGACGAGTGCATCCCTTTCTTTTTGAACGGAGTCCTTTTCTAAAGCTAGGGCTCCACAGCGTTGGACCGCTTCGTCAAGTTCCTTTTTATGAGTCACCTCTAGACGAGTAACGGCCTCCGCAGTATCTTTAGCGCTCTGTTCGGCAGCCTCGAGTTGGGATTTGAACGAAGCGAGCTCTTCATCCTGATTTTTGATAATATCTTTATCGAAGAAAGCTTCAAGCTTCAAGCGATCGATTTCCTGTTGACGCTCAACGGAGACTTCCAAGACTTTTTCAACTAAATGAACAAACGCGTCATGTTGAACATAAACGTTGTTGTTGCAAGCGATGACACTCTGCTTAACTTGTCCCGGAATGTGATGAATTGTTGGAAGGAACTTCAGGCCGTCAAAGCAGATTTTGGGAAATTTAACTTTAAGCTCGGCCAGCTTCTCCGATATCGTCGGGTCTGCTGCAGGAACAGGGGGAGGTGGCTTTGAAAGTTCCATTCTCTTACGATGTTCCCGAGACTGTCGTGTGCTAGATGAACCGGGATGTTGATCATGGGAAACATCATGTTGAGACCCCTTCTGCGAAAACTTCTCTCTGCCTTGCTCTGTTTGAGAAGGGAGATCGCGGGAGTATGAAGATTGGCTGTGTGATTTCTTTCAATAAGTCGACTCTCGGGGACGGTTGTCTCGGTCTCCAGAGTCGTCTCTGTCCCGGCGCTTGCCGGAGCCCGAATTGTAACGACCCGCTATTTTGGACCATTCGCATCCATTATAAGTGTATAGGTAGACACTCATGCCGGAATTGAATTGCTCAAAATACCGCGTTGTTAATTTAAATTTGGCAAAACTGAACATATACAGTAAATAAATAATCACAGATCACAGACACAGAGTAATAAATGCAGCGGAAATCAAAGAGATAGTAGTTCATGAAGCTACTATATGAATATATAAAATACATCAGAGTTTACAACAGAAGAGTAATACGATACATCAGAGTTAAACCAGATACAACGGAAGAGTAACACGATACATCAGATACAAATCAGAATACATCACTGGAATCATTGAATACTGAAAGCAGAATAGATGGCTGGATCTTCAAGCAAAGCTTCAACTTCAAAGGTGAGTCTCGAATACTGGTACACTCAGTCTGACCCGAGCGTAAAGCAAAACACAAAACACTCGAGTCAGGATTAACATTCTTATATTAATAAATCCAACTCAAGTGAAATAGCAATTGAAATACAAGTAACTCAAAGGATGTTGGAATAATCATCATTTAAGGATCCGTTAAACTATCTACTATGTAGTAATATATGCTAAGTAGATAATGTCTATCAGTAATATGTAAAGATATCAAAATAGCGTTAAGTCATGGCCCATTCCACCCTTAACACATTTTTATTCCCAAAAGCATATACAAGACCGTAGTTTCCCCAAAACCGGAAGTCACCAGAGGGCAATCCATATACTAAAGGTACAAATCAAAATCGTAGTGGTCGCGTATAAATGGAATACAAGTATGACAAGGCACATGAGGCAATACCCAAGGTAGTGATACTACCGTTCGCCTGATCCGGACTGGTGAGAACGCAACGCCGCAGCACCCGCAACACCGTGAAACAACACTCCCAAAATCAAGGGTGCACCAATCGACAACAAGTATAAGTAGTTCGAAGAAGTGTGTCCACTTGAGGTAGCTAATCCTCCATTGGCCCGGCACAGCTCCTGTTTTAGTCATTTCCAATTTGACACAAGTGTCAAGGCTATCCATCATCGTTCTCTTTCTTCAGTCAACACGTACATCAATCCAACCACTTCATTCTGGATCATCACTCCGCGTATAGTTATTAAAGTGGTTTTCGGTTTAGATAGAGAGTATATCCATAACCGAATTCCGGTCTCTTTAATAACTTCCGTAATTATTTCACCGATTGGTCGTTTATTTATTTCAAAAACCAAATCCAATTCAATTTCAATTTCAATTCGTAAACCAACATTTCATTCACCTTTCTAAACAATTTCCATAATTTACGTTTCAAAACTTCCACATTATCATTTCAAAATCTTATAATTCAATTTTCAATTTCTTTTTAAACAATTCAAATATTGACTCAAGTTTGAATATAAGTTTCATTTCGAAAACATTTAAATTAATTTAATTTAACATTTAAATCAATTTAAATTCATTTATCAATTTCATTCAATATTTATTAAGTTAATTTGCCATTCAAAACAATTTCTATTAAATTTCCAATTCATTAAATCCATTATTTAAATTCAACTTACAAATTAAATTATATTCATCAAACCAAATTCTTTAAATTTCAAGTCTTACATTAATTTCAATAAATCACATTTTATTTCTTGTTAAAGAAATTCAATCTCACTTATTTACTAACTTAAATAATTTTTCAAAACTTAATTAATAAAGAAACTCAATTTCAATTATTTACGCAGTAAAATTCACTTATTCAAAAATTCAATTTCACTTATTAAAGAATTCAATTCAATATAATCATTAACTAATTCAATCTTATTTAATTATTAAATAATTCAAAACTTAATTATTAAATAATTTCAAAGTTTAATAATTTCAAACTTAATTATAATTTCAAACTTAATTATTAAATCATTTCAAACTTTAATAATTTCAAACTTAATTCAATCATTTCTCAAATTTAACAACATTCTTTCATCAATTACATTGTTAATATTTTGTTTCAGATTATTAAATATTAACATTTTCCTTTCATTAAAATTCAAATTTCAACTTCATTTCAAAACCATATTATTTATTCAAATAAAATCTTCATTTTATTTTTAAATCAAATTATTGACCAATCGAGTTTTATTTAATTCACTATCCTAGGTCAAAGTTCAATTTGGGTATTTATCATTTCAACCCGATTCCAATTCAATTCAAAATCAAAACAAAGTAAAGGGAACTTGCAGTGTGATAACTGGGATGGTGTCAACGTAAATAAACAAGCAAAAACAACAAACAATAACAATCCAATAATCAATTCAAATAATCCCGAAATAACCGTATTAATTCGCATTGTTATTTGTACGAATTAATATAATTATTTCTAGAATCCACACTATCATTTCATGCAGATTAAAGATTATTCCACTAATTATTTATACGGTTTTTCACTTGTCATTCAATTACAATTTTATACTACAACAATAAATCCAATATACGACGATGGTTCAAAGTGTAATTATCACTATTAACTTAACAAATAAAAGGGGTCATATTCAACTAATCAAATTCAGCATATGTGTCGATCCTACGTCAAATTTACTTGCATAATATTTATCACTTTATACATTATAATTTTAACGTCCAATTGTAAACATCAAACAATCAATCATTTAACAACCAAACTGGATTATCATTGCATATATAACATATAATGGTGTCAGATGTCATAGGTGAACTAATACAGGTAATAACAGTGTAAATATCAAACAGCAGCATATTTCAATTGTCGTTTCAATTGAAATCAAATTTAATAAATAAAAGAACGTTAATCGTGAGTGAGTGCTCAACTTTCGAGGCTAGAGAACAAGAAGATGATACAAACACAAACACAGATACAAACACAAGCTAGTGGGACAACAACCAGATAGGAATCACTGCGACAAGTTTGATATTAGAAAAGTAAGCTGAGATAGAGACTAGAGATCAATGAAACGAAGTATATTACCTATAAAAAAATCAATTTAAAACATATGTTTAAAATAAGATGTATATACATTTATTTTTAAATCAAATTAAAAATCCCAACCCATAAAATATTCATATAAAATTGAAAACTGAATTCATATATATACTTACATATAAACCAGTGTATGTAAACGTACATACAAAACTTAAACTCATGTTCTATTTTAGAATAGTATATATTGTTGTATGAGACATATATCTATTTAAATCATATTTAAAAATCAATATGTAACTTGAAATACAAATCGAAATAAAACACCTAGTTTATGTGTATATGAGCACCTAACAGGCCAGACTTTATAATAAAATGTATATATATAATACTAATATAAAACTACAAAACAGGTAAGATATAAGATATATATTTATATAATACTATCAGCCGAAAACATCTTGTATATGTATGTATATATAAACAGGAAAAACTATGTTGTAAATAGATACAAAATCATGATATAAAGTCTTTAACACAATTATATACCTAGATGTAAACTATATTTTACAGGCATACCAATGATAATATATATGCAAGAATACAGTAACCCATATGCACATTTCAACCACCACCCGTAAGAAAAATATGTATAAGATGATAATTTAAAACTTAAATAAACAACCAAATATAAATAACAACTTGTATGGTATAATATTTAAAACAAAATATATATAGAACTGAAATATATATAAACAATATAACAACTTATAACGAAAGCTCAGGTATGTTTCAAACAATATAACTCACACACAAACAACTATGTATACGACCAATAGTATATATCAATAGATTTGAAAACTAGTATAAAACATACATATAACATATATTCGGATATACAAATGTAAAACTCTCGGCATATCATAAAAATTATAACCACTGGAAAATAAACAACAAAAATACTAAAATTTTGAACCAATATAATCATATTTTTGAGAATTTGAAATAACCTTTCATATTATATATAAAACACGTATAACTTACAAATATGTATACCTTATTTGCATAAACTTCCATATACATACAACAGATTGTACATAATTTATGAGTAATATAGTTTGCAAAGTTTCATACATATAAATATCTGCATACGCAAAATATATATATAAACTGCCGTAACAATTTACTCATATAAACTACCTTATCCAAGACTTAAGTATATATGTATAGATACTAACTTACTTACATATATAGTATGATATATATATACCTTAATATCTCTCCAGAGAAGCTCGGCCTGGAAGGAGGGTTGAGGCAGAAGAAAGAAGATGGGTAGGCGAGGCTGAAGCTAGGGGTGGTGATACTCGGTGATGGGTTGAAGGCCGTGATCTAGAGTGGCTGTCGAGGAGATGGGGAGTGTGTTTCGGTGACAGCACGGCAGAGGCTTTGGCTTAGAAGAAGAGAAAGGAAAAGTTTGAGGCTTTGGCTTTAGTAGATGGGGAGTGTGTTTCGGTGACAGGTGGGATGTTTGAGGAACGGAATTTGCGAATGGATTCGATGGATTAGAAGAAGAGAAAGGAAAAGTTGGGGATGCCAGCGCTTTGGCTGCCGTGACTTGGTGTTGCACTCGGCCATTGATGCGTCTGTGAGTGGAAAAGAAAAGGAAGTTAAAAGAAGAAAATGTGAAGATAAAAGGCCACTGGCGATTCACATAAAAAAAATTCGAATGAATAAAGTAGGCAGTAAAGAACCAATAGCCATAGAAAATGAAAGGGCAGCCAGCGTACCACCAGACAGTAAAGGCTGAATACATTAATGTATATAGTTATTGAGTTGTACGGTACGAAATGAAAAGATGCAAAACCAAAGGACTCGGTTGTGGAACCGATACGCTAGGCAATTCGTAGATCGTTCCACACTCGAACTCCAAACTACAAAATGAGTATACTACGAAGATCGCCATGGCAAGACGATCAAAATAGTATATAGATATCGTAGTATGAACATCCGGTCAAAAAATAATATTCGGTGCTGAAAATGCTGCCATTTTGCCAGAATTAAGGTAGACAAAGCAATAACAGTCAAAATTTTGAGAGACGATAGATGACGTCTCACTCAGAAGAGGATTTGGAAATTTTCTATAGAAAAATATTCAGGTTTGAAAAACATTTTAATTTCATTGCTTTTTAACTGATTGAATCGAAGTAAATTTACGCGTGAAATAAATTTCCATAATTTCAGACGAAAATTTACCAGTCGCTATGTTTAACTAGACGTATTCCAAATATTAAATTTTTATTTCAAAATTTTATCGTTTAAAATTTCACAAAATTTCAACTAATTACGTTATTAAAACCGTTGAAATTTACGGGTCGTTACATTCTCCCCCACTCAAAACTTTTCGTCCCCGAAAAGGAACGAGGTAGGAGAATAGAAACAACCAGAAAGGAAAACAAATTTGAAATACAAAATAACAATTAATTTAAACCATATAAATTCAAATTTCAATTAATTGATATTCAATAATTGATTTAATCCATTTGATTTCACTAAAATCAACCTCAACTATTTCTAAATTCATTATCTTATTATCCAATTATCTTCAATTTACAATTTTTAAAACCATAAATTTGAATAGTCTTTTATTATAATCTTATTTTCTTCAACAATTTTAAATTCTTCTTTATTCCAATTATCGTTAAATTTATTCTACTTAATATATCTAATCACATATATTTAACCCATATAAATTAATTTAAAACATAAAAGTTTCGATTTAAATTAATTTACATCTATTAATTTCTTTTAAATTCAAGGTATTTTCATATGTTGATCAACTTTCAATTTTATTAATTCTTTCAAAACAAATTTATTTCATATTAACTGGGTTTACTAATTATCCTATCTAACTCTATTAACATCTTTATAATCAAAATTTAGTGTATAACATTTATTATAAACACTCAAATTTTGTTTATAAATTCAATTTATCTTATATATTATCCAATTACATATTCAACTTCTGAATGATTTAGGTAAGTTGTATTAGAATGCAGTTGAACAATATACAAATAAAATTTTCCTTATTCAATTTTTCGAGTTTAAATATTTGTTCCAAATTTTGGTTTTATTTATAATTAAAATCATCCTTTAACAAAATTTAAGAATTAGATTTCCGATTAACTTAAACAGTTTAGAGATATATATAATATATTTATATCAAATCAAATTAAATTTTAAAATAAGATACTTATATATATATAAATCAAATTATACTGAAGAAATTCAAATCAAAATATTTTTTTCAAAACAAAACCGTAGCAAAGCTATAGAATAGTATCTCCACTTTGAAACTCGAAAATGAACGTCGATGATGCGGCCGCCATCACCGAAGTTATTTTCCAGCGACAAAGAGAAGAGCACTTATCTAAAATTTCTATGAAATGATTTTTATTCGAAAATACTTTAGATAATACATTTTAAACCTTTTAAAACCAAGGTTTGAAATTTTCGAAAAATTAAATTCTCAAATTCTTGATTTAAATACATTTCAAATTTCAAATCAAATTATAGCCAAGTTTATGAATTCATTTATTGATATTGAAATAGTAAATTGTTTACAAAACAATACATGAAAATCGAATATTATCATTTCTGACAATAATTCATTAAAAATTTAGTTAATATAATCATACAAAACTATTTTGTTTACCATATTTTGAAAACAATATTGTGTCGGTTTGTTCTGTTCAAGTGTTTTGGAAATCCTATCGATAGCGTTGATCAGACGAATCGATCGAAAACCCAAATCAACATCAATAACTCAAACAACACAATATAAAAACATTTTTATATTAATTTACAAATCCACATCCTCGCTCGACTACATAAGAATAGATTTCAAAGCAACGATAGAGATTCAAATTTTGATGGACTCAAATCAAGGAGAATTTCGATTCGATGATAAGTTCGAAACAAGGATATGATGATTAAATAACAAGGTAGAAATATTTAATAAGTTTATATATATCGCGGGCAACCTTAACCGGGTCGACCGTAACTTTAAAAATAAGATCGGTGTAGAATTCCGAGGTAAATCGACATTCGATCTCAAGAAATAAAATTCAGATATAGTAGGAGATAGATAGTATCGTAAACCGAGGATACAGAAATCTCCGGTAAATCAATGCCAATTGTAAAGGAGTTTTTCTCCTCTACGAATCATTCAAAGATTTGCGAGACCGCCGATCTATTATAGATATCATTCAAAATGGAGTTATGGAGTGCTCTAGAATTGAAAGAAGACGAATAGTGAAAGACACGAATGAATTTCGGAACCGAGGGGAACGTTCCAAAATTCAAAGGAATTGACTCAAAGGAAGAGATTGAAACTCGAATGAGAGTGATTCTGTAAATACATTTACCCTATATGTTAAGTCTTGCCTAGAGCTAACAAAGCTCTGATACCAACTGTAACGACCCGCTATTTTGGACCATTCGCATCCATTATAAGTGTATAGGTAGACACTCATGCCGGAATTGAATTGCTCAAAATACCGCGTTGTTAATTTAAATTTGGCAAAACTGAAAATATACAGTAAATAAATAATCACAGATCACAGACACAGAGTAATAAATGCAGCGGAAATCAAAGAGATAGTAGTTCATGAAGCTACTATATGAATGTATAAAATACATCAGAGTTTACAACAGAAGAGTAATACGATACATCAGAGTTAAACCAGATACAACGGAAGAGTAACACGGTACATTAGATACAAATCAGAATACATCACTGGAATCATTGAATACTGAAAGCAGAATAGATGGCTGGATCTTCAAGCAAAGCTCCAACTTCAAAGGTGAGTCTCGAATACTGGTACACTCAGTCTGACCCGAGCGTAAAGCAAAACACAAAACACTCGAGTCAGGATTAACATTCTTATATTAATAAATCCAACTCAAGTGAAATAGCAATTGAAATACAAGTAACTCAAAGGACGTTGGAATAATCATCCTTTAAGGATCCGTTAAACTATCTACTATGTAGTAATATACGCTAAGTAGATAATGTCTATCAGTAATATGTAAAGATATCAAAATAGCGTTAAGTCATGGCCCATTCCACCCTTAACACATTTTTATTCCCAAAAGCATATACAAGACCGTAGTTTCCCCAAAACCGGAAGTCACCAGAGGGCAATCCATATACTAAAGGTACAAATCAAAATCGTAGTGGTCGCGTATAAATGGAATACAAGTATGACAAGGCACATGAGGCAATACCCAAGGTAGTGATACTACCGTTCGCCTGATCCGGACTGGTGAGAACGCAACGCCGCAGCGCCCGCAACACCGTGAAACAACACTCCCAAAATCAAGGGTGCACCAATCGACAACAAGTATAAGTAGTTCGAAGAAGTGTGTCCACTTGAGGTAGCTAATCCTCCATTGGCCCGGCACAGCTCCTGTTTTAGTCATTTCCAATTTGACACAAGTGTCAAGGCTATCCATCATCGTTCTCTTTCTTCAGTCAACACGTACATCAATCCAACCACTTCATTCTGGATCATCACTTCGCGTATAGTTATTAAAGTGGTTTTCGGTTTAGATAGAGAGTATATCCATAACCGAATTCCGGTCTCTTTAATAACTTCCGTAATTATTTCACCGATTGGTCGTTTATTTATTTCAAAAACCAAATCCAATTCAATTTCAATTTCAATTCGTAAACCAACATTTCATTCACCTTTCTAAACAATTTCCATAATTTACGTTTCAAAACTTCCACATTATCATTTCAAAATTTTATAATTCAATTTTCAATTTCTTTTTAAACAATTCAAATATTGACTCAAGTTCGAATATAAGTTTCATTTCAAAAACATTTAAATTAATTTAATTTAACATTTAAATCAATTTAAATTCATTTATCAATTTCATTTAATATTTATTAAGTTAATTTGCCATTCAAAACAATTTCTATTAAATTTCCAATTCATTAAATCCATTATTTAAATTCAACTTACAAATTAAATTATATTCATCAAACCAAATTCTTTAAATTTCAAGTCTTACATTAATTTCAATAAATCACATTTTATTTCTTGTTAAAGAAATTCAATCTCACTTATTTACTAACTTAAATAGTTTTCCAAAACTTAATTAATAAAGAAACTCAATTTCAATTATTTACGCAGTAAAATTCACTTATTCAAAAATTCAATTTCACTTATTAAAGAATTCAATTCAATATAATCATTAAATAATTCAATCTTATTTAATTATTAAATAATTCAAAACTTAATTATTAAATAATTTCAAAGTTTAATAATTTCAAACTTAATTATAATTTCAAACTTAATTATTAAATCATTTCAAACTTTAATAATTTCAAACTTTAATAATTTCAAACTTAATTATAATTTCAAACTTAATTCAATCATTTCTCAAATTTAACAACATTCTTTCATCAATTACATTGTTAATATTTTGTTTTAGATTATTAAATATTAACATTTTCCTTTCATTAAAATTCAAATTTCAACTTCATTTCAAAACCATATTATTTATTCAAATAAAATCTTCATTTTATTTTTAAATCAAATTATTGACCAATCGGGTTTTATTTAATTCACTATCCTAGGTCAAAGTTCAATTTGGGTATTTATCATTTCAACCCGATTCTAATTCAATTCAAAATCAAAACAAAGTAAAGGGAACTTGCAGTGTGATAACTGGGATGGTGTCAACGTAAATAAACAAGCAAAAACAACAAACAATAACAATCCAATAATCAATTCAAATAATCCTGAAATAACCGTATTAATTCGCATTGTTATTTGTACGAATTAATATAATTATTTCTAGAATCCACACTATCATTTCATGCAGATTAAAGATTATTCCACTAATTATTTATACGGTTTTTCACTTGTCATTCAATTACAATTTTATACTACAACAATAAATCCAATATATGACGATGGTTCAAAGTGTAATTATCACTATTAACTTAACAAATAAAAGGGGTCATATTCAACTAATCAAATTCAGCATATGTGTCGATCCTACGTCAAATTTACTTGCATAATATTTATCACTTTATACATTATAATTTTAACGTCCAATTGTAAACATCAAACAATCAATCATTTAACAACCAAACTGGATTATCATTGCATATATAACATATAATGGTGTCAGATGTCATAGGTGAACTGATACAGGTAATAACAGTGTAAATATCAAACAGCAGCATATTTCAATTGTCGTTTCAATTGAAATCAAATTTAATAAATAAAAGAACGTTAATCATGAGTGAGTGCTCACCTTTCGAGGCTAGAGAACAAGAAGATGATACAAACACAAACACAGATACAAACACAAGCTAGTGGGACAACAACCAGATAGGAATCACTGCGACAAGTTTGATATTAGAAAAGTAAGCTGAGATAGAGACTAGAGATCAATGAAACGAAGTATATTACCTATAAAAAAATCAATTTAAAACATATGTTTAAAATAAGATGTATATACATTTATTTTTAAATCACATTAAAAATCCCAACCCATAAAATATTCATATAAAATTGAAAACCGAATTCATATATATACTTACATATAAACCAGTGTATGTAAACGTACATACAAAACTTAAACTCATGTTCTATTTTAGAATAGTATATATTGTTGTATGAGACATATATCTATTTAAATCATATTTAAAAATCAATATGTAACTTGAAATACAAATCGAAATAAAACACCTAGTTTATGTGTATATGAGCACCTAACAGGCCAGACTTTATAATAAAATGTATATATATAATACTAATATAAAACTACAAAACAGGTAAGATATAAGATATATATTTATACAATACTATCAGCCGAAAACATCTTGTATATGTATGTATATATAAACAGGAAAAACTATGTTGTAAATAGATACAAAATCATGATATAAAGTCTTTAACACAATTATATACCTAGATGTAAACTATATTTTACAGGCATACCAATGATAATATATATGCAAGAATACAGTAACCCATATGCACATTTCAACCACCACCCGTAAGAAAAATATGTATAAGATGATAATTTAAAACTTAAATAAACAACCAAATATAAATAACAACTTGTATGGTATAATATTTAAAACAAAATATATATAGAACTGAAATATATATAAACAGTATAACAACTTATAACGAAAGCTCAGGTATGTTTCAAACAATATAACTCACACACAAACAACTATGTATACGACCAATAGTATATATCAATAGATTTGAAAACTAGTATAAAACATACATATAACATATATTCGGATATACAAATGTAAAACTCTCGGCATATCATAAAAATTATAACCACTGGAAAATAAACAACAAAAATACTAAAATTTTGAACAAATATAATCATATTTTTGAGAATTTGAAATAACCTTTCATATTATATATAAAACACGTATAACTTACAAATATGTATACCTTATTTGCATAAACTTCCATATACATACAACAGATTGTACATAATTTATGAGTAATATAGTTTGCAAAGTTTCATACATATAAATATCTGCATACGCAAAATATATATATAAACTGCCGTAACAATTTACTCATATAAACTACCTTATCCAAGACTTAAGTATATATGTATAGATACTAACTTACTTACATATACAGTATGATATATATATACCTTAATATCTCTCCAGAGAAGCTCGGCCTGGAAGGAGGGTTGAGGTAGAAGAAAGAAGATGGGTAGGCGAGGCTGAAGCTAGGGGTGGTGATACTCGGTGATGGGTTGAAGGCCGTGATCTTGAGTGGCTGTCGAGGAGATGAGGAGTGTGTTTCGGTGACAGCACGGCAGAGGCTTTGGCTTAGAAGAAGAGAAAGGAAAAGTTTGAGGCTTTGGCTTTAGTAGATGGGGAGTGTGTTTCGGTGATAGGTGGGATGTTTGAGGAACGGAATTTGCGAATGGATTCGATGGATTAGAAGAAGAGAAAGGAAAAGTTGGGGATGCCAGCGCTTTGGTTGTCGTGACTTGGTGTTGCACTCGGCCATTGATGCGTCTGTGAGTGGAAAAGAAAAGGAAGTTAAAAGAAGAAAATGTGAAGATAAAAGGCCACTAGCGATTCACATAAAAAAATTCGAATGAATAAAGTAGGCAGTAAAGAACCAATAGCCATAGAAAATGAAAGGGCAGCCAGCGTACCACTAGACAGTAAAGGCTGAATATATTAATGTATATAGTTATTGAGTTGTACGGTACGAAATGAAAAGATGCAAAACCAAAGGACTCGGTTGTGGAACCGATGCGCTAGGCAATTCGTAGATCGTTCCACACTCGAACTCCAAACTACAAAATGAGTATACTACGAAGATCGGCATGGCAAGACGATCAAAACAGTATATAGATATCGTAGTATGAACATCCGGTCAAAAAATAATATTCGGTGCTGAAAATGCTGCCATTTTGCCAGAATTAAGGTAGACGAAGCAATAACAGTCAAAATTTTGAGAGACGACAGATGACGTCTCACTTAGAAGAGGATTTGGAAATTTTCTATAGAAAAATATTCAGGTTTCGAAAACATTTTAATTTCATCGCTTTTTAACTGATTGAATCGAAGTAAATTTACGCGTGAAATAAATTTCCATAATTTCAGACGAAAATTTACCAGTCGCTATGTTTAACTAGACGTATTCCAAATATTAAATTTTTATTTCAAAATTTTATCGTTTAAAATTTCACAAAATTTCAACTAATTACGTTATTAAAACCGTTGAAATTTACGGGTCGTTACACGAATCCCGACCAGAATGATGAAAAATGGATGAGCCGTGGAGACGATCGAATCTGTGGGAGCGTCCCATGTCACCTGCATAGAATGAGAATGACGACAAGTTAGAAAAGATCGGGGTGATGGCGAAAATTGAAGTGTATGGTGAAGTGCATGTGTCCGTGTGTGTCCTAGTGTTCCCCCCGACGGACCGGTTTCTTTATCTTTACTAATGGGAGTTTTTTCTCCCTGACCATGAGCTTGAGCGCCTACATCCCCTCTGGCGGGCGAATGAAGTTTAAGCGCCTCTGAGTCGTCAAAACCATAATTAAGTAGATCATCAGGGATGGTGAGGTTCGACAGGCCTTTTAGCGAACTCTCTAAGGGCTGGGGGGAAGATTCTCTCTCCTCTGGAATAAGAGTAACTTTAGAAGTTCCACCCACTTTATTCCTCCTCAACTTGTACGTCAATTTCTTTTTTCCCTTCGAAGGGGAAGATGACGTTTCAATATCATGGACTTCGACCGTCAGGTCTTGGGTGGGACTAACATTTTCACCCGGTACTTCGGGCGTCTTGCCTTCTCTAATTTCTCCCTCTTCTGACGTGTCAGGGGCGTTACGTGTGGAAGGCCCAGCCTGCCTTTTTCCCTTGCCTGAGGCAGGTCTGGATAGAGTGACGCCTTGGGGAAGGTTTATTCGGCGACCTTCACCAGCAGCCCGAATCTCGCAAGTGACTCATTTGAAATGAGAGATTTGATGTCCCGATCTTCTACGGGGAGAGCTCAGATAGTTTCCACCGCTTCAGAGTATCCGGAGCCTTCGGGACGTGGATTGATACCTAAAAAAGTGGATAAAGAGTCAGAAAAGATGCAAATTCCGCCAAATTCAAGTGTTGATCTAGAAGATGAACTTACTCCCTTCCACTCATCTCCTAGCAAAACCAGAAGGACAACGAACGTAGAACCACTCTTGCTTGTACTGGGCAAATTTGTTCCATGCCCCAGTCAGGATTTGGCATTTACTATATGGCTCCAGAAATATGAAAGACGGGCTATCCGACCGTCTCATGAAGCGATAAATATAACGGATATCACCTGGAGTCGGAAGCCTGAAGAGGACACTCATAAAGAGGATGCAAGTGCCATATAAGAAAGCATGGCTGTTCGGAGGCAGTTGTGAAGGAGCGATCTCGATATATTGCAATAAGTCGCGAAGGAAGGAGTTGAAGGGTGGAACGCTGCCAACCCAGCACATGAACTTATTGCAGGCTATATACCCGGCTAGGGGCAAATGCGGACGATCATTCCCTGAAGGAACTAACACGTCGTCGAAAGGGATTCCGTGGACGGAGCATATCCGACGGAGTGTACTTTCGTTAATATTTGAGGCCTGTGAATCGGCTGGGTCGTCTAAGAAAATAGCTGCCTCCAGAGCATCAGGAGCCAAGTCGACGGATGCTATCGCAGCGCTTGGTAAGTTTTGAGCCGGGGTAGTTGACGGATTCGAAGTATCTACAACTTCTTGTCGAGTGGATGGCCCAGGTATGTCTGAGATCGTAGCAAAGCTAGATTTTCTAGACATATTTAATGAAAATCGAATCTAACAGAGCACCTGTTTAAACTATACTTGAAAAATAATCGGCGTTATACTTAACAGCATAGATATCCCCCCCCCCCCGTGTGGTGTGTGAACTAGTGTGATCTTCAAATATGAGTGCTGAGAAATTAAAAGTCACAGAGTTGATGATATAAAGTTGAGCTTTGAACTGTCATCTTCGAAGACCGTCATCGCTGACCGTCTCCGAAAACCTACCCTGTAATGTTTTCAATTTTGGACTCGGACATTGGCACTGTATGTTAGAGGCTATTATCTGTTTTTATCGATTTAAATTCAGACTTATAATTGTTGAAACTGGGGAGTCATCAGTCCGGATTAGTTCGTTATGCTGGTTTGCTTAGGTCCTAGTCCTTGTTTTTTGTCATATGAATAGGCATGGGAAATAAGTGAGTTCAACAAGGGTTATGTTCAAGTTGGAATGATTTCGACTGTCGTCATCTATTCATCAAAGGTCAAGACCGAGCGACACTTGAAACACACGGCCTAAATGTCGCTCAGCCTAAATAAAATCAATAATTCAATTTACGCTAAATATCAAAATAATATATATATCTGTCAACATACTTTAAAAGTGGGGTCCAAATATATATTTATTTAAAATATACATATATATGTGCTTATATCAAAATACGCAACTTGCATATACTATAACATCTATAACTATTATACATCAAGCTCAAGATGTACTGACTAATATGACGTATATATATTATAATGTATCTACAGACCATAAAAATATGCATATGAGTTACCCAGAACTTGTACATGCGTAAGCAAGTATATATGCTACTGGAAATACGTGCAGACCATATAAAATAAAATATATAGATGCAGACCCAAAATTAAAACTAAATATACTGAAAGGAGGATAAGCGAACTGTTATATACTTTTATAACTTTATATACATACCACGAACAAAATATATATAACACTTCGTAGATTTATATTTGAAATCTTTATACATATAACTCACGTTATCATATGTGTATAAACAATTTCTTTTATCCAACTTATATATACTACTGTGACAACATCAACTAAACTATAAAACGGTATATATACACAAAATTACAACATAGATCACTATTATAACCCATATTAATTATAACAACTTATACAAACTATAATATAGATTTCCAACCAAATTTACTAAGTCATACACTACAACTACAACATACGAGATATATATATATCTATATTATATCATATAAGCTATACATATAAAAAAAATGTAATATATAATACTGTAACAACAACCTATACAACCATCCTTTATAAAACAACAGACTGAACACATATGTTATAAACTAACAGATAGTTTTAAATCTATTTAAAAATATTAACGTAAGTTTTGTCTTTAAGTAAAATACTTTAAATATCCAACAGAATATACATAAGCAGGTTAGTATATATGGAAGAAAATTAACTCAATGCATCCAACCGTACAACTTATATATAGAATACTCATATGACTTATACAACCAGGCTAAATACAATACTAATATAGATTTATACAATCGACAGTGTATATTTATGAAACTATCATTTTTATTCTATGTAAATTTACATTATTATATGAACAAATAGGTTAGCAAATAACAATATAATATATATACAGAACTTAACTTATATATAAACTTTTACAAATAAATAAATAAACTAATATATATAATATATACTTACACTAGAGAAAAACTTCGGGAAGACAAGGTATAAAAATAGTGGCGAAGCAGCAGAGGTGGAAGGCCAGGCCGATGGGAGATGGGCGAGTGAGGCCGAGCAAGTGGAAGGTTGATCTCTGGTGATGGGTGGGTCAGCGTGGTTGCCGACGTGGAGGGGTTTGCGGGGAGGAGCTCGGGTGAACAACGGTGATGGGAGCGGCTACATGAGAGGTACGGCAGGAGTAGAGTTGCATTCGAGAAAATTGTTGCCTTTATGGGTTTTGTTGTGGAATAGGCGGTCAGTGCATTTGTAGGGAAAAGAAATGAGGCTAGAAGACTGAGAAGGGAGAGGGTAGGGGAAGAGCTACAGGCGGAAATGAAACTCTGGTTTCCCCTTTTTTATTTGAACGGTTAAGAGAAGTGTAGAAGGAAAAATGAACAGATATATTTGGAATCATAGAGAATAGCAATAGCCAGAGACGTGAATTTAGGAAGTAATAAATGCAATCGGCTATTGGTTATTAACCGTTCGAAATTTGAATGGACATAGGAGTCAAAAGTTAAAACGAATACTGATACGCTAGGCGTTCCACAGATTGCACCATACACTGGACTCCGAAATTGACAATTGAATATACCGTAGAGATCAGCACGACGAGACGATCAAAACGGTATATAGAAATCAGTGGTACGATTGAGTTATAAAAATTCGAATTTTCTACTAGCGGAAAATGCAGCAAAAACGCAGAAAAATAAGATCGATGGAGCTAAAGAAGTCCGAATTTGGAAAAACAAAAAATGACGTCTTAGTCAGAAGATGAATTAGAACTTTTCTATGTAAAAATATTCAGGTTTGGAAAACATTTTATTATCATCATTTTTAACTGATATAAATTGGAATAAAATTACACTAGAAAGTAAACTTCCAAATTATCTGATGAAAATTTACCAGTAGCTATGTTTAATAAGGCATATTCCAAATATCAAATTTTTATTTCAAAATATTATCGTTTAAAATTTCACAAAATTTCAACTAATTACGTTATTAAAACAGTTAAAATTTACGGGTTGTTACACTCTCCGCCACTCAAAACTTTTCGTCCCCGAAAAGGAAGGAGGTAGGAGAATAGAAACAACCAGAAAGAAAATAGATTGGAATACAAGTAAAACAATTAATTTAAACCATATAAATTTCAATTTAAATTAATTTATATTCAATAATTGATTTTAAATTCAAAGTATTTCCATAAGTTGATCTAATTTCAATTTATTAATTCCTTCAAAACAAGTTTAGTTGTATAATCTATTATTCAATTAACTTATTATTCTATTTATCTCTATTAACATCTTTATAATAAAATTTAAGTGTATAATATTTATTATAACACTCAAATTTTATTTATAAAATCATTTTATATTGTATATTATCCAATTACATTTTAACTTCTGAATAATTTAGGTAAGATATATTGAAATGCAATTTAGTACTATACAGATAAAATTTTCAAATTCAATTATTTCAAGTTTAAATATTTATCCAAAATTTTTGTCTTCAGTTTATAATTGAAATCATCTTTAAATCATAAACTTAAGAATTTAAATCTCTGATTTACTTCAAACAATTTTGAGATAAATATATATAGTATATATCAGATCAAAATTAAATCTTTATATATATAATAAATCAGGTCATACCACAGAAATTCAAATCAAATAAAATTTCCAAACAAAGTGTAGCAAAGCTATTGAATGGTCTCTTCACTTCGAAACTCGAAAATGAATGTCGATGACGCGGCCGTCATCACCGAAATTATTTTCCAGCGACAAAAGAGAAGAGTACTGATTTAATCATTTTAAAATTCTTTGAAAATCAATTATATTCAAAAATACTTTAAATTATACACATTCAAAACTTTAAAACCAAAGTTTGAAATCATCGGAAATTAAATTCTCAAATTTCTGATTTAAATTCATTTCAATTCCAAATCAATTTATAAACCATGTTTATAAATTCATTTAGAACAATAAGTGATAATCAAATATTATCATTTCAAACAACCAATTTAATTAACTATTTAATTCCAGAAAACCCTATACTTATATATATAATATAATCATACGAATCTATTCAATTTACCAAATTTGAAAATAATATTGTGTCAGTTTGCTCTATTCAAGTGTTTTGGAAATCCTATCGATAGCGTTGATCAGACGAATCGATCGAAAATCCAAACCAACATCAACAACTCAAACAACACACTATAAACATAAAATATTTTACTATTAATTACAAATACACTCCCTCACTTGATAATTCAAGAATGGATTCAAAACAAGGATAGAGATTCAAATTTGATGGACTCATATCAAAGAGAATTCTGATTCGAAGACAAATTCGAAAGAAAAGATAAGATGATTCAATAACAGAATCGGAAGATGGGTAAGCTTATTTAATTTATGGGCAACCTTAACCGGATTGACCGTGACTTCACGAATAAGACTGATGTAGAATTCTAAGGTAAATCGACATTCGATCACCAAAGATATAATCAGGGCATACAAGAGATAGTAGCTTCTAAACCGAGGATATAGAAATCTCCGGTGAATCGATGCCAATTGTAAAGGAGTTTCACCCATTTACAAAATTTCGAAGATTGGCAAGACCGCCGATTCATTATAAAGATCATTCAAGGTGGAGTTATGGGATACTCCGGAATTAGAAGACGGATAGTGACACAGCGGCGGAATAAGAAAATTGATGATACGATGAAAGTAGTAATCGGTGGATCGAGAAATACTGGAATGCCCAAATTCGTTGATTTGAAGATACCGAATTCTAGCTATCTCTGACACGTTGATCACGCATGATACCATGAAGAGAGATCTACAATTCTTCGAGCGTTGATCAAGCGCACTTGATACCGCGAATTGGCTTCACAATCGTTGAATCGAGTGCACTCGATTGACCGAAGGTGGAGATAGGAGATCACACTCGACTACCAATTGGATGAAAGCACAAAGCTAACAAAGGAAATTTTATTTCAAAAATCAACAACCTTTTACAATGACATTACATCCCTATTTATAGGGTTTACAACACAACACAAATGACATAAGAAAATTACAACACACAACAACAAAAATCACATAAGGAACGAATTACAAACGACCTAACAGTGTTTTACCGATCTAAGCAATCAACGACTTAAACAAACTTGTTCACGCGACTTAACATCTTCACGCGAGCTAAGGAAGTTGCGGTAGCGACCTAGTAAAGGGATTTCACGACTTAACTATGTCGTTCACGACCTACTCAGTTTTCCTCAGCAGCTCAAGAATTAGCATGGGTTTAAATCGGAAAGCATCAACGATGAAGTATCAATGATATAGGGTCTAGGTCGGAAACCCCCCTTAAGTCGCGATATGTATTTTAGGTCGCGCATGTTAGGTTGCGGTGATGGAAATTAGGTCGCGTGATGAAATTCGAGGTGGAGTTAGGTCGCTGGAGTGACTCGGGGTAGTGGAGTTAGGTCGCTTGGTGGATTTAGGTCGTTCAGTGGAGATAGGTCGCGAGGTAGTGGTGGATTTAAGTCGTTCAGTGGAGATAGGTCGCGTGGTAGTGGTGGATTTAGGTCATTCAGTGGAGATAGGTCGTGAGCTAGTGGTGGATTTAGGTCGTTCAGTAGAGATAGGTCGCGAGGTAGTGGTGGATTTAGGTTGTTCAGTGGAGATAGGTCGCGCGCGCTGGTAGATAGGTCGCTCGCGACTTAAGAAGGCGAAGTTATGTCGTTCGCGAGCTAGAATAGGTCGTCTACGACCTAAAGAATGCTGCCCTGATTCTTCCTCTCGTTCTTGGGCTTCGCCATCAATGTAAAGCACTCGCGATGTCGAGGTACGTGCTTCATCATCCTCCCCAGGTTGAGAGAAATTCGTCCTCGAATTTAAAAGTTCTTCCCCATTAGGTTGTTCATCTCCATAATAAGGTATAAGATGTTTAACATTAAACACGTCAGAAGTGTAAACATCCTCTGGTAGCTTCAACTTAAAAGCATTTTCATTGATTCGTTTTACAATTTCTACTGGACCAATCTTTCGGGCTTTCAATTTGTTATAAGCACCCACTGGAAAACGATCTTTCGTTAACACAGCATACACCCAATCACCTTCGTTGAACTCCACACTTCTTCTCTTCTTATCTGCCGCTTGTTTATACTTCTCATTCGTCTTCTCCAAACGTTCCTGAACGATTCGATGACAATCTTTCAACTCATCAACGAAATCTGACGCTCGTTTAATCACTCCTTTCGGTTGCGGTACTACCGTTAAATCCAACGGCCCCTTTGGCAAGCTTGAATATACAACTTGAAATGGACTGTAACCAGTACTTCGGTTAATAGCATGATTATGAGCAAATTCTGCCTGACACAACTTTAAGTCCCAACTCTTCAAATTGTCTTGTACAAGACATCACAATAAGTTTCCCAACGATCTATTCACCACTTCCGTTTGCCCATCTGTTTGTGGATGATAAGCACTACTGAATTTCAGCTTCGTTCCCACCATCTTCCACAAACTCAACCAAAAATGACTCAGAAATCGAGTATCTCGGTCCGAAACAATAGATTCAGGTAACCCATGTAAACGATAGATTTCTTTAAAGAATAACTGAGCAACACGAACTGCATCAACGGTCTTTTTACAGGCTATAAAATGTGCCATTTTCGAAAACCTGTCCACTACAACGTATATTGAATCATTTCCCCGTTGAGTTCTAGGCAATCCCAAAACAAAATCCATGCTGATATCAACCCATGGTCTAGTAGGCACGGGTAATAGCATATACAATCCTGCATTCGTCGATGTCCCTTTGGAAACTTGACAAATAAGACATCTCTCCACAAATCTTTCTACCTCTTTCCTCATGGACGGCCAAAAATAAGATTGAGAAATCAACTGCAATGTATGATCTCTACCCACATGTCCTTCCTCATGCAGCTCCTTCACTATCTTCATTCGCAAGCTACAATCTGGTATGCACAATTGATTCCCCTTGAACAAGAATCCATCTACCATCACAAACTCGTCAGTACTCCCGTCTTTGACTTTCTCAACAAGCTTCGCAAAATAAGGATCTTCTTCAAATAATTCTGGCAATAGTTCAAATCCTGTCACTTCAACCTTCATCGTTGTCAACAAATGATTCCTCCTACTCAAAGCATCAGCCACACGATTCGTCACTCCTGACTTGTGTTTGACAACAAAAGCAAACTATTGCAAATAGGCGATCCATGATGCATGTCTTGCTGAAATCTTGTCTTGCCCCTGTAAATGCTTCAACGCCTCATGATCAGTGTAAAGAACAAACTCTTTCTGAAATAGATAGTGTCTCCAGTGTTTAATAGCTTGCACAACAGCATAAAATTCCACATCATATGTACTATATCTCATCTTTTCTCCCGATAGCTTCTCACTGAAATATGCAATAGGACGCCCCCTCTGACTCAACACTCCTCCAATTCCAACCTTTGACGCATCAGTGTGTATCTCAAACAACAACTGAAAGTCTGGTAATACTAGAATTGGTGCAGACGTCAGCAACTCCTTGATCTTCCCAAAAGCATTCCTACTTCCTCTGACCATGAAAACTGTTTACCCTTCATACAATCTGTAACAGGTGCCATCACACTACTAAAGTGTGGAATAAATTTTCTATAAAATGAAGCTAACCCATGAAAACTCCGAACCTCTGTTATCGTCTTGGGCTGTGGCCAATCTCTAATCGCCTCTACTTTACTCCGATCCACCTGTATCCCTTCCTCCGATACAACATACCCCAGAAATAAAACACTATGCGTCATGAACACGCATTTTTTCGTTGCAGCAAAAAATTGTTCTTGTCGTAGTACCATCAACACTTCTCTCAGATGATTCAAATGTTCCTCTGGATTTCCACTATATATCAGAATATCATCGAAATACACCACCACAAACTTCCCAATGAATGGTCTAAAAATTTGATTCATCACCAGCATAAATGTACTCGGCGCATTTGATAAGCCAAATGGCATTACCAACCATTCGTATAGACCCTCCCTGGTTTTAAAAGCAGTCTTCCACTCATCACCTGGCCTGATACGAATTTGATGATATCCGCACTTCAAATCAATCTTCGAAAAGATAGTAGCTCCACTCAATTGATCTAGCAAGTCATTCAACCTCGGCATTGGAAATCTATATCTCACAGTAATCTTATTCAATGCTCGATTGTCAGTGCACATTCTCCACGTCCCGTCCTTCTTCGGTACTAACAAAGCTGGCACAGCACACGGACTCAAGCTTTCCTGCACACGCCCTTGTTCAAGCAATTCTTCCACTTGCCTCCTCAATTCTTCATGTTCCTTCGGACTCATTCGATAATGTGGTCTATGTGGCAACATTGCTCCCGGAACAAGATCAATTTGATGTTGAATGTCCCTCAATGGCGATAGCTCCTTTGGTAGCTCCTCTGGAAATACATCTTTAAACTCTTTCAATACTGGTTTCACTTCCTCTGGAATTTCAACCACTTCTTGACTCTCTCACCCAATCAATAAGAACACTTCAGGCTCTTCCTCAACCTCCTTAACAAACTCCTTCAAAGATAATAAAGTTTTCAGCTCTTCAATCTCTTCCGACTTACTTTCTCCTTGTTGTCTCTTCTTTGGAACTAAGATAATCTTCATACCTTCAAACATAAAACTGTAGCTATTGGTCCGACCGTCATGCAGTACTGCTCGATCATACTGCCATGGTCTTCCCAAAAGTAAGTGACAAACATCCATCTCTACTACATCACACCAGATCTCGTCTTTGTATTTCTTCCCAATAGAGAATGGAACACGAACTCGTCTATCCACTTTCACCTCTCCTCCTTTTCTCAACCATGCTAACTTGTATGGACTCGGATGCTTCTCTATCTTCAACTTCAACTTTGTTATGGCCTCGGTTGAAATGATATTGTCACAGCTCCCTGCGTCAATCACAAATTTACACACCTTCCCCAGTATAGTGCATGTTGACTGAAAGATATTACTCCTCAACCAACTAGCTTCTTCCTGCTTCGGTGTCAAACACGATCTCCTCAGCATTAGATTACAACCTTCATCTCCTGACGCAATATCCTATTCCTCCTCCTCAATTGGACTAGAATAATCTCCATCAACATCCTCATCCTCAACTTCTGCAATCATGGTTCTCTTCTTTGGCTTTGGACACTCATTGCTTTTATGACCCATCTCTTGACAATTGTAACATTTGAAACCATTGTTAACCTTTGCCTTCTCAACCTCCTTCACCAATGGTTTACTGATAGGTTTAGAAACATTAGAACTTCCACTAACACCCTTCACTTGATTGTTGGAATTAGTAAACACACCACCTCCTCGTCGTCCCTGTTTCTCCCAAGCCAACGCCTTCTGGTGTGCTTCAGCTACTGATCTGGGATCAAACATATTCACCATATCCTGAATCTGCATTCGTAACCCTCCAACAAATCTAGCTGTCAGTTGTTCCTCAATCTCCATGATATCATTTCTAGCAATGATTTGGTAGAATTCATCTGCATAATCATTAACTGTCTTTGTGCCCTGCCTCAAATTCTGCAAACGTTGATACATCAGAGATTGATAATTGTAAGGTAAGAATGTGGCTTTCATCATTTTCCTCATCTTTTCCCATGATTCAACCTTTGACTTCCCCATCCGTTCACGTGTAAGTTTGGTATGCTGCCACCATGCCAAAGCTCTACCCCTCAACCTTGTAGCAACCAACTTCACTCTACGATGTTCTGGAACTTCCTTGAAGTCAAAAATCTCCTCCACATTAGACAACCAGTCCAAAAACTCCTCAGCTTGCATACCACCTTTGAATTCTGGAATTTCAGTCTTCATCCCAGATTCCCACTTGTGAAAGTACTCCGACTGATTTCTTCCTTGTCCACGTCCTCGTCCATGAACACTACCACCATCATACTCTTCTTCACAATCCGATGTATATCGATGTCGATCCTGACCACCAACATCTCTACCACCACCATTTCTTCCACCAACATTCCTACGATCTACATTCCTCCGATCTCGATCAGTCACATTTTGTATCACGACTTCGATCATCATCATTTCTATCATAATCTCGATCCACGCTTCTATGATCACTATCAACACTTCTCTCTCGATTTGAATGTGGTGAAACTCTACTTCTCCCATGGCTCGATTCAGGTGATACCCTTCTCTGATTTTGACGCATCTCCAACATCATTCTCTCTAATCGACCAATCCCTTCATTAATCTTCTCATTAAAGTTTTCGTTAATTCTTTGCTCCATCTCATCGGCTTCTTCTCTCCCATATAAAGCATCAATGTTGCGATAACGGTTAGCTCTTCTCGGAGGCATGATCACTCTTCGACAAATTCCAACAAAAACTTCACTTCGATCTAAAAATCTTAAAATTAAAACTACCCACTTGTTGAAATCTTCAAAAATCTCCAAACGAACAAATCTCGATAACCCACTTCTCCAAATGATGTAAATCTCTCACAACTCCAAAAATCTACGCAAACTCCTTGCGTTCTAGCTTTGATACCAAATGACGCAGCGGCGGAATAAGAAAATTGATGATACGATGAAAGTAGCAATCGGTGGATTGAGAAATACTGGAATGCCCAAATTCGTTGATCCGAAGATACCGAATTCTAGCTATCTCTGACACGTTGATCACGCACGATACCGTGAAGAGAGATCTACAATTCTTCGAGCGTTGATCAAGCGCACTTGATACCGCGAATTGGCTTCACAATCGTTGAATCGAGTGCACTCGATTGACCGAAGGTGGAGATAGGAGATCACACTCGACTACCAATTGGATGAAAGCACAAAGCTAACAAAGGAAATTTTATTTCAAAATCAACAACCTTTTACAATGACATTACATCCCTATTTATAGGGTTTACAACACAACACAAGACTTAAGAAAATTACAACACACAACAACACAAATCACATAAGGAACGAATTAAAAACGACCTAACAGTGTTTTACCGATCTAAGCAATCAACGACTTAAACAAACTTGTTCACGCGACTTAACATCTTCACGCGAGCTAAGGAAGTTGCGGTAGCGACCTAGTAAAGGGATTTCACGACTTAACTATGTCGTTCACGACCTACTCAGTTTTCCTCAACAGCTCAAGAATTAGCATGGGTTTAAATCGGAAAGCATCAACGATGAAGTATCAATGATATAGGGTCTAGGTCGGAAGCCCCCCTTAAGTCGCGATATGTATTTTAGGTCGCGCATGTTAGGTTGCGGTGATGGAAATTAGGTCGCGCGATGAAATTTGAGGTGGAGTTAGGTCGCTGGAGTGACTCGGGGTAGTGGAGTTAGGTCGCTTGGTGGATTTAGGTCGTTCAGTGGAGATAGGTCGCGAGGTAGTAGTGGATTTAGGTCGTTCAGTGGAGATAGGTCGCGAGGTAGTGGTGGATTTAGGTCGTTCAGTGGAGATAGGTCGCGCGCGCTGGTGGATTTAGGTCGTTCAGTGGAGATAGGTCGCGAGGTAGTGGTGGATTTAGGTCGTTCAGTGGAGATAGCTCACGCGTGCTGGTAGATAGGTCGCTCGCGACTTAAGAAGGCGAAGTTATGTCGTTTGCGAGCTAGAATAGGTCGTCTACGACCTAAAGAATGCTGCCCTGATTCTTCCTCTCGTTCTTGGGCTTTGCCATCAATGAAAGCACTCGCGATGTCGAGGTACGTGCTGCATCAGATAGTGAGGGACACGAATGGATTTTGGAACCGCAGGGAACGTTCCAAAATTCAAAGGAATCGAGTCAAAAGGAAGAGATCCAAACTCGAATGAAAGTGATTCTGTAAATACATTTACCCTATAGGATAAGTTTTGCCTAGAGCTACCAAAACTCTGATACCACATGTAACGACCCAGTATTTTGGACCATTCAAATCGACAATAAATCCACACATGCCTGACTTGAATAATTCCAAACAATGGATTGTTAATTAAAATTGGCAAAACTCAGCATATACAGTAAATAAAATAATCACAAATCACAGACACAGAGTAATATAACAATAATGCAGCGGAAACAAAAGAATAGTAGCTCATGAAGCTACTATATATATATATATATAACAGGGTTAAACAAGATACAATAGAGGTCTCGAATACATAGATATCTCAATACAATAGTCAAATACAAGATCTGAATACATCACTGGAATCAACTGAATAACTGAAAGCTGGATAGATAGGTGGATCTCCAAGCGAAGCTCCAACTCCAAAGGTGAGTCTCGAATACTGTATCACTCATTCTGACCCGAGCGTAAAGAAAACACAAAACAATCGAGTCAGGATTAACATTCTTATATCAATAAATCCAACTCAAGTGAATAACGACTGAAATACAAGTAACTCAAAGGATGTTTGGGATAACCATCCCTTAAGGATCCGTTAAACTATCTACTATGTAATAGTGTACTCTAAGTAGATAATGCCTATCAGTAATATAAAGTATCAAAATAGCGTTAAGGCGTTACCATAATCCCCCTTAACACATTTTTATAATGTCACAGTCTATATAGCACCGTAAGCCCCACCGTAAACTAGTGGTTATCAGAGGGTACCCCATAGGTATAACACAAAACAAATCGTAGTGGTCGCGAATAGGATAATCAGTATGACAAGATACATGAGGCGATACCAACTAGGACACTAGTAGTTGCCTGATCCGGACTGATGTTGGGCATAGCAGCTACTACCCCAACACCGCGAAACAACACTCCCAAATCAAGGGGTGCACCCAAATCGAATCACAAAAGTAATAGATATGGTATCGAAGAAGTGTGTTCGCTAAAGGTGGCGAACCACAATGGCCCGGCGTGGCTCCTTTTTTAGTCATGTAAGGGGTCATCAATTTGTTCTCTTTCTTTGGTCAACGCATTCACCAAACCATCCACTTCGTTCTGGATCAACACTCCGCGTATATTAGTTATTAAAGTGGTTTCGGTACGACAGAGAGTATGTCCATATCCGATCCCGGTCTCTTTAATAACTACGTATTATTACACCGATGGTCATTTAATTAACTTTCAAAATAGTTATATTTCAAAACCGACATATCATTGCCATTTCAAAACCATATCAATACGATATCACTTTCACTTTAAATAAATCCATTTCCAAAATCATACCACTTTCCAAAGTTATATCGCTTTCGAAATCGTAGTCTTTTAAAATCAAAACACTTTGGAAATCAAAACCTTGAAATTCATAACACTTTGAAACTATAGTTTGAAATCATAACATTTTGGAATTCATAACACTTTCCTCTTAAACAGTTTAGATATTAAAATTAGTGTATATAATAAAATAGTTTATAAAATAAAAATAGTTTATATAAAATAGTTATAATTTAAATTGTTTATAATAAAATAATATCTATTGAAAATGATTTATATAAAATAGTTTATATTAAAATAATTTTTAAAGTAAAATATAAATTGTTGTAGATATAGTTTAAAAATACTTTATTCAATAAAATAGCTTCCACAAATTCACAAATCGATTCAACTCAACTCGGATTCCAAAATTCAAATTTAATCAAATCTCAAATCATCAATTTCAATTCGATTCAGTTCTAAATAGACCATTTCAAATTATCAATTTCAAATACATATTTGAACCACAAAATAAACCATTAAATTTCAATATATTTCAAAGCTTTAAATATTCCTCATTTCAAAACTAAATTTTGATAATTCCATTTATATCTAAATTTAATTTCATTACATTTAGTTTCTGAGATATTTCTTTAATCATTTCAATACATCTAAATACAACTTCAATTTACAAATTTATATAAACAAAATATCCCTTTTAAATTTATATAAGTTTGAAATATTCATTTAAGCCACTTTTTAATCAAATTCAAGTTATAAAACATATCTTAAGATTTCAAGTTTAATAGATTTCGAATCAAACTTATTTAAGCATGATTATTAAATAATTAAGAATTCCAAATCAATTTCAAATTTATCTTTCAACCTGAAACATTATAAACTCTATATTTGAAAATATAAATTTTACATAAATACTCAAAATTTATTAAACCCATATATTTCTTTTCAAAACAATAGAAATCATTTTTCAAAATATTTATATATATATATATATATATACCAATGGTGTCTGTATATAAATTTCTATCCTATGGTCAAGTGATACAGATATTTATCATTCCAATCCGTAATTTAGATTATATTCGGGTATATACCTTTTCAACCCAAAATCCCAAATTCAATTCAATTGAAAATCGCTTGGGTTTATCATTTCAACCCATAACGATTTTCTCCTATTCTACAGATCGTTCGGGTATGTATCATTTCAACCCATAGTGAATTCTATACTAACAGGGAACTTGTAGAGTGATAACAAATATGATAATAATATAACAACTGTAACAGGCATATATCATCAGTATAAATAACAGATAAGGGTGTCAGATGTCACAGGTGAACAGATACAGATGATGGCATATATATCAATATAAATAACAGATAATGGTGTCAGGTGTCACAGGTGAACAGATACAGATGATGGCATAGATATAGCAATATAAATAACTGACAGCCCATATTTTAATTGTCATTTCAATTGAAATCAAATTTAATAAATATAAGAACGTTAATCGTGAGTGATTGCTCACCTTTCGAGGCTAGAGATTTGTCAAAATAATGAGCTACGAATCCCAAAGCAAAGCAAGATTGGTACGAATTCGACGGACAACTGATAGATAAAGAATTGATGAAATAAATCAGAATCTGCTTGATAAAGATGAAACGAAATATATATCATATTATATTATCTTTGGTTTAAATAAAATCAATAATTCAATTTATGCTAAATATCAAAATAATATATATATATATATATCTATCAACATACTTTAAAAGTGGGGTCCAAATATATATTTATTTAAAATATACATATATATGTGCTTATATCTAAATACGCAACTTGCATATACTATAACATCTATAACTATTATACATCAAGCTCAAGATGTACTGACTAATATGACGTATATATATTATAATGTATCTACAGACCATAAAAATATGCACATGAGTTACCCAAAACTTGTACACGCATAAGCAAGTATATATGCTACTGGAAATACGTGCAGACCGTATAAAATAAAATATATAGATGCAGACCCAAAATTAAAACTAAATATACTGAAAGGAGGATAAGCAAACTGTTATATACTTTTATAACTTTATATACATACCACGAAAAAAAAATATAACACTTCGTAGATTTATATTTGAAATCTTTATACATATAACTCACGTTATCATATGCGTATAAACAATTTATTTTATCCAACTTATATATACTACTGTGACAACATCAACTAAACTATAAAACAGTATATATACACAAAATTACAACATAGATCACTATTATAACCCATATTAATTATAACAACTTATACAAACTTAGTCAGAAGATGAATTAGAATTTTTCTATGTAAAAATATTCAGGTTTGGAAAACATTTTATTATCATCAATTTTAACTGATATAAATTGGAATAAAATTACACTAGAAAATAAACTTCCAAATCGTCTGATGAAAATTTACCAGTTCCTATGTTTAATAAGGCATATTCCAAATATCAAATTTTTATTTCAAAATTTTATCGTTTAAAATTTCACAGAATTTCAACTAATTACGTTATTAAAACAGTTAAAATTTACGGGTCGTTACACTCTCCCCCACTCAAAACTTTTCGTCCCCGAAAAGGAAGGAGGTAGGAGAATAGAAACAACCAGAAAGAAAATAGATTGGAATACAAGTAAAACAATTAATTTAAACAATATAAATTTCAATTTAAATTAATTTATATTCAATAATTGATTTTAAATTCAAAGTATTTCCATAAGTTGATCTAATTTCAATTTATTAATTCCTTCAAAACAAGTTTAGTTGTCTAATCTATTATTCAATTAACTTATTATTTTATTTATCTCTTTTAACATCTTTATAATAAAATTTAAGTGTATAATATTTATTATAACACTCAAATTTTATTTATAAAATCATTTTATATTGTATATTATCCAATTACATTTTAACTTCTGAATAATTTAGGTAAGTTATATTGAAATGCAATTTAGTACTATACAGATAAAATTTTCAAATTCAATTATTTCAAGTTTAAATATTTATCCAAAATTTTTGTCTTCAGTTTATAATTGAAATCGTCTTTAAATCATAAACTTAAGAATTTAAATCTCCGATTTACTTCAAACAATTTTGAGATAAATATATATAGTATATATCAGATCAAAATTAAATCTTTATATATATAATAAATTAGGTCATACCATAGAAATTCAAATCAAATAAAATTTCCAAACAAAGTGTAGCAAAGCTACTGAATGGTCTCTTCACTTCGAAACTCGAAAATGAATGTCGATGATGCGGCCGTCATCACCGAAATTATTTTCCAGCGACAAAAGAGAAGAGTACTGATTTGATCTTTTTAAAATTCTTTGAAAATCATTTATATTCGAAAATACTTTAAATTATACACATTTAAAACTTTAAAACCAAAGTTTGAAATCATCGGAAATTAAATTCTCAAATTTCTGATTTAAATTCATTTCAATTCCAAATCAATTTATAAACCATGTTATAAATTCATTTAGAACAATAAGTGATAATCAAATATTATCATTTCAAACAAACAATTTAATTAACTATTTAATTCCAGAAAACCCTATACTTATATATATAATATAATCATACGAATCTATTCAATTTACCAAATTTGAAAATAATATTATGTCAGTTTGCTCTATTCAAGTGTTTTGGAAATCCTATCGATAGCATTGATCAGACGAATCGATCGAAAATCCAAACCAACATCAACAACTCAAACAACACACTATAAACATAAAATATTTTACTATTAATTACAAATACACTCCCTCACTTGATAATTCAAGAATGGATTCAAAACAAGGATAGAGATTCAAATTTGATGGACTCATATCAAAGAGAATTCTGATTCGAAGACAAATTCGAAAGAAAAGATAGGATGATTCAATAACAGAATCGGAAGATGGGTAAGCTTATTTAATTTACGGGCAACCTTAACCGGATTGACCGTGACTTCACGAATAAGACTGATGTAGAATTCTGAGGTAAATCGACATTCGATCACCAAAGATATAATCAGGGCATACAAGAGATAGTAGCTTCTAAACCGAGGATATAGAAATCTTCGGTGAATCGATGCCAATTGTAAAGGAGTTTCACCTATTTACAAAATTTCGAAGATTGGCGAGACCGTCGATTCATTATAAAGATCATTCAAGGTGGAGTTATGGGATACTCCGGATTTAGAAGACGGATAGTGAGGGACACGAATGGATTTTGGAACCGCAGGGAACGTTCCAAAATTCAAAGGAATCGAGTCAAAAGGAAGATATCCAAACTCGAATGAAAGTGATTCTGTAAATACATTTACCCTATATGATAAGTTTTGCCTAGAGCTACCAAAGCTCTGATACCACATGTAACGACCCAGTATGTTGGACCATTCAAATCGATAATAAATCCACACAGCCTGACTTTAATAATTCCAAACAATGGATTGTTAATTTAAATTGGCAAAACTCAGCATATATAGTAAATAAAATAATCACCAATCACAGACACAGAGTAATATAACAATAATGCAGCAGAAACAAAAGAATAGTAGTTCATGAAGCTACTATATATATAACAGGGTTAAACAGGATACAACAGAGGTCTCGAATACATAGATATCTCAATACAATAGTCAAATACAAGATCTGAATACATCACTGGAATCAACTGAATAACCGAAAGCTGGATAGATAGCTGGATCTCCAAGCGAAGCTCCAACTCCAAAGGTGAGTCTCGAATACTGTATCACTCAGTCTGACCCGAGCGTAAAGAAAACACAAAACAATCGAGTCAGGATTAACATTCTTATATCAATAAATCCAACTCAAGTGAATAACGACTGAAATACAAGTAACTCAAAGGATGTTTGGGATAACCATCCCTTAAGGATCCGTTAAACTATCTACTATGTAATAGTGTACGCTAAGTAGATAATGCGTATCAGTAATATAAAGTATCAAAATAGCGTTAAGGCGTTACCATAATCCACCTTAACACATTTTTATAATGTCACAGTCTATACAGCACCTTAAGCCCTACCGTAAACCAGTGGTTATCAGAGGGTACCCCATAGGTATAACACAAAACAAATCGTAGTGGTCGCGAATAGGATAATCAGTATGACAAGGTACATGAGGCGATACCAACTAGGACATAGTAGTTGCCTGATCCGGACTGATGTTGGGCATAGCAGCTACTACCCCAACACCGCGAAACAACACTCCCAAATCAAGGGGTGCACCCAAATCGAATCACAAAAGTAATAGATATGGTATCGAAGAAGTGTGTCCGCTAGAGGTGGTGAACCTCAATGGCCCGGCGCGGCTCCTTTTTTTAGTCATGTCAAGGGTCATCCAATTCGTTCTCTTTCTTCAGTCAACGCGTTCACCAAACCATCCACTTCGTTCTGTATCAACGCTCCGCGTATATTAGTTATTAAAGTGGTTTCGGTATCGACAGAGAGTATGTCCATATCCGGTCCCGGTCTCTTTAATAACTACGTATTATTACACCGATGGTCATTTAATAAACTTTCAAAATAGTTATATTTCAAAACCGACATATCATTGCCATTTCAAAACCATATCAATACGATATCACTTTCTCTTTAAATAAATCCATTTCCAAAATCATACCACTTTCCAAAGTTATATCGCTTTCGAAATCGTAGTCTTTTAAAATCAAAACACTTTGGAAATCAAAACCTTGAAATTCATAACACTTTGAAACTATAGTTTGAAATCATAACATTTTGGAATTCATAACACTTTCCTCTTAAACAGTTTAGATATTAAAATTAGTGTATATAATAAAATAGGTTATAAAATAAAAATAGTTTATATAAAATAGTTATAAGTTAAAATAGTTTATAATAAAATAATATCTATTGAAAATGATTTATATAAAATAGTTTATATTAAAATAATTTTTAAAGTAAAATATAAATAGTTGTAGACATAGTTTAAAAATACTTTATTCAATAAAATAGCTTCCACAAATTCACAAATCGATTCAACTCAACTCGAATTCCAAAATTCAAATTTAATCAAATCTCAAATCATCAATTTCAATTCGATTCAGTTCTATATAGACCATTTCAAATTATCAATTTCAAATACATATTTGAACCACAAAATAAACCATTAAATTTCAATATATTTCAAAGCTTTAAATATTCCACATTTGAAAACTAAATTTTGTTAATTCCATTTATATCTAAATTTAATTTCATTACATTTAGTTTCTCAGATATTTCTTTAATCATTTCAATACATCTAAATACAACTTCAATTTACAAATTTATATAAACAAAATATCCCTTTTAAATTTATATAAGTTTGAAATATTCATTTAAGCCACTTTTTAATCAAATTCAAGTTATAAAACATATCTTAAGATTTCAAATTTAATAGATTTCGAATCAAACTTATTTAAGCATAATTATTAAATAATTAAGAATTCCAAATCAATTTCAAATTTATCTTCCAACCTGAAACATTATAAACTCTATATTTGAAAATATAAATTTTACATAAATACTCAAAACATATTTTTATACTGATTCAAATCAACTTTAATAAATCTTTAAAATCAATATTTATTAAACCCATATATTTCTTTTCAAAACAATAGAAATCATTTTTCAATATATATATATATATATATATATATAGACCAATGGTGTTTGTATATAATTTTCTATCCTATGGTCAAGTGATACGGATATTTATCATTCCAATCCGTAATTTGGATTATATTCGGGTATATATCTTTTCAACCCAAAATCCCAAATTCAATTCAATTGAAAATCGCTTGGGTTTATCATTTCAACCCATAACGATTTTCTCCTATTCTACAGATCGTTCGGGTATGTATCATTTCAACCCATAGTGAATTCTGTACTAACAGGGAACTTGCGGAGTGATAACAGATATGATAATAATATAACAACTGTAACATGCATATATCATCAGTATAAATAATAGATAAGGGTGTCAGATGTCACAGGTGAACCGATACAGATGATGGCATATATATATATATATATCAATATAAATAACAGATAATGGTGCCAGGTGTCACAGGTGAACAGATATAGATGATGGCATAGATATAGCAATATAAATAATTGACAGTAGCATATTTCAATTGTCGTTTCAATTGAAATCAAATTTAATAAATATAAGAACGTTAATCGTGAGTGATTGCTCACCTTTCGAGGCTAGAGATTTGTCAAAAGAATGAGCTACGAATCCCAAAGCAAAGCAAGATTGGTACGAATTCGACGGACAACTAATAGATAAAGAATTGATGAAATAAATCATAATCTGCTTGATAAAGATGAAACCAAATATATATCATATTATATTATCTTTGGTTTAAATAAAATCAATAATTCAATTTATGCTAAATATCAAAATAAAAAATATATATCTATCAACATACTTTAAAAGTGGGGTCCAAATATATATTTATTTAAAATATACATATATATGTGCTTATATCTAAATACGCAACTTGCATATACTATAACATCTATAACTATTATACATCAAGCTCAAGATGTACTGACTAATATGACGTATATATATTATAATGTATCTACAGACCATAAAAATATGCACATGAGTTACCCAGAACTTGTACACGCATAAGCAAGTATATATGCTACCAGAAATACGTGCAGATCGTATAAAATAAAATATATAGATGCAGACCCAAAATTAAAACTAAATATACTGAAAGGAGGATAAGCAAACTGTTATATACTTTTATAACTTTATATACATACCACGAAAAAAAAATATAACACTTCGTAGATTTATATTTGAAATCTTTATACATATAACTCACGTTATCATATGTGTATAAACAATTTCTTTTATCCAACTTATATATACTACTGTGACAACATCAACTAAACTATAAAACAGTATATATACACAAAATTACAACATAGATCACTATTATAACCCATATTAATTATAATAACTTATACAAACTATAATATAGATTTCCAACCAAATTTACTAAGTCATACACTGCAACTACAGCATACGAGATATATATGTATATATCTATATTATATCATATAAGCTATACATATAAAAAAATGTAATATATAATACTGTAACAACAATCTATACAACCCTCCTTTATAAAACAACAGACTGAACACATATGTTATAAACTAACAGATAGTTTTAAATCTATTTAAAAATATTAACGTAAGTTTTGTCTTTAAGTAAAATACTTCAAATATCCAACAAAATATACATAAGCAGGTTAGTATATATGGAAGAAAATTAACTCAATGCATCCAACCGTACAGCTTATATATAGAATACTCATATGACTTATACAACCAGGCTAAATACAATACTAATATAGATTTATACAACCGACCAGTGTATATTTATGAAACTATCATTTTTATTCTATGTAAATTTACATTATTATATGAACAAATAGGTTAGCAAATAACAATATAATATATATACAGAACTTAACTTATATATAAACTTTTACAAATAAATAAATAAACTAATATATATATTATATACTTACACTAGAGAAAAACTGCGGGAAGACAAGGTCTGGAAATAGTGGCGCAGCAGTAGAGGTGGAAGGCCAGGCCGATGGGAGATGGGCGAGTGAGGCCGAGTAAGTGGAAGGTTGATCTCTGGTGATGGGTGGGTCAGCATGGTTACCGACGTAGAGGGGTTTGCGGGGAGGAGCTCGGGTGAACAACGGTGATGGGAGCGGCTACATTAGAGGTACCGCAGGAGTAGAGTTGCATTCGAGAAAATTGTTGCCTTTATGGGTTTTGTTGTGGAATAGGCGGTCAGTGCATTTGTAGGGAAAAGAAATTAGGCTAGAAGACTGAGAAGGGAGAGGGTAGGGGAAGAGCTACAGGCGGAAATGAAACTCTGGTTTCCCTTTTTTTATTTGAACAGTTAAGAGAAGTGTAGAAGGAAAAATGAACAGATATATTTGGAATCATAGAGAATAGCAATAGCCAGAGACGTGAATTTAGGAAGTAATAAATGCAATCGGCTATTGGTTATCAACCGTTGGAAATTTGAATGGACATAGGAGTCAAAAGTTAAAACGAATACTGATACGCTAGGCGTTCCACAGATTGCACCGTACACCGGACTCCGAAATTGACAATTGAATATATCGTAGAGATCAACATGACGAGACGATCAAAACGGTATATAGAAATTAGTGGTGCGATTGAATTATAAAAATTCGAATTTTCTACTAGCGGAAAATGCAGCAAAAACGCAGAAAAATAAGATCGACGAAGCTAAAGAAGTCTGAATTTGGAAAAATGAAAAATGGCGTCTTAGTTAGAAGATGAATTAGAATTTTTCTATGTAAAAATATTCAGGTTTGGAAAACATTTTATTATCATCAATTTTAACTGATATAAATTGGAATAAAATTACACTAGAAAATAAACTTCCAAATTATCTGATGAAAATTTACCAGTTGCTATGTTTAATAAGGCGTATTCCAAATATCAAATTTATTTCAAAATTTTATCGTTTAAAATTTCACAAAATTTCAACTAATTACGTTATTAAAACAGTTAAAATTTACGGGTCGTTGCATAAAAAGTAAAAAGAGAAGAAGAAGTGAAGTGCCGAACTTTATAGGGGGAAGAAAGGAAGTCGAAGGGGCAATGACCGGTAGAACCGGTCAAAGCGCATCCCTTGCTCGGCATCGGCTATGCCGTTCAGCATACATTGCCTCAATCGATATTCAAGAGAAAGTACTATCGAGAAGACCAAGCCAAAGCTTGAAGTAAAGGCTCATGATTCAAAGCGCATCACGTTCGATCACATAATGCACTTTGGGGGGGCAAGTGTTACCTAGTGGTTTGACCAGGTAACTAGGCACTCGACATCCAACCTCGATCGGCATTCCAGCCTCGATCGGCATTCCAGCCTTGATCGGCATTCCAGCCTCGTTCGGCATTCCAGCCATGTTCGGCATCTCCCCTCGACCGGCATCGATTCTCGCTCGGCCTGCACTCTTCACTCAACACATTACCTCGATCGGCATAGAGATATCGTTCGGCATTTTGCCGTTCGACATTTGTGGTTCGGCACGCAGAGGTTACTCACTTTGGGCCGAGATATCTGGCTACTAGGCCCACCAGGGAAGTCCAACCCATCTTCGTCTATAAATAGAAAGGCAGGGGCACAGTGAAATGGACCTTTTTTCGAGAACACTAGGGAGACTCTGCCGCTTTCAAGACTCATCCTTTTTACTTAGCAATTGCATTCAAGTAATTAGTGTATGGATTATATCTGTAATCGATTATCAAGTAAAGCAATAAAGATTAACTTCAAAGTGGATGTAGGCAGTTACGCCGAACCACTATAAATCTAGTGTTCTCGTCTTTGCATTTAATTTTTCATATTGCTTTATGTTTAAATTTATTTTTCTCATTTATCTCTCTAAACAATCTTTCTCAACGAGGATAGTGACCAATTTTGGTGCTAACATATCCCTTGCCAGATGTTAAACCTACTCCATCGACTCGCAGTTTGCAATAGATGGATTGCGTGGACTAGGGTTAGCTTATGCTGCTGAGATTCCTCCACTTCGGTAATCGCTAATCGATTAAGTAGATTTTGCTTTGATAACGAACTTCGAACACGTTTTAGGTTTTTTTCTTTCAAAACCATGCATTGATTTGTTAATGCCATCTGCTTTTTTGGTTTCTGTTTCATCGCTTATTACCATTGCTGTCGATTAGGCTATAACCTAGAGTGTATTTAGTTCTCATTTGACTTTAATCCAACTAGCCTATGCTATTTTAAGTTTGTACAATGGCCTCATTTAATATTTATGTTGTTCTTCCATGTAACACAAGCTATAAATTAGTCTTCTCTAATGTCTGATTGGATTTTTACAAGTTCAGTATTAGTAAAATAGTTTAATATTTTAGCAAATAGTTTTTTCTAATAATGAATTTTAACAATTATATTTTTTTACCATGATAAACATCGCAATAAAAAAATAAAAATCTACTTTGGGTATTGACTCGGTTATTGCAATTTTATAAAAAAATTCTACCAAATTAGTTCACTAAGTGGTTTAATTTAAAATTCACATATGATTTGCATTTTACATGTTAATTCTTGCATTAATTTGCTTACTGCAATTAAAAACAAAATCTACCAAAGGAGTTCACTCACTTGTTGTATTTAAAATTTACATTTTACATGTTGTTTCTCACATGGATTTGGTTTCCTCAAAAGATAGTTCAGTTCATTAAAAAATGCACTTTATTGTTGATTTAACTTTTTTTTCCTTTTTCAACTGTTTATGTTTCCAATGTTAACCACATTTGGTTTTCTATATTTCCAAAAAAATGTATTTTTCAAACTTTGGCTTTCCTATTGATTTTAAATTTTCCATTTATATGTTGATTTAATAACAAGTTGAATATTTGCAAGTTAAAATTTCCAAACTCTGATGTATGGTTGGATTTTTACAAGTTGAATACTTGCAACGTAGTTTGATGCTATATCAAATAGTTTATTTTTTCTGATGATGATTTAATAACAAAAAAAGGCTTTTCCATTTTACACGTATTTGGTTTGTTTAAAAACATCTACCAAAGGAGTTCACCCAGTGGTTCTATTTAAAATTTGCATATAATTTGCGTTTTACATGACGATTCTTACATTAATTTTGAAGGCTTTCTTATCATATATATTGATCCTTTGCAAATTAGTTCTGAAATTAGTATTTTGCATTTTATTACTTTATGATTTTAGGGCTAATCTATATTATTTTCAATTTTAAATTATGAAAAAACATTTTTAGTAATTGTCAAGATCAATTTGATTTTAGGATTAAAGCATGTTTGCTACATTGATTTTCATTTTAGTATGTTTAGAAGTTACTATAAATGAAGAGGGTACTTGCTTGCGAAATAGTCTAAACTACCGAGTGTGTGCGCTTTTGGTAAATATAAATGTTAAATTTACCTTCTAGTTCATATATGCAGGATTCATGATTAAAGTTTTTGTTGTGTGCAGGAATAGATTGCAGATCCACAATATCCTCAAATGAATTTAGCCAGAGTTTAATATAAATGTAAAAACAAATAAAAACAATCAGTTAATGATTGTTTTCTTTCCCCAATAAAATGGGTAATCGTTTAGCTTATTAGAAAGTGCACTTCATATTTGATTTAACTTTTTTCTCTTTTTAAACTTTATATTTTTCCAATGTTGACAATATTTGGTTTCCTATATTTCCATAAAAAAAATGTATTTTTCAAACTTTGACTTTCATATCGATTTTAATTTTTTTTAATAAAAAATGGGCTTTTCCATTTTATAGGTTGTGTCGATATTTCGAAGGTTTTCTTATTTTACATATCGATCCTTTGCAAAATAGTTATAAAATTTACATTTTGCATTTTGTTAGTTTGTCCTTTAAGGTTAGTCTATATTCTTTTCAATTTTAAATTTTGAACAAATATTTTTTGCTATTATCTGAATCAATTTGATTTGTTGGATTAAATCACGTTTGCTACATTGATTTTCTTTTACATCAATATGTTTAGAAGGTACTAAACATGAAGAAGAAACATGCTTGCAAAATAGTCTAAAACACCGAACGTGTGCGAGTTTGAAAAACATAGCTGTTAAATTTACCTACCAGTTCCTATTAATAAGATTTATGATTGAAGTTTTGTTGTGCGCATGAACAGTTGGCAGATCTAAAACATGCTCATATGAAGTTCTACAAAGATCGGTCGAACATAATGCAATAGTTACAACATAAACCATAGCAGCAGCATCCACAGGCCTCATCAGCATGTCTCTTGATGCTTCTGCTCTTTCTTTCTACCCTGTAGTACATACCTTAATCTGTATTATAATTTGTATTGTAGGTAACTTATGCTAACTAAATTATGGATATTGACAGCAATATATTTCTTACCATAACGGCAATACGTAATATGTTAAGTCAATTTTGCAATGCCAACAAATGACCATGTTATATATAATAAATTTGATTCTACTTGCATCATCGAGTAAATTTTCGTCACTTTAAACTCACTTAGTACACAACGCTATCACAGGTGATTAATTCTCCATCTACATCTGCTACCACTGATGATTAATAAACATAACCATTGTCCTATCCAGAATTCAGGACAAGAGAAGAGTTGCTTGCTTTGTACTTGGTTTTTCTTTTTGTTTCTGTACGGTCAAGGCAACTATTCCAACATTTTTACAATATTTATAAAGGAAATTAAATTAAAATACTATCATTCGATGCCAATGGCCTATAGGTGTCCCATACAAAATATCACGTGTATAATTTTGATTGATTGAACTTTATGGAGCTTGCTTTTATTATTAATTTATAATAACTATATTTGTAAAAGCTAAAAAAACTACAAGTTTGAAAAATGAGTGTTATAATTTAATAACACTTATTTAGGATTAATGTTTTATCATGTGTCCACACAATGCACTACAAGAAAAAATACCATCAACGGCACCTAATGTCAGCGTTTGTGACTTAAGTGCGGTCATTAAAAATTTTAGGGGGAAAATTTTCCGTGTGAACGCTGACAAAAACTAAATTATACAATTTTTACGCCATTTTTTTCACTTCCCCTAATTCCTCTTTTCATCCTTCCCTACCTTGAAACATTTTCACCACGTAAAAAGAAGAAAACATCTCTTCCAATCATCAAAATTCGCCTACATCACCGTCGCTTCATTAAACTTCTCCATTCATCATTCAGAGATCTCGTTCATCGTTCAGATATCGTCTACAGGTACAACGCCATCAATTTTTTAGGTTTAAATGGGTTGTTTGATTCTATATAGGTTTAAAATGGGTTCTTTCAATTTTGAACGTATTTTCAACACGTTCAAACATCATTCATCAATCGCGATTTAGAATTGAAGTATTTCCGTATTTCCTTTTCTTTGTGTCCAATTTTAGTTCTTCGATTTTCTAATATTAGTATTTTCAACATCGTTCATACCGTCTATTTGTAGATTGCATTATTTTAAGCATTCTAGCATGATTATTTAGAGCGGACCGCTAAATTATGTGTTTTGTTTAGATCTTTGTTATAAGTGTAAACTGTCTAACTGTAATTGAATATGTTAACTTCGGTTGTACATCAGGTATGACCTTCAGATTTTAAGCAGTGTAATTTTTCATTGTTAGTTAAATCTATTCTATTTTTCATTATCTGTTCTATAGTTTAGAGTTTGTTGATCCAAATCATGTGCCAACATATGTAATTTTGTAAGAATTTATTTATTGTTGATCAGTAAGTTGTGGTTTTAACATTTTTGACGTGCTACTGAAGTCAGCTAATTATATTAAGTTTTATTCTACACCCAGTTTGGAAGATAATTGACATATTTTGTTTTGGGAATGCAGCATGAAATTCTTTAGTTCTGCCTTTTATATTCTCATGTTTATGAACATTTGTTTCATATGTTGTAAAGTCCTGTTCTTAGTTCTCTTCCAACCCTTCAATCCTAATGTCAATTAGTGCACCTATTATTTCTTAAATTTGGCTCATCACGTTAGAAGTTTGATTGTATATTGGTAAATCCTTTTTCTCATAGTTTTGATAATTTGACGGAGATGAATCCACCTAATGATTTACCATACCTATCTGAACAATAAGTTGTTTTGCCATTGTAAAAAGAGTTCAAGGTGGAATTGAACACAAACACATCCATTGTTTAGGGTGGTGTAGGAATAGAGATATATAAAGTTATGTATTTCCTTGAAAATAAATATTGTTTAAGAGGATAAATTTTATAGTGTTTAATTTCAGTTTAACCATAGTGTTAAAATTTGGGTTCCTTGAGTTATTTTGAATTATTCTCTAAAACTACTACTGAAAAAATATATAGTATTTTAAAGCTTAAACAACCAAATCTAAAGCAAATAGGTGAGTAAACACGTGCAGTTCTAGTTTTGATTCTCTTGCATGTTGTTGTTTAATGGATGGTGAGTGGTTGAATAATTTCTAGTTGTTGATCTTTGTTGTTGTGCACTATAACATGCATTTGCTTTATTTTGTTTACTATAGCTCATTACCATCATCTCAACAGGGATTGTTGATATATATCATTGTTTGATATGCATGTAATTTAGTCAATTCCCAAGCTATGCATGTTTGCTTTATTTTGTTTTTTTACAAGCAGTTAATATTTGCTTTATCATGAAAATATTCCCAATGCTGCAATGGTTTCAATTTTGCCCAGTCGTTCCCAAGCTATGCCTGTTTGCTTTATTTTGTTTATTAAGTCCGAGTGATTAAACACATTTTTTTTATGAAGTGAAATCCTTTAAATTATCTTTATTCTGGATTAAAAATCCTAAGCATTTACATTTCTATAAAAAAACAGAAAAAAAAGTATACACGATTTCAACAACCAAAATATTTTTTTATTGCAATTTTTTTCTTTTCTTTTTTACATTCACAATTTTCTACCACATTACAACCATCACCCTACAAACTGCTCTTCCCCTTCCAGTTCACTGTCTAGCCTTACCACTCTGCACAAACATCCCAAACCACAACTACATCACCACCACTACTTCACCAAACTTCACCACTGCCACTATCGCAGCAGCATCAACCACCTCTTTACAAAAACTATTAACACATCACAACTCCATCGACCACCAAACCATCAAACTGCACCACTGTTGCATCTCAGCCACAACTACTTCACAACTACTTAATTTGCAATTGAAAAAGATTAGTTTGGAATGTTTTTTTTCTTATTTGCATTTAGATTAAATACGCTCTCTCTATATTTAAGTATATTTTACATAAAACTAGCAAAAGTTACAACCGCTAATTCTATATATATATATACACATATATACAAACACACACACATATAGAGTCTAATAAATGCTTAGGTATAGTAATAGTGTATGGATATTCTTTTATAGTGAAGAATATTTTTCTTTAACTGTTCACTCAAGTTTTAGCATGTTCTTTCCATTCCAATTTTGTTTGCCTTGCTATTTATAATAGTTATGTAATTGTCAAAATCAACCATGTGAAATTGGGTCACTGAGTTTCGATTTTTATTCGAGAAACATATACTATCTTGGAATAAATTATATACAATTACACGCTAGTATTATATTGTACTGGTAATTACATAATTTTAATACTTGTTGATGTGTGCGATTGTGTGCGAGAATTGTAATGGCAAATTTTTTGAAAACAGTTTGGTGCTAATGTTGTATATGATTCTGACATTGTTGTATAAGTGGATAAAATTGTTGTTAATGGCGCAAGTCAAGTATCAGGAGAGGGGTAATGCATAGACATTACTCTGGTGCTACAAAATGGCGCCGTTGTAATGGCAAATTTTTTGAAAACAGGTTGTTGCTAATAACAAAATGACTAATTTGTAGAGTTCTGTCATATTCAACTGTATTATCCAAAGGATATTATTATACTCATGTGTGGTAGTACTTTACAATTACTATTTTGAATTTTAGATACTTGATTGCTTCCATATTATATATGATGATGGAGAAAGACTGGTTGCGTCTACACAGGTAATCATATACAAGTAAATTTACACATAACTTTAGACTTAACATGTTTTGAAAATGAAAGCTAATATTCTTGTTGCTTTCAATTTTAAACATAGAACCAGTAAAGAGTATCGAAAAGGAGCTCAAAATTTTGTACGTGTTGCGAAGAAAAAGTTAGGGGATGTAGAGAAAATTTTGTGTCCTTGTTTAGATTGTCGAAATCTTAGTCATCATTATGGTGAAACCGTCATTGAGCATTTAATTATAAAGGGAATGGATCCTAAGTACAAAGATGGTAGGTGGTATAATCATGGCGAGCAAGTAGATGTTGAAAATAATAATAAAAAGAGTGAGGCGTACGACTTACTCAAAGCAATTCACTATGAAGATGAAGACTACTTTAATCAAAATTTTTTTGATGATGATAAAGATAAGGATGATGCACAGAGACGACACGATGATTTACTTAAGAACTTGGAAGATGCAGAAACCCCATTATATCCTGGTTGCATAGATCATACAAAGTTATCTGCCATCACTATTTTGTATAACCTTAAATGCGAAACTGGATTATCTGATTCTGGTTTTGATATGCTTCTTAATGTGCAACAACTGTTTTTGCCAAAGAATAATGTACTTCCTAAGACTTTATATGAAGTAAAGAAATTCCTCAAACTATTTGATATGGGGTTTGAAAAGATTCATGCATGTGAGAATGATTGTTGTCTTTTTCGTAAAGAGTATAAAAATTTGAATGACTGTCCGAAATGTGGTTCCTCAAGATGGAAAATGAATCAGGATACAAATGAGATTATGCAGGGTATCCCGGTTAAGGTGTTGAGATATTTTCCAATAATTCCAAGATTCATAAGAATGTTCAGATCTGAAAAGATGGCAGAAGCATTAAGGTGGCATTTCAATAATAAAAGCAGTGATGGAAAGATGCGACATCCTGTAGATTCTGTAACATGGAGCACAATTGATGAAAATTGGGAATCATTTTCAGCCGATCCACGTAGTCTCAGACTTGGTCTTGCTACAGATGGGTTTAATCCATTTTCCATGTTGAGTTCCAAATATAGTTGTTGGCCAGTAATGCTTGTGACATATAATTTGTCGCCTATGTTGTGCATGAAGAAGGAAAATATCATGCTAACACTTCTAATTCCAGGTCCAAAGCAACCGGGGAATGATATTGATGTATATATGGCGCCATTAGTAGGGGATTTGCATTACTTGTGGAGTAGTGGAGTTGAGACGTACGATGCATTTAGTAAGACACTTTTTAATATGAGAGCTATTTTATTATGGACGATAAATGATTTTCCAGCTTATGGTAATCTTGCTGGATGTTGTGTAAAGGGTAAAAAGGCTTGTCCATTATGTGGTGTCAATACTCATCTTCGATGGTTGAAATATAGTCGAAAGAATGTTTATATGGGTCATAGAAGATTTTTGCCTATTTCACATCCGTTGAGGAAAAAAAAGCTTGGTTTGATAACACTATAGAGGATGGAAAGATGCCTAGAATTCTAACAGGTAAAAACATCTTTCTTATTTTGAAGGACTTTCCAAATGATTTTGGAAAAGAGCAGATTAAGGGAAAAAGTAAGAAAATGAAGATCGATGACAGTAGTGAGGATGAAGATAATGAAGATGATAATTCTGTAAAAAAGGAGCTATCAAGGTGGAAAAAAAGGTCAATTTTTTTTGACTTGCCATATTGGGAGGTTAGTATTCAAATCTCTTTTTTATTTATTAATCTAAAAAAAGAATATATAGAAAATTTAAATGTTAATTTTTTTCGTAGGAACTTCCATTGCGTCATAATTTGGACGTAATGCATGTTGAGAAAAATGTTTGTGAAAGCACACTAAGTACAATGTTGCATGATAACAAATCAAAAGATGGGATTAATTGTAGACATGATTTAGAGGATTGGGGTATTCGGCATGGTCTTTATGCACAACCCCGTGGAACCAAAACATATCTTCCACCAGCTCCGTATACATTATCAAAATTGGAGAAAAAAATATTTTGCAAAAGGTTGTATGATTTCAAAGGTCCCGATGGTTATTGTTCAAATTTCAAAAAATGCGTGTCGTTGGTGGATTGTAAAATTAGTGGTTTGAAGTCTCATGATTATCATGTTTTAATGCAACAATTATTATCGGTTGCAGTAAGAGGTTTATTGCCAACCAGACCCCGAAATGCAATAATTCATCTATGTTCATTTTTCAATAAAATATGTCAACGTGTTCTTGATAGGGAGAAGTTGCAACAACTTGATGATGATATCGTTAAAATATTGTGTGAACTTGAAAGATATTTTCCACCCTCATTTTTCGATATTATGATACACTTGACAATTCATCTTGGAAGAGAAGCACGATTGTGCGGACCAGTTCATTTTCGTTGGATGTATCCTTTTGAAAGGTATATGAAAACACTCAAAGACTACGTAAGAAATTATGCACGACCTGAGGGGTGCATTGCAGAATCATATCTTGCCAAAGAATGCATGAAATTTTTTAGTGAATTTTTGAGTAAGTCGGTAGATATTGAAAAAAAAGATCGAAATGAAGATTATGAAGATAACGCAATACTTGAAGGGCGTCCAATTTCAATGTCCAAATCAATTACATTGTCTTCCAATGAGAAAGAAATTGCTCATTTAGCTGTGTTAATGAATATGACTATGGTGGAACCATTTTTAGAGTGAGTATATGTTATGTCCCACTTTCATTGATTTGATGTGCTTGTATTGGCAACTATAATTTAACATCACCTTTACTGTACTAGTTTGCATTTGGAGGAGTTGCAAAATTCAAACAAGCGCTTAGAAAAAAATGCGACCTTACTGTGGAAAACCCATAGAGATAGCTTCGCTGATTGGATTAAAAGGAAGGTTTGTTAAAGAATTTCAATATTTTCATATATGAATTAATGAAATTACTTGTTTAGTATGTTTGAATATTTTTTTAGATACCTGTTGACTCAAAGGATCATGATAAAATATTAAAATGGATTGCATACGGTCCTAAAAAGACGGCATTCTCCTGCAAAGGATATATTATTAATGGACAACGATTTCATACAAAAGATGTTGATAGAGAAACCCAGAATAGCGGAGTAACTTATGACGCGACTACCATGTGTAGAGCAAGTGCAAAAGACATTTCTCAAGTGGTTGATGTGGTTACGTACTATGGGATACTGACTGAAATAATTTTACTAGATTATAATGTTTTTTATATTCCTGTTTTTAAGTGTCATTGGGCGAACATAGGAAACGGGATAAAAGTTGAAGATGGATTCACTCTTGTTAATTTACATCAAAGTCAGGTTTCATTTTCAAAAGATCCTTATATCCTCGCATCTCAAGCGAAACAAGTCTTTTATTCAAGAGAAAATGATTCTTCTAATTGGTATGTTGTAATGAAAGCACCGCCAAGAGGTTTTGATGAATTAGAGATAGATGATTTTGTTGAAGAAGCTAACTATGTTGCGAGCGGCCCTGAAGAAAACGATATGGATGCAGATGATTTAGTTGAGAATGTTAGTTATGTCAGGGAGGATTGCGAAGGCATACTTGAGTAGTTTTGATGTCTTGTTTTGTTATGAGAAGTTTAAGTTAGATTTGAAGTCTTATTAAATGTTGAAATTTGAAATTTTGTTTTGAACTTTGATGTATGTATATGGTGATGTCAGTAGCAACTTTGGAAACGATATGGATGCAGATGACCCACCAATATATTAAAATTATAGTAGTATATATGTTTCATATGGTTTTCTTGCTAATTGCTATAATCAACACAAAGCCTGTGATTTTTTTTCCTAAGATGGCTACACAAATGTATAGTGTATACTAATTGCAGTTGTATATTCTTGCAAATATTGTTTGTTTTATTTTCACCGATGCATTGGATTGCTAATGACAATGCTAAAACACAATATGTAGTAAAGGCTTTGTCTTTCTAATATTGTTTGTTACCATAGGAAGTACGAATATGCTCTGACAAAGTCTTTTTTATTTGTACCTTAAAAGTTTTACCTAGAATATGCTCTTATAACTTGAAATTCATATGTTGATATGTTATACTTGCAGAAAATGGTTAGAAGTACGAAAAAGACAATGGATAAGAGGATTACGCGCAATCAAAAAAGACTCGAACAATCCACATATGCAGTCGATGGGTCTAATGCAATAGGAGAGCATATTGAGCCACCTTTGGAAAACAATGATGTTGGGAATGCAAACAACTCAATCGCAGACACTGCTATGCAAGTCGATGGAAATCCTGAAACAACAATGGAAATCGAGAGAACAATTGAAGACATTGATGCAAATCAGATTTTGAAAAAGAAGACTAGAGGCCCAACCAAAGTGAAAAGACTTCCTTCAGATGTTGCAAGCCGAATCGAAGTCGAGTTTAACTCATCGGGCAAACCGATAGGAAAAGGGTCGGTGAAGCTATCTTCTTATCTGGGGCCACTTGTGCGCGAGCATGTTCCATTTACACTTGAGGACTGGAGGCAACTTGGTGAAGAATTGAAATCAGTTCTATGGGAATCCGTTCATGTTTGCTTATCTTGCAATGTTCTTAGTTACTGTATACTGATTACTGCTATTAAATCTATTTATTTCTTTACTTTTTATACATCAGCAACCCAGTGACCATATGAAACAGTGGAATATTGACGATATGTCACTAACAACGAATACATTCACAATACAGTGCATGTGTTTCTTACAACTGTATAAAGAAAAAAAGAGAACATTTTTCTAATAATCATGAAGAATATGATAACAAAAATAACTAAACTCAAACGAAATCAAACAAAAACAATGATCAAGATATAAGAAATCACAATGGAGACCGTCTGGGAAAAGCTACGAAGGCAAATCAAAACTATGTGAAATATTTTTCAGGACACTGAGTAATTATAATTTTTTTCTAAGGGTTATATGCTTTATGTTCCTTTTACTAATCTTAAAATTTTGGCAACCTGGATGTACTTGTATGTTGTGGATTAGTTTACTTAGGTTTTGAAATGTAGTTGGTTTGTTATGTTCACCGTTTGTTCTTTAATTTTGATAACCCAGTTGTTAGCTAATACATCTGATGTCCCTATAATTTTCATTTTTACATGTGTGCACAATAATACATTATTTGTTGTTGGTTCATATACTATATGTCTTTTCACCCTGATACTTGGCCTAAACTTCCCTTTGTCGATATATTTATTTCAACTTACTGTAATATGTAGTACCTAACTTGTACGAAAGTTTGCCTGATTAGTGGTTGGGGTTTTGGACATTGCGGAAATTTAGCAGTTTCCATTGTCTGTCTTCTCGATGACTATGCGATCTTATTAATTTCTTTATTCAGTTTTTAAATAAAATTACTATATTTTGATATTTTTCTTTGTTACAGGCTAGATTTAAACTAGATGAAGAATGGCAAAAGGTTCCCATTCTTCGGCAAATGGGATGTATTTGGAGGTGTTCTAAAAGCAAACTAGTTGACAAGTTATTAAAGGCAAAAAACACGGAGGAACGGCTTCGACTAAAACCAGATAATGTCAAAACTATGAAGGAATGGAAAAGGTTTGTTGAGTCCAGAACTAGTAATGAGTTTAAGGTAATTATATAGTAATTGTTTTAATCATTTCTATATATAAAATATAAGTGCACAAAGAATGAAAATTAACTAATAAATGTGATAAATCTTTATACATAGTTATGAAGCGAAAAATTCAAATCCATGAGGGGTAAACAAATGCCACATACTTGTAGTCGTCGAGGAATGGCACGATTAACTGAAGATATGGTGAGAAAAAATATTTGATTAATTTACTATGATTAGTTGTTTTATCTAATGTTATGTCATTTTTAATGCAGAAAGAGGAAAGTGTAAATCCTTCTTCCATTTCTAGAGTTGATGTTTGGGTTAAATCTCACACTCATAAGAATGGCGAACCCGTGAATGCACATGTTGCCGAAATGGTTGTAAGTGCTTTTGACCTTTTTTAAAGTAATTATTTTGAAAATAATATAAATTAGAACTCATATTTAAAATATATTTTTTGTAGGAGAAAATAAAAAAGGTGGAAAATGAATCACAACCTAGCTTAACATGTAATTTCAAAGATGATGCTCTCTCACAAGTGTTGGGACAAGATAGACCGGGATGACTACGTGGAATGGGAAGAGGCATGACTGCGACCAAGGCAGTTCTCTCACAAATCAAAGATACTCAAGTAGCTCAATGTCAACATAGTGTCTCAGAACTAAAGCAAGTGGTTTACATGTTAATGAAGCGTCTGGTATGACTTTTAATTTATATTTAAATGTTTTTGGTGTTCAGAAATTTCGAGAATGATTTTCAATTTCATGGAGATAACCTAAATGACAAAACAAGATATCTATGTTTTGGCGTCCATTGTAGCTCAATGCCACTTTTCTGTAGATCTCAAGCTGTTTGAGTATATGTGTTACACGGTTTGTCACTTGCACTGAACTCTGATTTATTACTGCCAGTCATCGTTCTCTAATAAATAGTTCTCCTTTTGTTACTATTCTATATGTACCAGTGATATTCTTATATTGTATACAACCATATTTGGAGAAATGCCATCGGAGACAACGTAAAATTATAATCTGCTTGCTGAAATCACCATCAACCCAAAAACAACACATTTTTTTTCAATGGTTACTCGGCTTGATCTTCATTCTTCAAACACTAATGTAGATTTGTAACTTGATATATAACAATTACATATGTCAGGTACCCAGTTTTGTTACCTTCCCTGACATACCATTTGTTTTTCCATTCCTTTAACCGTGTTTGCAAATTAACAGTTTCAATTATTCGTCAACAAGCATGGCATTATGCACATGTCATGCTTATGTCCATCTATTTGTTTCTGCTGTGGACTACCATTTATTCCAACCAATTTTTTGAACGTTCTTCTGTACGAATAATAGATTGTTTTTTTTCTTTCAAGATTGTTAGAATAAGACTATTAGCCACTGAACAAAATATCATCATTTTCAGCGCTATTTTCTCTTTTTAAAATTGTTTAAATACTAGAACTTCCTTCTTTGCTTTTTTTGTACTAATTTCTTTTTAGGTATCTAAAAAATCATCAACTGTTCATATGTTTCCATATTTAATATTGTTTTCTGAAGGTCCTTTGGTCTACATAGCATTTAGTTTATTTACTTATTAGCCGATATATAAAAAATACTGAATAGCTAACTACATCAGTTGGTTGCAATAAAAAAATATATAAAAAATGTGAAGAACACTGCATCAGGCATACCAAAGCTGCGAAAGTATAGTTATAACTCACTGGATGTTCAGTATTTTTTTCTTTGTTCTTTTCTGAAAAGATTTTATACTGTCAAAGATTAAAAGCTTTATTATAAGTTTCTGTGATTATTTTTCTGTGATTATTTCAACAATTTATTCTTTGGTTAAATGAACGTCTATTTATTTTTACCATTAATTTGCAATATTATTGATTTGGCAGGATAAAGGAAGTTGGGGAGAAGAGAACACATCCGTAGTGGTAAAAATCCAACGGTTGCAACATCATACATAATTTGATATCTAAATCAATAATCAATATAATATAGTTTTGGTTAATTGCAGAGTAAGTATAGTCAAACAGGTGATAATTGTAGTTTACTGCCTTGGCATGGAGATGATGACGAGGTTGTCGCCGAAGGAAAAATTGTGTCAAGCGATCCGAAAGAACTGTGCAATGAAGTCCCTTTAGGTCCAAATGCCAAAAAAATATTGATTGTCCATCCAAGAAAATTAGATGTTTTCTTATGGAGGCCTTCTCCTGGTTTGGTATATATAAGAGATGCCAAGGATGAGACAGTAGTATGGCCATCTGATAAAGTTGTTATACACAAAAGTGAGGACTCCAGAAAACAAAACAAGGTAAGTTTAACACTAATTAGCATTTTTTTTAATATGTAGAGCCATCGTGGATAATAATCTCTATCCATAAATTTAGCATTTTATGGTAGTATGGTAGTATGGTTTAGCATTTTTTTGTATATTTCTATTGCTACAATGCTTTAAAGATGTGTTACTGAAATTTGTGCAATGTTTTTGTATATTTCTATGTTCAACTTAAACAAATGTATTTTTTTAATAGAGTAAAACTAATAGCATGGAAACCAATTGCAAGCTGTATGATTGGGGAGGGAGCAAAGAACTGGTTGCTGAAGGACGAGTGTACTCGAGTGATCCAAATCTGATAATTAATGGTATTCCTCTTGGACCAGATGACAAGATAGTTTGGGTGGACAATCCGAAAAAAGAAGATGCATTTTTGTGGAGGCCTATAGTTGGCATGACATGTTTTGGAGAAGTTATTGGTAAGAAAATAGCATGGCCAGAATCAACAGTGGTTGTTGAATCTGTTAACGCTAGCACATGTCATGCTCCTATGATCAATGCTCCAACATCTCTTACGGTAACATGTTCATATTGCTAATATTCCTCTCAAAGAATTGTTGATATCGTATTACCATTTTTTTTGTTATGTGATAGAGTGCAAATTTTTATGCAAATACCAAATGCAAGTTGATTGATTTAGAGGGTACGGGAAAAATAGTAGCAGAAGGAACCGTGTCTTCAACAGATCCAAATGCTTTGGTACATTCTGTTCCACTGGGACCAAATGCGATAAGAGTTTGGGTGGATGTTGTAAAAGTCCCAAATGCACCTATATGGCGGCCTACATCCTTCATGGAATGCTTATCAGATGCTATTGGCTCGACTGTAGCATGGCCTGTTGCGAATGTTAGAATTGGCTCAACTTCCATGTAAGTTTCACATCTTGTTTATATGCAATAGACAAGATAAAAAACTACTATAGTTTCATTTGATTAAATATGCTAGTGTAAATGAGCATTGATTGGCTGTGAGCGGTTTTATTAAATCTCATAAATTCAAATCCATTGTTAACTCTCCTGATTTTGGGAAAAAATGTCCATTGTTTTTTTTTGGGAGTGAAGTGAAGTTTTTATGTAGTTCTGGTATTTGTTTTGGAGTTGAATGGTTGTATAACAAAGGAGTGTTATAGGCAGTAGCAAGAGGAGGAGCTTGGCAAAGGAAGGTGAGGATGTGAAGTGATAATGAAGTGTTGAAGTTGGGGTATTTATTGTATTTGATGGAAGTGTGAACTGATTTCAATTTTATATGACAGTGGTGTAGTTGTTTGGTGATGCAACAGTATGTAGGCTGGTGATGACTGTGTGCAGTTTTGATGTAGGGGAAGCTGTCGAAATGAGATGGTGTAACAGCAGTGAAGTACGTTGGTTATGATGCTTGGTGGAGGAGTTATATGGGACAGTTTGATGGGGGAAGTTTGGAAATGGTGATAGTGAAGTTGAGGGAAGGCAAATGAAGTTTGCTAAAGGTTGATGTGTTGTATGCTGGTGGTAGGGGAAGTATGGTGTGGTCAGAGGGTATGCTTGGTTGCAGCAGAGGTGTTTTCTGAGATGGTGGTGGATGATTAGCACTGTTTAGGGTAATGCAGTGAAGTATTGGATGTGGAAGGAGGCGGGTGATTTAGCAACAGAGACTGTTGTGAGCAGTTGGAAGAGTTTGTAGTTTGTATGCACAGATGGTGTTGGAGAAGTGAAGTATAAGGCAGTATTGAGTAGCAATGTTTGGTGATGTGGAAGTAGAGTTGAAGTGGGGAACTGGTTGTAGGATGTGGTAATGTAGGCGATGAACAGGTTGTGGATGACAGAGGTATGTGGACTGTCAGGTGTGTATATGCCAGAGAAGTGATAGGCAACTAAATTGGTAGAAGTAGGGTACGGTGGTTTTGGTTGTGGAAAATGCAATATGGCGGCGGCAGTGAGGTATAAAGTGGTAGAACAGTGGAATGGCTTGGTTTCAGGTTTGTGTGGTTGTGTTCAGGTTTTGAAACTGAGGTGGTGTAGGGAGTGTTGAATGAGTAAGGGGAGTTTGAATGGTGATTTCAAGGCAAAGGTGACTGCTGGTGTAGGTTATAAGTTATTGACTGCTGGTGTTTGATGATGTGGTGCATGCGATTGGTGATTGGAATTGTCACAATTTGGGTATTGGGTATTCAGGAGTGGTCGCGTAGTGATTTGGGAGATGGCGATGGTTTGATTCAGGTGTTGGGGGTATTCGATTTATGTAATGGGTATTCGAATGTAAATCCGTTTACAGGTTGTTTATGTTGGCTGCAGTTTGTTCTGGTGGTTGGTCAGAAGCTCGTGCACAGTCATGGTAGCAGATGTATGCAGTGGGTATTTGGTCAGTTTGATAAGGAGAATGGAGTTTGAATGATTGTGTGGTTGAGTCAATGTATGTAGCAGGTTTCAAAGGAAGGCAGTTGAGGTGATGCAGGCAGGTTGAGGCACTGCAGGCGATGAAGGTTTGATTGTAGAAGTGATCGACTTGCTTGGTTTTGATGTCTAAATTGTTTGTTGAATTTGTGTGAAGGGTAGCAGCACAGTTGCAGTTGTAATACAAACAGCACACTGGTTTAGACTTTGTGATACAAACAACAGTTCTTGATGTATGGATGTAGTGGTATTGGGTAATGGCCAGTGAACAGGGTGGTTTGGTCGGAGTTGATTGAAACTGTTTGTAGAAGTTGGAGCACTAGAACTGCTAATGCAATGGAAGGGTATTGCTGTGTAATTTGTCAGTGTGTAGATGTTTATCAGTGTGTATATGGAAGTTTGTATGGGCTGGTGGTTAATGTATAGGGTGAATAGCAGGACGGTGACTGTTTTTGTGGTGAAAGGGTAGTGTATGTGGGTGATTGCAGAGATGGATGTCAGAGTGTGGTCAGTGAGAATGGTTGTGGTTTTTGAATTATATGGCAAGATTGTGGAGTTGTGAATAGCAGTGATTGTGAAAGGGGATGAAGGTGAGTATGCAGTGGGGTAAAATGTAGAATAGTTGGTGGAAATGATGTCTGATAGCAGTCAGTTGGTTGTCAAGGGTGAAATGCAGAGGTGTTGGGGAGATATGGTTGTATGTGTTGAAGTGTTGATGGTAGGATGTTGATGATGTTGTGATGAATGCAGTAGCAGGGTAGGCTGTTGATATGTAAGGTAATTGGTTTGTTTGTGAAGTAGTGTAGTGCATTTGCAATGAAATGAAAAAGTCAAAACGAAAAGGCTAAACTTAAAGAAATAAAATGCTTTTTTGCTCGATAGGATAATTGATTAATTATTGATGGGAAATAAAAAAAGAAGAGAAAACATGGTGTGAAAATAGGCATAATTAATCTATGTGCAGTGCAGTGCAAAGTGCAGTGCAAAGCAACAGTTTGAATGTTGAAGAAATGGTGGGTAATGTGATGCATGATATGCTGATGACGAGATGAGTAGTAATGTGATAGTTTGAATGTGGCAGTAATGAAGGATGTGTTCAGAGAGGAGAAGTGGCAGAAGTGGGTGGTTTGGTCTGACCGGGTTTGAACAGGGGAGAAGCAGTGAAGATGAATGGTGGTGTAAATGTAATGACAATGCTTGGTGTCTGGTCGTGTAGTTGAGTGGATTTTGTTGCAGCTGTTATGGCCGTAGCAGAGTGTATTTAAATGGTGATGATGGAGGAATTTGCAATAGGGTGGTAGTGGGGGTAGTTGGGGATGGAATATGGTGCAGTTTGGTTTGATGTTCACTGGTGATGTGCACTGGTTTGTATTGATTATAGTGGTGGGTTGTTAAGCATTTACTCACTGATCACTTCAAATTTTTAGATCCATATAGTGATTTTTTGGCGCAGTTAAGCATTTTAGCATATGAAACTTCAAATTTTTAGATGGCGTTTACTCACTGATCATTTCAAATTTCTTCATTGCAGGTAATTAAAGATGGCGATGACACATTCTTCTTCCGTAGCAAGTAGCAAGTAGCAAGCATATGAAACTTTTAGATGCACGTTTTGTTGTTGGCATTTGGTGTGGACTTACTGTATTGATATTATACTTTTACTTAACATATAACGTGTCTTTGTTTAACAGAATTTGTGGCAACTTGGTTTACTTTGTTATTTTTGTTTATGGATATTATTGAAACTTGGTTTATGGATGTCTTTTGTTTATTAATATTGTCTTAACTAGTTTATGTAACCAATTAATAGTTATTAGAACCTGTTATATATACTAGTTGCTTGAATATGCTTAAAATATAGTTTTGGAATATTCAAAAATAGAGTGGAATATTAAAGCTGTTATATAAATAGAAGACAGCGTTTGATTAATGCTGTCAATGAAGAAACAACAGCGTTTAATTCGTGCTGTAATTATCTTAAAATTGTCAATAACAGCGTTTTTTACATACTGTCGAAATAGTTGATGATTCAATAACAGCGTTTGTAACATGCTGTCGAAATTGTTGATGATTCAATAACAGCGTTTAGAAAAAGCTGTTGTAAATAGTTAAAGTAGAATTTGAACATCTTCGACAACTAAATTATAAACGCTGTTGAAACATAATACAGCACGTCTGAAAACGCTGTAAAAACATTATTGACAGCTCGTAATAAACGTTGTCACAGAGATGTTTCAACAGCGTTTATAGAAAAGCTGTTGTAAGTTATGTATATACGACAGCATGTCGTTATACAGCGTTTGAAAAAACGCTGTTGTATCATATTACAGCGTTTACCAAACGCTGTTAAAAGCCTTTTGTGGTGTAGTGATGGGAAGAAATTCAAATCCCAATGATATTTTTCCTCTGAAATTCTTAGTATAATAAAACCAAAGATAGTACATATCTATGAATTCGGTAATGATACAAGATATAGAAAATATTTTCTTCGTCATTTACCCATGAAATGAGTCTGTTAAAGAGTCCAATTGTGGTTTTGAGTAGGATAAATTGAGCTCCAAGTGAAGATTTTGTTAATGCATCAAAAATTTAGCCTTTGCTAGAAAATAGGCAACTCACCATCATGTTTCCCTTTAGAGCCAGCAAACCAATAGAATTCAAGTTAATTATCATTGGTTTTATCCTAGAATGGAATACAAGGTAGGAGACTTGGAGCAATGATGAGTAGCCTCTTTATTATCATAAGGAATTGCTGGTGAGTAACAGAGGAAAACATCAAGTTTTAATAGAACCGCAGGTGAGCTTAGGTGAGCTTCAGTTCTTAATATCTTAATGATTAGTCCAATTGTCGTTTTCATAATATAACATTATGATTCAGTTCCTCTACTTTGCAATACTTTTCATTTATGTATCCAAGATGTGGCAGTAACTTAATTTTATTGTACGTTACTAGAAAAGTATTAACACATACCAAATGTTTTCTCTCAATTATGCACCCAGATTATGGGATTATATTAATAGAACAACCTAAAAGATAAGACGGTTGTTGGTAATACAAAAGAGCCTAACCATAGCTTTTTTCTTTTAGAAAAAGAAGGAGCATCATAGATGATATCAAGAACTTCCACAAATGGCTTGCCAAAAAAAAGAACTTCCACAAACTAGAGACAATTTATGTACATTTGCTACTTGGCCAGGATCAACACAATACAGCTATCCTTATTAAACAACTTATTTGATTGTCTAAGGTTATTATAAAGAAGGGTAGTTGTATTTTTATTCCTTCTTCATTATTGATTACCATTATTTATTATCACATGATTTTCCTCCTTTGTATAGATAACGATATATATATATGTAGTGTATATGTGTGTGTGTGTACACACACTCTATACACACACGAGCATTACAGCACGCGCTTCGCGCATGGTGACAACACGTGCTTTTTGCACGTAAATTGTATGCGTTTAACATATATTTTAGAAAGAAAATTATTTTGCATAGATATTTAGCCATATGTTGGCATTGAAACCATGTATAGTTAGTTTTTATACTATTAAATAATAAAGAACAAACTTCTAAAGAAAATTTATTTGTTAAATCCTATATTTAAACGGTACTAAGACTCGGTAATATTTGTAGTGCACTTTAAATTGTAAAGGAAGTTTAATTATTATATCCTATTTTCAAGCGATATTAAGATTTAATAATATTTATAAATGGACATTTTTGATAGTTCTCGATGACATTAAAAAACTGTGACACAAAAGATATTATATCTATTATTAAGCACTTTGAATTCGTAAAGAAAGTTTAATTATTTGATCTTATTTTTAAGTGGTATTAAGATTTAATAATATTCGTAAAGGGGACATTTTGGTAGTTCACGCTGACACAAAAAAAGTGTGATACCAAAGATATTATGACTATTATTAAAGATGTAGGTAACTAGAGGTGGATGGTGAAAAATCATGAACTGCAAAGCTCAACCAATCATTTTTTAAACATATATCATACTACATAATTTCAATTTCATTTCTCATTAGCTTGATTTAATTAGGTATTATTTTGGTCAGAGTTTGGTAGTGGCAGGCTGGGTTACCTATACCACGAGCTCAACCACTGTGGATTTGTATGTCACAGGATGGGCTGCCCACCTGCACCATCTAGCTTTGGAGCATCTAGAACTGCAAAAATAAGTGTCGATTCATCTATCTAGCACTATCATTAGTAAAGGTGGCATGAACACAAACTCCCTATCCTACCAAATTTGATGATGGACTGAAGTGGATTTCAAACTTAACAACTTTGACATCAAATATTTTGAATTGTACAGTTAAAATGCAAGTGTTCTTTTCTTATTGACTTCTCCTTTTAATTTCAAAAGCAATTGGGAGAAATTTGAGGAGTCTTATAGAATTATGATGTTTTCAAATGGTGAAAAATGCTGGAATAGCCCTAATCGGAGTTTAAAGGTAAATATGAAATGCATTCAACTTTAAGATACTATTTCAAATTTATACCCAAAAAAATTTCTGTTTTTTTTTCTTTTTTTTTACAGGTTAGACTTCGGTGTGGCTTGAAAAATGAGCTTGCTAATGTTGATGAGCCAAGCATGTGCGAGTAAGAAAATATCCATACATTCAGCACGTCTTTTTTGCTTACCTTCTCTCTTTTTATGCAACCATTATATGTGTTACAGATATGCTAGATTAATGTCAACTCCTGTTGTATGCACAGAAGACAAGTTAAAGGTGTGTTCAGTAGCATATTTTATTTTGGTATGAATTTTACCCTGTGCAGCAGAAGAAACACAAAATGATTTTGCTATGAATTTTTAGATGTTATGAAATGCTTTCAACTTTAAGATACCGTTTTAAATTTATACCAATTTTTTTTTCCTTTTTTTATTTACAGGTTAGACTTCGGTGTGGCTTGAAAAATGAGCTTGCTAATGTTGATGAGCCAAGCAGATGCAAGTAAGAAAATATACATAAATTTAGCACGTCTTTTTTTGCTTACCTTCTCTCTTTTTATGCAACTATTATATGTGTTACAGATATGTTGGATTGATGTCAACTCCAGCGGTATACACAGAAGACAATTTAAAGGTGTGTTCAGTAGCATATATTATTTTGTTATGAATTTTTCCGTGTGCAGCAGAAGAAACACAAAATGATTTTGCTATGAATTTTTAAATGTTATGCATGCAATAAAAGAAATATGAAACAAACAGTACATGTGCAATCACTTTGTGATGTACATCGGGTCATGTGATCCAAAGTTAGTATGTATATACTAAAATGGACAATAATCTATGTCTTTTGGTCAATCTATTAAAGTTTTCGTTCTTATAACTTTTCATAAGAAAAGTAACGAAACTTTATAGTTGTACTTAGGAGAAGATACCACCAATAACATGAGCTGAAAACTGAAGCAAGCATAGCTTATGTTGGTTTATGTGTGTCTTAGTCTTAAAGAACTTTTGTTCATAACAATAAAAGTGTATCGAACCATTTTCATACTCATATTTGTTCATTATTTAAATGTAGATCAATGTTAGAATCAAGGAAGTGTACACACTGTATTCCCTTAGGATATTTACAGATGGTTCACCTAATGGCCTATGGTTTAACTAGGTGTTCACAACAAAGAATAAAAAAGAGTGCGCATATAGATGTTTTTTAATACATTAACTGAACAAATGAAGAAGTAAAAACAAATTAATGAATATGCCAATTGTATGATTACTGTAACGACCTGTAAATTTTCGATAATTTTTATTTGTTTTATTAATATATTTAATTGAAATTTGGTGAAATTTTGAACGATAAATTTTGAAATTAAAATTTTACATTTGAAATACGTCTAGTTAAATATAGCAACTGGTAAATTTTCATCCAAAAATATGGAAGTTTATTTTATTGTGTAATTTATTTTAATTGAAATCAGTTAGTAATCGATGAAAATAAAACGTTTTCGAAACCTAAATATTTTTACATAGAGAAATTCTAAATCATCTTCTGAGCAAGACGTCATTTTTCGTTTTTCAAAATTCGGACTTTTTCAGCTCCGTCGATCTTATTTTTCTATGTTTTTGTTGCATTTTTCGCCAGTGGAAAATTTGAATTTTTAAAATTTAATCGTACTACTGATATCCGTATACCGTTTTGATCGTCTCGTCGTGCTGATCTCTACAGTATATTCGATTGTCAAAATCGGAGTCCGGTGTACGTTGCACTTTGCGAAACGCCTTTCATATCGGTACACGTTCGTGCTTTTTTTTTGTTCTTGCGCCTATTTAAATTTCCAAAGTGTAAACAGATGGCCTTAGCTTTTATTTTATACAGATATCAATGTTGACTCTTATGATTTTCTATATTCAATAAATTAAACTTGCGGTTCATTTTCATTCATACCGTGTAAACATGTTCGTTCCTTACTTTAGCCTCTTCATTTCTATCGGTTTCAGTTGAGCATTTATGTTATAAGAGAAAATTTGTGAAGTCTGTACGTCACTTTTCCCTTCAGCCTTCTCTTCTCCTCCTTCTCTGTTCATTTGCAAACCAGAAAAAAGAAAAAAACAATTGTTCAAAGAAGGTGACAGCACATTCTATTTTTGGATACGCATATATATTAAGTCATGCCCACTTGTTCACCTCCTCCATGCTGCAGCGTTCCATGTTCGAGCCGATCCTCTCTCCTCACTCCGGCCTCATGCGAGTAGCGGCCACTAGGCAGGACCCACCGCCTCAATAGCCTCCCACCTTCGCCTATCCTTATAACCAACATGGCCACCAACACCAGAACCCGAGTCCGCCCTCCACTTAACCCCGTACTCCTCCAATGGCCGAAGCCGTGCAGCCAGCCACCTCCTCACATCATCACCGACGCACTCATTTCTTTGTTTCTTCCCTCCACAAAACCGCCTCCCTATAGCCGCGACTGCCCTATCTCCGAGCCGACCCACACTCGCCTCCTAGCTTTCGCCTTCCTCGCTCGTGTTTCCTCCACATAGCAGCCACCACGACAAGATCTACTTCCCCCTCCTCTAACCCGGTTCGACCGTGCTTCGGCCTGCTATGTTCGAACAGTTTTCACCCTCTATTGTTTTATAAGGTATTACATAAATATTTATATACTAATATATAGATAGCTATGTATAGGATTGTATCCATCTTGATCTGCTGCTGTATATGGTACTTTAAGCATGTTATATATATATATATATATATATATATATATATCTTATATAACTAGAAATTTCACTGGCATTTGGACTCTCTGTTTTATGCATAGATTTGAGTACTTTTTGTTTATATATATTATTACCTGGTCTGTATTTTATAAAACTTTGAAAATTGGACTTTTAAAGGTTTATGCTCTGTTATATATGAAAAAGTATAAGTGTATTAACATATAGTTTCTGATAATAGTTTGTGGTCTGTATTTACTAAATAAAGTTTGCGAAACTCTTTATAATATGTGAATATACATATAGGATTTGACCTGTTATATATAGGCCTTAGTTGTATATATAGTCTATTGTGTATAAAATCAAGTTGTTTTGTGTTATAAAAAGTATATATAATATATCTGTAATTTATATATTTAATATATGCATCGGTCCATATATGGATTTGCATAGATATTAATATATACAGCTTGCATTCATACGAGTGAGTTGTTAGAAACAAGAGTTTGCAACATGTCATTTTGTTGATTTTATATATAAATATGCATTGGTTATGTAAGTGGTAAAACTTTGGATCATTTGTTTCAGAAAAAATGTAACGACCCCGGATTTTAATTTAATTTAAATCGATAATTAATTTGATTTTTGGATAAAATTGTAAAATTAAATGATAAAGTGATGCGAGTTTCCCCGGACTCAAATAAATTTGGTATAAATCATTTTAAAATTTAAATATTGTATATATATGTATAGGTGTATATCTGAGAAGATTTGAATTTATATATATATATATATATATATATATATATATCTACATTTGATTTGAATCTAAAATAGTAAATAAATTAGTTAAATTATGACAACATATTAAATATGGAAGTATATTCAAAAATAATAAAAGAAAATTTAAAATAAAATATATCCTCACTTATTTTACAAAATAATGAGAAATGAATGAAAGATAAGTTATACAAATATATAGTAATTCATTAAATAAAATTTAAACAACAAATTTAAAATAGAAATTTATTTATAAAGTAATATTATAAATACAAGTTAAAAAGAAAACAAAAGAAAATAAAATAAAATACATTCAAGCACAAACAAATAAATTATATTCATGTACATAAGAATGGCTTGCAAACAAATGAAACAAGTAGACATAAAAACAAGTAAATAAGAAAGGAAGATAAGTATGTACACTTAAACAAATAAGAAATAAAACAAAAAAATCTATGTAAATGAACCTGCAAAAAGAAGACAGGAAACATACATAAGTATGAAAACATATCTTTAGCCACCGAAATATGTAAGTATAGCTTGCAAATGAAGACATAAAGGACACTAGCATTTAATGTTATTTTCTTTAGTACATAATATAGATCATATCAGCCTCCAAAGAAAATGAAATATCTCTGACCAAACCAAGTATCACTTGTACAAAAACACATTATATTACCCTGTGCACTTCTTCTTTTTATCAAGCTCCTCATTTCAGTTCGAGCTGAGTAAACACCATTTCATACTTAAACAAAAATTTAGTAAAACAACAATCCAATTCAATACAAACTTAGACTTAAACAAACAACAATCAACTACAAATCAGAGATTAAAGGAAAGGATGCAGCTAGAAGTTCAAAGCTTAGTTCAAATGAAAAAGCAGCTCTGTTTTCTTCTGCAAATCAAAGTGAGTAAATTAAATTTTAAAATACTAACGTATATATATGTTGCTTAATCATTGTCTGAGATGTGTATATACCTTAATGCATTGCTGTGCATATGTGTTATTGCATGTGTGTGGATTGATATCCTGTAATCACCTCTGCTTATAGATTTCTAAAACTCTGGATCATCTCTGCTTAATATATTGATTGTTAGGACTTAGTATCTTAACAAGTTATGTTTGTTTGATTATAAAGTAATTTTTTAAACTTGAATTTAAGTTAAATAAATTAGAGTCTTCTCTAAAAATCTTAAGAACAGTTCAGGTTTAAAATAAGTGATAATTTCAAACATCTTAAAATATCAATTCAGGTTTATAACTTGAATTCTTATCTGAAATTAGGATTTTTAAAACTAAGTTCACATTTTTTTGTTAAGTATTGTAAGTGCAATTCTGGTTTGCATTAATTTGGGGATTTTGGGAAAATCTATTGATCTAGTGGACTTGGAAGGTAGTAGTTCTTCCTGGAGGTGGAGGAACGATTGGTGAGTGGAGGAAAAATGGTAGGTGGATGGTCAGAGTTCGGTGGCGATAGTGGTTGCTTGTTGTTATTTCTAAACCTAGTTTCGTATGCTCCGGGAATTTTGATCACGCGATACCTCTGGTTGATCGAGTTCAAAGAGACTCGAGGGGATGGAAGCGTAGACATTGGCGAGTGTTTGTCCGGAGTTTCGTGACCTCGGGTGGCCGGAGACGTTAGAGCGAGGTGGCTTTGGTGATCAGTGGTTGTTCTAGTTTGGGTCAAAATCATCGTTTCGAATTCAACTGAGATTTCGTCGAGCTGAGTGATCGTGGTGCTCGAGTGAGTTGACGTTGACGTGGGGAAGGCGGTGGCGATGGCCAGAACGCCGGCGAAGTTTTGTGCACGTACACCCATGTACGAGTGCATCAGCTGCTATTCGATGTTTTGGGGAAGAAAGGTGGAACTCGGAGCCAAGCACGGGAAATTGGTTATTTTTCTCGAAGCACGGTGAAGTAGGGGTTTGCTCGGGTTCAAACTCGAGTAAAAGAGTGTTTTTCTCGGGTAAATGTTACCCATATTTTTTGAAACAGAACCTGTTCTGTTTTGAGATTTTGATGTAAATGTTGAACTGGGTTATAAATTCAAAGTGTAATTATAACTTCAGTTCAGTTTGGAAATTTAGTTTTGGGAAATAAGGTTTTAAATTTAAATTGTTTTAATACTCAAAATTGTTAAGTATTGAGAAGGAAAAAAATTAGAATTTAAAATGGAATTTAAATTGTAAAGGAAAGATTGTAAACAAAGTTAAAAAATCAAAGAAATTTAAAACCTGAAATTAAGTCTGACATTGAATTCCAGATTTTGAGATAAATGAAAGTTTCAGATTTTAATGGTTATTAAGTAAGTGGTTTATCTTTGATAAATTAAAGAAGAATTGATTAATGAAAATAATTAAAGGATTAATTAATGATGGTGATGATAATTACTGAAAGTAATTAATTAAATGATGATTTGAAATTTAAGTAAATTATTTGTTAATAAATTAAAGGATTAATTAATGATGGTGATTAATTAAGATTAATTCAATAATAATAAAAAATTAATTAAATGATTCCTTAATTAAGAATTGATTAGTTAATAATTAGAGATTAACTAATAAATTGAAAGGAAGATTTATTTCAAATAATTTGTGATTAAATTGTGATAATTAACCCGAATTAATAATTGATACATCGGATTTAAATTAATCAGTTGATTAATAAATTCACTTGTGAATGTTTGGACTTAACTGAATGATTGAATTGTTTGATATTCACTGATCTATGATGCTTTGTGATATATTCTGATTTGTGTGTAATCTGTACTGTAGTTTATTTATCTGGGATGAATGTAAACTATTATCTGTGATATATATATATATATCTGTGATCTGTAAATAAACGATAAGCGTTATGATATACCGCTTATCAACTATATTTCTGTATTATGATCTGTGATGACTGAATGATGGTGCACTACTGTGTGAAACCCCTGGACTACACCATACACACACAAATATGGATTTCACGTGGAAATCAATTAAGTCGCAGATTTTTTGATAATTTTAAAGATTGAATTCTTGAATCTAAATGGTTTTAGAAATTGAAATTAAGAGCTTTGTAAATGAGTTTCGAATGTAAAGTTATTTTAAATAACTTAACAAAACTTGATATGTTAATAATTTGATTTTAATTTGAACTCAATATTTAGAATTGAATTCAATGATTTGGGAAAACTAATTATTTTCAACTGATAAAAGCTCTCATATAAGAAACGAATTTCCAATTTGTGTTAAAACAATTTCAAGTTTGAATTGAAAAATGGTTCTTCCAGGTTATGAATAAATATTTGGAATTGATTTGAAAGTTAAGAATTAAATCTTTGTTTTAAAGATTTAAGGAGTTAATCCAATTGAAATGGAAACTAGTTTTGGAAAATCTGTGAATGAATCTTTTGTTTAAAAGATTAAATTATGGAAATTGTTTTAAACCGTTGAAGGTTGTTAAAATGAATCTTTTTATTTAAAGATTTGAAAATGGTAATTTGTTAAACCATTTGAAAAGGAAAAGTTGGGTTTAAGTTGCGACTTAACTGAAATCCCAATATCCATTTGTTTTTAATATTACGCTCACTATTCGGTTTAACCGGGAGAGGACCTTTGTGTCACATAACCCATTCTGAATAATGATACGTCGTATATGGATGGCATTTGAAGACCGGTGGTGAAGACCGGGTATTTGCCAGAACGATAGGATAACCTATCGATTGTCTCTGCACTGAGTCGCGCCGGTATAGAGATCTCCTAAGTGATGGGAAATCCGATCGGGATTGTGAATAACCGGATTTGCAAGGGCTTCTTTGGAAGTGCCTTCGGTTCTGTTCGAACTCGGAACAGACTTGTATGGTTACATGTCTGACATCACACTTTGAGATATAAAGCAGATTTCTTTCAAATACATTTCTATTGGTGGCGGAGAATTTATTCTCTTAGCTTAACACCCTTCTCTGAGACGTACGAGCTCAGAGGTTATGTAGTTGAAGGTTATCAGCAATATACTCCCAATATGGTAATGTGACATGCTGAGTGTTGCTTTGTGATGATCATTGTTTGATCATTTGTGATATGATCATTTGTTTGATCATTTATCTTTGTGATCATTACTTTGATCATCTGTTGACCCAAAGCATGGCTTTGTGACAAAGCGTAGCTTTGTGGACGAGACTTCGTCAGACCTCACTCCCCGGAAATGGTCAAAACAGGAATATGCAGTAAGGTTATGAGGGTCGCGCCCTTTAGGGTATGTCATTTCCTTTTGGAAAAGGGTGGTATCATGGTATGGAGCCCAGATACTTACTCATGTGGACACACTTTATTTATTATGTGTGATGTTGGTTACCGAGGCCTCGGATAAAGGTCCCAAAGGACCGGGAGGTGGCATATTCGTGAGTTACATGTTATAGGGGTAACCCGGCCTTGTGTTGGCAGAGAGCAGTTTGTCTCTCGGGATGTCCCGCCAGAGGCGATCCCATTCGGTAGGAGGAAAGGAAGTTCCTTAGCCTGACCATTTGTTGGAAATCCATCTTCCAATATGGAACTTGTACGGTTTTAGTTGTAGAACCTGCCATTTACTTATGGTGGTCACCACTGTTTAGATGGTAGCTATAGTAGGCATACGATACTGGTCGTATGTTGGCTAAGATTGATATTATACTTTCGAAATGTTTTCTGCACTATGCACTAATAATAATAATCCAATGATTTTGCGTAGTAAGCATGTTTGACTATCATAAGAAGAAATCTCCTCCAATTCTGCGTTTGCATTGTGTGTGTGGCGGGTGGTCATATGGTAGTTTCATTTTCCAAAAGCATTGTGAATTGACTTTAAATTCTTTTGTTGTTCGTTTTAAAAGATAAATTGTTTTTGTTGCTCACACCAGTCCCACGACTGACCTGGAGTTTATTGTTCCTTTCCTAAACTCTGGGTGCTCATAATTTCCTACACGAGCAGTCTAGAGTTGGGGTTTTCAGATATTCAGGTTTAGTAGATTATTTGGAGCTAGTCAGTCCTTGGACGACTGACCTTGCTTTCCGCTAGCTATGGATTGGAGCATTCTATTGGAGATATTCTATCCACTGCTGGTGTTATCTATTTTCTTTCCGCTGCTATTTCTTGTATCATATCTCTGATATATATTGATATCTGTTGTATCATTCTGTTGTATCATATTGTATCAGATTTTGTATCTGTCATCGTATCAATGATATATATATTGATATATTCTTTTTCTTCCGCTGTGTTGTCATACTTAATGTTGTTGTAAAGACCCGCAAATCCGTCTTCCGAAAACCCGACGCTGCTACGTCCACTGTAACAACTGCCTAACAATCGGATGGCGGAAACGCGAACTTTAATGTTTAAAAGAAGAGGCAGAAGAAAAGATAGAAGAAAAAGAGAAGAAGAAAGAAAGAGAGAAGAACAGAAGAGCAACAGAACAACATCAGAACAGAAAACAATATCAGAATCTCACATTCGCAGCGGAACAATATATAATAGATAAATGAATAATCTTTAAACAAAGAACTATATCATTTTATACATACATCAATCATCAGAGTCAATATACAACAATGGACAGTTATATAAACTTGTCCTCATACAGAATACACCGCGGAATAAATACTATCAGATACAAATACTACGTCTCGTCATCCAGCTTGCTTCCAAAGCTCCAGAATATCCTGATAATCTAACTCTAGACTGCCCGTGTGGAAATTGGTGGGCACCCAGAGTTTAGAAGGGAAACAATAAACTCCGAGTCAGTCATGGTGACTGGTGTGAGATCGTAAAACAGTTATTTTTCACAAATAAAATAAAACAAATTCGCAATGCTTTTGGAAAATGAAACTACCATAAGACCTCCCACCACACACACAATGCAAACGCAGAATTGGGGGAGATTTCTTCTTATGATAGTCAAAGATGCTTACTACGCAAAATCAAATCATTTTTGATATTATTATTAGTGCATAGTGTAGAAATCATTTCGAAAGTATAATATTAATCTTAGCCAGCATACGACCAGTATCGTATGCCTACTATAGCTACCATCTAAACAGTGGTGACCACCGTACGTAAATGGCAGGTTCTACAACTAATACCGTACAAGGTTCGTATTGAAGTTTGGATTTCTAACAAATGGTCAGGCTAAGGAACTTCCTCTTCCACGATGGGTACGTCCCTGGAATAGACGACCCGAGAAATAACCTAACATTACGGTTAGATCTCTGCCAACACAAGGCCGGGTTACCTCTGCAAAAATAGGTAACTACTGACACGCGTATGTCATCCCCCGATCGTAACCGATCTTCCCGAGGATCCCCGATTTCCAACAAACCACATAAATAATAATGCAGCAACCACATAGGTTAAGTATCTGGGCTCCATACCATGATACCACCTCTATCCAGAAGGAATGACATACACTAAGGGGCGCTACTCCCTAGAACCTTGCCGCATCCTTCCTGTTTTGACCATTTCCGGGGTGTGAGGCTCGACGAAGTCTCGTCCACAAAGCTACGCTTTCTACAAAGCCATGCTTCGGGTCAAACAAAATGATCAACCTATGATCACAAAGATATAAGATCAAACAAATGATCATATCGCAAATGATCAAACACTGATCATTTCACAGCAACACTCGGTATGCCACGTTACCAAATTGGGATATATCGCTGATAAATTTCAACTACATAACCTCTGAGCTCGTACGTCTCAGAGAAGGGTGTTAAGCTAAGAGAATAAATTCTCCGCCACCAACAGAAATGTATTTGAAAGAAATCAGCTTTATATCTCAAAGTGTAACGTCAGACAAACAATCCATACAAGTCTGTTCCGGGATCGAACAGAACCGAAGGCACTTCTCACGAAGCCCTTGCATATCCGGATAAATTTCTAATCACGTCCGGACTTCCCGTCACTAAGGGTGATAAAACCTCTAAATCGGAGATCAGCCGATGTAGAGTAACTCGACGGTAATCCTTCCGTTTTCAAAAATATCCGGTCTTCAACACCGGTCTTCGAATGCAATTCATAACGACGTATCACATATTCGGAATGGGTTATACGACCCCATGGTCCTTTCCCGGCTAACCCGAATAGTGAGCGATTATTCAAAAATAAGTGTGGCATTCAAATTCATCCAATTCACAACAAATATCCATTCAAGGTAATTATTGATAGTCAGTTATTTAACTATCAATAAAGATGCGCAACATCATCAGATTCCAAATAATTTTCCAAATTATTTATCTTTCAAAAAATATCTTTACTAGATATATAATTTCCACACTTCACCATTTGAAAACAATTTCAAATCAATTTCCACATTTCATTTTATCTTTGAAGATAAAATCTCAAAACAGTTCATTTCATATTGGAAAAGCATTTCCATACTTATTTAAAAATAAGTAATTCACAAATCATTTATTTTCAACATTTGAAAATATTCAATATACTTAAATCAAATTTAAGTATAAATTCATTCTTTCAGGAAATCATTTACTATAACAACATTTATTTGAGTCAAAAACGAATGTTGCGTAAAACATCGTTACGACGACTCGAAATCACTAGTATAGGGATTCGGATTTTAAGATAGGTATATATAAATCCCAATACTACATAAAACATTTTCTTTCGAAAATCATTTACTATAACAACAGTGTTATAGTCCATCATTTCCTTATTTCTCGAAAACGTCTATTTCAACAATGAATGTTGAAATCTATGTATTCGATACTTAACACGTTTTAAAACATCTTTTAAAACAATTTACTTCATTTTATAATATCGCTTTCCCAAAACCATATCTATTTTACTTAAAAATATGTTCACTGTCCAAAATCGTGAATATACTTCACTAACCACATTTCAATCTTTTCTACACATTTATTTCAAGAATTATCCACTGTCCAAAATCGTGGATAAAATTCCCAACCAAACTCTTATTATTACAATATTCAACTTAAAGGATAATTCGCTGTCCAAAATCATGAATATATCTCCTTTAATAACTTCTACGTTTAATTCATCAAATTCAATTGGTTTCGGATTTATAAACAACGTTTATAAATTCCATTCCTATTTATAAAAACTTCAACTTATAAATCTCCTTATTAACCAATTCCATTCTTATCTCAATAAAATGTCAAAATCCCATTTTTAAGATTATTACTCATAAATCTTTTGTTTTACAAAAATCTATTCATTTTGTACTCCACAATTTATAAATCTATAAATTTTATTCACTTACGAATTCCATAAATATTTCATTTTTAACACTTATAAAAACTCGTTTTATAATTCCAATACTTTTTAATTTAATAGATATCAACTTTATAAATCTTTTATATAGACCGTTTACAATATTCAAAAATCCCAACTTAAACCATTTTATAAATAAATCAACTTTTATTTCAAAAAATCACGCTTTGGTTATATTTCACCAAAAATCTAAACTTTAGAATCTCAAGCGTTTATTTATTTGAAATAAATCAATTCAAAAATTCAATAAAACGTCTACTTTCGAAAAATCACTTTAAAATCCTTTTAAAGTAAAAGTTGTTATTTTTAAATTTAAAAACTGAATCCGATGATGCAACAGCACCAATTAGTCAATCACAACATCAAACATCATATACCAACATATGATAACAGAATATACATCAATATCTGTAAATAAATAAATACTGGTGAGGAATCCAGTTGGATCCCTCCCACCTATTTCCCTGCATCCACAGACGTTAGCACAATACCAATTCCACTTCGAGGTGGAATATCGCGGTATATGGGTTTTTATAAAAATAATCCGCTTACTAACGGCGCAATAGGGTCTCATCCGTTATACGAGGCGGGAAATCATCAATCCAATATATACATATGCCAATATGTATATATTGCTATATATATAGATATATCCTACTATATCTAATATCACATCCAATAGCAATCAAATCAATCAATAATAACTGCAATTCATTTTGAGTGAGAAAAATCTCACCTTAGCTTTTAATTTTGCCATCCATTTCCATTTTCCATCTTGACTTGATTTCTTGATTTATACCTTATATAAATAATTATACGAATTCATTAATATTTGAACAGACGAATAATAAATTTTCATTCGACAATCTTGATTCATCGGTGATTTTATTTTGATAGTTAAATCAATTTATAGTTTTATTTAAACCCATACTTCCCCTTAAATAAATTACTTTTAATAACTGAACTAATTAAACCAGTTAATTAACCCAAACAATTACCCCAATATATTATTTAAATAACTAATCATTTAGTTTAAACTAATGAATTTCTTATATTTCATAACTTCTCTGTTTTAACAGTTTATAACTAAACATAAATATTATATTTTATTTTATTTTATTTTTTTGTCAAAGAAGAAGAAAAGAAAAATAACAAGAAGCTGCTCACACCTTTTTCTATCGACACCTCCTTCAACCTGCACTGGTTCACGAGAGTGCCTCCACCATCACGAAGTCGACCATCACGACACTACCACGCAATCGCCTTCACTCCCCAGCATCTCGTCGACGTTCACCATTTCCTCAGTCGCGAAACCCCCTCCATCTGCGCGTCCACGCGAGCAACTCGCAATACTGCTGCCGCCTTGTTCGCCTGTTGTTCCGACCACCCAATCCTATCGCGACTTTGAGTTCGCGAAAACCCACCCCAGCCGAACATCACCTATTCGCCATCGCCTCGCGATGCCTCACGCGCTCGCCATTACCGCTGCCACTAACCACCACGCCCTCAAACTCGCCTACACGAAAGTTGAAACCCCCAAAATCCAACGCGACACCCAATCGTAGTCGCGTGCCGCCCCATCGTATGCGAGCCTCCTCGTTCCATCATCGACTTCGAACGGACGAGAAGAAGTCTTCGAACTGGAAACATGATTCGAAAGAAATCGGCAGTCTTTGGTTTGGATTATACTTCGTTCGATTTCGTTTGTGAATAACCGATGGGAAGGAGGAAGCAGAGAAATTGATTTGGAACTGAGGAGAACGGCTTCGGCTCTTGTTTTAAATTTTCGAACGATTGTTTTCAGATGAAAGGGAAACGCGACCATTTTTATTACCTTTATTTTCGTTCGTTTGGATTTTAAACTGAAAAGTGGCAAAGGAAGAAGGTATTTAAAAATGGAAGATGACATGCCTGCACGATTTCTCCCATGATCTCTGCGTGATTTTAGACGTGAACAACGGGGCGTGTTTTAAGGAACGAATAGTAATTAATGTGACCAATTTAAAATTTAAATTTAAATCAAATCCGTTTAAATTTCAATGCGTTTATTTATCGTGTGCACACATAACAACTCTGAAAAATACGAAATTTGAAATCCGATAATAATTCGATATTACGGACCTAATGGAACTGGTTTCGTCGAATTCCGAGACTGCGCCTCGGACGGCTATTTTTAAATATCAATTCGAACGATAAATTTCAAAATTGAACAAATCGTTTTCAGACTCAATTCTGAAGCTTCTGTTATCTTCAGTATTATCAATACGAATTTTAAAAGCTTTCGAAATATTTTTCTTCGGCTTACAATTGAAGATACAAATTTTATTCAGCTTACAATAGATTAAATTTTATAATTTAATCGTCAAATTCAAAGTTATATCGGGGATTCAAATTAAATCATCGTTCAAATATTTAAAATTAATTAAATATTCTCAATTTAATTTGTTCAAAATTCTGGGTCTTTACAGACTTCCCCCCTTAAAAGAATTTCGTCCTCGAAATTACAAGTTAGGAAAAATGGTCCTTAACTCGTCTACTATTTTTCAACATCTAATAGTTTTATCAAATTTTTTCAAAACAAATCTTTCTACTAAAGATTCGTTATCAATTCAACTAACTTTCCAACTTCAATTATAAGTTTTAAACAACATTGTTTACTTCAAAATTCAAATTTAAGTTTAAATTCAAATTTAAACTTTCAAAATTTTCTCAAAAATTTTCTAACGCCCTAAATTTTCGAAAAATTTCGCCAGCGTCTCCTTTGCGCGGCTAATACTGTACAACTACAAAACGTCCCTACGGACTCTCAGATTTCAAAAAGAAAAGAAAAATGCCAAGCGGCTAGAGAAATGAGTCATCAAATCTCATATTGGAATTCAAATACTTACCTTTTGTCGAGAAATTCAAATTCATATTTGAAATCAAATCCAATTTCTTCATAACACCTGTATATCCTACTAGCCATAATATCTAGTTACATATACAAACAATTTTGCAAATTCTATTACAAAATTTTCAATATCAACTGCTTATATATCTTTAGCTTACTTCACTGTTGAAGTTACATATTCATATCCATTCAATTTTACATTTCTAATCTCATTTGAATTCAATTCACCATTTCCATTCAATTTAACTTCTGAACATTGAATTTATCAACTATCTTTTATTCACAACTGTACTATTTTAAATTAGTTCCAATTACTAATTCGTTACAAATTCCAATTTCCAATATTCAGCTTGAATTCCATTTGCTAACAAATTCAAAACACAGTTTAACATTCATCTTCAATTTCATTTACTTGCAATTGTAAATTCCATTCATTCATAAATTTTTTTTCTACTTACTTGAATTTATCTGCAAATTCGAACCATTCTTTTATTTAGTCACAATTCAAGTTTCAATTTAACTAATTCAACTTCCATTTCATGAATCAATTAATTATCAAAGTAGTTTATTCGGATTCAATCCTTATTCATTTTTCTCAGGTTTGGATTTTATTCCACTTGATTCAAGTCTCATTTCATTTTTCAATTTCAATTCATTGCTTACAACTTCAAAATGAATCTCAACTTCCAATTTCAGTTTCATTTAATTGATTCACTTGTACTTATTTTAATTTAACTCCATCCTTTAAGTTAAATTTATTCTATCAAATTTAAATTGTATAAGTTATCAACTCATTTATTATTCCCATAAATATTTTAAATAGGATTCCAGAGTCTTTCCAACCTTTTTTCAAAATCATTTTGAAAACAATTCAAATTACCCTTTTAATTTCCAAAACAAAACCCAAATTTTCAAACAACTTTCATTTAAAACAATTTAGCAGGAATTCCTCTTTTGGAAACCCGAAAATGAACACTGGTGATGTCGTGATCATCATCGGAATTATTTTCCAGCGACCGAAAAGAGTTTAGAGCTTTCAACTCTCCAAAATACTTTTCAAAACTTTGAAATTCATTTTCAAATCAAAAAGGAATTAAACTTTCCAAATCTCCAAAATTTTCAAATTCTTTTCAAAACCTTTCCAAATACTTCTCTAGAATCCCGTTTTAAATTACAATTCACATTTATAATTTACATTCTCAAATTTCATTTGCATGTGAATTTATTTCTTAACTTTGGAGTTACGATTTCAATTTCTTATTCAATTTCAATGATAATAATTTACTATTATTACTTCCTAACATCCATGCAACCATATACTATAGTACTTTATAGAAAAACATTCTTTTCTATACAAAAATAGTTTTGGGCAAAATTATTTCATTCACCCTATTTAAAACAATATTGTGCCGAATTGTTCTATATAAGTGTTTAGAGATCCCTATCGATAGAGTTGTACGGACAATACCGACCAGAATCCATATACCACTCAACAAACCAATCATCACAATATAAAACAATTTTATATTCACTAACAAATACGCGCTCGTATCTATTATTACACTCAACTCATTCTAGAGTACTACTGACTCTATCTCTAATGAGTAACACCCAATAGAGCAGGGTTGTCGCTTAACCATATGCTCTGATACCACCTGTAAAGACCCGCAAATCCGTCTTCCGAAAACCCGACACTGCTACGTCCACTGTAACAACTGCCTAACAATCGGATGGCGGAAACGCGAACTTTAATGTTTAAAAGAAGAGGCAGAAGAAAAGATAGAAGAAAAAGAGAAGAAGAAAGAAAGAGAGAAGAACAGAAGAACAACAGAACAACATCAAAACAGAAAACAATATCAGAATCTCACATTCGCAGCGGAACAATATATAATAGATAAATGAATAATCTTTAAACAAAGAACTATATCATTTTATACATACATCAATCATCAGAGTCAATATACAACAATGGACAGTTATATAAACTTGTCCTCATACAGAATACACAGCGGAATAAATACTATCATATACAAATACTACGTCTCGTCATCCAGCTTGCTTCCAAAGCTCCAGAATATCCTGATAATCTAACTCTAGACTCCCCGTGTGGAAATTGGTGGGCACCCAGAGTTTAGAAGGGAAACAATAAACTCCGAGTCAGTCATGGTGACTGGTGTGAGATCGTAAAACAGTTATTTTTCACAAATAAAATAAAACAAATTTGCAATGCTTTTGGAAAATGAAACTACCATAAGACCTCCCACCACACACACAATGCAAACGCAGAATTGGAGGAGATTTCTTCTTATGATAGTCAAAGATGCTTACTACGCAAAATCAAATCATTTTTGATATTATTATTAGTGCATAGTGTAGAAATCATTTCGAAAGTATAATATTAATCTTAGCCAGCATACGAGCAGTATCGTATGCCTACTATAGCTACCATCTAAACAGTGGTGACCACCGTACGTAAATGGCAGGTTCTACAACTAATACCGTACAAGGTTCGTATTGAAGTTTGGATTTCCAACAAATGGTCAGGCTAAGGAACTTCCTCTTCCACGATGGGTACGTCCCTGGAATAGACGACCCGAGAAATAACCTAACATTACGGTTAGATCTCTGCCAACACAAGGCCGGGTTACCTCTGCAAAAATAGGTAACTACTGACACGCGTATGTCATCCCCCGATCGTAACCGATCTTCCCGAGGATCCCCGATTTCCAACAAACCACATAAATAATAATGCAGCAACCACATAGGTTAAGTATCTGGGCTCCATACCATGATACCACCTCTATCCAGAAGGAATGACATACACTAAGGGGCGCTACTCCCTAGAACCTTGCCGCATCCTTCCTGTTTTGACCATTTCCGGGGTGTGAGGCTCGACGAAGTCTCGTCCACAAAGCTACGCTTTCTACAAAGCCATGCTTCGGGTCAAACAAAATGATCAACCTATGATCACAAAGATATAAGATCAAACAAATGATCATATCGCAAATGATCAAACACTGATCATTTCACAGCAACGCTCAGTATGCCACGTTACCAAATTGGGATATATCGCTGATAAATTTCAACTACATAACCTCTGAGCTCGTACGTCTCAGAGAAGGGTGTTAAGCTAAGAGAATAAATTCTCCGCCACCAACAGAAATGTATTTGAAAGAAATCAGCTTTATATCTCAAAGTGTAACGTCAGACACACAATCCATACAAGTCTGTTCCGGGATCGAACAGAACCGAAGGCACTTCTCACGAAGCCCTTGCATATCCGAATAAATTTCTAATCACGTCCGGACTTCCCGTCACTAAGGGTGATAAAACCTCTAAATCGGAGATCAGCCGATGTAGAGTAACTCGACGGTAATCCTTCCGTTTTCAAAAATATCCGGTCTTCAACACCGGTCTTCGAATGCAATTCATAACGACGTATCACATATTCGGAATGGGTTATACGACCCCATGGTCCTTTCCCGGCTAACCCGAATAGTGAGCGATTATTCAAAAATAAGTGTGGCATTCAAATTCATCCAATTCACAACAAATATCCATTCAAGGTAATTATTGATAGTCGGTTATTTAACTATCAATAAAGATGCGCAACATCATCAGATTCCAAATAATTTTCCAAATTATTTATCTTTAAAAAAATATCTTTACTAGATATATAATTTCCACACTTCACCATTTGAAAACAATTTCAAATCAATTTCCACATTTCATTTTATCTTTGAAGATAAAATCTCAAAACAGTTCATTTCATATTGGAAAAGCATTTCCATACTTATTTAAAAATAAGTAATTCACAAATCATTTATTTTCAACATTTGAAAATATTCAATATACTTAAATCAAATTTAAGTATAAATTCATTCTTTCAGGAAATCATTTACTATAACAACATTTATTTGAGTCAAAAACGAATGTTGCGTAAAACATCGTTACGACGACTCGAAATCACTAGTATAGGGATTCGGATTTTATGATAGGTATATATAAATCCCAATACTACATAAAACATTTTCTTTCGAAAATCATTTACTATAACAACAGTGTTATAGTCCATCATTTCCTTATTTCTCGAAAACGTCTATTTCAACAATGAATGTTGAAATCTATGTATTCGATACTTAACACGTTTTAAAACATCTTTTAAAACAATTTACTTCATTTTATAATATCGCTTTCCCAAAACCATATCTATTTTACTTAAAAATATGTTCACTGTCCAAAATCGTGAATATACTTCACTAACCACATTTCAATCTTTTCTACACATCCCAATACTACATAAAACATTTTCTTTCGAAAATCATTTACTATAACAACAGTGTTATAGTCCATCATTTCCTTATTTCTCGAAAACGTCTATTTCAACAACGAATGTTGAAATCTATGTATTCGATACTTAACACGTTTTAAAACATCTTTTAAAACAATTTATTTCATTTTATAATATCGCTTTCCCAAAACCATATCTATTTTACTTAAAAATATGTTCACTGTCCAAAATCGTGAATATACTTCACTAACCACATTTCAATCTTTTCTACACATTTATTTCAAGAATTATCCACTGTCCAAAATCGTGGATAAAATTCCCAACCAAACTCTTATTATTACAATATTCAACTTAAAGGATAATTCGCTGTCCAAAATGATGAATATATCTCCTTTAATAACTTCTACGTTTAATTCATCAAATTCAATTGGTTTCGGATTTATAAACAACGTTTATAAATTCCATTCCTATTTATAAAAACTTCAACTTATAAATCTCCTTATTAACCAATTCCATTCTTATCTCAATAAAATGCCAAAATCCCATTTTTAAGATTATTACTCATAAATCTTTTGTTTTACAAAAATCTATTCATTTTGTACTCCACAATTTATAAATCTATAAATTTTATTCACTTACGAATTCCATAAATATTTCATTTTTAACACTTATAAAAACTCGTTTTATAATTCCAATACTTTTTAATTTAATAGATATCAACTTTATAAATCTTTTATATAGACCGTTTACAATATTCAAAAATCCCAACTTAAACCATTTTATAAATAAATCAACTTTTATTTCAAAAAATCACGCTTTGGTTATATTTCACCAAAAATCTAAACTTTAGAATCTCAAGCGTTTATTTATTTTAAATAAATCAATTCAAAAATTCAATAAAACGTCTACTTTCGAAAAATCACTTTAAAATCCTTTTAAAGTAAAAGTTGTTATTTTTAAATTTAAAAACTGAATCCGATGATGCAACAGCACCAATTAGTCAATCACAACATCAAACATCATATACCAACATATGATAACAGAATATACATCAATATCTGTAAATAAATAAATACTGGTGAGGAATCCAGTTGGATCCCTCCCACCTGTTTCCCTGCATCCACAGACGTTAGCACAATACCAATTCCACTTCGAGGTGGAATATCGCGGTATATGGGTTTTTATAAAAATAATCCGCTTACTAACGGTGCAATAGGGTCTCATCCGCTATACGAGGCGGGAAATCATCAATCCAATATATACATATGCCAATATGTATATATTGCTATATATATAGATATATCCTACTATATCTAATATCACATCCAATAGCAATCAAATCAATCAATAATAACTGCAATTCATTTTGAGTGAGAAAAATCTCACCTTAGCTTTTAATTTTGCCATCCATTTCCATTTTCCATCTTGACTTGATTTCTTGATTTATACCTTATATAAATAATTATACGAATTCATTAATATTTGAACAGACGAATAATAAATTTTCATTCGACAATCTTGATTCATCGGTGATTTTATTTTGATAGTTAAATCAATTTATAGTTTTATTTAAACCCATACTTCCCCTTAAATAAATTACTTTTAATAACTGAACTAATTAAACCAGTTAATTAACCCAAACAATTACCCCAATATATTATTTAAATAACTAATCATTTAGTTTAAACTAATGAATTTCTTATATTTCATAACTTCTCTGTTTTAACAGTTTATAACTAAACATAAATATTATATTTTATTTTATTTTTTTGTCAAAGAAGAAGAAAAGAAAAATAACAAGAAGCTGCTCACCCCTTTTTCTATCGACACCTCCTTCAACCTGCACTGGTTCACGAGAGTGCCTCCACCATCACGAAGTCGACCATCACGACACTACCACGCAATCGCCTTCACTCCCCAGCATCTCGTCGACGTTCACCATTTCCTCAGTCGTGAAACCCCCTCCATCTGCGCGTCCACGCGAGCAACTCGCAATACTGTTGCCGCCTTGTTCGCCTGTTGTTCCGACCACCCAATCCTATCGCGACTTTGAGTTCGCGAAAACCCACCCCAGCCGAACATCACCTATTCGTCATCGCCTCGCGATGCCTCACGCGCTCGCCATTACCGCTGCCACTAACCACCACGCCCTCAAACTCGCCTACGCGACAGTTGAAACCCCCAAAATCCAACACGACACCCAATCGTAGTCGCGTGCTGCCCCATCGTATGCGAGCCTCCTCGTTCCATCATCGACTTCGAACGGAGGAGAAGAAGTCTTCGAACTGGAAACATGATTCGAAAGAAATCGGCAGTCTTTGGTTTGGATTATACTTCGTTCGATTTCGTTTGTGAATAACCGATGGGAAGGAGGAAGCAGAGAAATTGATTTGGAACTGAGGAGAACGGCTTCGGCTCTTGTTTTAAATTTTCGAACGATTGTTTTCAGATGAAAGGGAAACGCGACCATTTTTATTACCTTTATTTTCGTTCGTTTGGATTTTAAACTGAAAAGTGGCAAAGGAAGAAGGTATTTAAAAATGGAAGATGACATGCCTGCACGATTTCTCCCATGATCTCTGCTTGATTTTAGACGTGAACAACGGGGCGTGTTTTAAGGAACGAAAAGTAATTGATGTGACCAATTTAAAATTTAAATTTAAATCAAATCCGTTTAAATTTCAATGCGTTTATTTATCGTGTGCACACATAACAACTCTGAAAAATACGAAATTTGAAATTCGATAATAATTCGATATTACGGACCCAATGGAACTGGTTTCGTCGAATTCCGAGACTGCGCCTCGGACGGCTATTTTTAAATATCAATTCGAACGATAAATTTCAAAATTGAACAAATCGTTTTCAGACTCAATTCTGAAGCTTCTGTTATCTTCAGTATTATCAATACGAATTTTAAAAGCTTTTGAAATATTTTTCTTCGGCTTACAATTGAAGATACAAATTTTATTCAGCTTACAGTAGATTAAATTTTATAATTTAATCGTCAAATTCAAAGTTATATCGGGGATTCAAATTAAATCATCGTTCAAATATTTAAAATTAATTAAATATTCTCAATTTAATTTGTTCAAAATTCTGGGTCGTTACAGTTGTTATAAGCTCTGGAGAACCAGATTCGGCGTTTGAATCTACGGCATTTTGAGTACAAGTGACGTACGGATGCCGATTTTCGAATGCCGAGTTTTTGGGTCTTTACAACGTGGTATCAGAGCTGAGGGTAAAACTTTAGCTCAGGAGTATAACACATTAAGTAGCTCATTAGAGATTGGGTGAAGCATACCCTAGAATGAGTAATTCTCAGATATTCGTCCGTACGCCTCAGTAAATTCTCTTACTATCCACTGATAATAAGTATGAGTGCGAGAAGAGGATGAGATAGGAGACAGGGAAATACGACTGTAAATGGTCAATACTCTGTAACAACGAGGAAGCAATCTTTTTGTCTATCCATCTCTTTGTTCGTCATCTTTTCTCAATTCTTCGATAGTTTCTGGTAGATCCAGAAAGGGAATTTGATATATAAATATGGGACGTAAACTCCAAAAAGACCAGAATTGTTTGTTTGGATGAATTGGTTGCATGGATTGCTACGGTTGATAGGTATAATTTAGTTTCTAAACTAAAAGTTAAAAAAATTTAGGAATCATATCCATATATCTATCTATTCTTTGGGTCCGGATATATTCTACGAATGGTTAGTTATCCCTTTGGACTAACCGATGCCACTGCATATTTCGTAGATCTGGATAACCCGAGTATTTTGTGAAGTGTTAAACAGATTCGTTCTTGTATCTATTATCGATATTCTGATTTGGTAAGTCAAATGCAGAATAGCTGTTCAGTTTGATTTGATGAAACATTTTTCATCTATCTTTGTGTCTCCTTGGCAATTTCGAGGACGAAATTCTTTTAAGGGGTGAAGTCTGTAACGACCCCGGATTTTAATTTAATTTAAATCGATAATTAATTTGATTTTTGGATAAAATTGTAAAATTAAATGATAAAGTGATGCGAGTTTCCCTGGACTCAAATAAATTTGGTATAAATCATTTTAAAATTTAAATATTGTATATATATGTATAGGTGTATATCTGAGAAGATTTGAATTTATATATATATATATATATATCTACATTTGATTTGAATCTAAAATAGTAAATAAATTAGTTAAATTATGACAACATATTAAATATGGAAGTATATTCAAAAATAATAAAAGAAAATTTAAAATAAAATATATCCTCACTTATTTTACAAAATAATGAGAAATGAATAAAAGATAAGTTATACAAATATATAGTAATTCATTAAATAAAATTTAAACAACAAATTTAAAATAGAAATTTATTTATAAAGTAATATTATAAAGACAAGTTAAAAAGAAAACAAAAGAAAATAAAATAAAATACATTCAAGCACAAACAAATAAATTATATTCATGTACATAAGAATGGCTTGCAAACAAATGAAACAAGTAGACATAAAAACAAGTAAATAAGAAAGGAAGATAAGTATGTACACTTAAACAAATAAGAAATAAAACAAAATAATCTATGTAAATGAACCTGCAAAAAGAAGACAGGAAACATACATAAGTAGGAAAACATATCTTTAGCCACCGAAACATGTAAGTATAGCTTGCAAATGAAGACATAAAGGACACTAGCATTTAATGTTATTTTCTCTAGTACATAATATAGATCATATCAGCCTCCAAAGAAAATGAAATATCTCTGACCAAACCAAGTATCACTTGTACAAAAACACATTATATTACCATGTGCACTTCTTCTTTTTATCAAGCTCCTCATTTCAGTTCGAGCTGAGTAAACACCATTTCATACTTAAAAAAAATTTAGTAAAACAACAATCCAATTCAATACAAACTTAGACTTAAACAAACAACAATCAACTACAAATCAGAGATTAAAGGAAAGGATGCAGCTAGAAGTTCAAAGCTTAGTTCAGATGAAAAAGCAGCTTTGTTTCTTCTGCAAATCAAAGTGAGTAACTTAAATTTTAAAATACTAAAGTATATATATGTTGCTTAATCATTGTCTGAGATGTGTATATACCTTAATGCATTGCTGTGCATATGTGTTATTGCATGTGTGTGATTTGATATCCTGTAATCACCTCTGCTTATAGATTTCTAAAACTCTGGATCATCTTTGCTTAATATATTGATTGTTAGGACTTAGTATCTTAAAGTTATGTTTGTTTGATTATAAAGTAAATTTTTAAACTTGAATTTAAGTTAAATAAATTAGAGTCTGCTCTAAAAATCTTAAGAACAGTTAAGGTTTAAAATAAGTGATAATTTCAAACATCTTAAAATATCAATTCAGGTTTATAACTTGAATTCTTATCTGAAATTAGGATTTTTAAAACTAAGTTCACATTTTTTTGTTAAGTATTGGAAGTGCAATTCTGGTTTGCATTAATTTGGGGATTTTGGGAAAATCTGTTGATCTAGTGGATCTGGAAGGTAGTAGTTCTTCCTGGAGGTGGAGAAATGATTGGTGAGTGGAGGAAAAATGGTAGGTGGATGGTCAGAGTTCGGTGGCGATAGTGGTTGCTCGTTGTTATTTCTAAACCTAGTTTCGTATGCTCCGGGAATTTTGATCACGCGATACCTCTGGTTGATCGAGTTCAACAAGACTCGAGGGGATGGAAGCGTAGACGTTGGCGAGTGTTTGTCCGGAGTTTCGTGACCTCGGGTGGCCGGAGACGTTAGAGCGAGGTGGCTGTGGTGATCAGTGGTTGTTCTAGTTTGGGTCAAAATCATCGTTTCGAATTCAACTACGATTTCGTCGAGCTGAGTGATCGTGGTGCTCGAGTGAGTTGACATTGACGTGGGGAAGGCGGTGGCGATGGCCAGAACGCCGGCGAAGTTTTGTGCACATACACCCATGTACGTTTGTATCAGCTGCTATTCGAAGTTTTGGGGAAGAAAGGTGGAACTCGGAGCCAAGCACGGGAAATTGGTTATTTTTCTCGAAGCACGGTGAAGTAGGGGTTTGCTCGGGTTCAAACTCGAGTAAAAGAGTGTTTTTCTCGGGTAAATGTTACCCATATTTTTTGAAACAGAACCTGTTCTGTTTTGAGATTTTGATGTAAATGTTGAACTGGGTTATAAATTCAAAGTTTAATTATAACTTCAGTTCAGTTTGGAAATTTAGTTTTGGGAAATAAGGTTTTAAAATTTAAATTGTTTTAATACTTAAAATTGTTAAGTATTGAGAAGGAAAAAAAATTAGAATTTAAAATGGAACTTAAATTGTAAAGGAAAGATTGTAAACAAAGTTAAAAAATCAAAGAAATTTAAAACCTGAAATTAAGTCTGACTTTGAATTCCAGATTTTGAGATAAATGAAAGTTTCAGATTTTAATGGTGATTTAGTAAGTGGTTTATCTTTGATAAATTAAAGAAGAATTGATTAATGAAAATAATTACAGGATTAATTAATGATGGTGATGATAATTACTGAAAGTAATTAATTAAATGATGATTTGAAATTTAAGTAAATTATTTGTTAATAAATTAAAGGATTAATTAATGATGGTGATTAATTAAGATTAATTCAATAATAAAAAAAATTAATTAAATGAATCCTTAATTAAGAATTGATTAGTTAATAATTAGAGATTAACTAATAAATTGAAAGGAAGATTTATTTCAAATAATTTGTGATTAAATTATGATAATTAACCCGGATTAATAATTGATACATTGGATTTAAATTAATTAGTTGATTAATAAATTCACTTGTGAATGTTTGGACTTAACTGAATGATTGAATTGTTTGATATTCCCTGATCTATGATGCTTTGTGATATAATCTGATTTGTGTGTAATCTGTACTATAGTTTATTTATCTGGGATGAATGTAAACTATTATCTGTGATATATATATATATATCTATGATCTGTGATCTGTAAATAAACGATAAGCGTTATGATATACCGCTTATCAACTATATTTCTGTATTCTGATCTGTGATGACTGAATGATGGTGCACTACTGTGTTAAACCCCTGGACTACACCATACACACACAAATATGGATTTCACGTGGAAATCAATTAAGTCGCAGATTTTTTGATAATTTTAAAGATTGAATTCTTGAATCTAAATGGTTTTGGAAATTGAAATTAAGAGCTTTGTAAATGAGTTTCGAATGTAAAGTTATTCTAAATAACTTAACAAAACTTGATATGTTAATAATTTGATTTTAATTTGAACTCAATATTTAGAATTGAATTCAATGATTTGGGAAAACTAATTATTTTCAACTGATAAAAGCTCTCATATAAGAAACGAATTTCCAATTTGTGTTTAAAGAATTTCAAGTTTGAATTGAAAAATGGTTTTTCCAAGTTACGAATAAATATTTGGAATTGATTTGAAAGTTAAGAATTAAATCTTTGTTTTAAAGATTTAAGGAGTTAATCCAATTGAAATAGAAAATGGTTTTGGAATATCTGTGAATGAATCTTTTATTTAAAAGATTAAAGTGTGGAAATTGTTTTAAATCGTTGAAGGTTGTTAAAATGAATCTTTTTATTTAAAGATTTGAAAATGGTAATTTGTTAAACCATTTGAAAAGGAAAAGTTGGGTTTAAGTTGCGACTAAACTGAAATCCCAATATCCATTTGTTTTTAATATTACGCTCACTATTCGGTTTAACCGGGAGAGGACCTTTGTGTCACATAACCCATTCCGAATAATGATACGTCGTATATGGATGGCATTTGAAGACCGGTGGTGAAGACCGGGTATTTGCCAGAACGATAGGATAACCTATCGATTGTCTCTGCACTGAGTCGCGCCGGTATAGAGATCTCCTAAGTGATGGGAAATCCGATCGGGATTGTGAATACTCGGATTTGCAAGGGATTCTTTGGAAGTGCCTTCGGTTCTGTTCGAACCCGGAACAGACTTGTATGGTTACATGTCTGACATTACACTTTGAGATATAAAGCGGATTTCTTTCAAATACATTTCTGTTGGTGGCAGAGAATTTATTCTCTTAGCTTAACACCCTTCTCTGAGACGTACGAGCTCAGAGGTTATGTAGTTGAAGGTTATCAGCAATATACTCCCAATTTGGTAATGTGACATGCTGAGTGTTGTTGTGTGATGATCATTGTTTGATCATTTGTGATATGATCATTTGTTTGATCATTTATCTTTCTGATCATTACTTTGATCATCTATTGACCCAAAGCATGGCTTTGTGACAAAGCGTAGCTTTGTGGACAAGACTTCGTCAGACCTCACTCCCCGGAAATGGTCGAAACAGGAATATGCAGCAAGTTTATGAGGGTCGCGCCCTTTAGGGTATGTCATTTCCTTCTGGAAAAGGGTGGTATCATGGTATGGAGCCCAGATACTTACTCATGTGGACACACTTTATTTATTATGTGTGATGTTGGTTACCGAGGCCTCGGATAAAGGTCCCAAAGGACCGGGAGGTGGCATATTCGTGAGTTACCTATTATAGGGGTAACCCGGCCTTGTGTTGGCAGAGAGCAGTTTGTCTATCGGGACGTCCCGCCAGAGGCGATCCCATTCGGCAGGAGGAAAGGAAGTTCCTTAGCCTGACCATTTGTTGGAAATCCATCTTCCAATACGGAACTTGTACGGTTTTAGTTGTAGAACCTGCCATTTACTTATGGTGACTGTTTAGATGGTAGCTATAGTAGGCATACGATACTGGTCGTATGTTGGCTAAGATTGATATTATACTTTCGAAATGTTTTCTGCACTATGCACTAATAATAATAATCCAATGATTTTGCATAGTAAGCATGTTTGACTATCATAAGAAGAAATCTCCTTCAATTCTGCGTTTGCATTGTGTGTGTGGCGGGAGGTCTTATGGTAGTTTCATTTTCCAAAAGCATTGCGAATTGACTTTAAATTCTTTTGTTGTTCGTTTTAAAAGATAAACTGTTTTTGTTGCTCACACCAGTCCCACGACTGACCTGGAGTTTATTGTTCCTTTCCTAAACTCTGGGTGCTCATAATTTCCTACACGAGCAGTCTAGAGTTGGGGTTTTCAGATATTCAGGTTTAGTAGATTATCTGGAGCTAGTCAGTCCTTGGACGACTGACCTTGCTTTCCGCTAGCTATGGATTGGAGCATTCTATTGGAGATATTCTATCCACTGCTGGTGTTATCTATTTTCTTTCCGCTGCTATTTCTTGTATCATATCTCTGATATATATTGATATCTGTTGTATCATTCTGTTGTATCATATTGTATCAGATTTTGTATCTGTCATCGTATTAATGATATATATATATATATATATTGATATATTCTCTTTCTTCCGCTGTGTTGTTATACTTAATGTTGTTATAAGCTCCGGAGAACCAGATTCGGCGTTTGAATCTACGGCATTTTGAGTACAAGTGACGTACGGATGCCGATTTTCGAATGCCGAGTTTTTTGGTCTTTACAAAAAATATGTGCCATAGCATATGTGTTATAGTTGTGCGATAGGATACATTGTTGCGTCCATATGCTTTGTTAGTTATACTAATTTTATAATATATTGATTATAATATATGTTTCAGTACATAATTTATTTACAGTAAGTTAAGTATATATAGATAGTGTTATGTGTATTGTTTTAAAATACGTATATTAAATTATAAAATACTGATTTTAAGGTAATACATTTGTATGTGTGTGTGTTTTTCTTTTACTTTATATTAATTTGAGAAGGTGTATAACGATATAATTTACATTTTGTTTTAATTTATATCGAACCGGGTCTAATGGTTCATCGTTTTTCATTTTCAGCTTTGTCATCGTATTCGTGCCAATTTTGCTTTACTCTGAAATTCGTGCTTGGATTCGCAATTCATCCCATTCTCGTCCATCTCTAGCCTCGAATGGTGAGCAATCACTCACGATTAATATTCTTTTATTTATTAAATTTGATTTCAATTGAAACGACAATTGAAAATGCTGTTGTTAGCTATTTACACTGTTATATATGCTATTACCTGAATCAGTTCACCTGTGACATCTGACACCATTATCTGTTATTTATACGATGATAATCCAATTTGGTTGATAAATGATTGATTGTTTGAGGTTGATATTGGACGTTAAATTGTTAATGTATGAAGTGATTAATAATTTAAAATTGAAATTGATGTAGGAGTTAACAATCTGAAATTGATATATGTATCGAATTTGATTAGATAAAATTTGTATAATATGACCCCTTTAAATGTTTAATTAATTGACACGTAGAATTTGATTAAGTACATCTTGAACCATTGAATGTATGTTGTATAATTCTTGTAGTATTAAATTGATTAATGGATATCAATTGAAGAACCGTATAAATATTAGTGCAATAATCTTTAATCTACATGAAATGATAGTATAGATTCTAGAAATAATTATATTAATTTGCACAAACAACAATGTGAAATAACACGATTATTTTGGGATTATTTGAATTAATTATTGGATTGTTATTAATTGTTGTTATTGCTTATTTATTTACTTTGACACCATCCCAGTTATCACACTGCAAGTTCCCTTTGCTATGCTTTGATTTTGAATTGAATTGGAATCGGGTTGAAATGATAAATACCCAAATTAAACTTTGACCTATGATAGAGAATTAAATAAAACCCGATTGGTCAATATTTGATTTCAAAATAAAATAAAGATTTTATTTGAATAGATAATAAGGTTTTGAAATGAAGTTAGAATTTGAATGTTTATGAAAGGAAAATGTTAATATTTAATAATCTGAATCAAAATATTAACATAGTAATTGATGAAAGAACGTTGTTTAAAATTTGGAATTATTAATAAATAAGTTTGAAATTATTTAATAATTAAATTTTGAAATTATTTAATAATTAAATAAGATTGAATTATTTAATAATTAAATAAATTGAATTCTTAAATAAGTGGAATTGAACTTCTTGAATAAGTGAAATTTAGTTTCTTTATTAATTGAGCTTTAAAATTTGTAACTAAATAAGTAAGTGAAATTGATTTTCTTTAACAAGAAATAAAATATGATTTATGTGTTGAAATAAAGATAAGACTTGTAATTAAAGAATTGATTTGACAAATCTAATACAATTCAATTTGAAGTTTTGATATAATGAAGTTGAACTTAAGTAATTGATTTAATGAATTGGAACTAAATAGAAATTGTTTTGAATGACAAATTTACTTAATGAATATTGAATAAAATCGATCAATGAATTTAAATTGATTTGAATGTTAAATTAAATTAATTTAAATGATTTTGAAATGAAATTTATATACGAACTTGAATCTATATTTGAATTGTTTTAAATAGAAATTGGAATTGAATTATAAGATTTTGAAATTATGAATTTGGAAGTTTTGAAACGTAAATTTTGGAAATTGGTTTAGAAAGACAAATGAAATGTTGATTTACAAATTTTAATGGAAATTGAATTTGATTTGCTTTGAAATATATTAAACGATCAATCGGTGAAATAATTTCGTAGGTTATTAAAGAGACCGGAATCGGTTAGGGACATACTCACTGTCTAAACTGAAAACCACTTTAATAACTATACGCAGAGTGTGATCCAAAATGAAGTGGTTGGAATGATGTGCGTGATGACTGAAGAAAGAGAACGATAATGGATAGCCTTGACACTTGTGTCAAATTGGAAATGACTAAAACAGGAGCCGTGCCGAGCCAAATGGGGTTAGCTACCTCGAGCGAACACACTTCTTCGAAAACTACTCATTACTTGTTATCGATTGGTGCACCCTCGAATTTTGGGAGTGTTGTTTCGCGGTGTTGCGATCGCTGCGGCGATGCGTTCTCACCAGTCCGGATCGGGCAAACGTTAGTTTCACTACCTTGGGTATTGCCTCATGTGCCTTGTCATACTTGTATCCCTGTATACGCGACCACTACGAATTTGTTTTGTGTTATACCTATGGAGTACTCCCTGATATCCCACTAGTTTACGGTGGAGTTTACAATGCTGTATAGACTATAACGCTTATATAAAATGTGTTAAGGGGGATAATGGTAACGCCTTAACACTATTTTGATATTTTATATTACTGATAGGCATTATCTACTTAGCGTACACTACTACATAGTAGATAGTTTAACGGATCCTTAGAGGATGGTTATTCCAAACATCCTTTGAGTTACTTGTATTTCAGTTGCTATTTCACTTGAGTTGAATTTATTGATATAAGAATGTTAATCCTGACTCGAGTGTTTTGTGTTTCTTTACGCTCGGGTCAGACTGAGTGCACCAGTATTCGAGACTCACCTTTGGAGTTGGAGCTTCGCTTGGAGATCCAGCTATCTATCCAGCTTTCAGATATCCAGTTGATTCCAGTGATTGTATTCTGATTCTTGTATTTGTCTATTGTATTCGAGACATCTGTTGTACCTTATTTAACTCGGATATGTATATAGTAGCTTCATGAACTACTAATTTTTGTTTCCGCTGTATTTATTACTCTGTGTCTGTGATCTGTGATTATTTATTTACTGTATATACTCAGTTTTGACAAATTTAAATTAACAATTCGGTATTTTGAATTATTCAAGTCCGACATGTGCGGATGCGAATGGTCCAAAATAGCGGGTCGTTACAATTACAGTTCACGTTCTTGGTGGATGTGGTGATGATATAGTTGAGCAAGAATTTGAATGCACTCAAATAGAACTAGGAAATCGAGTAATGATTAATAGCAACAATGATAATAATTAAGCCAATCACACTGAATGTAATAATCATCAAATAGGCTCTAATAAAAAGAAGAAAATAATAAATAATATACTTATATATTGGAGAAAAATAACATCAATATCATAATATATAAAATCAAAGTACCCAAGTGACTAAATGCAAGTCCACATGGACGTGCACATATACTTTGAAATAAGAACAATTTCAATCCAATTTCAATTCCAAATTTGAATAGAAAAGCTTACGGTTTCATTCCCATTTCAAAAGCCATGCATCAGGATATTCTGATATGAAACCAGTAAATGAAAATGTAAGCTGAATGTAAATTCATGAGTTTCGATGCTAACCTTTTGAATTGTCTTTTGAAAGCAAGTTTTGTGTTCATCCATGGAAGCGTGAATGAACTCATCGATGTGATCTTTAACGTCGGCTAACAAAGAAGCATCAGCAACTTTTGATTTCTTCTTTCTGCCTGACTGCATGGTAGGATTGATTTTCTGTGTTTGCACCTTCTCTGACTCCATGTTGATATTCGAGTTAGGAGCTTTCTGAATAGAATACATAAATGTGTATGATAAGCTTGATCTATTTTGTGTTTTCCTGAACCCGCAAAAATAAATAAAACAGAGTGCGATGCCTTTATCACAATTCACAACCTTCATCACGTTTGCAAAAAAATCGAACTAAATTAGCAAAACCAGCAAAGATTATATTAGTAAGTTTTATAACATAAGGGTCACAATCGAGTATTTGGAAACCTATGCATTATTCAGCATATAATATTAGTAGGCTAGATGAATCCAACTTTACCAATGTTAGTACTCACTAAACTTGGTTTAGACACCAAAACAGACAAAAACTTCATCAAAATAGACCAATCATATATTATGCAACACATACCATTTTTTATTTTTATTATTTTATAATTTTTGTTTTTAAGAAAACAAAGCTTGTTCGAACACTATATTCTACAAAAATTCCATCAGTTAAACAATTTTTTATTGGTTACTACAAACAAATCCCTCAGTGAGTTCTCCAACAGAGTTTATACTTATTAGACAGAACTATTAAGCTTGATAAATAAGCTGTAATTTAGCAACAGGGTGCATTATCTGTGTCAAATGAAGACTAATGACCAAAATTAGGGTTCATAAACATCCGGAAGCTGAAGCCCAACACTAGCAGCAGATTTGAGTAAGGTCTTCTTCATTTCATCTGATCTGTCCACAGCAATGTTATATGAGAACACCGGTTCCTTATGGTGATGCACACTATTCGTCATGAAGACATAATCGCGAGCTAGATTTAGTTTTCTTTGGATCATGCATAAATCAGTAAGCGTAGAATTAGAGCGGAAATAATCCCTTATATAATCTATGAAGTGTCTTTTACTGTCCCCTTTACCAATGTGTTTGTTAACAGCTTGGAGAAGTTAGTGATACACCTTTGTAGCCAGCATTTTCTACATAAATGGGAGGCATCGTGACTGGTGAACTTAGTTGCAGTGGTCAGTTTCTCTTTATGGTAATGTTTGACAGCTCTGGGGTCAACAAGGAATCAAAGATGGGATTAAGAAATAGAACTAGCGACTAAGACATGCATTGTATTCATGACCATATCGTTGTAGTGCAGAGATTGTTCGTCATCTATATCATTGGTGAATAAACTAAATTCAAGTTTAAAAGTAAATGGGTTTAGACCTCCCATTTATAATATGATGACCTGTGCCATAAAAGTGTTTCTCTTCTAAAAGATAATGCAATTTTTAAACATTACGAAAATTTCAGCAAAGTGCATCCTTTTTCACCAGACATCTTAACAAATGAAAAGGCTAATTATATTCAGCAAAGTGCATCCGTTTTCACTAGACAAGTCAACAAATGAAAAGGCTAATACAGACTGTGTCTGAAGTGCTTCCGAGTTATCTTAAAACAAATGGAAGGTAGGGCAGGAAAAAGTAAAGAATTGGTTTACCAACTAATTAATGTAACAAAATAACAAACAAAAATGCTAGAAGATTATAAATAATTTTCTCAATATATTAGGCTTGAAGATAAGAAGTGGGAATGAGAACCCACTTGAATTCCACCTATTTTTATGTTTTTATAATTCCCAATTCATTCTCCCATATTTCAGATCCTCTAACATTATTCAATAACAAATTGATGTGCCCTGTTAAGTGTGTCACTCAAGCACACTGCTCCATTTTGCATGAAAGTTGCAATCAACTTAAATGTCTTTGATGATGAAACTTCGACAATACTATACATAAGGCAAGAAGAAGTAACATAGCAAAACATAATATTTGCGAGAGAGAGAGAGCTATTGAAACTCTTTTCAAATCACATGGATTCTCTTTGTTAAGTTCCATGAGTAGATGAAAATCAAGAGGTTAACACAAATGTATCATTGTGCAGTTCAAAGGTGGGGAATTAAATCCATCGGACCCAGCAGAGTGATGTTGGTGCTTATGCACTATTGGATAAAATTATTTGTTTGGTTTTGTTCACGTATTGTACACGCTTCATGTGTTAATTCCAACTGTGCATTATTGATGTGTACTTTTTTTAACTTCTCTACACCACTTCTGTATTTTACTTTCTGTTGTTATACAATTCCAGACTTTTAGCCTTTGGTTTACCATTTGCCTCTGCTTTATGGTTTGAAGAGGTTTGCCTTTATTTTTCAGCTGTCCTATTATTGAACTACGTTGACTTTTTTCTTTGTTATTTTCTATCTTTATTTGTGCTTTGTCCAAGAAGTAAAAAAATAAAAAGAACTGTTATTCAAACCAATGAGCATAAGGATAAAGCCTTGCACTCCACTAACTAAGCTAGACTGGCTTCCTATTGTACTTTACAATATTTCACTACAGATTTATTTGATTCGATATTTTGATCAGTATTGACAATTGTCATGAAGGAAGCTATGTAATCTGTTAACTATAGGCAATTGTAATCTTACTGCTCTAGGTGTAGTAGTAAAATGGCTGTAACCCCATACGATAGTTTAACATTTTTTTCTTTTCTAATTATTTTATGGTAAGCAAAACTGTTAATGTTTATTGATTGCATTTAGATTTGTTGTTAAAAGATATATATATTTCAGTATTTTTTAAATCTGGGCAATCGACTCAGTATAGCCCATGAAATCAACCATTTATTTATAGTGAATTTTTAAACATACTATGGATGCAACTTTGACAAACCTTACAATTGATGTCGTCCCACTTTCATTTGAAGCCGTTATTTTGTATGTCTCCCATCCTTCCACTAAAATTGAAATGATATTATATTGTTGAAAATTAAACTTGACTTTGGGCTAGATTATTGGACTTAATTTGGACCACAAATAAAGAAGTAAAGCTAAAAGAGAATTCTAGAGAAAGTTAGAAAGAAACATCTAGATAGAATTATCTAGATATATGTTGTCATGGTAGAAGAGGTTCTAGAATTTTCCATTCTCAAATTGTAATAAAATAACTAGAATCTAGAGTTTTCTTATCTAAAGATATTTTGTATTAAAGTTATAGAAAACTCTAGAGAATAGTTGTATACCGTAGGATCAAACACATCTCCACCGTTCATTTGAGATGTGAATTACTATAAATAGGAGTGGTGTATCTCAATTGTAAGCAAGCAAAAAATTGTAAGCAAAAGTTTGTAATAAAGTACAACTTTCTCCTTTAAAAATCAATCTCTCATTTCACACTTGATATCCAATTAATCTTCAACTTGAAAAATTGCTAACATTGGTATCAGAGCCGGTTCTTAGTCAAGAAAATATGGCAAGTGGCATGACACCATTTCAAGTTCCATTGCTAAAGAAGGAGTACTATGATAATTGGAGTATTCGCATGAAGGCGTTGCTTGGTTCACAAGATGTGTGGGATATCGTTGAAAATGGGTATATTGAACCCGTCTATATCACCACTTTATCCGAAACTCAAAGGGATAATTTGAAGGATTCAAGAAAGAAGGATCGTAAGGCTCTTACTCTCATTCATCAAGGCTTGGATGAATCTATGTTTGAGAAGGTAGCAAGTGCGCAAAGTAGTAAGGAAGCATGAGAGATTTTTGAGAATGCATTCAAAGGCATCGATAAAGTGAAGAAGATAAGACTACAAACTATGCGAGGCGAGTTTGAACCTTTACATATGAAATCAACCGAATCGATTGATGATTATTTTTCATGAGTTTTGGCATTAGTAAATCAAATGAAAAGATATGGTGAAAAATTGGAGGACTCTAGAGTGGTCGAAAAAATTCTACGATCTTTAGATTCAAAATTCGATTACATAGTTGTAGCTAATGAAGAATCTAAAGATCTAGAATCCATGACCGTTGATCAACTCAAGGGATCACTTCAAGCCCATGAAGAAAAATTAAAGAAAAGGGTTAAAGAAGAGCCATTGGAGCAAGCACTTCAAACCAAACTCACTTTAAACGAGAATGAAACATTTAGAAATATAAGAAGTCATAGCCAAAGAGGAAGAGGTCGAGGTCAAAGCTGTGGAAGAGGTGGTTACAAATTTTTCAATAAAGAGGAGAGAAGCCAAAACGCATATGCTACAAGAGGTCTGGGAAGAGGAGGAAACATGAAACAAAATGGAAGACCAAGGTATGATAATACACAAATTAAGTGTTATAATTGTGATAAATTTGAGCATTTTGCTTCCGAATGTAGATCTACTTCTAATAAAGTTCTAGAGAGATCTAACTTTGCTAAAGAAGAGGAAGAATATTCTACACTACTTTTGGAACAAAAGGGAGATGCATGTGGTGATAACAATACATGGTATTTGGATACGGGGGCTAGCAATCATATGTGTGGAAGAAGGAACATGTTCACGGAGCTTGATGAATCAGTAAGTGGAAACATTTATTTTGGTGATGAATCTAAAATTCCGGTTAAGGGGAAAGGAAAAATATCAATTTGCTTAAAAAATGAAAAACATAATTTTATCTCTAACGTATATTATGTGCCTAATATGAAAAGTAACATTTTAAGCTTGGGGCAACTTTTAGAAAAGGGATACGACATTCATATGAAAGATCATAGCCTTCTCATGAAAGATGCTAAAGGAAATCTGGTTGCTAAAGTAGAAATGTCAAAAAATAGAATGTTTCCACTCCATATTTCAAATAATATTGCCAAATGTTTAAAAGCATGCTATAAAGATTCATCGTGGCTTTGGCATTTAAGATTTGGACATCTTAATTTTGGGGGTTTAAAGTTGTTAAAGAATAAAAACATGGTGAAAGGTTTACCACGAATCGATCATATGAATTAACTATGTGAAGGATGCCTATTTGGAAAACAACCAAGGAAAAGTTTTCCAAAAGAATCCAACACAAGTACTAAAGAACCACTAGAGTTAATTCATACCGATATTTGTAGTCCAATAAAACCGTGCTCACTTGGAAAAAGTAATTACTTTGCTTTGTTTATTGATGATTATAGTAGAAAAACTTGGGCCTATTTCCTTAAACAAAAGTCCGATGTATTTGATACCTTTAAGAAATTTAAAGCTTTTGTAGAAAATGAGAGTGGTTATAAGATAAAAGCCATGAGGTCCGACCGAGGTGGAGAATTTACCTCTAAAGAATTTGAGAAATTTTGTGAAGAAAATGGAATTCACCGTCCCTTAACCGTCCCGTATACTCCACAACAAAACGGGGTCGTAGAAAGGAAGAATAGATCTCTACTTAATATGACCCGGAGTATGTTGAAAAGTAAGAGAATTCCAAAAGAATTTTGGGCCGAAGCCGTTGAATGTGCAGTGTATTTAGCTAATCGCTCTCCAACTCGAAGTGTGTGGAAAAAAACCCCCGAAGAAGCTTGGTGTGGAAGAAAACCATGTATAACACATTTGAGAGTATTTGGAAGCCTAGCATATGCCCATGTGTCGGATCAAAGGCGTTCTAAATTGGATGATAAAAGTGAAAAATATATATTCATTGGCTATGACTCAAGGTCAAAAGGGTATAAGTTATATAATCCTATAAATGGAAAAGTTGTTGTTAGTCGAGATGTGGAGTTTGATGAAGAAAACACTTGGGATTGGAGCACACAAGAAGTTGATTATAATTTCCTTCCCTTTTACGAAGAAGAAGAAAGCAGTGATGTGCAAGAAGAGCCGACTAGTCCAACACTGTCATCTCCATCAAGCACTCATCAAGAAACTCCACAAGAAGAAAGCTCAATTGAAAGGATGCCGCGCATGAGATCTTTACAAGAACTATACGAGGTAACACCACTTTGTGATAATATTACTTTATTTTGTCTTTTTGCAAATTGTGAGCCAATAGATTTCTAAGAAGCAAAATAAGACAGAAGATGGAGGAGTGCTATGGATGAAGAAATCAAAGCTATTGTGAAAAATGATACATGGGAGATGGCTGATTTACCTAAAGGACAGAAAGTTATTGGAGTAAAATGGGTATACAAAGTAAAGAAGAACGCTAAAGGAGAAGTTGAAAGGTACAAAGCTAAATTGGTAGCCAAAGGATACAAGCAAAGAGCAGGTATAGATTATGACGAGGTATTTGCTCCTGTTGCCCGTTTAGAAACTATAAGATTATAAATTTCTTTAGCGGCTCAAAACAAATGAAAAATATATCAAATGCATGTGAAATCGGCTTTCTTGAATGGTACTATAGAAGAAGAAGTTTATTTGGAGCAGCCACTAGGTTATAAAGTTAAAGGACATGAAGGTAAAGTTTTAAAATTGAAAAAGGCACTTTATGGTTTAAAACAAGCCCCTAGAGCATGGAATACTAGAGTTGATAAATATTTTCTAGAAAATAACTTTATAAAATGCCCCCATGAACATGCTCTTTACATAAAAACAAATCTAAGTGGAGATATCTTGATTGTATGTTTATATGTGGATGACTTAATCTTTACCGGAAATAATCCAAAAGCATTTGAAGATTTTAAGAAGGAGATGAGTTTAGAGTTTGAGATGACCGATATTGGACTCATGTCATATTATCTTGGTATCCAAGTGATTCAAAGCGAGCATGGCATATTTATTTCACAAGAAGCATATGCAAAGGAAATATTGAAGAAATTTAAGATGGATGGAAGTAAACCAGTTAATACCCCAATAGAATGTGGAACAAAGCTCTCAAAATATACCAAAGAAGAAGATGTGGATCCCACATTATTCAAGAGTTTGGTTGGTAGCTTAAGATACCTCACATGCACAAGACCCGATATACTTTATGGTGTTGGACTCATTAGCCGCTATATGGAAGCTCCTACAACATCACACTTGAAGACTGCAAAAAGGATTCTTCGATACATCAAAGGTACCATTGATTTTGGTTTGTTATACTCAAGTTCTAATAATTTCAAGTTGATATTATATTGTTGAAAATTGAAATGATATTATATTGTTGAAAACTAAACTTGACTTTGGGCTAGATTATTGGACTTAATTTGGACCACAAATAAAGAAGTAAAGCTAAAAGAGAATTCTAGAGAAAGTTAGAAAGAAACATCTAGATAGAATTATCTAGATATATGTTGTCATGGTAGAAGAGGTTCTAGAATTTTCCATTCTCAAATTGTAATAAAATAACTAGAATCTAGAGTTTTCTTATCTAAAGATATTTTGTATTAAAGTTATAGAAAACTCTAGAGAATAGTTGTATACCGTAGGATCAAACACATCTCCACCATTCATTTGAGATGTGAATTACTATAAATAGGAGTAATGTATCTCAATTGTAAGCAAGCAAAAAATTGTAAGCAAAAGTTTGTAATAAAGTACAACTTTCTCCTTTAAAAATCAATCTCTCATTTTACACTTGCTATCCAATTAATCTTCAACTTGAAAAATTGCTAACATATATATGGTTTTTTATTTGTTGGCTATTGTCACACTATATATATTAGTTATGCATTTCCTGGAATTGTCCTCCTTGTATTAAATAGTAATATAATTTGGTACCATGGTTTCTAAAATTGATTATATGAACGATACTTTAATATCGGTCCTTCGTACAACCACGTAGGTATGATACTGTACATGATTTTATATTTGTGAGGTATTGGCACAATATATTCGACACTCTTAATGTTTCTTTGATATTTTATGCTAGGTAGCAGCCACAGTTGTTGACGTACTCATTCACATTCATCTCATTGTTTCTTAAACGTTTGTTCATTTGTAAAATTGAATTTTTTTGCTGCTAAGTAATGTTGTCATTTTGTTGTAAATCATAAATGATAGTAAAATTTATATGTCATACATTTTGGTATTACAATGTTATTACTTTATGTAAATCTGCTTGAACTCTGTGTTTGAGGATTAAAAAATTAACAAATTTAGGGCAAGTTGTTCCCTTGGTAGTTCATTTGTAGTGAGATATTTTTAGTTCTTTTTATTAGTTATTTAATACCTTTTGTCCTTTTTAGAATTTATTTACTATGACTTCAGTTCTTTACATTAAAACTCTTTAAACGTACTATACTTGCTTTGCAGGAAGGTGAGAAGGAGCTTGATGAAGTTCAGAAATTACTGTTGGCAATGCAAGTGTATTTGTCTCTTTTTATTACCACTGTATAGCTGCCTCTAAGTCTTATTATGTTTTTGGTTTATTGTTGCTTGAAATTTTTGTTTGGTTTGAGAATGTTGGGCATGTTTTGTGAAATACTTGAGAATAAATAGATTGTAAATATTTGAATAATTGAGCTAATAAATAACTAAATCCAAATTTCAAGTCAATAATTACATGTAGCGTTGAATACTTGAAGTTTATTGAGAAGGTAAAAGTATATTTATTAGCACTATTTAATGCCAAGTTTGGTTAAGAAGTTATGTAGTGTTCGTCGGAACTCATATAATATGTCAATAGGTTTGTATACTATTGTTGAAGTCTCCATTAAGCATATAATGTTGTTGAAGTCTGCATTAAATACCGACTCTGTTGTTAATTTTTATTTTTTGGTTCTCAATGCCTCATGACAACATTATCTCAATTGGTTTGTGGTGTGTTGTCTTCCATTTACAATTTGGGGACTAAAGCTTCATCATGTCCACGAAGCATATCTGGAGACTACAGATTACTTCATTATATCCATGAAGCATAACCAAAGATTACAAATTATTACTTGACGGAACACATGATATGAAGTTCAGAAACCATAAAATGATGAAATTATCCACAACATGAAATCCATGCAATAGTAATATATAGTTGTGATATTATTTACTTGCATTTCTTTTTGTGCGTCATAAGAAATGTGATGTTACAGGTAATTACAGTCTACATGTACTTTGTACAAAATTGATTGCATTATATAGAATTACTATCTATGTGATAAGATGCAGGCCCGCCTGGGCGTATATATATATATACTCGTAGTAGATAGTTTAACGGATTCTTAGGAGATGTGAATCCCGAACATCTCTTAAGTTACTGCATGCACGTTAGACACTGGATAGGAGATGTCAAACCCCGTAAACATCTCCGACACCGTTCCACTCATAGTTATTTACCGTTGATTTAACTCACATAAGATCTTTTAGTTCTGACTCGAGTGTTTTTTCTTTTCAATTTGCTTGGGTCAACCTGAGCATTCCAGGATTTGAAGGCCTTTTTCTGGAGGATGAAGACGAAGATTTTTACTATTATTACTTATTATATTATTCCACTGCATTCATACTGTTCCGCTGCATTTGTATATTTATTCTATGTTTACGTAACTCTGATTCTGTATTGTATAAGTATAATCAAATGTTTTGTAAACAGCTTCATGAACTGTTATTTGATTATTATATTTTGTCATTTCGCTGCGAGATTCTGTTTTTTTTTCTTTCTCTGCTTTTTCTTATTCACCCCCAACAACAATCCGCCCTTCTATATGGTTTGAGTTGGCACATGTGTCTGCTTACAACGTACAAAAAGGCAGGATGTTACAGTTGGTAATAGACCTTTGGTGTAGCAATAACCTTAGCTTTGTGGGGTAAGACTCATATTAAATAGGGTAGTAATACCCTAGAATGAGTCGCTGAGTGTATATATATGAGAGAGCGTATTTGTTAGTGTTATAAAAGGTTTTTATATTGTGTTAATTTGTTCCGCTTTATATTTATAAATTCTGGTTGGTGCATAGGACGCTATGACATCGATTTGGATTTCTAAACACTTAATACGACAGATCGACACAATATTTGTTTTGAAATATAGGTAAATGAAATAATTTTGCCTATTATATATTTTTGTATAGAAAATAACAATTTTATAAATGATATATTTGGTTGTAATATGTTGTTATTAGGAAATAAAACTCTTATAAATATTGATGGGAAAATAGGATTTACAAATACAGTAAATATAAAGTGGAAATTTAGAAATTAAATTTCGAGATTTTTGAAAAGTTCTTCGAATGATTTTTATAATATAATAATATTATTATTTAGAAGTATTTTCTGATATAAATATTTCAATATGATTTGGAAGAATTGTTTTAAAGAAATTTTGGAAAGAAATAAGTTCTGTACTCCCCTCTCTATCGCTGGAAAATAATTTCGGTGATGAGTGCACGCATCATCGACGTTCATTTTCGAGTTTCAAAGTGGGAAGACTGTTGTAGTAGTTTTACTACGCATTTATTTTGATGAAAAAACATTATTTCAAATTTAAATATGGTTGAATATAAGTTGTATATATCTATGTATTGTTTTAAATGATTTAAAATGGAACCCGGCATTTAGTTCTTAAATTGCTATAAATTAGAGATTTCAATTATTGTAATGGAATAAAAAATTTAATTGTTTAATAATTGAAACTTCTAAATGAAAATAAGAAATTATATGCTAAGTTATGACTGAAATATTCAAGGAATTTGAAATTTGTAACTTGTAAACGAAAAGAATATGAAAATAAGAAATGATAACTATTGAACCTTAAGTTAATTAGAATAAGTAAGTCAAACTTGTGTAAATTTCAATTGCATTCTTAAAGACACACACACACACACACACACACACACACATATATATATATAACTTACCAATTATAAAAGTGGAAATGTTAAAAGAATATGTAATGGAAAATTTTACAAGTAAAACTTATATAAGGGAAGTGTTTAATGAATTACTTTTATAAATAGGAATTTGATGTTATAGTTGTTATAAACCTAAGTTACAATTGAAATGTTACTAAAATAAAATGTAATAGAAAGTGAGTACTGTAAGTAAATAATTATAAGCTTAAGTGAACGAATTGATATGCTAAGTAATTGAATTGAACATGAATACTATAAACAAATGAATGTAAACAAATGAAATTAAGTATAAATGAATGTAATGCAATAAATATAAATTGACATGATATGAATAAATGAAAATGAATTTTGTAAGTAATAAAGGAAAATAAATGAAATAAACACTGAATGAATGAATGGGAATAAAATTTTGTAAGAGATAAATGTAAATTAAAGAAATAATCCTTGTATGAATGAAAGAAAAATTAAAAACGGTAAATATTGTGAAAGAAAATTTAATAAGAATAACTCAAATACCATTGTAAATTATTGTTTGCTTGGTTTATAGATGTTTGGGATAGGACACTTCTAATTGTTTGGATGTATGAATAATCTATTGAGTTTTATCTAAGACTGTAGAGTATATGGCATACTTAGTAGTTTATTTGTCATTCTAGGCAGTTAAAAATTTCTGAACCCGAACAAACCATTTGTTTGTTTGCTATGAATGGATAGTTGATTTTATTGATTTCATATGACGATTGTATGCTGTGGTTACCAGTGATTGTTGTTTATATTGATTTGTTTGTTAGTGGTTGAAACAACTTCAAATATTTCATTTTATATATTTAGTAACTCTTTTCGGATTATATAAGTGAAATACAGGTTATGGAAGCAATTGCTATTGCTTTTGGTTTCATAAAATAAGCGTTATTTGCCTGACAAATATGTACGTTCTCGGATTACGGTTTTCAAGTGATATTATATTGTTTTTCCCGCTGTTAGGGTATATTATTTTGAAAAATTATGATATATATTATTTAATGGATATTATAATTTCTCCCGAGCCTCTCCGTATAAAGGAGACTCTGCCGAAATTTTTCGTGAGTTTTTGGACTTAGAAAATTTTGGGAAATGTTTTCCAGTTTTTATTAGTATGAGTATGAAAGGATTTAATGGTTATAAATGGATATATTTATTTAAATTAATTTATTTTGTAAATTAGTTGTTTATAAATTTAATATTTTGAATAAGATATATTGATTTCTAAATTGCTTCTTTTCCCTTCTTTTCCTTTTCGAGGACGAAAAGTTTTGAGTGGGGAAGAGTGTAACGACCCGTAAATTTTCGATAATTAAAAATGGTTAATTTAATAAATTTTGGTTATTTAATATTTGAAGAAATAATAATTTGTGACTTATTAATGAAAATAATGACTAGAATTAATTGTAACAATATTTAATGTAAGTTAACTATTAACAATTCCTATGAAATTCCAATTAATTGAAATAATGTAAATGTTATAACTTGGTTATAAATTGAATGTAAGTAAATAAATGTAAATGTTGTATAAACTTATGAACTAGTACATAATTTATGGTAATTTAATAAAATTAGTGTTGTATAGGTAAGTTGTAACATTTGTTTGCAATAATAAACTTAAAAGTGTTATAGATATGATTTAAGGTAAATGGTGACTAGTATTATCATAGGTTACCCATTATATAATATAATAAATTTAATTGAAAATCAATCGCAATCAATTCACTTAATTATTGCAGTTAATGTGGATTAAATTGGTAAGGGAAGAGTGTTGATTCAATAAGATGTAACCAAGGTGAATCCTACTCATAATATGATAACTGATGTAATAAAAGGGAATGAAATCAAGATGAAATAATTAATTGAGATTTTAAATTTTAATTAATGTGTAAAATTGACAAAATTCCAATATAATTGAAATATAGTAATTAATGCAAATAAAAGATGAAATTTGGAAGATATTAATGTAATGAAATATAAAACAATGTTAACCATGTTAGTTGAGTAATAATTGATTGAATAGTAAGTTTGGAATCAAATAAAATCAAATTCATTGGATTAATTGCAGTTAACATTTGAACACTGTATTTATTGAAATAATTAACTCTAAATTGATATGTGAATTTGCTTTTAGTTATTATAAATATCTAAGTGATCAAAAAATGATAAAAAACTGCTTGTTTATCAATATTGAATAAAAAGGTGATTAATTAATTTAATATTAATTTATTTAATTAATGTAAAAATAGCCATTTTGGCAACTGTCTCGGATTTTGATGAAACCAGTTTCATCGGATCAGTAACGGTAAATTATTGTAGGATTTCAAGTTTCGTTACGATTGGACTTGTCGTTTGATCGTACGGACTCGGAACGCCTAGAAATCAATTTAATTAAATTCATTTGAAATCAATTTGAAATAAGCCGATTTTAGCATAACTTCTTCATACGATGGAATTTGGACTTGAAACCTGTTCCATTGGGTTTAAAAATATTGAAAACATCTATTTTGATATATGGGGTGACCCATTTTCGTTCTGGAGACAGAACGGGCTTTTCGGGTTGTTTATCGTTCAATCCAAATAGATCGTGTCCATTCATTCTATTTTCAGCTTTGTTTATAAATAGACCATTATAAACCCTAACCACTCCTCGTTTTCATTTGTCTATATGAACATTTCTTTCTCCTCCTCCTTCTCAATGGCAGACAAACCAAACAAACTTCTCAATTCAATTTCAAAAATCAAATTCAAATCAAAATTTTAAACTCCACGAACAATATCGAATTATATATCGATTAGAAGCTCTCGATGAGCACATTTTAGATCTATAATTCGTTTTCCAATTTGAACCTCTGTCTGTCTGGAAAATAGATGAACTATTCTCAGCCGTTCGCTGATCGTCGATCAACTTCGTCTGATCGACAAATCGAAGGCACGGTCTAGTAGAGAGGACCGAGGGGAGTTCATCAGTGTAGGTGGTTCGTCGATTCAATGTTTAGATTGGGCGCAATATTCGATTAGGGCTAAAAAGAGTAGGTGCGGCGGTTGTCCTTTTTACCGTTGATCGGCGTCGTAGTGGTGGCGGAGGGAGGCGCTGGTGGAGGCGAGCTGGATGGTGGTAGTCGGCGCGGCCAGTGGTGGTCGGAGGCGGCACGGTGAACGTTTAAACGGTGGCGGCAGGTTCGTGCTGTAGGTTGTAGGGTTTGCCTCGTGACAATGTAAGCTCGGTGACGTGGCAGCCTCCTAGTGATGCGTCCTCATTTATTTATTATTTTATTTAAATTTCGTTTTCAAATGTTCTAACTTACGTAACTTTCGCATACGAGGTCTGATTCATGCGCGGTTTGTTCCTTTAAGATCGTATTGAAATTCCGGACATTTTAACACTAGTTTGGATGAATTCTGAGACCGTTCAAATTTTGGGCTAAAATTGAATTTAAATTCGATTTAAATTCAAAGGTGAGTGTTTTAACCCACTCACAACTTCTAAAATTTATTATGTAAGTTAAATTAATTTTTGATGTGATTAGAAATTTTTTTATGGCTGTTTTATATATTTAAAACGTCATTCCAGTTAATTTGAATTTATTTGAATTAAATTGTCATTTAATTTATTATTGAATTTAAATTGCCAGTTAATCACCTGTAATTGATAACCTGTTATTTGTTGATATTTATTAATTCATTTGGATGATGATTGTGATGAATGTTTGATTTGTTGTATTGGATGAATGGATGTTGTATTTATATTGTTATAACTACAAGTTCACTATGGGTTGAAATGATACATACCCGAATGATCTATAGATTAGGGAAAAATCATTATGGGTTAAAATGATAGACTCAAGCGATTTTATGGATTTTATTATTAATTCGGGATTGCGGTTTGAAATGATATATATAGCCGTAACATTTTAAATTGCGGATTGAAATGATAAATATCCGTATCACTTGACCCTCGGGTAGAAAATTATATACGGACACCGGATTGGTTAAATTTAATGATTTTAAACTTCTTAATTTTTTTGAATTAATTAAATGATATCTTGAAATAAAATTTGATGTATTAAATGGAAGTATTATTGGAAAATCAAGTTTTGTGTTGAAATGTGAATTGGTTTAAAAGGAATTGCTTTAAGAAATTAAATTGGAAGTTTAAAGTTAAACTTTTAAGTATAAATGAAATTCTATCGAAATTAAGTTATTGAAGTTGTTTGAAAATAACTTTGAAATATTTTGAAATTGGAGTAATCCGAATTGATATTTGAACATGGATTGAAACGATATGAAATTCAATAGTTTATTGAAATGTTAAATTGAATGGTTTGGAATTTGGTTTGTTGACTTGGAAATTGAAAATGGTCCAAATGCGTTGAAATGAAACGAATAGTTTAATTTGATATAAATTCCAAATTCATGTTTTAATATAAACTGTTTTAAAATATATTATTTCAAAATGTCTAATTATTAAGATTTCAAAGTATTGAACTATTTTAATCTGTATTAATTATATTAAATCATTTTAACCTATTTTAAACCATTAAATTTATTTAGACTAATTAACCTAATTTAACTTATTTTAAATCTAATTAATCTATTTTAAAGCTATTTAATCTATTTTAATTATATTTAATCTATATTAACTATTTATAACTATTTAAAACTATTTTCTTCTAAATTCCAAACTAAGTAAAATGGATGGATTTATATTCAAATTCTCAATTTTTTTAAGTGAATATGGTTAATGATGTTATAACCTAAGTTGGGAATTAAATAACATATTTGGTTTAATATGATATTTTGAAATGAGAGTTTAGCCTATTTTGAAAATATGACTTTTGAAAGGAAATATAATTTCGAACTATGATTTCAAATGTGATATGATTTCAAAGGTGAATATGATTTCGAAAGTAAGTAATGATTTTGAAAATGATATGATTTGAATTGAATATGATATTTTGATATCAATTATGAAATGATTTTGGAAATGTAAAAGAACCATCCGGTGTGTAATAAGCGATTGGTTGTTAAAGAGACCGGGATCAGATATTGTCATACTCTCTGCCAATACCGAAAACCACTTTGACAACTGTGTACACGGTGGAGATTCCCGAATGAAGTAGGATGGTTGGCGACGATCCTATAAGAGATATATACGTGGACCTGCTCCTATGAGTTGGCTTAAGGTGGCTAAAACAGGAGCAATTGACAGGCCAAGTGAGGTCATTCCTCCGATCGGGCACACTCCTTCGATACTATATTCTGACTTTGCGATTGATTTGGTGGCCACCCTCGATTTTTGATTTGGGAGTGTGTTCCGAGGTGGGCGGTAGTAGCTGCTATGCGTTACCACCAGTCCGGAAGTGTAATTGGTATATCTACCCTGGCATTTCCTAGTTGTGCCGTGTCACCTACCCTATCGCGACCACTACGAGTTTGTTTTGTACCATACCTATGGAGTGCCCTCTAACGACGTCCAGTACGGACGGGATTACGGTACTATATGGACTATGGGAATATATTAAAATGTGTTAAGGGGGAAATGGGTAACGCCTTAACGCTATTTTAATACTTTATCTTTCTGTAGACATATTATAATAGCGTATTGTACTACATAGTAGATAGTTTAACGGATCCTTAGGAGATGTGAATCCCGAACATCTCTTAAGTTACTGCGCTCATGTTAGACACAGGATAGGAGATGTCAAACCCCGTAAACAACTCTGACGCCGTTCCACTCATGGTTATTTACCGTTGATTTAACTCATATAAGATCTTTTAGTTCTGACTCGAGTGTTTTGTCTTTTCAATTCGCTCGGGTCAGCCTATGCATTCCAGGATTTGAAGACCTTTTTCTGGAGGACGAAGACGAAGATTTGTACTATTATTACTTATTCTTTTATTCCACTGCATTCATATTGTTCCGCTGCATTTGTATATTTATTCTCTGTTTACGTAACTCTGATTCTGTATTGTATAAGTATAATCAAATGTTTTGTAAACAACTTCATGAACTGTTATTTGATTATTATATTTTGTCATTCCGCTGCGAGATTCTGTTTTGTTTTTTCTTTCTCTGCTTTTTCTTATTCACCCCAATAACAATCCGCCCTTCTGTATGGTTTGAGTTGGCACGTGTGTCTGCTTAAAACGTACAAAAAGGCGGGATGTTACATATAAACTGAACCGCATCGTTAGAACACAACTTTGTTTATAGTCAAGTGATATATGTTAAAATAAACAAGGTTGACAGATGAGATATAATTTTGTTTAGTTAAACTAGAAATTTTTGACAAACAATAAACAAAGCTAAGTAACATATCAATACTAGGTAATGGTGGATATTCATATGTACAAAGTTATAATAAATAAACACATTGCATAGATCACTAACATAGAGATGTATACTAAATAAGTATTTCATTATAGGAAATTTTATATTTATACATGCAGACAAGTACATATTGAGGAAAATAAGATGCAATGAAGTAAATGAGATAGAGTTGAATAGAAAACATCGTTTTATTTATATCATCTTTTGCGTACAAAATGGTAAGGGTCGTACCTACACAATAACGGCCTATGTGCATGAGATCCAAAAACAAACATGCAAGAGGTTAAAAGAAACGGTCTTCAGGTGGGAGCAACATAGATCACTTGTGGTGCCTACCCCACTTTTGCTTCTTCTGTTCCTACTTTAATGGTGCAGGCTTCCTCTTCTCTTTTCCGGTTGTTCCAAATTGATTCTCTCTGGGTTGAGGTTCCAGTGGTAATCACTGTCAAAACCAGTAGTGTTTTGAAGGTTCACCGGATGTATTGGGGTTAAGCGCGGAAGAAGGAAGGATGCATGTTGGGAAGGTTAGCATAGATATCGGTAGGGGAAGAGGAATCTTCTCTGTCCCCGGATCGCTTTGGTACCTTTTAACTTATCAACATCAGAGACCTTGATTACCACTTAGGAAGGCATATTCCTCATCTCCTTGGCCATGGTGACCTCTTCTTCATTGTCATTGGTTACATTAGTCTCATCTAAATCCTCTTTCATTAATGCGTCAACCTTCTCGGCATCTAGGATGGGGGTAGATCCAACGGAGGAGGAAATGACCGGGAAACAAATTGAGACAACGACGGAAAAGGTGACAAGAGCAATCATCAGAGGAGCCTTTATGGGAGATGAGGTTAGGAGCGCAACGATATTGGGCAAACTTGTAAGTGAAAAGTAGAGACTAAAATGTTAGAAACCTCTTTAAAAAACATCTAAAGATTCCTGAAGATGGGCGAGGTTAAAGATATACCTTCCGTAGTTAATGTCAGATTATGTATAGGAGCCTCAACATGCTTCTCCTCAAGAATTAAATACATGAGTGGAAGAGTGGGAGAAATTGAGGGTGGCATAAAGCTAGGTTCTTCATGTTTGTACCCCTCGGATTCTGAAGCTGAAGCAGTAGTGGGTGTTTTTGTAGCAAAAGTAGGAGCGTTAGAGATGGACAAGGATAACCATGGTGTAATAGCAGCAACACCTTAGGTTAGTTTTCGCAAGAGTAGTATCTTCCATTCGAGGCTGTATGGGGATGAGAGTAGTGTCTTTTACCAAGTCCTTAGAGCTGGACTCGATAAGAGCCTCGATGGGCACTTGGGCGGAAGTGGAAGCTTCATATGCCCTTTCTGCATGACCCTTTCTTAGGGCCTATAGATCATTGTCATCAAGTAGATTGGCCTTGAGTTTCTCCTCATCCATTTGGTTATTGAACTCTACCTCTTGTTTTAAAATTTTATCCCAAGCTAGAGTTAGTGCCAGGGGATATTCTTCTTCGAGATACTTAAAGTCTTTGAATCTTATGAGGTTAGCATCAAAGTCTACCGAAGTGGTCTCAATGTCTTCTCTTAGCTTGTTTTTTTCGTTCTTAGCTGCGGTGACATGAGCTTCTCTTTCTTTAACTGTGCCTTCAAGGGATTTCTTTTCTTCCCTAGCCTGAATTACTTTAAGGTTGCATGTCTCAACAAGGGCCAAGGCATCCTCCCTTTCTTTTCTTTCACTGACCACCTCGTTCTATAAATTTGTGATGAATATCCCTTTATTATCAATGGTGTGTTGGAGAATAGCCTTATCTTTGGCAAGATCGTCTCTTTACATATGCATTCTTCACTTGCTCTTCCATTATTTTTAATTTGGCCTCCATTTCTTTGATCTTATTGTGATGCTTCCTTTCAGCCTCCTCCATAGCTTAGTCTTTCTCTTTAATCATCTTTTTTAGCTTTATCGAGCTCTTTGATTTAATTCTAAATGGTTTCTTTCTGATCTTTATTCTTAGAATCGGCTTATTAAAGAAGAACTTGATTGGCATTGTTTGTGTTTGACATGGCATGAGCTAGCTTTTTCCGCATATGGTATTCGCTAATTACGTTGTTGTTGACGACCACGACATGGGTTGTCGCATCCGGAGGAATGTTCTTTAAGTGATAGTCGAACTTAAGCCCAGTAAAGAAAATATTTAGGGAAGCTCAATACATCTGCAATAGAGCAGGACTCACGGCCAGGTTTGGAGCAAAGACAACTTCAGTTGATTGAGTTTGAGTAAGAGTTGCTTTGTCCTACCTTTGAAAAGGAGTAGTGGTACCACAATAGTTAAGCCGAGTGGTAGATTTGGATTTATAGGAGGAGGTAATTAAGGCTTGTTAATGAGGAGGTTCATGAGCGAAGACAATTAGAGTCCTAAATATTTGTGGGAAAGGTTCGGACCTTCCAGAGTGAGGATATTGAGACTTTGGAAGGAGAGGACGGTCAAGCGAAGGAGAGCTTGATCTTCTTTTAGAGCTAGAGCGATCTCTAAAATCTCAGTCTGCCTTATAGCGTCTTTCTCTTTTCGCTTCTTCTTTCCTCTCTTTCTTTCCTCCTTGCTCTTTCTTCCTCGGATTCATCGGTACTTTAAAGAGGGGTTGAGTAGTTGTATTTCCCTTTAAGACCATCATATAGAGAGCGTCCCATGATACCTAAATTGTAGACAATTGAATTAGATTTTGGAATTATATAAGAATGCATGCAAAGTGAATATGCTTATGATCCTAAGTGCTGTATGGAGTGTTCTTGTGTCCTATTGATTTCACGGACCATACTTGTGGGGTTGAGCAATTAAAGTAACTTCCCTATGGAATAAAAAGCCATATCGGCACTGGATGGGAAGTCAGGAGTTGGGAAGTCCTCAATTACGAATTCAGGCCCAGTGAAGTCCGAAACATTTTCAATTTTGGATAAGTTGGTGAAGATGTCCTTAACAATTAGACGAAGAAAGGATCCTCAAACTAGAATCTATTGGTACTTGGTTGCCATCCTTGTAGTTTTAATTTTATGTTTGAGGGGCCTGGGGCAGGCGGAGTGTTCAATTCTCCTAGATCATTCTCCCTAATCAACCCTCGCTTGTTGTCCTCTTCGTTTTCATCCTCATCCTCTTCATTAACGTCTCTTTCTTCTTCTCCCTCTGCATTCCTCTTGTCCTCCTCATCATTGATAATTTGGACGCCTTAACTACATTGGGATCGTCTGTATACATAATGACTGAAAGGTCGATTTAAGCCTCTTGGGAACCACGAGGCAGCTTGAGCAACTTTGGGTTCAGGAGGCACATAAGATCGGTTTAAGCCTCTTGGGAACCATGAGGCAGCTTGAGCAAATTTAGATGTAGGAGGCACATAATCATCTCTTTCGCCATTGTACAACAATTAGAGTGGTTTAGCCAAAAGTCAGTGAGTAGTTTCGTTCTTTTCCTATCCTCTTTTGGGATCTCTTTTAGAAGCTGGAGAGTATATCAAGAGTAGCATTTATGACACTTGGGGGATATTTGTAAATAAAGGGGCGTAAGAAGATTAGCAACTTAAGTGACGTGAACTCTGTTATTGATAGAGTTAGGTGTATGCTCTAAGGGAAATTATGTAATTCGTCACATATATCTAACAAGATATCCAATCTTGTTGGAAATAAAAGGTGTTTTCTTTGTACTATATCCTTAACATAATGTGCTGTATTAATTAATTAATTAATTTAATTAAAAGTATATTTAATGTAAATCCATAAATAGTTTATTTTATGATAGTAGTTATAATGTGTTGTAACCGTGAGTAATTTATCATAATGAAAATAAATATACCATTTTAAATATTCCTGGTCAAGGTGTATCGAGACTGGATATCAATACTTGCATTAAGACTAGAGTACGTAACGCTCTCCAAAAGTTGGAAAATGTAATACTCATGGCTATTTGGGGCACCAAGAGGTTGCATACTGATAGATATTGGATAACCATGGAATGACTCACCCTAGTTTTTTGTTGGTTAATATAACTAAGGTCAAACAGAAAATATCGATGTGACTAATTTACATAGTTCTCTTGACTTGGGAATATTGTCGTTCTTCAATATGAAATTAGCTCCCCTTTAGTTATAGTCAAATTATGGCACGACATCCATCAAGTGACTATAGTTGGGTCGAGTGGAAGTATTAGAAGTGCGCTATTCAAGAGAGGATTTGTCTTCTGAGTTATATGGGGTTACTGTCACGGTCAACTCAAGTCAACTCAAAGTGAAAGTATTTGGCCAGAGCATTTCAGTTAATAATAATTGTTATTATTAAACCAAGAACTTTGTATTTGGACTATAGAGTTGAATATGAACGATATTGGAATTTGACCATTACCAAATTCCATAAGTCAATGTTATATAGATTTGACGAAGAGAATTGGCATAAATAAAGGTCACAACCGGATAACGCATAATAAAGTGAAATTGGTTTTACCAAAACCAAGTAATTAATCAATTTGGCCAAAATGTCACACCACCTGCTAAGTAACATGTGAGGGTCAATATTCGAATAGTTCGATATTAAATTCTAACCAAATTTACACCTGACGAGTCACACAATCGAAATGATGAATTCTCTTTTGACTAAATGATTTAATTAATTTATAATTGTTAAAATTAATTAAATTAATTAAAATTTTGAAATATTAATTATAAAATTTGACTATAATTTAATGAATAAATATTATTAGATATATTTATAATAGTTATATTTTTATCAATCAATATACGATATCGATAAGCGATTAAATTTGCTTTAATTGCATAATATTTTATTTTGGGATTAAATGGATGTGATGACCCACAAATCCGTTCCCTTTGAATCGACAATAAACCACACATGTCCGACCGAAAAAGCACAGAATGACGGAAAGTCATGAGAAAGAAGAGAGAGGGTGAGAAGAAAGAAAGAAAGAAAGAAGAGAGAAGAAGAGAGAAACCGAACCATAACATATACGTGGAATACGACTAGAAGGCTTCCAGCTCTCCTACGGAAGCTCTAAAGCATCCAAATCTACATCTGTAAATATACTCAGTCTGAACCGAGCATTGAATGGGAAGAACGCCCGGATCAGTTTGGTAAACCAGTGTGAGAAAACCATATCCCAACTGAATTTATTTTAAAGTTATAAAGACGTTCTTTTATCAAAGAAAGGTATCTCATAAGACACGCCCACACATAAACACAGATGGGTTTTTCCTTTACGATAACCAAAACCTTTTCATATCAAATCATGTTATATTATAATAGTGTCTATTATACAAATAATAATCAACATAGCTGAAATTGTTACATTATTAAATTCCAACATAATAGGTTTACAAATAAAATGACAGGAACGTAGTGGATATTGGATTCCATACAAATGACTATGTAAGGGACTACCTTCCGTACAGTTACACCTCTAGAGGGATGCACCTAGGGAGCAGATACTGCCCACCTAAACCAACACATGACCGGCCTACCTTTTTCTAGATAGTACCGAATATGTCATCACCCCGATCATTACCGACCTTTAACGGGTACCCGAGTCATACATTCACCACATACTTAGACATGTGTAGAGTAAATCTAGAAGGATGATGACATCTCCTAATAGGAGGGACCCACTTAGCCTTTCTACTTCTACCATGTTTTAGTCATTTCCCGGGGTGTGAGGCCAAAAGAGGTATTGGATACCTTTCACATATCACATCATCTTTTAATGCCACACTGCCATTTCCATTGACTACTAATTTCCTTCCACAAAAATACAACCCTTGAGCTCGTACGTCTCAAGAAGGGTGTTAAGCTAAGAGAAGTTGCCTTCTCTGCCACCGCAGATGTATGTTTGTAAAAACCAATGTACGTAATCTTAGAAATGCAATGTCAGACATCCATCCATACAAGTTGTCCAGGAACAGGACAAACCGAAGGTACTTTCCTACCACATCCTATCGGGAAATCCCTAGGATTAGTAGCGAATAGTCCTTGCATTGGATATTTCATAATGAAGAGAATACTGCTACTATATGTATATTGAGATTTTAACATTAAATGATCAATAAGTAGTCCTTCTCTATGAAAATCATAAATATCAATATCACCAACAAACCTGCATAATCGTAGCATATAGGTTGGTTCGAAGTGGTTTTCGGATAAACCGATCCCGGTCTCTTCGCACCAACAATGCAAAATCGTCACCCAACCTCATACAGAAACCAAATCTCGTAGACTTATCACGTTTCCCCCCTTTTCGATTTATATTATACTCGACTTGATTTGAGTTATTGGCTTGTTCCTTTCTGTTGTTGCTTGAACTCGAATACTTTTCTTGCCTATGATGTTACCAGGTTTTATAGGGTTTAATTCCCTAAAGTTTCGTTCGAATAAATTGTTTGAACTCGTATGATAATTTTGTTTGGCCATTTGATTATGCTTGAATGCTTGTGATTTCGTTAGACTAGTTAAATTCGAACTTTTCGTTGCTTGATATCACGGCTCGATTATGACTTGTTTGATTCCTTGGCTACCACGGCTTGATTTTCTGGCATTTAAACTTGACTTTTTTTTATAAACTACTGCTTTGATTTTTGTAAGAACCTGTTAATTGACCCACGGCTTCTTCTTTCATCATTCAAATTTGTTGCACTTGTGACTTCGGTCTTTGATTTTGTGATGATATTTTGACTTTGTTTGAAACTACTATTTTGATTTGAAATCCTATGTTCAGTAGCTTGTTTCATGTGATGTTGGACTGGGTTTACTTTAACATTTAACTTGACTTGGGTTTGAAATCCCTTGTGACATTATTTTTGGTTCGAACTGCTACCTGGAAAAAATTTCGACCTGGAACATTTGATCATTTGATTTTTACTACAGCTGGTTCTGTGTATACATATATAAGTATTTATGTATACATGTGTGTTTGTGAATAAAAATTATTGTTGCACAGTTTTGTGGATCTGTCTCACTTGAACTGTTTTCATTTCCATATGAACTTATATGTGCTTGTGTATATATGCACATATTCTATTTGTCACTGCTGCATTTCATATATATGTTTCTTGGTTGCACTGTCCACATGTGTTCATATGCATTTAGTCCAGACATTGTTGTTTGCTGTTCTGGTAGTCTCTGGTATCAATGTTGCATCACTGTTTCATTTTTGTTCTTGTCTGAGATTGCTCATTTGAGATGTTGTATGGATGTGAAAACCTTTTCTTATGAGTTTAAGCTTTGAGTCTTGTCTAGTATACATGTATGTATATCCTAGTGCTCTGGTCTATATGCATTAGTGCTCATCCATGCTTCTGTTTTGTACTGGTTGACTTGATATTTTAACCTGTGCATGTCACTTTACCTTTTGTTTTTACATGATATGATTTGGAGCTTGAAATGATTTGTTGTTTTGGTGGAGACTGTGTTGTGTGCCTTTGCGCCATGCCACTAAACTTATATATAGTTGAGCAAGTTCACCTGCTATGTCCTTGTTGCATTGCATTAAATCATTGCGCTTGTATCATCACTGGTGGTCTTGTATTCTCTAATATGCTAGATCTGGTACTCGAATGTTGTTTTGGACTTGATGTTGATTGCCTCTAATTGTTGTTGTAGTCTGGATTCAAATGAACCTTTGAGCTTTGTACATGTTCATTGTTGAGTTGAATTGTTTTCATGAGTACACAATTGAATTTTTGGTCGAGGCTTGTTCCATTCATTTAAAAATTGACCATTTATTGAACTTGTACATTTGGATTGCACCTGTGTTGAATCCAGCTTATAGCTCGGGTTTGACCTTATGCTTGTGTCGTGACTTTATTTGTATTGCACTTGAGTTGAACCCGGCCTTTGATTGGGTTTGACCTTGTCCTCACCTGTCCCTGAAATTTTATCAAGTGTATATCGGTGTGCACGGCCTTGTGGCATGTACAGTGATACACTGTGCATGTCACAAGCAGTGCGTGTATGATGAATTCAAAATTAAATGATGACGAACAACCCAAATAACAGAGGCAAATAATATTTTCAAAAATCATTTTATTTTACACTGCACAAACTATTTCTTTTTCAATTTTACTGCTTTAGTGTTTATTTTGCAGATCGCTCAGATGCTGGATTCAATCTGCAATAGAGTTGAAGATCAAATACGAGCGAATGAGTGAACTGTAGTTAGGTGCAAATGTATGTATAGTGAAAAATGTGATGTGATTGAAATTGTATGTAATTGAAATTTGTGTATATATATAGTGAGAGCTCATTCAAAATTGTAGTAAATATTTGTTTGAATAAACTATCTGTTTGAAATTATTTTGTGTTATTTATTTTATTCAGCAAATATTTATTTAATTATGTGAAAAATAAAATAGTACATTAACAAATACATTTAAATTATAATATATATGTTTATTATCATCAAACAAAAATCATATACTTGCATATTCAACAATCTCCCCCTTTTGATGATAACAAACATATATTTAAGATTTTGAATTTGTTAAATGTATTTGATCATTCTATTTGCTCCCCCTATTTGAATGCTCCCTCTCTACACAAAGCTCCCCCTTTATATATGCATGAGAATAAATAAAAATATGCAAATGAACCTGGATGCAAATAGAAAATGCAAAATAAAATATTTGACCTTTATTTACCAAAATCTTAACTTTTCTCTTCCCCTTTTGTTATCAGCAAAAGAGTAATAGTGTTAGAAAAAATAGAGATAAAGTGATAGACATTAATACAATATTAATACCCAATTAAGTATAAATATTAAATTTCAATAAAAAATCAAACAAAAATCATAAATACTCTGTTAGGGGCATATTCCACTTTAGAATGATAGGGATGATGCAAAACCATATAGCTGTGTCTATTTGTGGTATATTTATATCAGGAATTTGAATAGCTACTAACCATGCATAACCGTTAGGACTTTTAAATGAGATTAGTAGTATTCCAAATTTTTTAAAATGAATTCAAGTATCTTTTAACCACGCATAACCGTGAGGATTTTTAAATAGGATTAGAATCAACTTGTCTATTTAATCAATCAATTTTGATATGCGTTCCATACATGCATAACCGTGAGGACTTTTAAATGAGCATGAAAGAACATAATCAAAAATTCCAAGTAATTCACCCATGCATAACCGTGAGGACTTTTTAATGGAGTGAATACTTTGGATGTTTTTATTGTTAAAAATATAATAAAATGAAAAAAAAATCCCGTTTAAAATACCACATATTGACATACTATATTGGATTTTGATGAGTGATGGTTGATAGAAATATGATAGAATTAGAGATGGTCATGGAATTTTTACCCATCAAAAAGTTTTTATAACTCTTGTTTAAATTTCTAAAGAAATTTACTAATTATACTGTCTCAAGTTATAATATATGATTAATATCAACACTCATCACTTTTTCAATCACTATTTATCTTTTTGATAATCAGTAGGGAGCCAGATTAGTTAATATAGTCATTTAAGACCAAATCCAAGAATATTTATCAAATTTTCTAAAATGATTAATCTGAAACAAGGTCAACAGAAAAACGATTTTCTAGAAGGGGTTTTATAAGAAAAATGTCTGCTAACTTAAAATCAGTTGATATGAAAAATATGTAGATATTTTCTTTGAAAATGCGATGCAACTAATAAATGTCTCAACATAAATCACGTTCCACTAGTAATTTTTCTATCAACTAGATTACCAGTGTAATCTGCATCTGAATTTTCCTTTGACTCAAAATTATCATTAGATGGAAGTCATAGACCAGACTGTGATGTGTGCAACACATACCTTGAAATCATTTTTAATAGCTTTTAAATGAAATTGAATTGAAGTCGTGCAAATAAGCAAATAGTGAACATAGTGTCAGCAGTAAAATAACCAAATATATCATCATCAATCAATAAAACACCATTATTATTCCAAACAATTTTATGTGAAATAGTTCAAAGACTCTTGAGGTACTTATAGTGTTCTTGGCATAAAAAAATATCATTGGCCAACAATTTTGAATAAGTCAGAATCAAAATCAATATTCATTTCCTTATCACATAACTGGCTAATTTAAATTCAGATTATGGTGCAGATTATCACATTTAATATCTTTACCTATTTTAGCTTTACGATAATTTTTCGTTGTTGCCCATTGTGATTCTGTCACCTTTATACTAGGCTAAGGAACTTTGATTTGTTGCTTGTTGTGTGCCTGGAACAGTCAGAATCCAAGTAACACTGTTCTAGTTCCTTAGCCCGCCACCTCTCCTACACAAGAAAAGATTTTTGTGACCTATTTGTTTTTATAGGTCCATGGTTGTTAGTGGTAAAAGATTTTGAAAAGTAGGTTTGTAGAGGCCCAAAACTATTTATATATGTTCCTTTCGGCACCTAGATTTGTTTAACTTTAAGGGATTTTATATTTGTGCCTTTTGGAAACCAAATTGGAATGGTTTTCACGTGTTTGGGTCTATACTGGAAAATATTTTGATTATGTCCAATTTTTCTACAAATTGTGCACTCGGATTTTACTTGATTAATTTTGCTTCTAACAAGTTCAGTTCGATTATATCCAAGTCCTTGTCTATCTGTATTAACAGTTCGTTTTCCTAGTAGCATATTTAACGATCTTTCTCCTTTGGAAAATTTTCCTAAAGTTGTAGACATTTGTTGGACTTGTGTTTTGAGAGATTCGTTTTCGTTCAATAATTGTGGGCACTTTTTAATAGAATTTTCTCTCCTAGTATTTTCACTTTCTTTCAAAATCAAAATTTCATTTTCAAGCGATTTAATTTTAGTTTCTTATTTTTTAATTTCTTCTTCGAATGATGGACACTTATCACACTTAGGGCTCTTACTTTGATAGTTTTTAACCAATTGATCAAGTTGTTTATTTAAATCTATCAAAATGTCTCTTTGTGATTCAATTTTAGCATATTTCTCCCTAAGTCTTTCGAAACAGCCATTTACTTCGTGAAAATATATAAGTAGTTCTGAATGAGTAAGTTTTGATACCTCGCTTTGCTCGTCATCATCAGCTATTTCACCTCGAAGGCACAGATATGCTTTTTCGCTCTCACTGCCAGTGCTTTTATCATCTTCATCAGTTTCATCCCAAGTGGCTGCAAAACTTCTCCATTTCGATTTCTTTTCTTAGCCGAGTCGATTTTGAGGACAATTGGGCTTGATGTGACCAGGTTTATTGCACTTGTGACAGATGATCTCCCGCTCTTTTGGGTTGTCTAGAACTTTAACTATTCTGCTTTTCAGTTGTTGATTTAGAGCTGGATTTCTGTATTTGCGATTCCACCTTTCAAATTTCTTTATTATCAGTGCCAATTCAGCTGCTCCATCTTCATCATCATCATCACTTTCCATTGTTCCTTTAAGAGCTATTGATTTCTTTCGAGTATCACCTCCTTCTCGTTCTTCCTTGAGTTTCATTTCTAGCTCTTAAGTGGTGGGATTTCCGATGAGTTCTTCGACTTTAATCTGTTTCAAATCCTTGGATTCTTGAATAGCAGTGACTTTGGCTTCAAAATTTCATGGAAGGACTCTGAGGATTTTTCGAACTATTTCCAATTCTGTTTATGATTTTTCGAGAGCTTTTGATTTGTATATGATATTGGAAAGTCGTACGTACATCTCTTTGACATTTTCTTCCTTGGCCATTGTGAAATTCTCGTATTCGCTACTCGACATGGCAAGGCAAGATTCCTTGACTTGAGATGTTCCTTCGTGAGTCACTTCAAGTGTGTGCCAGATTTCCTACGTAGTTAGACAATGTGAGACACGATTAAATTTGATTTGATTCAATGAACAAATAATATAATTCATAGCTTTACCATTAGAATTCTATAGTCTATTTTCAAGATCTGTCCATTGATCCATCGGTTTATCTATTTCCTGATTATTTACAACTATAGTTGGTGCTCTATAAGCCGTCTCAACAATATTCCAAGCATCAATGGTTTTCAGAAAAAATTGCATCCTATTTTTCCAGTAAGAATATTCACCATTGAACATTGGTGGCCTAACTATGGACTGACCCTCAGCAAAAGCATTACTAAAAGAAGCCATTTTAAAATTTTAAATTTGTAAAGCAAAAATTGGTTTTTGAAAAATCAAAATTTTAAAATAAAAATTGACTTCTATTCCTAGCTCTGATACCACTTGTAGGATCGATTTCACCCTAGAAGGATCCAGCTTTGGCACATATAAAATAATTTTAACATAGATATAGTAGAATAAAAACAGCACATATAATAGCAGAATAATAAAAGCAGAAAATAGAACATACAGATTTACCCATCTTCGGCAAAACCCTGCCTACGTGTTGCCCCCAAGGTTTCTACTAGAAATTAATTAGTCAGACGCTTACACACGTAAACTCGGGACAACCGCTATCGACTAACCAAACTCTACGCTCAAAACCCTGCCACAACTCAGCCACTGAGTTGCGAATTCTCGAACTACACCACCGTAGTTCGTCCCCTAGTCACACGACTAGAATTTACAAAAGTTTAAAAGAGAAAATAAAAATTTAAAAACAAATTAAAAACAAAAACCCTAACTAAAGCATTATATAATTACAAACCAAACAAATAAAACAAGGCCGGCCCAAATAAAAAGAATAAGTGATAAAACTGTTCCCCCTTTTGTTTCTTCGGCCTTGTATTGATGTGTTCTTCTCTGTTCAAAATTAGGGTTTTCGTGGAATTGAGGCGCCGCTTCAATTGGTCGTTGTTGCTTCCAATACATTCTTCTATCAGTGATTGCATGCGGCTGCGAAGTCGAGATCGAATGATGCTTTGAATTAAATTGGTACGTTTGCCCCCCTTTTCGATTTATATTATACTCGACCTGATTCGAGTTATTGGCTTGTTCCTTTCTGTTGTTGCTTGAACTCGAATACTTTTCTTGCCTATGATGTTACCAGGTTTTATAGGGTTTACTTCCCTAAAGTTTCATTCGAATAAATTATTTGAAATCGTCTGATAATTTTGTTTGGCCATTTGATTATGCTTGTGATCTCGTAAGACTAGTTCAATTCGTACTTTTCGTTGCTTGATTATCACGGCTCGATTTTGACTTGTTTGATTCCTTAGCTACTACGGCTAGATTTTCAGGCATTTAAACTTGACTTTGTTTTGATAAACTACTGCTTTGATTTTTGTATAAAACCTGCTAATTGACCCACGGCTTCTTCTGTCATCATTCAAATTTGTTGCACTTGTGACTTCGGTCTTTGATTTTGTGATGATATTTTGACTTTGTTTGAAACTGCTATTTTGATTTGAAATCCTATGTTCAGTAGCTTGTTTCATGTGATGTTGGACTAGGTTTACTTTGACATTTAACTTGACTTGGGTTTGAAATCCCCTATGACATTATTTTGGTTCGAACTGCTACTTGGAAAAAATTTCGACCTAGAACATTTGATCATTTGATTTTTACTGCAGCTGGTTTTGTGTATACATATATAAGTATTTATGTATACATGTGTGTTTGTGAATAAAAATTATTGCTGCATAGTTTTGTGGATCTCTCACTTGAACTGTTTGCATTTCCATATGAACTGATATGTGCTTGTGTATATATGCACATATTCTATTTGTCACTGCTACATTTCATATATATGTTTATTGGTTGCGCTGTCCACATGAGTTCATATGCATTTAGTCCAGACATTGTTTTTGCTGTTCTGGTAGTCTCTGGTATCAATGTTGCATCACTGTTTCATTTTTGTTCTTGTCTGAGATTGCTCATTTGAGCTGCTGTATTGATGTGAAAACCTTTTCTTCTGAGTTTAAGTGTAACGACCCCGGATTTTAATTAAATTTAAATTGATAATTAATTTAATTTTTGAATAAAAATTGTAAAATTAATTGATGAATTGATTCGAGTTTCCCCGAATCCAAATAAAAATATATTAAATCATTTTAAATTTAGAAATTGTATATATATATATGAATTTATATAGTTGTGCCTATATGAATAGATTTGAAATGATATATATATATAATATATTGATAATTGAATTTAAATCTTAATATAAATGGTTTAAAGATAAATATGAAAATATAGATAATTGATACAAGTTTAAAAATAAATAACTTTAAATTTGAAACTGATGGGTTATGTTAAAAATAAATTAATAATAAATATTTAAGTTAGAAATAAAATATAAATATGTAAGATAAACTATAAAAATATCAAGTAAATACATTTGCTAAACTTTAACAACAAAATAAAATATGGAAATTCATTTATATTATAAAATAAATAAATTTTATAGTTCAAATCTTAATATTAATAAATCAATACAAAATAATACAAATAAAATAGATACAAAAATATTAAAATAAAAATAGAAGTTCACTCATATTCTTAAGTAATAAAATAAACAAAAAGAAAATACAAACACTAATATATATTCATGTATGAACACTTGCAAAAGAATGAAACAAAAATATATACACATGGAAATAAAAGAAGGAAAAGTAATAAATGCAAATCTATTTAGCCACCATAACAACATTTCAGCCACCACAATATTATATCAGCTTGCATAAGTTTGTAAGCAAATAAAAGGAAAGAAACAAAGTATATAAAATGAAGAGCTTGTAAAAGAAGCCACCAGACATGCATTGTACAAATGAAAAAAAAATTATATGGTACAACCGAGATGAAGGAAGATAAATAAATATATAGTATTGTACAAACTAATTAATGCAAGCCATCACAACATTTCTATCAGCCTCCAAGCAATGGAAAATATCACTGATAAATTGTACAACAAATTATATCTCCCTGTACAAATAATTTATCACCTTGTTAACTCATATATACGTATCAACTTCTCTCCATTTCAATTCGTTCCTTCAAACTAAACAAAAACTGAAGTAATATTATCTTAAAAACATAAACAACATTTAATATAAACAATAATACAATTCAAGATAAACCAGATCAATCAAAGAATCAAGAAGGAAAGATTTCAACTGCCAGTTTTTCAAAAGCCTGGTTCAAGAAAAGGAAGCTCTGTTCTTCTTCCTCTGGAAACAATGTGAGTCACATCACCTTTTTAAAACTTAAATCTCTGAATTAGTTGCTTATGAATATCTGGAAATGTATATATATATGTGTGTGTGAATGGGTGAATCTGTGTATGCATGTAACATTGTGATGCCTCTGTTCCTGTTTCTTTTTAAAACCCAGATTTGCAAATTTATCTTTATCTCTTAATCTAATAACTATTAGAACTTAAAATACAAACAAAGATTGGTTGTTTGTTCATGAATTAAGCTTTAAAAATTTATTTTAGTTAAAACAACTTGTAAATACCTCTGGAAATCAAGACAACCGAGAAAAACTTTAAATTTGTCAAAATACAAATATTTTAAATTATGAATTCAGGTGTGTCAACTGAATTTTTGTACTCAAACATGATTTTTAAAGTTAAAATCATAATTTTAAGATTAAGGAATGAAGAGCAGTATGGGTTTGTTTGAATCATGTATTTTTGGTCGTCACGGTCGGTCTCGTTGATCGGAGAAGTCGAGCTTCCTCCTGGGGGTGGAGGAGCGATCAGTGTTGATGGGAAAATTTCCAAGTGTTCGTGTATTTCAGTGTGGAGGTGGGGATTATAGTTTGAATTCTGGTAACCTAATTTTTGACGAGGCTTAGTTTTCGATTCGTTTGTCGTCCACGTTTAATCGAGTGTCGCGAGGGTCTGGGAATTGGAAGAGGGGATGTTGACGAGGTCGTGGCCGGAGGCTCTGACGTTCAGATGATCAGAGGCGTGTGGTCGTGGTTGTTCCAGGTTTGGGTTATGGTTCCAGGATTGTGCGTGGAAACTCGATTTTGATGTCGAGCTATTTTCGATGTTCGAGTGGTTGGATTCTGGTGTAGAGATGATCGTCGACTTGCTCGACGATCTGGAGTCGACTGGAGGGGTGCGACGGCGACGTGCACATGCACGAGTATGGTGTCTGGTGATCTGGGAGAAAGCAGGGGGAACTCGAGAATTTTCTCGAGTAACTCGAGTATCTACTCGAGTAAATTCCTATTTGTCTCGAAGCAAGAGAGAGTGGCTCGGGTTGATTGGTTGTTGCCAGTTTTTTTTAAAACCTGTCTGTTTTAAAATATTAAAGATGAATTTTTTAAAAAAATATAAAGCAAGATTTAAACCAAGTTTTAAATCAAGGTTAAGTATGGATTCAAATTTAATTTTGTATCCTAGTTTGAAATAAACAATTTTTATAAAATTTAAAATGTTTAAAACAACTTTGAAGGTTAAAGTATATTTTTAAAATGATTTGAATTTAAATGAATTGGTTTAAAACTCTTATAAATTTCTTTGATAAATGATAAGTGTTTCTTTAACATTTGAAAAAAAAATTTGTAAATTTGATTTAAATTTTGTTAAAGTTAAATTTGTAATTATTTTAAATCTTAAATTTGAAATGAATTTAAAGGAAGATTTAAAGGAAAAATGCTTCAAAGGCTTTTGTTAATGATAATTAAAGTAATTATAAAGGCTAATACTTTATCTTAAAGATTAATTAAGGCTTAATGATTTAGGATAAATTAAATTAATAAGTTAATTAAAGAGGGATTAATTACTTTGATTGATTAATAATTATGGATTAATAAATAAGTAATTAAGTGTTATAAGTTGATTAATCTAAGTTTAATTACTTAAGAGAAGTAATTAAAGAATTGTTAATGAAGATCATTAACTAAGGATTATTAGATAATTATTTGATGTGATTAATTTTAATAATTAATTAGATTAATTAACTAAGGATAATCATTTGTGGAATAGGGTAAGTATAATTACTTAGTGAAAGTAATTAAGGAATTAATTACTCATTGTAATTAATTAAGTTTAATGTGATTAGTTGAAGTTAATTAATTTGGTTTAATTAATTTAAGATAATCACTAGATGATTTGTTAAGTATAATTACTTAATGTAATTAATAAGGTGTAATTACTTAGTGAAGAAATTAAGATGGGTAATTACTGGTTAAAATTAATTGATGAATTATAATTAAAGGTTAATTAATTTATTATTAAAGATTAATTAATTTATTATTAAAAGTTAACTAATTTATTATTAAAAGTTAATTAATTTATTATTAATAGTTAATTAATAAATGATTAAAGAATAATTAATCAAAATGATTTGTAATTTATTAATGATAATTAACCAGGATTAGTAATTCATAAGAAATTAATCTGATTTGAATTAATCAAACAATTAACTGAGCTTACTTATGAATATTTGGATTCTATTGAATGATTGAATTGTTGATATCCCTGATCTGTGATGCTGTGTGATATATATTCTGATTTGTGTGTGATCTGTACTGTAGTTATTTATCTAGGATGAATGTAAATTATTATATGTGACTTATATATCTGTGATCTGTGATCTGTGGTCTGTAAATGAAAGATAAGCTTTATAGTTTATACCGCTTATCAACTATATCTCTGTATTCTGATCTGTGATGATTTATTGATGTTGCACTACTGTGTTAAACCCCTGGACCACACTTATACACACACAAATATGGATTTCACGTGGAAATCGGTTAAGTCACAGATGATTTAAATATAATATTTTTAAAATTGAAATTTTAATTTCAATTGATTTTGGAAATGGATTTGGATTAAATATTAAAGCCTTTGAAAAGGAGTTTTAAGATAAAAGTTATTTTTGAATAACTTGGTAGGGTTTTCCGATTTGAATAATTTAATTTGAATTCAAAATTTGGAATTGAATTCCATGATGGGAAATTAGGGTTAAAGATGTTATAAATGTGTTTATATGAAGTTAAACCATTTTAAGTATGGTTTTGAGAATTTGAATTTAACCCAAAGGCTTTAACTTGTGTAAATGAATCAGATTTTCCAAAACGAAAACTATTTGTTTTCAAATAATATAAGCTTTCATATAAGAAATGAAATTCCAATTTAATTAAAGGAATTTCAAGTTAGAATTGAAAATGATTTTCCGAGTTATGAATAAATCTTTGTGAAAGTATGTTGAACTTTGTTTTGAAATTGGAAAGGTGTACCTTGTGTATAAAAGGTCAAAATGGAATTATTTTGAAAGCTATTTGTTAAATCTTTGATTTAAAGATTTAATGAGTTAATCCAATTGAAATGGAAATTGATTTGGAAAATCTATGAATAGATCTTTGTGAAACTGGGTGAACTGTGTGAATTGAATCTTTTTGTTTAAAAAGATTAAAATGGTAATGTGTTTAAACCATTTAAAGAGGAAATTTGTTTAGTTGTGACTTAATTGAAATCCCAATATCCATATGTTTTTAAATATTGCGCTCATTATTCAGTTTATCCGGGAGAGGACTTTGTGTCATTAACCCATTCCGAATAATGATACGTCGTACATGGATAGCATTTGGAGACCGGTGGTGAAGACCGGATATTTTCGAAAATGAAAGGACAACTCATCGAATGTCTCTGCATTGGCTGATCTCCGATATAGAGATTTGATCACCCTTTGTGATAGGAAGTCCGGATGTGATTAGAATTATCCGGATTTGCAAGGGCTTCTTTAGAAGTGCCTTCGGTTCTGTTCGAACCCGGAACAGACTTGTATGGTTACATGTCTGACATTACATTTTGAGATATAAAGCTGATTTCTTTCAAATACATTTCTGTTGGTGGCGGAGAATTTATTCTCTTAGCTTAACACCCTTCTCTGAGACATACGAGCTCAGAGGTTATGTAGTTGAAGGTTATCAGCGATATACTCCCAATTTGGTAATGTGGCATGCTGAGTGTTGCTGTGTGTTGATCATTTATTGATCATTTGTGATCAAAGCATGGCTTTGTGAAAAAGCGTAGCTTTGTGGACGAGACCTCATCGAACCTCACAGATCAGAAATGGTCGAAACAGGAATGATGCGGCAAGGTTATGAGGGTCGCTCCCTTTAGGGTATGTCATTTCCTTCTGGAAAAGGGTGGTATCAGGTATGGAGCCCTGGTATTTAACCTATGTGGATACTCTAATCTCATTTACTGTGTGATTGTTGTTTGATCGAGGCGCCTCGGATAAAGGTCCCAAAGGACCGGGGTGTGGCATATTCGTGTAGTAGTTACCTAGTGATAGAGGTAACCCGGCCTTGTGTTGGCAGAGAGCTAGTTAGTTCTCGGGACGTCCTGCCAGAGGCGATCCCATGTGGCAGTAGGAAGTTCCTTACTGACCATTTGTTGGCAATCCGTCTTCCAATACGAACCTTGTACGGTTTTAGTTGTAGAACCTGCTATTTAACATAGCAGCTATAGTAGGCATAATATAATGGTACCTATGCTGGCTAAGATTAATATTATACTTTCGAAATGTTTTCTACACTATGCACTAGTAATAATATCAAAAGAGTTTTGTTTGCGTAGTAAGCATGTTTGACTATCATAAGAAGAAATCTCCTCCAATTCTGCGTTTGCATTGTGTGTGTGGCGGGAGGTCTTATGGTAGTTTCATTTTCCAAAAGCATTGCGGATTTCAATGTTTAAAATTCTTTTGTTGTTGTTTAAAGATAAACTGTTCTTGTTGCTCACACCAGTCCCATGACTGACCTGGAGTTTATTGTTCCCTTCCTAAACTCTGGGTGCCCATAATTTTCCACACGGGCAGTCTAGAGTTGGGTTTCTCAGATATTCAGGTTGAGTAGATTATCTAGAGCTAGTTCAGTTTTGGAGTTCATTGACTGTTCTTGTTTAGCTTTGTGCATCGTGATGGTGGTTCGAGCTGATGTTGGAGTTTGGACTCATTCTCTTTTCCAGATCATTGGAGTTATCAGTTATGCTATTTCCGCTTTAGCATTATTATTTGTCTCTGATATTCTTGTATCATATTGATATCATTGTTGTATATCATATTCTGGATATTGTATCATTTGTGATGTATATGATATCATTCTTTCTTTCTTCCGCTGTGTTGTTATACTTAATGGTGTTATAAGCTCCAGTGAACCAGATTCGGCGTTTGAATCTGCGACATTTTGAGTACAAGTGAAGTACGGGTGCCGATTTTCGAAGGCCGAGTTCAGGATCATTACATTTGGTATCAGAGCTAAGGTTGAACTTTAGCTCAGGAGTATAGCATATTAAGTAACTCATTAGAGATAGGGTGAAGTATACCCTAGAATGAGTATCTCTAAGATATCCGTCATTACACCTCAGTAAATTCTCTTCCTATTCACTGATAGTAAGTATGAGTGCAAGAAGAGGATGAGGTAGGGGACTGGGGAATACGACTGTAAATGGTCAATACCCTGTAACAACAACGAAACAATCTTTTCTCTATCAATCTCTTTTGTTCAGCATCTTTTCAATTCTTTGATAGTTCCTGGTAGATCCAGGAAGGAGATTCGATATATTAATATGGAACATAAACTCTGGATGGACCAAAATTGTTGTTTGGATGAATTGGTTGCTTTGGTTGCTATGGTTGATAGGTATACTTTAGTTCTAAACTAAAAGTTTTGGAATTGTATCCATATATCTATCTATTCTTTGATCAATAAATCCAACTCAAATGAGATATCAACTGAAATACAAGTAACTTAAAGGATGTTTGGGATAACCATCCTCTAAGGATCCGTTAAACTATCTACTATGTAGTAATATACGCTATTATAATAATGTCTACAGTAAAGTATACTATTTAAAAAAATAGCGTTAAGGATTTACATTTTCCACCTTAACACATTTTATAGTACCAGTAGTCTATATAGTACCCTAATACCCTGTAAACTAGAGCTACCAGAGGATACTTCATAGGTACGACACAAATCAAACTCGTAGTGGTCTCGATATGGTAGGTGACACGGCACAACTAGGCAATGCCAAGGTAGATATACCAATTACACTTCCGGGCTGGTGGTAACGCAGAGCCGCAGTAATCGCCCACCTCGAGCCACACTCCCGAATCAAGGGTGTGCACCAAATCAATCACAAAGTAATAGAATGGAATACGATGGAGTGTGTCCGATCAGAGGAGCTACCTCATTAGCCCGTCAATTGCTCCTGTTTTAGCCACCTTATGCTGACTACGGGAGTCGGGTCCATGTATATACCTCATATAGGATCGTCGCCACCATCCTACTTCATTCTGGAATCTCCACCGCGTACACAGTTGTTAAAGTGGATTTCGGTATCGACAGAGAGTATGCCCATATCTGATCTCGGTCTCTTTAACAACCAAACGTTATTATAACACCGCAGTCATTTCAAAATAGTTTATACTTCAAAACCAAAATATCATTTCATTTCAAAAACCAAGTCAATACGATATCATTTTCACTTCAAATATCCATTTCCAAAATCATATCACTTTCGAAACCAAACATTGTAAATTATAATACTTTGGAAAACCTTAACTTTAAAATCATAACTTCACCCTTAAACAGTTTAGATATTAATAATAGTATATAATAAAATAGTTTATAAAAATAGAAATTGTTTATATAAAATAGTTATAAGTTAAAACCATTTATATTAAAATAATTAGTATATTTAAAATAGTTTTTTATTAAAAATAGTTTATAAAATAGTTTTAAATATAATTTAAAATACTTTATATAAAATAAAATAGTTTCCACAAATTTCATAAATCAATTCAAATCAACTGGAATTCCAAAATTAACATTTAATTCAATCTCAATTCATCCATTTCAATTCAATTCAGTTCTAAATAAACTATTTCAAATTATATCGATTTCAAATACAGATTTGAACCTCAAAATAATTCCATTTCAATTTCAATATACTTCAAAGCTTTATATATATTCCACCATTTCAAAACTAAATTTGATAATTTCATATATATCTTAATTTAACTTCATTATTATTTTGTTTTGCAATATTCACTAAATAAATTCAATATCATTTAAATAAAAGCCCAAATTTCAAATCACTAAATATTTCCTTCAATTTATTTAAACTTGAAATATTCATTTTAAATCATCTTAAACCAAAAATCAAGTTATAAAATCATATATTTTAAAACCCCAAATTCCATAAGTTCAGGTCGATTTAATTAAATATAATTCTTAATTAAATGCAATTTCAAATCAATTTCAAATCTATCTTCTCAACCTTAATTTATTAAATCATTACAAACTCTATATTAAAATATAATTTAAATCAATACTTAACCATATTATATTTTAATAAAATCAAACTTTATTATTAAACTTATTTTATATTAAAACAAATTTTTTTACATAGCTTAAAAATCAAGAATTTAACTATATATAAAATAACATTTATATCATATCTAAAATCAATATTTTTATAAAACCATATATTTCTTTCCAAAACCATAGAAATCATTTTCAAAATATTTATATATATGCCAACGATGTCTGTATATAATTCTCTACCATATGGTCAAGTGATACGGATATTTATCATTTCAATCCGTAATTTAAAAATATATACGGGTATATATCTTTTCAACCCGCAATCCCAAATTCAATGTCAATGAAAATCGCTTAGGTTTATCATTTCAACCCATAATGATTTTCTCCTATTCAACAGATCGTTCGGGTATGTATCATTTCAACCCATAGTGAGTTCTATACTAACAGGGAACTTGCAGAGTGATAACAGATATGACAATAATATAACAATCAGTAACAGACATATATCATCAGTATAAATAACATATAATGGTGTCAGATGTCACATGTGAATAGATATAGAATAACATCATATATATATATAGCAGTGTAAATAAATAACAGCAGCATATTTCAATTGTCGTTTCAACCGAAATCAAATTTTATAAATAAAGAATGTTAATCGTGAGTGATTGCTCACCTTTCGATGCTAGAGAGGATAGATGATGAAATTGAGCTACGAATTCCAAGCACGAATTTCGAAGCAAATCACGATGGACTCGAGTTCGACGAATGAGCTGATAATGAGAGATCGATGAAATAATTAGAATCAGTTTGATATAAATTAAAATGAAATGTAAATTATATCGTTATACATTTTATCAAAATCAGTATAAGGTTTAAAACACATACAAATAAGATAAAAATAGATATAAAATTCCAATACAGATCAGATCTATGTGATACCAGTATAAAACTGTACAACAGATAAAATATTTAATATTATTATAGCTTATACACTCATACATATAAACCTTATATAACAAATCTTAACTTATAGCTTACATTTATATATATATACATTCGCAAATACATACGTATAGCATGCCAGCCATTTGAAATCTCTGAAAACAGTTGTACACAACTACACATTACCACTAGTGTGTATATATATAAATAAACAGAAACTTGCACATCTATATACAAATTATATATATCACTACTTATTTTAGATATACAAACAAAACAACCAGAATATATATATATATAACTAACTAACATTATATAATGTCTGATCATATATAAGCGACTGAGTAGTAATATAAAGCTATAACATATATAATATCAACTAAATCCTTACCTTATAACATCTAATATATATAGGTAATATAGTAAATTTTGAACCTGTACACCCACAAATTCAAACAACAGCTTACGTAAAATAATCTTAATTTGTAAACAATGGATTGTGTAAAACTAATATACAAACATATGATAGAAATTTGTATATATGCATATAATATAAAATAAATACTTATATAACTTATATAATATATATATATATATAAAGTCTGAAGCACGCATAAGCATATATATAAACAACCTAGGTAACTGTATTGTAATATAATATATTGAAACACTTATATATACAAAATAAACAAGCAACAGCAAATCATAAATACTTTATATCTTATATATACTACATATGGATGCAACAACATTTAAATAACCAAAACAAACTTCAATAATATACATACATGTTTATAAAATATACGAACCAAAAAAAACTAAATACCCATTCTCTGATATCATATTGAAAACAATCTATATTTAAAACATATAACTTCAGACATGCAAACATATTATATTAATAATAAAATAAAATAAAACTAACACCTATATACTAAATATATAAACTGTTATATCCATATACATAGTAGATTGTACAAACTGGAACAACACAAAGTTTTTTTTAAACAAAAATATATATACATAAACTTTTTTAAACAGAGAGGCTATCAACTGAACATATATAGATTTCATTCCTTAAACTTACCTTTCATAACAAACTTTTTATACACTTACATCATACTGTATACATATTACTTAACTTTTATATCAAATAAACACTTACTGGAAGAAAATCCATGGCCGAACAAGATAAGAGAGAAGGGAAAAGAGATGCTTGGTCAGGGTAGGGCAAAGGCCGGCGATCTGGAAGGACACGTGGTGGTCGGGACATGAGGCCGAGCATGGGTTGCTCACGGTGAGGGTTGGAGGGGTGGTCGGCTGCTATGTGGTGGGGGCGGACGAGTGTATGGTCGAGATGCTCGTGTGGGGTGGAGGTGGTGGCCGAAGTTGAAGTGGTCATGCGAGAGGATGGCAATCGTGGTGAGTGCTTGGTCTGGGATGGAAGCGGCAAACGAAGGCAACCAAATTATATATGTTTATCATTATCACTAACACTATATTATAAAAAAATGAAAGAAAATGGAATGAGGAGAAGGAAACGGCGGTGGAAAGATGGAAAGGAAGATGGTTTCAGGAACCAAATAGACACCGAGGTTATAAATATGGTTTTATAATAATTATATATTAAGAATAAATATAGCATAAAAGTAATCGATACAAATATTGCAACCAGAAATAATACGCTGCAACCATTGGGAATATTAAAAGCAAGTGGTTGTTTGATTAAATAGGGTGAGAAATGAATGGTCACGGGAGATCTAAAAGCCAAATTGCGAAACCGATACGGAAATCATTCAGTCGAATTTCGCCATCTTCCGAACTTCGAAACACAGAATTGAATACACCGCAGAGATCAACACACGAGACGATCAAAACATATACATATATCAGTGGTATGATCATCGTATCAAAAGTCGATAATCGGTATCGAAAAATGCTGCAAATCTGTCAGAAATAAGATAAACGGAGCAATAGAAGTCCAAATTTGAAGAAACAAATTATGACGCCTCACTCAGAAGATGATTTACAAATTTTCTATAGAAAAATATTCAGGTTTGGGAAACATTTTATTACCATCAAATTTTTAACTAATTGGAATTAAAATAGAATTACACACAAAAATAAACTTCCATATTTTCTGATGAAAATTTACCAGTTGCGATGTTAAAATAGACGCATTCCAAATATCAAATTTAAATTTCATAATTTAATTATTTAAAATTTCAAAAAATTCAATTAATTAAATAAATAAAACCACTAAAATTTATGGGTCGTTACATCCTAGAAGATGTCAAAAATGACTATTTTCACTCGTTTAAGTAAATATTAAAATTTCCAATTTCTATAATTTAACTTTTAATTCGACTTTAAAAGTTTACTAACTTCATTCTAATTTAAATATAATTTAAATCAATTTTATAAATCATTTTTATTCAAATTAAATTCAATATTCAATTATTTCCAAAATTTCAAATATTAAATTAAACAATTTAATTATCCAATAAATCACTATGTTCGAAATATGAGTTATTTAACTTACAAATTTAACTTCTGAATATTTAAAATCAAAATATTTCAATTTCGAATAACTTAAATTCTAGGTCATTACAATGGGTTTAAGGCCCATCAAAGGGTAGAAATTTCGGCTGAAATGAGATGGTATAGGAGGCTCATATTAGGGTTAGAAAGGCTTAGTTTTGGAGGTTCAGATTAAAGGATAAAGAGTATGAGATCAGATCCACTTTTCTCTCTTTTCCATCCACTATATAAGCATCTCTAACCTAATTAGATTAGACCTTTTTGCTGCCAATTCCTTTATTCGCTTTCTGATCGAAAATGTACACTTGTCCCTCCATCATTACAAACTCAAATCAAGTCAGATCTAATCATTATTTGATAATTAAAGGTCAACGGTTCAAGGACTAGCGATCTGCTGAATCGGAAAGAGTTTCAAATTGGACAGTTATGTTTTCAAGGTGTACTTCAATGCTTTGGAATTAAGGTATGATTTTATAAGATTATAATTAATTATTTTTAGTATAATGTTTTTATAATATATATATATATATATAATATTGTCATTTAGGTGGCAATTTTGATATGCAAGCAATGTTGGCACAAAATAATTTTGCTTATAAGTATGTATGTATTTATATTTAATAAAAAGTTGTTATTTATCACATTATGGTTAAAATTAGTCATAAAATTTTGTATAGAATGTATTATAGTAAAGTAATTTTTGACAGTAAAAAATAATTTTTTATGAATATTTTATTATTATTTAATAATATTAAATTAATTTACTTCATAAATCAATTATATTAATTCAAATAAGTTATCAAAAATATTTTTTAAATTTTATTAAATTATATTAGCACTAGATAAGCTCTCATTCGAAAAATAAATAATTATATTTCTATTTTTAAAATTAGTTGTTTGAAATGATCAAAATTAATATAAAACTAATTTAAACCGAGAAAAATATGGGAAAAAAATTCAAACTTCAAAATATCATTTAGGACTTATTAGAAATTTAAAATGTGAAATAAGGTTTTGAAAGTAATATTTATTAATATTTTATTAATTTCTAAATGAATATTTAATTAAAATCTATTTCAAAACTAAAAAAAGTTATTTGCTGAGCTATGCGTAAGACCTAGCATTTCATGTTATCAAAAAATATTTTTTTTATTTTATTAATATATATATATGTGTGTATATTTTATGATGAATATATTTATGTTTATATGTTTTTTAAATTAAATATATATATATATTATAAAAATATCTATATGTATATATATGTATTACTCATGGTTTAAATAAATTATTTAATATTTATAAATAAATTATTTATATAAATCTGTTACATAATATGTATATATAATATTAACATATGATTATATACACATACACATACACATAGATATACATATATATAGATACACACACTCTTATATACTCGTATATAATTATTTACACAAAACTTAATACATACATATATATATATATATATATATAATATTTATAATGGTACAAATATACATGGACATATTTGGACAACATATACTCGCACACTGGAAGAGCTAAGTGCCTGTTGCAATGTATATCCCATCATCCATACACGAACACGTTATACCTTGCACGGATTGATATGTTACACATACGCATACAAATTATATGTTTATATGATACATACATGCATGCATGCATACATACATATATATATATATATATATGTTTATATGTTGATATATCACAACATAAATTAAATAAAGTTATATCAATTTAAAAAATTTAATAAAAAAGATTTTATTTAAACAAAATTTAGAAATGTTCTGAATAAATTAGATTCATAGGTCCAGTAAAGATCCCATAATTGAATTTTTCTGAAATTCCCCGATAACTTCCGTTGCAGGCTGGCCTAATTTCAACAATAGTATCAAAGCCTAATAGCCTATGCGGTCTAAATTAGTCATGTTACGATTAACTAATTAAAGCATACCCATATAGTAGAGTGTCTAGAAAGTGGTGTATAAGGTTGGGTTTGGATAATCTAGTACTCTGCCCTACCAGGCTACTAGCTTGGCCCGATATGATGAGCTAAGCCCAAAAGGTTATCCCTAAAAGAAAAGGCCCAATTTGAATTAGGCTCTAGTTGCTTTGAAATTAAAAGTAAAAGTTAAATTTAAAATAAGAAAAATATTATAAATTGTAGAAACCCGGGATTTTAATGTTTCGAATGGGAATATTTAATTTATTTAAATATTCAAATTTGATTTAATTTAATAAATAATAAGAAAATTAGTTGTTAATAAAACGACTTGATTTTAATGACGTATTTTTAAATGAATTTATAAGATTTTTCATAATTTTTAATTTGGAAAATATTTACATTACCGTTTGATGCATTTTGCAGCAAACATTGGTATTTTTGAAATTTCACAAATTAAGTTAACCAGTGTATTTTATTGTTGTTTTATGATCGTATCGCATTGTTGTGTGCGATCGTATTTTTATTTCTGTTCTTCGCGGTTCATACGCGAACGGGATACTATGCAGCAAATATGGGAAATTATGAAATAAACAAAACCCTACCCTTATACTTTCCCTCACTTTTCTTTTCCCTCTTTCTCTTTCACTTTCCATCTCTGGTAAAAGATTTTAACCTAGCCTCCTCTTCAAAAATTAAAATCGAGAGCTATGGCTTACGAAAAATTTAGGGATGGTCGACATGAAGAGCCACGATTAGGGTTAGCGATTGTGTGAGATTTAGATGACGATAGACTATGGCGTTGGTTTCATTGAGTTTCTTGTGCGAAGAAGCATCGATGGTGGAGTGCGATGGTGGTTTGGGTAGTGCGACATTTGGGGGTTCGCCTGGGATGTTTCAGATCACGAGGAGGAAGGGAGAATTGAGCTTGACTTGGTGGTGACCAGGGCATAGAGATCGCGACGTGTGATGCGTTGGCGAAGACGGTTCAATGAATCGACACTTGTGGAGGGAGGAATCGAAGGGGACGTGCAGGAATTTGGGTGTGTGCGTATACGAGAAACGTGCACGGTAGGGATTAGTGAATTTGATAAGGGTTAAGGTGATTAATTATATTAATTAAAATTTTAAATCCAAATTCTTATAAAATCAATATCTTTCCATACGAGGTCCAATCGAGCCACGGTCTTTTGCGTTGTGCTTATAGGAGCATTATCTGTGCACTTTTTTTGATTTCGTCAAGTTTGAAGCAAGTGAAACTTTTAGATGAAATCGAACGGTGTTCGATTTAGACTATTCGGGAACGCATAAGCATCAGTTGGAGTTTTGGTGAGTTAACTCACCTTTGAATGAACATTTTATGATATGGGGTAGGTATAAATTATTATTCGTGTGCTTGAATTATTTATTTGGTTGTTTGGTTTGGTCGAATTTCCACTTTGAAAAACGAATGACATAAAATGAAATACATGTAATTTTGTAGAGGGATCCAGATTCCTCTTCACCGTTGACTTTAATTTCAATAATATACTTGTTGAATTAAATGCCAAAAGTATTGAATGTGACATTGATATGTGTTAAAAGTTGAATCTTATTAGTGATAAAGGTAGTAGTAGTATTGGTTAAGTGCTATGGTGGCCTCATTATAGCATTTTGGAAATACCATTATTTGTTGTTTCGATTTGGAAATGGTTTTCATTGGGAAAATGATTTTTAAATATGGCTTTTTGAATTTTCGATGGTATTGTGTTTAGAAATGGTTTTCAAACTTCTCTATTTTACTTCAACCTTTTTGATAGTCTCTTCTAAATTATATGAAAATGTTTTAAAAGTATTTTTGAGAAGTATTTAGTTTACACCAAAGTTAATATAATAACATATGTTTATTTATAAAGAAAAGGTGGACTTTATCTTTTATTATAAAGTGATTTTGTTTTAAAAGGAGATATAAATATTTTTAAATAAATATTGTGAAACGCTTTATATAAAATGTTTTATAGAAAGATAGATTTATAAATGGTATCTTATAAATAAAATAATAGATTTATAAATGATATTTTATAAAAGGATAATGATATCATTTTAATGAATTGGAATAATAAATGACATTTGTGAATTATAGTGATGTATGGAATAATTGTTTTATGAGAAGTATTTAGTCCTATCTTGAAACTGAAGATTTGTAATAAGTATACGAGGTTATTTAATCATGAGATTTATACAAAAGTTTTATAAATAGAGATGTGATTTATAAAAGGAGTTCTATAAATAGAAAAGAGATTTATAAGAAGGGGTTTTATAAAAAGAATGAGATTTGATTTCTATAAATGATCTTTATAACTTATTGTGGTACGGAAAGTATTCTTTCCATACTTAACACCAAATTTCGAGATATGAAAACTCATCTCTATCTACGAGAATTAAGAATATATGTCAATGCAAGGATAGTACACTAACTTATTTGACTATATTGTTAATCAAGGGATATTATAAGTTAGAAATCGGAAAGTGGTGGTAAGTATATTTGGTCTAATTTCTATACAATCCATTTACTTACACAAAAAGAAAAGTGACTTTGGTTTATAATAAATAATGTTTTTAAATGACATTTGTTTTGGCCTGTTTAAAATATGATTTTAGGAAAAAGGTAAATCTCTCTTAAGATTGGTGAATATACATATACTGTTGAGATAGGCATATGGAAACATTTTCTAAGTATTAAAAGTGTAATGTTTTGTGATATACTTATACCATTGAGATAAGTATATGGTTATGTTTTCCAAGTATTTTAATACATTTACAAAGTGCTTTTAATTAATGAAAGAATTAATTAAAGAGGCTTAGTGGTTGCTTATGTGCTTAACCATGCTTAGTGTCCATATGAAATTAAATCTCAGGTTTGATTGTTTGTTTATTTGATAGTTAAGTAATCAACTATCAAATCTTGGCTAGTTTTGAAACTATCGGTTGTCGGTGTGGAGAGATCGAGATCGGATAAGTTATCCGAAAACTACTTCGATTTGACATAAACATCCGAATTGAGACATCTTGAGATGATGGAATCGAAGATGGAGTTCTTTAAAGTGTAAGAGAAACTTGCTACTAATCCTGAGGGTTTAACATAACTAGTGCCTTCAGTTTGTTCATATCTTAAAAAACTTGCATGGATGGATGCTGGCATTGCATTATTACATGGAGGGTAGTGTTAGCATTCCAAGTGGGATTTGCTAAAAAGGTAAAACGTACCCTCAAGCCTCACACCCGGTAATGACTAAAATAGGGGATATGCAGTAGGGCTACGTGGTTCGCTACCATTAAGGTATGGTCATCACCCGATCTAGATCGATATTTATGGATTTATGTATGCTTGTGACTTGGTATGGTTGTTGGCCAGCAATTAGGATGATGACATATTCGATACTATGCAGGAAGGTGTAGGTCGGTACTATGTTAGCAGGGGGTCCATGTGAGGCCCTCAGTACATTTTTCTAGAGATGTACTATGACAGGCGGTACCCCAGTAGCCTTGTCATTGTATGAAATTAATTCTCCAGTACGTGTCTTATGGACTTAGTTGCATATCAAATATGCTGGAACGTGATATGCAAGCATTTTAGCTGTATTACAATTTATTTTAAACCCTTGCCATTATTATAATATAACAAGATTTTCTAATGAAAACGGTTTGGTTATCAAAAGGTAAAAACCCGTCTGTGTTTCTGTGTAGCATAGTCATACGAGATACCTTTATTTTGAAAGGTTTTACAACATTAGAAATCCATATGATTTGAGTTTATCATGCTAGTTTACCAGACTGATCTGAGCATTATTTTTTTATAATGCTCGAGTCGGGCCGAGCATATTTTCAGATTTAGTTATGGACGTCAGGAGCTTCAGGAGACGAGCTGGATGCCTCCAAGACGTATTCATGTATCTTTTATTTCTGTTGCATTTGTTGTTTGATATTTATCAGCATTTGTGAGGAAAGGTTGTTACAACTGTCCAAGGTGATGATAGGTTAGTTTACTCTGATTGATGTATGTATATTACATTTTTGTAAAGATCATGTGTATATTATGTATTACTCGTCAATATAAGATTCTTTTCGGTCTTTTCTTTCACCCCAGCAATCTATCTTTTTGGCACTTGGATGCTTGACATATGAATACCGAGGATGTATTAGTGTTGACTTTTGAGGGTCAGAAAGGCTGGTTGTCACACATAGTATCAGAGCTTGGGTTGAGTGAACTCCTACGCCTTGGTGGGATAAACTCATTAGAGATAGGATTCATAACACCCTAGAATGAGTTGAGTGTATATATTTATAAGAGCGCGTATTTGTTAGTGCTATAAAATTGTTTTATATTATGTTGATTGATCTGTTGAGTGGTTTATGAATTCTGGTCAATATAGAAGGTACAACTGTATAGATAGGGATTTTTAAACACTTGGACAAGGCAAACTGACACATTATTATTTTTAAAAATGGTAAATGAAATAATTTTATCTAAATTTTATATTTTATACATAGAGGAATAATTTTTAGAAATTGATATGGTTATTTATGGTGTGTTTGTTTGTTAGGAGACGATAATATTCAATTATCATCATTTATTGTTTGTTTAGTTATGCTCGGCCAGTTTATGAGTAGTTTGCCTTTATACAACATTAGTCGGGTAAATAGTAATTGTTGGAACATTAAAACAAACAACTTGTGAATTAAGTTTCACATTTTGACTATAAGGTGTTCGATGATAATATTGGGTAAAATTTTAATTTTAATCAATGTTGTTTATTATATTTTTAAAGAAAGTTAAACACTTTTGGAATGATTTTATATAAGTATGGTTTATAAATCAAAAGGATTTAAAACTGACAATTTGAGAACTAAAATCCCAATGTTTGGAAAATGGTTATTTCTAAGGTTTTGGGGAAAATAATAGTAGTATTATTTGAAAGTATTTATGAATAGAAATATTCTAAAAGGGTTTTAAAGGAGATAGAAAGTACCGCTCGCTTCTATCGCTGGAAAATAATTCTAGTGATGACCGCTGTAACATCCCGAAAATTTTCGACTTTCGAAAATTCAACATCGATACTCACTATATCGACTGCTGAGCCATCGAATGCCGGAAACCCGGAAAGTTATGGTTTTAAGAAAAAGAAAAAAATAGAAGAACAAGAAGATAGAAGGAAAAGAGAAGAAAGAAAGAAGAACCACAGAACAACATCAGAAACAGAAAGCAATATCAGAATCTCACATATCGCAGCGGAACAATATATAATAGATAAATGAATATCATTTAAAAACAAAAGAATTATATCTGTTATTACATTACATCACCTCATATCATCAGAGTCAATATACAACAATGGACAGTTATATAAACTTGTCCTCATACAGAATACACAGCGGAATAAATACTATCAGATACAAATACTACGTCTCGCCATCCAGCTTATCTCCAAAGCTCCAGAATATCCAGAATATCCTGATAATATAACTCTAGGCTGCCCGTGTGGAAAATTTGTGGGCACCCAGAGTTTAGAAGGGAACAATAAACTCCGAGTCAGTCATGGTGACTGGTGTGAGATCGTAAAACAGTTATTCTTTAAAATAAACAACAGGATAATTTTAAAGTCAATTCGAAATGCTTTTGGAAAATGAAACTACCATAAGACCTCCCACCACACACACAATGCAAACGCAGAATTGGAGGAGATTTCTTCTTATGATAGTCAAAGATGCTTACTACGCAAAATCAAATCATTTTTGATATTATTATTAGTGCATAGTGTAGAAAACATTTCGAAAGTATAATATTAATCTTAGCCAACATACGACCAGTATCGTATGCCTACTATAGCTACCATCTAAACAGTGGTGACCACCGTACGTAAATGGCAGGTTCTACAACTAATACCGTACAAGGTGCGTATTGGAGTTTGGATTTCCAACAAATGGTCAGGCTAAGGAACTTCCTATCCACGATGGGTACGTCCCTGGAATAGACGACCCGAGAACCTAACCGGATCTCTGCCAACACAAGGCCGGGTTACCTCTGCAAAAGTAGGTAACTACTGACACGCGTATGCCATCCCCCGATCGTAACCGATCTTCCCGAGGATCCCCGATTTCCAACAAACCACATAGATAATAATGCAGCAACCACATAGGTTAAGTATCTGGGCTCCATACCATGGTACCACCTCTATCCAGAAGGAATGACATACACTAAGGGGCGCTACTCCCTAGAACCTTGCCGCATCCTTCCTGTTTCGACCATTTCCGGGGTGTGAGGCTCGATGAAGTCTCGTCCACAAAGCTACGCTTTCTACAAAAAGCCCTGCTTCGGGTCAAACAAAATGATCAACCTATGATCACAAAGATATAAGATCAAACAAATGATCATATCACAAATGATCAAACACTGATCATTTCACAGCAACACTTAGTATGCCACGTTACCAAATTGGGAGTATATCGCTGATAAATTTCAACTACATAACCTCTGAGCTCGTACGTCTCAGAGAAGGGTGTTAAGCTAAGAGAATAAATTCTCCGCCACCAACAGATATGTATTTGAAAGAAATCAGCTTTATATCTCAAATTGTAACGTCAGACACACAATCCATACAAGTCTGTTCCGGGATCGAACAGAACCGAAGGCACTTCTCACGAAGCCCTTGCATTTCCGGATAAATTTCTAATCACGTCCGGACTTCCCGTCACTAAGGGTGATAAAACCTCTAAACCGGAGATCAGCCGATGTAGAGTAACTCGACGGTAATCCTTCCGCTTTCAAAAATATCCGGTCTTCAACACCGGTCTTCGAATGCAATTCATAACGACGTATCACATATTCGGAATGGGTTATACGACCCCATGGTCCTTTCCCGGCTAACCCGAATAGTGAGCGCTTATTCAAAAATAAGTGTGGCATTCAAATTCATCCAATTCACAACAAATACCTATCTAAAGGTAATTATTGATAGTCGGTTATTTAACTATCAATAAAGATGCGCAACATCATCAGATTCCAAATAATTTTCCAAATTATTTAATTCTTCAATAATATCTTTATTAGATATATTATTTTCCACACTTAACCATTTGAAAACAGATTTCAAATATTCACTTTTCAATTTTTCTTTAAAAGATAAAATCTCTAAACAGTTCACTTCATATTGGAAAAGCATTTCCATACTTATTTAAAATAAGTAATTCACAAATCATTTATTTTCAACACTTAGAAAATATTCGATATACTTAAATCAAAATTAAGTATATATCTCATTCTTTAAGGAAATCATTCTTTAAACATATTTTATTTGAGTCAAAACGAATGTTACGTAAAACATCGTTACGACGACTCAAAATCACTAGTATAGGGATTCGGAATTTAGATAGATATATGAATCCCAATACTACATAAAACATTTCCTTTCGGAAATCATTTACTATAACAACAGTGTTATAGTCCATCATTTCCTTATTCCTCGAAAACGTCTATTTCAACAATAAAAATGTTGAAATCTATGATTTCGATATTTAACACGTTTTAAAACATCTTTTAAAACAATTACTTCATTTCATAATATCACTTCTCCAAAACATATCCATTTTACTTAACAATATATTCACTGTCCAAAATTGTGAATATACTTCACTAACCACATTTCAATATTTTCTACACATTTTATTTAAAAGTTTATCCACTGTCCAAAATCGTGGATATAATTCCTTTAATTAACTTCTACAATTCACTTATCAAAATAAGTGATTTCGGATTCATAAACAACGTTTATAAATTCCATTTATTATTTTATAACTACTTCAACTTATAAATCCCTTTTATTATCCAATTCGTTTATTTACAAAATCGTTCTTTTAGGACTTCACAAATCGTTTATTCTATCCTTTATAAAACCCATTTTAACATCATTTAAAACGTCTTTAAAACTCCTTTAAAATTTCATCACTTTGATTTATAAAAATCAAATTTTATAAATCCTATATATAGAGCTTTCATAATAAATTCAAAAAATCTCTATTTAAACAATCTAATAAATAAATCAACTTTTGTTTCAAAATTCACATTTCGGTTATATTTCACAAAAATCACAATTTTCATAACACGAAAATTATAACATTTATTTAGTTAAAATGAATTAATTCCAAAATCCAATAAAACGTATACTTCCAAAAATCACTTTGAAATCCTTTTAAAAATAATATCGTTATTTTTAAACTCCAAAAATGGATCCGATGATGCAACAGCACCAAACAATCAATCACAACAATCAAATATCATATATCATCATATGATAACAGAATATATCAAAATATCTGTAAATAATCAATACGGTGAGGAATCCAGTCGGATCCCTCCAACCTGTTTCCCTGCATCCACAGATGTTAGCACAATACCAATTCCGCTCCAGTACGGAATTATCGCGGTATATGGGTTTAATAAATATTATCCGCTTACTAACGGCGCAATAGGGTCTCATCCACTATCAAATGTGGGAAATCAACAACTGCAATATATACATATGCCAATATATATATATATATTGCTATATACATATATAATACCAATTCCATATCAATATGGAATTATCGCGGTATATGTTTTTATAATTAACCTCCGCTTACTAACGGCGTATAATGTCTATTTCAACCAAACAGTCAACAATTTATCATCCAGGCATACAATCAACAATTTTAAATCTAACTATTTAAAATAAACATCGAAACTGTTCGATTGAGTGAGAAGTTCTCACCTTGATTCCAGATTCAGTTTCAGCGTTAATTTCGAATAAAATTAAACGCGCGTTTAATTTTACCCGAAATTTTCACTGACTCCAATTGACTCCAAACCAGCTCCATTGCGTAGTGCTCGTCAATACGATTCCAACGCAAAAAATCTCGTCCAAAACGGACCTCGTATGAAAGAGTTATAGCATTTAGAAGTTTGTACGAATTTAAATAAAACAATTTCAGCCTTTTTTTTCTATTTTTCTATACCCTAGCTCATCTCGGCCGTTGATCCCCCATCCACCAGATCTGGCCGCTCCCCCTCCTTTCTCTTCTTCCTCCCTTACGTGAATATCACGTTCAAGAACCCATCATTTGCCAAGCTTTGACCGTCCAAGACCCCACCTCCGATCGCCTGAAACCCATCATACCACCACCATTCGAATGCCATCGCCCAGAGCTACCTTCAGCTGCGACAAGGTGGAGCTCGGCCCTGATCTGACCTGGGAATTCGTGCCCGACCTGATGGTAAACGCGGCTCCATATCAGCCTCCTCGCTTCGCCATTTCAGATCTTAACCGTTGGATAGCTAGTATTCGTTGAGATCTACAACTTTGTAGTTGGTGATTTTGGATGAAAGTGAACGGATGAGGAGATCAGAGGGGATGAATTGAGTGCGTTTCTGGCCTTCGAATTTGGAGGTGGCGGCTGAAGAGATTTAGGGTTAGGGGTTTCATCTTGTTTGCAAAATAGAAGATAATGGTCCTTATATAGAAAATTTGCCAAATTACTATTCACCCAAATTTTCTCGAACTCCAAATCGAGTGTGCCGGCTGGCGTTTCTAAGGTTTACCCCCCGTTCCGAACACAATGGAACGTGTTTCGGAGGCTAATTCGATCGTCTGTGCGAGTTATGAAATTAAACGATCAATTTAAATTAAACCGATTTAAATCGATTTCGAGGCGTTTTGGCTTGCCCCGGACAAACGGTAAATCCAAAAATTACGAAATTTGAAATCTTACAATAATATCACATTACGGATCCGATGAAACTGGTTTCGTCGAAATCCGAGACTTTTTGAAAAATGACTATTTTAACTCGCCGAATTAAAATTAAAACGATATCGATGCGTTTCGAGTTGCCACGGTCAAACGACAACTCCGATTGCTACGAAAATTTAAATCCGATAATAACTAACTATTACGGATTCAATGGAACTGGTTTCGTTCAATTCTGAGACTGTTCGAAAATTGGCTATTTTTACAGTCGATAATTAAATATTAAAATATTCGATTTTCACAAATTAACTCTAAATTCGATTCTAAAAGTTCTATAACATTTCTATAATTCCAGTATGATTAAATAAAAATTTTACAAATCATTTTCAATCATTTTAAACTCGATTTTCAATTATCTCTGGAATTTCACTATTTAATTTATCGATTTAATTATCAAATTAAATCCAATATTCGAAAAATAAATCATTCGACTTATTAAATTCATTTATTAATATTTAAAATCAATTAAATGTTCGAATTTCAAATATCAGAAATTCTGGGTCGTTACAACCGCAGCGTCATCGGTGTTTATTATCGAGTTTCTAAGTGGGGAGCTATCATAGTTATTTTGGTAAAACAAATTTTGTTTTAAATTTCAAAAGTATGATTTGACATACAAAAGGAGATATGTATTTTTATTTCAGATTGGTTTGAAATAAAACCCAACTATTTAATTCCGAAGCTTACGGTTAAGTTATTATAAGGGCACATTTATCATATGCATTAGGGTAGTTTGGTTTGTGCATCTCATTACAATATGTTGTTTGGTAGCGTTCATTTATTGAAATGAACTGGAATTTTTGGCGATTTGAGACGGTCAAAAACTTCTAAATTAGTTGAGAACTTGAAGCTAAGTGTTTATGAAGATATAAAGTAGAGTTTTGTAACTCTAAGAATGGAAAGATTGTAAGTTAAATCAAGTTTTAAATTTGTTGAACATCCTGGTTAAGTGAACAAGTCTGATATTGTATATATACTCTTAGGATCTAGCGGAGTATTATATGAATATGAACTTCAATATGGAATGGTTTTAAAATAAAGATACATATTTATGAAATGTTTATAAAAATGTAAGTAATGTGTTATGAAATGGTTCATAAATTATTTTAGTATCAAATGAAATACTTTAGTGTAAATAAATGTGAATTAAAAATAATTGGTATAGTTAAGAAACCAGTGGAATAAATACGTAAGTTATACGTAGATCATTTTGTTTGCATAACTGTTCTTGATCCAGATTCGAGTCCATGATTTCAAGGTGATTCACACCGATCTGATTTAGAATTTTCCACTCAATTATTGATGGCGAACACTTGATGTGGATTTTTGATATGATCTTGAAGTTTTCTATCATAGTATATGGCTATGTAAAAAGAACAAAGGTTTTTAATCAAGGAACCCGATCAAAGTCTGCGCAAGAAAAGTTGAGTGATACTAGTTTGAAGGTGAAATTTATGTGATCGATCAAGTGATCAGACTTGATATTGCATATGGATGGCATACGTACATCGTACGGGCTTTAATATATTGTAATACAAGAGCAAAACTATAATATAGATCTAAGAACTCAATCACTGAAACATCATTTTGATCAATCTATGCAAAGTGAAACATTTTTGATGTCCTTAAATATTAAGGATAATCGGGTGTGCTTTTGTAAAGGGTTCGTTATGGTGTTATAGTAAGAGTATGAATGGTTCAACCATTTAGAAAGAAAAACGAGTGTACATGAGTAAATGTGATTAAAGGTACAGTTGGGAAGGAGAAAGTGAATAGTCACTTCTGCTTCATAAAGAAATATCGAAAATGATAATTATAATAATGATGATTGGTACTTAACATTGGAATAAGAAATACGATTTCTACTTCGAAATGTATTTTCATGAAGAAAATTATTTTCTATAAGATTTATTTCCTTGAGTTCAAGATATTTGATCAAAGACACTCCACTATAAATTAGTTGCAGTATATGAAATGAATAATCTATATTAAGTGACTGATGGCCCTTCAAATTTAGTACCCTATTATAGTAATGGTAGAAATAGTAGGAGAATGCCTTAACACTTATTGATTGCATCAAACTACGAAAATTGTTTTCATAAAACGTACCGCATATTATTTATGAAATAATAAATATTTTTCGGTATCAATTGAAAAATAGGCATAGTTATATTTTGATATGAATATTACGAATATTCATTATGAAATAAAACTATAATGTGGTATTTGTTTTCACAACAAAAGTGATGCATTGGAAAATACTAAAGTACCCAAAATTATTTACAATTATTTTGAAATTATAGACTACGCCGCAGTTTTGAGAAATAATATTTATTTTGTGATTATGAACCATATGATACTGGTTAATTATATCTCAAATATTTAAGGGGTATGCATTCGTTTAGTGGGAGTGTCATAAGAGTTGATAAACTCTTCAGATTGATACATATAGATGTATATAATCATAATTCTATTAATACCAAAACGGTTTTACGTACTTCATCATATTCGCCGATGAGTTATCATAAAAATGGACATGTATTTTTGATACACGTGTATAAGTCCATGATAAGCTCATAGAATATAAAATGAAAGTAAATAAACTACCCTGCAACATAAATGATTCGATTCGATCGAATGGGTAAGCATACTGGAAAGAGTTCTGTATGTACCTAATATGAATAAAGATTCGGTCTCAAATGTCACTCCTTCCTATAATACATAGTGATGTATTGATAAGGTGCAATCGAACTTTGTTGGACAAAGCATGACTAATGGTGAGTGAAGTTCAATTAAACCCTTTCTATAAAGTGTGTATTTAAGAGTAGTACATAAGGTTAAAATTAATATCATTCAAGGAATAGTTTGCAAAACCATACAAGATAAAGAGTTTATAAGGAACCCCACATATCCTAGGCTAAGGACTTGGCAGGTTGTGTGAGTCGAAAGACTTCACGTAATAATTGTACATAAGGGTTCTTGTATGAATTGTCTCAAGAGAATATTGGGTACGATAGTCATTGGATAACTAAATTTATATTATGAACATAAATATATTATAAACTAATGTAAAATCAGTTTTATAAGGGAATTCATTAAATGTTTATGAATGCCTGTTCTGTTGTAGTGAGAGACAACTGTTGTTCCAAGAAATACCAACTTCGCTAAAGGAATTTCTTTGAGAAATTATTGGTATAAAATGAATTTGGATACGATCCAATGATAAATCCGATTATAAGGGATAAAATGAAATTGACCGAACTTAAATGAACACAAATACATTAGAACATCTAATGATGATTCTTATACATTAAAGAGAAATTGTGAGTTTCTTGTCAATGTCAAGAATAAATAATTCTCGGTTATTTAATCAAACCATTAAGAGTACTGACTCTGTGATATGGTACGATGCTCTAATCTGAAATAATTTCTAAATACATTATCAAAATATGATTTTGATAGTTGTATCTAAAGGGACACAATCCATTGGCTGCAAATGTGTCTTTATGGGAAAGACAAATGAAGTTGGAATATGGTGAGCCACATGGATAAGAATAATACCGTGAATTTCAATTATTGAAATTAACATAACATATTCACCATTTGATGTCCTCAAATTGGTTTGGGTTTTACTCACAAAATTATCGCATGGTATGAATTTATGTTTTGGTATATATGTGTCGAAGTAGAATGTTTGGAATATAGATTTAGATTAGCCTGTTTGCACATAACAACCAAAAGTGTCTCGAAGTCAATGGGGGTGATATTGAGTTTGTAGATTTTTTGGATATGATCCAAGAAGTGATAGAAAGTACCATGTTAAAAGCATTAAAATTGAACAAATGTTTTGATAGAAATATTAAATAGTTCGATTGTTAATCAAAATGCAAAGGAAGCGTATGCTCATAAGGAAAAAAAATTAAAAGGTACATAAATATCTCTAAATCATAAGTAAACAACACACTACAGATTGTTAGTGATGTATTCATGTTAAAATCAATTTTATTTGTTTTTATACTCAACGTTGGATTTGTAAATGATTTCTTTTATAGTAAGTATAAAATATATTGGGAATAACAATATGCAAGGACATCTTATTAAATTGTTTAAATGGAACATGTAAGATTGATTCCATATACATTAGAAGTAGGAATTATCATAAATTTTATGTTGTCTACGATATTGAGATTTTTGTTGGCGTCAAAATTGGCCACCAACACCCAATTATAAGTGAAAGCACCAATACCCAGTCACAGATCAGAGATAGAATATATGTAGAGAATATAATATGAAGAATAGCCAAAATTAAAATGAAAGCGAGTAAAAGAGAGATAAAATTTATAGTGATTCGGCTAACTCTGGCCTACGTCCACTCCAGAACAATCCTTTTTATTATACTGAAATATGATTACAGTTACAATCCAGAATTTTAGAATAAAAATGGTAAAGCAGCCTTTAGGTAGAAGATGAAGAGAAGCCGAATGAAGACCAAGATCCCCTTTTCTGAAGCCACACCCGCTATATTTATAGGCGAAACTCCAGCTAAAGGCCTCCTCACCTACGTGGGCCCACCATAGTAATCATCAAGCCCAATTCGTCGATCTATGCCGACCTGAAGTAGTTCGTGTGCGGACCTGAAGTAAGTGATATGCCGACCCAAAGTAAAATGCATGCCGACCCGAAGTAAAACGCATGCCGACCCAAAGCGTTCCCATATGCTGACCAGATGCCACCAATATCCTTGCCGACCCGAAGCTAAAACAACATCGACCCGAAGCCAAACTAATGCCGACCCGAAGCACTTCCACATGCCAACCCCAAGTTGGTCCTTCTTTGCCGACCCCTTGCAACCCTTTATGCCAACCCCATATCTCCTTGCCGACCTGAAGTTCCAACACCGACCCGGAGTTATCCCTGATGCCGACCCGAAGTAATCTCCAACACCGACTGAAGTGCCATAGCCGACCGCTTGCCACTCCTTAAGCGAACCCCTAGCCATTTCTTCTTCCGACCAGGGGTGAGATCAACACCGACCCGAAACAATTCCACTACTGCCGACCTGAAGTGATACAACCTGGAGCTTATAACGACCCGAGACAATGTCTAAGCTGACCCGAAGTCTTTGCCGATTCGACTCGAAGATGCAGCAATGCCGACCCGAAGAAGATCCAATGCCGACCCCACCGAAGTACATCCTATTATGACCCGAAGTAAACGCTTTGCTGACCCGAAGCAAACCACATGGTGACTCAAAGAAACCCCTTGGCTGGTCCAAAGCAACCCGACCTTCACCAAAATCCATATTCCAAGTACCTGGCATCGTTTATCCATCGACCGTACTGTATCCTGGCTTCATATTCATATTTATTATCTGCAATTGATCATCCATCCACCTATTCGAACCAAACCCATAATATTCTAGCCTCGATAACCGTGCAGTCCATTGAGTTAAATCCGCCTTTATATGGCCTTGCCAAAAGGCAAGTTAACACTTACCCCCTAAAACATGCCTTGCTATTGGAAGGCATGTTTTGAATTGCCATAAGTCCAAAATCCAAAGTCCATAATCCATTGATCGCCATATCATCCAACCTTGAGTCCAACCCATTACCAATCCAATTCCTTGATCTCTCCAGATCGTTAGCGAAATCCATGACGATTTTGAGTCATTATCCAATTCCGAATCCATTCCAAATCTATTAACCAAATCCACGATCTCTCCGGATCATTTTATCTAAGTTTGGAACCACTCCGGGTCCTGTAATTCAAACCCGGGACCTCGCCGGGTCCATACCCAAATCCGGGACCTCTCCGGGTCTATATCCAAAGCCAGGACCTCTCCGGGTCCATATCCAAATCCGGGACCTCTCTGGGTCCATATCCAAAGCCTTTGACCTCTCTGGGTCATTTTATCTTACTCTGGCCTTGACTCTACAATCGGGGGCTTATCCATGGTTTTCCTTCTCCGGCCTCGACTCTCCGGTCGAGGACTTAATCCGTGGGGCATCCTACTCCGGCCTCGATCCCCAACCAAGGACTTAATCCATAATATCCTTCTCTGGCCTCGACTCTTCAGTCAAGGACTTAATCCGTGGGGCATCCTACTCCGGCCTCGATCCCCAACCGTGGACTTAATTCATGAATATACTTCTCCAGCCTCGACTCTTCGGTCGAGGTCTTAATCCGTGGGGTATCCTACTCGGGCCTCGATCCCCAGTCGAGGACTTAATCCATGAATATCCTTCTCCCGCCTCGACTCTCCGGTCGAGGACTTAATTCATGGGGTATCCTACTCCAGCCTCAATCCCCAGTCGAGAACTTAATCCGTGTTCAAGTCCATCATGTCGCTCTCCGACGAAGGGACTCATAACTCGTGGTTATTGCCCCGTCTCTTCCGTCGGGGCCGTAACCGTAACCTATGTTATTTATTACATTAATCCAAATCCAATCATTCCAGAGTTTAATTGATGAAATACAAAATAAAAGTCCGTACAACCAAGAAAACTAAATAGCCATAGTACCAAAAAAAGAAAAGTTTGCAGTAAATATAAAAAACAAGATTTCATAAACCCGAGCGCCACGGTTCATCATCATCATCTCAGAGAATACCTAGGGACCGTCCTCGATCCCGTACATGTGTAAGTGACTTAGCCGCATTACTTCGAGGTTTATTACTTATTTTATGCCATAAATCCAATCAGCTAATAATAAGCTGGCGATGATGCCTTGATCCAATGCCATCTCTATTCGAGGTGGGCGGTGGTTGCTCCCATTCCACCTCCACAGCTTGATTCCTTATATATTGTTGCAAATGACCATTCCTCACATGTTCCTCAACGATATCCTTCAAATGCCTACAGTCGTTCGTGTTGTGCCCATCCAACTCATGGAACATGCAATGCTTTCCTGATGCCCTCTCGTATTCGGAGGGTTCCCTTTTTGTTGGCCTTCGATACTGGAGGTGCCCTCGAGTATCCAAATAGATCTTTTCTAGAGTTTCAATCAAGTTCATGTAAGAAGAGAATTTTGGTTCTCTTCATTGCCTTTTAGAGATATTGCTGTTCTCATTCATTTTCCGTTTGCCTTTTTTGTTCTTGTTTGAATCTTCCCTGAGCGGACCTCCACCTTTTACCACATAAACTTCAGGTTTCTCTCTCCCCTCTCTACCAGCCTTAGCATCTTCCTATCATAGAAACCTTTCTGCTTCATGATAAAATTCCCCGAGATCCATCGGTGGATCCTGTTCCAATGATATCTTGAAATCCTAATTATCTGCAATCCCTGAGACTGCTGCCATCAAAACCATCGACGGGTTGGGTTGATCCACCAAAGCCACTGCCGCATTGAACCTAGTTAAGAAATCTCTGAGTGATTATCCTTTCCACTGCTTCATTGATGTTAAAGTCATCACACTCTTGGGTCTCACAATATGGACCCGAAATTGCCTCATAAACCTTTCGATCAATTCCATCCATGTGACAATAGAGCCATATTCCAATTGTCTGAACCATAGTGCCGCTATATCCGTCGAATACAAAGGGAAGCATCGTGCCATGACCTCCTCCGATGCCCCTAGTACTTCCATGTGCCTCGTATACCTTGTTAGATGAACAGCGGGATCCGTCCTTCCATCATACGTCTCCAGTGTTGGTAGTCTGAATTCCGGTAGGTTCCTAGCTTGCCTAATCGTAGGAGCGAAGGGGCTCCTAATCACATCCTCCAAATCTCTATTTACCAATCCTCCCCTCATAGCCCGTTTGATCATGTCCACTAACCTGTCGTTTCATCAAGTGGTAGTCTTTGTCCATTGTCTCCAACTCCCCCTCCCCCCGAGTCCATGAGGGAATCTTGAAACCTGCCCTTTTGGATGAGCATCCATATCCCGATCAATGCCAAACTTCACAGCACTGCTTGGTATCCTGCCTGGAATCGAGCCAATATGATCCGGGGGCATGCCCCTGAGTGTAGAACGATCATGGGCAGCTTTTGATGGTTCCGCTCTATCCCGCATCCTGTTTGCTTTGTTTCCTTGGTTCTGATTCTGGACTTCCTCTATTCCTACTGCTCCAACTCCGTGATCCACATTTCCAGTATTCCCTACAGCTCCATTCCCTTGGTTTTGCATTCCAGTTTGTCCAATCTATCGAAATAAGTTCTGCATCACTTCCTCTTGCCTCTTCAGCATCCTCTCCTGCATAACATTCATCATCATTTCCATCTCATCCTTGGTGATGAAGATTGAGGTCTGATTAGCTCCTGAGGAAGCCTCTTGATTTCTTTCATGATGGCTCCTCTATGTTCTATGTCTCCTCGTTGATTGTCTAGCCATAGCTTCCTAAATCCAAGATCCTAAGCTTCCAAATCCAAGATCCTTACTTCCAAATCCCTGAGTACTAGCTTTCTCAGTGAAAGCACCAAAATATTGGCGTCAAAATTGGCCACCAATACCCAATTATAAGTAAAAGCACAATATCCAGTCACAGATCACAGAGAGAATATATGTAGAGAATATAATATAAAGAATAGCTAAAATTAATGAAAGCGAGTAAAAGAGAGACAAGATTTATAGTGGTTCGGCTAACTCCGGCCTACGTCCACTCCAGAACAATCCTTTTTATTATACTGAAATTTGATTATAGTTACAATCCAGAATTTCAGAATAAAAATGGCAGAGTAGCCTTTAGGTAGAAGATGAAGAGAAGTCGAATGAAGACCAAGATCCCCTTTTCTGAAGCCACACATGCTGTATTTATGGGCAAAACTTTAGCTATAGGGCATCTTCACCTACTTGGGCCCACCATAGCGACCATCGAGCCTAACTCGTCCTTCTATGCTGACCTGAAGTAGTTCGTGTGCTGACCCGAAGCAAGTGACATGCTGACCAGAAGTAAGCCTCATGTTGACCCGGAGTAAAATAAATGCCGACCCAAAGTGTTCCCATATGCCAACCTGATGCCACCTATACCCTTGCCGACCCGAAGCCAAAACAACACCGATTCGAAGCCAAACACATGCCGACCCGAAACACTTCCACATGCCGACCCCAAGTTGCTCCTTCCTTACTCCATATCTCCTTGCTGACCTGAAGTTCCAACACCGACCCGGGGTTATCCCTAATGCCGACCCAAAGTAATCTCCATAGCCGACCTGAAGTGCCATGGCCGTCCTCTTGCCACTCCTTATGCCGACCCCTAGCCATTCCTTATTCCGACCCAGAGTGAGATCAACATCGACCCGAAGTAATTCCAATACTGCCGACCCAAGACAATGTCTACGCCAACCCGAAGTCTTTGCCGATCCGACCCGAAGATGCAGCAATGTCGACCCCATTGAAGTACATTCTATTATGACCCGAAGTAAACACTTTCCTGACCCAAAGAAAACCACATGGTGACTCGAAGAAAACCCTTGGCTTGTCCAAAGCAACCCGACCTTCATCGAAATCCATATTCCAAGTACCCGGCATCGTTTATCCGTCAACCGTGCTGAATCCTGGCTTCATATTCATATATATTACCCGCAATTGATCATCCATCCACCTATTCAAACCAAACCCATAATATTCCAGCTTCGATAATCATGTAGTTCATTGGGTTAAATCCGCCTGTATACAGCCTTGCCAAAAGGCAGGTTAACAATTTGCTTATGTATTTAATACATGAAGCAAATATCAAATACAAATAGGTATCACTAAATGGTTGTTTGAGGTGTTCTTGTGTATTTATGAATACCTAGAGAACTATTTATAGAAACAACAAACTGCTTATGAGGGAGTGTTCGGACTCATACTTCATAAGTGATATTGAGTATAATGTGTCAATAATAAATTCAAGTTAAAAACCTTTAAATTGGAAATGTTCCTAATAAAGACTGTGGCTTATTCAGTGAAAAGGCTAGGCTGATTCAATGAAAAGGCTACATACATCGCTTTGAATAGCACCACAATAAAAGCAATGTATATATATATAAATGCAAAAATTTATAACAGAGCTAAAGGTGATTCCAAATGCTAAGAATCACATAACATTGTTACATGATAACAATATCACAATATAGTTTATAACAGAACTTAGAGCTCGCTAGAAGTCGAGAGACATACTCCAAAATTGCTCCATATTATAAAGGTAGTTTATCAATGTCGGAGAGAGTTAATTGATTGAGTATATAATTGAAACAAAATAGCATACCCTCACTGAGGGATTGACTCAATTGGTTTTGAGGAAACTAATCGGAGAAGTTGGAATAAGATCCATAATTGACCCCAAGTGCAAGTGGGAAATTGATAGAGTTAGGGGTATACCTTATGGGCAATTATGTAATTTGTTACATATATCTATCTTGAAAACCAATCTTGTTCGAAATAAAAGGCATTTTCTTTTTATTATATACTTGATATAATATGTTATATTAATTAATTAATTTGATTAAAAGTATATTTAATAGAAAATTCATAAACGGTAAGTTTCGTGATAGTAGTTACAAAGTTATGTAACCGAGAGTAATTTCTCACAATGAAAATAAATATACCATTTTAAATATTCCTAGTCAAGATTTATCGAGACTGGATATCGATACATCCGTTGAGACTACAGTACGTAACGCTCTCCAAATACTAGGCAGTGTATTACTCATGGCTGCTGTGGGCATCAAGGAGTTACGTACTAATAGTTATTAGATAAATTTGGAATGACCCACTTGATAGTTTCATATTTGTTAATATAACTAAGGTTAAACTAAAAATCTCGATGTGACTAATTTACAAAGTTCTCTCGACTTAATAATACTGTCGATCTTCAATATGAAAGCTCCACTTTGATTATAGTCAAATCACGGCACGACATCCATCGAGTGACTATAGTTGGGTCGAGTGGAAGTATTGAAAGTGAAGCACTATTCAAGAGAGGATTCGTCTCCTTAGTTGTATGGGATTAGTATCACAGTCAACTCAAGTCAACTCAAAGTCGAAGTCGTTGGCTAGAGCATTTCAGTTAATAATAATTGTTATTATTTAACTAAGGACTTTGTGTTTGGACTATAGACTTGAATATGAACGATATAGGAATTTTTGACCATTGCCAAATTCCATATGTTTAAAGTGATATAGTTTTGATAAAGAGAATTGGCGTCAATAAAAGTCACAATCGGGTAACGCTTAACAAAGTGAAATTGGATTTTACCGAAACCAAGTAAGAGATAAATTTGGCCAAAATGTCACACCATCCGCTAAGTAACGTGTGAAATATTCGAATAGTTCGATATTAATTGCTGGCCCAATTTACACTGGATGAGTCACATAACCGAAATGATGAATTCTCGTTTGACCAAATGATTTAATTAATTTATAATTGTTATAAAATAATTAAATTAACTAATATTTACGACATATTAATTGTTAAATTTGACTATGACTTGAAGAATAAATATTATTAGACATATTTATAATAGTTATAGATATATCAATCGATATACGATCTCGATAAGCAATTAAATTTGATCTAATTGCATAATATTTTATAAGATATATTTATCTTTTCAAACTATACTTCAATGCTTTGGAATTAAGGTATGATTTTATAAGATTACAACTAATGCTTTTTAGTATAATATTTTTATCATATATATATATATATATATAATATTGTTAGTTAGGTGACGATTCTTATATGCAAACAATTTTGTCACAAAATAGTTTTGCTTATATGTATGTATATATTTATGTTTAAAAAAAAGTTCTTTTTGCAACATATGTCAGGTTGGTACAGCCATATGTAAAAAATACTACAATTTCATATTTTAAATTAATATATATTATTTAATTATATATATAGTTTATAATTAATTATAACATCATATTATGGTTAAAATTAGTCATATAATTTTATATATAATATATTATAGTAAAATTAATTTTTGATAGTAAAAAATAAAATTTTAAGAATATTTTGTTATTATTTAATTTAATAATATTTAAATTCAAAATTAATTGACTACACAAATAAATTATATTAGTTCTAATATGTTATGAAAATTATTTTTTTAATTTTATTAAATTATTTTAGCAATAGATATGTTCTCGACAAAAAAATGAAAATTCTAAAATTATTTTTCTATTTTTAAAATTAATTGTTTAAAATGACCGAAATTAATATAAAATTAATTTAAACCGAGAAAAATATAGAAAAAATTTCAAACTTCAAAATATCATTTAGGATTTACTGAAAATTTAAATTTTGAAATAAAGTTTTAAAATTAATTATTTATAAATATTTTATTAATTTTCAAATGAATATCTAATTAAAATGTATTTTAAAATTAAATAAAATTATTTGCTAAGTTGTGTGTAAGACTTAGTATTTCATATTTATCAAATTTTATTTTATTTTACTAATTTATATATATGTATATGTATATTTTGTTATGAATATATTTGTGTATATATTTATTTATTTAAATTAAGAACATATATAATGAAAAAATAAAAATTTCTACATTTATATATATGTATTAATCACGGGTTAAAAAATAAATTTAATATTTATTTATTTATATCAATCTATTACATAATATGTATATATACTATTAATATTTTTTTCATGTGATTATACACACACACATATATAAATACATTTATATACTTATATAAAATTATTTAAAAAAAACTTAATACATCCATATATATAATATTTATATACAAATAATAGGACATATATATATGTACATATATTTACTCGCATATTAGATGGGTTAATGATGTGCACATAAATGTGCATATTTTTACTTCCATAATTAATCTAATTTAATTAAATAAATGAGCATATAGGGTATTTTAACATGTTTAAACCAAAATTTAAATTATTTTTAAATCATCATTTATTCATGTTCATATAGGGGGAAAATGGTCTTTTTTGTGTGTGTGAATTAATTTGAGATATTTATTTGCACATTTTATTTTTATTTGTAGGAAACTGGATGGAAAAATATGAAGAGGCTTCATGAACATATGCATGCACAAGAGAAGGAAATAAATGAAGATGGAAATAAACCATTTCATGCAACATAGAGGACCACACCAACCCACTTACCATGATCTACAATCAGGAGCTAATGCACATGTTAGTGGGAATTAAAGTTACATGCACACTTAATGGAGGATTAATTAGAAGCTAATGATATCTTGGTGGCCACACTTCCTCAAGGGCAATTTGGTTAGTCCCCTAAAATATGCATTAGGGTTTTAGGCATGTATAAATACCCCTTATGTTGCATGTAATGAAGCCCTTAACACCACCTTATAGTTAGTTTAGTGGTAGATACAAAAATAAACATAAAATCTCTCTCTTTCTAATGGCTTCTTAGCCTTTTCTTCATGTAAATTTCTTATATGCAATTTTAATTCATGTTATTTTAAATCATGTTCTTTTCTTGTTTATTTCTTCTTATGTTAGTAGTTTAGTCACTTTCTTTTATGCAAGTATATTAGCTTTTAGTTTATTTTAATTAGCTCTTTTTTCTCTCTTGTTTATGTTCATGTTGAAATCTACATTTGTTGAAATGATAACAAATATGAGAACATAAACATAAATAATTAGCTCTTTCTAGTATATACATTTGTTATCATTTCAACAAATGTAGATTTCAACATGAACATAAATAAGAGGAAAAAGAGAGATAATTAAAATAAACTAAAAGCTAATTACTTGCATAAAAGAAAGAGAACTAAACTACTAACATAAGAAGAAATAAACAATAAAAGAACATGAATTAAAATAGTATGAATAAAATTGCATATAAGAAAATTACATGAAGAAAAGGCTAAGAAGCCATTAAAAAGGGAAAGAGAGTTTATGTTTATTTTTGTGGCTACCACTAAACTAACTACAAGGTGGTGCTAAGGGATTCATTACATGAAATATAAGGGGTATTTATACATGCCTAAAACCATAATGCATATTTTAGAGGACTACCCAAATTGCCCTTGAGGAAGTGTGGCCACCAAGTTATCATTAGCTTCTAATTAATGCTCCATTAAGTGTGCATGTAACTTTAATTCCGACTAACATGTGCATTAGCTCCTAATTGTAGATCATGGTAAGTGGGTAAGTGGGTAAGTGAGGTCCTCCATGTTGCATGAAATATTTTTTTTCCATCTTCATTTGTTTCCTTCTCTTGTGCATGCATATTTTCATGAAGCCTCTTCATATTTTTCCATCTAATTTCCTACACATAAAAATAAAATGTGCAAATAAATATTCTCAAATTAATTCACTCACAAAAATGACCATTTTGCCCATATATGAAGATGAATAAATGATGATTTGAAAATAATTTATATTTTGGTATAAACATGTTAAAATACCATATATGCTCGTTTGTTTAATTAAATTAGATTAAATATGGAAGTAAAAATATGCACATTTACATGCACATCAAATACCCCCACACTTATCTTTTTATTCGTCATCGAATAAACTAAAACTAAGATAAATCCGTTTTCGTAGGAAACACGATTGCATTGAGCGTATGCAATAAGCCGTTAAACATCTAGTGTCCCTAGTGGGACGAGCATTGTCTCGTAAGGGTTTTCAGTGGATACTACCTACAAAATTCGAATGTGAAATTCCTAAATGCAAGATTTATTTACAAGGACATGAATGCAAGTTTTTGAAAATATTTACAAATGAAGAATTTACTTTCAAATTGACGCGAATAAGTTAAATATAAGTTTTGGTCATTATCAAGAAATTTAAGTTCTTTTACTCGTCAAAACTTTCAACAAAAAATAAGTTATCATCACAATTAGACTCGAGTTTGGCTAGTTGTTTCGGTTGAAAACATAGTGCAACTATGAAATGGTGCCTTAGTCGATTATCAAAGTTTTATAAAGTGGTATTTTCATTTATTTTGAATAACAAGTCAAATCAAATAAGTGAAAATAGTGCTTGGAATGCAAATACTTACTCTCTCTTTATTTGAAATTTTATTGATATTAACAATATTTACATATGCCTAACTCAGAAAGCTGAGACCAGATATACCACCCATGCACTACCTTGCGGGCTTACGTGAGGGGAATACAGAGCATGGCGACTGTACACCAAGTATATACACCTATCAACTGCAGGCGTTATTAATGAAAGAATTTTTATATACATACACCTAACTCAGATAAGATGAGGCCAGATATACCGATCATGCACTGCCTTTCGGGCTTACGTGAGAAGGGTATAGAGCACGAGTGTACACACTTGCGAGTATACACATGACTTTAGGTGTTTTTTATTTTCACAAAAACCTTTTTTTATATTTTTTTATTTTGTGTTTTTTTTGTTTTATTTTTTTTTCTTTTTTTTATAAGTGAGAGTTCTGCAAAATCATCTTAACACCATTTAACTTATGAGATCAAAAATGTTATAGCCTTTACTTTAAATTAACCACTCTTTTAAACAACGATTTCAATTAGGATATACTTCATAATTATCACCTATGAACCTTCCTATATACTAGTTAAACCATTGTTACTTGTAATCAAACTTTATTTTTGTTTTTGTTAAGACAAATAAATTTTCAAAAATTTCAATTTAATAACCAGAATCCTACACTTATCCTATAGTGTCTCTTGAAAAATAAATTGAAATGCTAAAAAGAAATTTTTTTTTTAGATTTCTTGACGATTGTGGTATGACTCCATAAAGGTAAGAGATGGGCCATCGAACCTTTTTTGAAGTTATAAAGGTATCAAATTTCAAAGATTGACACCCTGCCTAAGTGTTGCGATGATCATATATGTGCAGTTTAAAGCAGCATATCAATTCTGGTGCAGTTGAGACAGAGCTAGCCCGAAGAGTTGGAGTGTCATCCTTAAGAAATGGTTGAATGGTTGGACAACTTCGGAAAAGCACATATACATATTGCATGCTATGGCAAGCACAAATTCTTTTAATATCTACTGCCGTTAAACTAGAGACCATAGAATCCAAGGGGTTATCAAGGATTACAATGCCTGTTGAGCCAGCATTCGAAAAGAGTTTGCCTCTGAGGGGCACATAACGAGCTAGTGGCAATGGTTGTTGAGATCAGCATCAAGGAGCCTATCTATGTATGGAGTTTTCATAAAAGTCGAAGAGGAAGAAGAACAAGCGATCAGAGGAGTAAATTCCAGTGTATAATGGCCTGCGATTGCAATAGAAATACCCTTTGAGCATCTAAGGTCCATTTTATATTGAAAGAGCGGGATACAAGCATGGTTAGGTATGATTTAAATTTAGTATTTATTTTGGTTAAATCCCATGTAGCTGATACAGAGAATCCAATGGATGTCAACATCTATTGACTAGTTGGATTCTATACATTGACTAGAGTAATGATATGTGATTCAATTTATGTCGTGCGTGTTCTGTGTCCCTAGCACGATGAACGTATGTGCATTGTGTAGATAGCCCGCTCATGCTGGCAAAAAAGCTCCAACACGCGATGGAACCACGTGTCGAATATTACCCATTAATATAATATTTCATAGGTATTAATTAATTTAGTTAATCTATAACAATTATAAACCAATTAAATCAACCGGTCTTTCGAAAACTGAATAAATTCGGTTATACGACTCACAGGTGGAAATTTAGCGAACGATTAATATTCAAACACTAATGTACACACGTCACCTTAGCTAGTGGTGTGACAATTTGCCTTAATTCATCGCTTACAAATCTCTCCGGTTGAATACGATTTTACAAAATTAAATGGTATCTTTTAGTAATGATGGTTACACCAATTCCCTTCATCGGCACTATATCACTTTATGATATATGGAATTTGGTTTCATTCAAAATTCCAATGTCATCCAAATTTAACTTGACCCAACTATAGTCACTCGATGGACGTCATGACACGATTTGACTATAATCAAAGGGGAACTTTCATATTGAAGATCGATAGTATTCAGATGTTGAGAGAACCGTGTAATATCATCACTTGAGATTTTTTGTTTGACCTAGATGTTGTTGACCAACAGGAAACTCTTGGACGAGTCATCCCATAGTTATCCAATAACTATAAGTACATGATTAATTTTCATATAGTTATCCAATAATTTTATCATGATTACAACTCCTTGTGATTATTATTACATATCATTTAAGGATTTTCTGATTTAATATAATTTAAATTAGTTAATTATATTGCTATATGACAAAGTATATAATATAAATCAAATATTTTATTAAGAACAAGATTGGTTATAAAGTTAGATATATGTAACAAGTTACATAATTTTCCATCGAACATTAATAGAGTTAGGGCTATGCCTTAGGGGAAATTATGTGATTTGTTACATATATCTAACTCTGTGCTCAATCTTATTCAAAATAAAAGGTGGTTTTCTTTCTATTATATACTTTTTATATAGTGACATAAATAATTAAGTAATTAGTTTATGTATATAGATGGATATCCTTACGTGATATGTTGTGTGATAGTAATTATAAAATGGTGTAATCATGAGAATTTTATCACATTAAAAATAACATATTTTTTTAAATATTTCTAGTCAAGATATCGATTCATCCATTTAGATTAGAGTATGTAACGCTCTCTAAATGTTGGAGAGTCTATCTCATGGCTGCTGGGGGCACCAAGGGGTTATGTACTGTTAGTTATTGGATAACTATGAAATGACTCACTCGAGAGTTCTTTGTTGGTTAATATAACTAAGGTCAAATAGACAATCTCGAAGTGACGATATTACAAAGTTCCCTCGATTTGAGAATAGAACTTCAATGTGGACACACCGCTTTGATTATAATTAAATCGTGGCATGATATCCATCGAACAACTATAGCATTAGAAGTGAAACACTACTCAATAGAGAAATCATCTCATCGGTTATATGGGGTTAGTATCACGGTCAAATTTAGTCACCTCAAAATCAAGTCTCTGGCCAGAGCAGCACGGTTAATAATAATTGTTATTATTAAACCAAGGATTTTATGTTTGGATTTACAAAGTTGAGTGTGGACGATGTTGGAGTTTTGATCAAAACCAAATTCCATATGTCCTAATATGATGTAGTTTTAATGAAGAGGATTGATGTAAATAATCATTACTGCTAGGCACCGCTTATAAAAAGTAAAATTGGATTTTACCAAAAAGATGTGTAAGCGATAAATTCAGCCAAAATGTAACACCACTAGCTAAGCTGATGTATGAATGTTAATATAAAAACTATTCAATATTAATCATTACTGAATTTACACCTTTGAGTCGTACAACCGTAATGATGAATAATCTAGAAAACCACATGAGTTAGTTAATTTATAATCATTGTAAATTAATTAATATTTATTTTTGGCAAAGCCAGCGGGGTTGAATGGACCCCTACCATTTTATTTATAAAACAAAGGATTACAAGAGGGAATGTAAAAAAGAAACCAAAACAAAACAAGGAAAGCTCATGAGAAACCCTAATTAATTCAAAATGTATTAAGAAGACTTTCAAATGAGCTTATAACTTTCTGTTTAGGTCAATATACAAAGCAACTGTCGATTTCTTCTTGCCACTGAAAAGTCTTGAATTCCTTTCCACCCAAGTCAAGCATAGAAATTTCTTTAGAATTTTGAGAAGAACTCTTCCTTTAACTGTTCTCCGTCTTGTTGCCTTACAAATAGTGTGCCACTCAGCCTTGGAATCAGATAATGGGCAGTGCAGATTGAACTTAAATAGGAGATGCTTCCAAATGAAAAAGAGTATTCACAAACAAAGTACAAGTCTAGAATATTCTTAGTAGCATGGTGACAAAGTAGGCAAGAAGAAGTTTGCAACATGCCTTTATAAATCAATTTATCTTGAGTGTGAATAGCATTAGTGATGATCCTCTGGAGCATCAAATTTTATTTAGGTCTACCTGATGAGCACTAAATTATGGAATGCCAAGGAAAATAGCAGGATGACCAGGAGTAGAGATTGCACGATATACATTATTGATAGAATGAGGCTTAGAGGCCCAAGTGCAATGGATATTTGAACTGGTGAAAGAAGCATTTTCAACAGAAGTCCAAAAGGATCCGACAGCTGCAGAGCTCAAGTAAGGTCAAGAAACCCTTCCATCATGAATAAAACCAGCCAGCTTTGAAGATTCAAGGATGCCAGAAAGAGTCCTCAAACTAATGTCAATATAATTTGAAAATTTTATCCCCTTGGCATACCAAGGATCATGCCAGAAAGATAATGATGAGGAATTTAAAGTAGAAAATTGAAATAAAGGAAGAAAACAACTCTAAATTTTAGAATGTTTCTCCATGCCCAACTACAATCATTAGGGGAGGGTAAAGTCCAAAATTTTTCTTTCTTCACTGGATTGGTCAAGATCCATTCAGCCCATAAATTTGATTCAGGATTGAGAAGCTTATTAATTAATGAAGTGAATGCAGCCTTATTCCATTGTTTTAAATGTAACACCCCCAAACCACCACATTCATAACTTATGGGCTGCATAACCTTTTTAAAGGAAAAACGGACAAGCTTGGAAGAATGAGGGTTCCCATGCCATAGAAAATGATTAAGAGCTGAATTAATCATCCCAATAAGTTTAACAGGTGACACATATATCCTTGCATAATACAGACACATTAAAGAAGCTATAAAATTAATAACAACCAGTCTACTAGCAATTGAAATTTAGAGCTAGGCCAAGAGGACAACTTATTAATAATCTTATCATACAAGTGCAAACAATGAGAAGAAGAAATTCTAGAAGAAAGAAGAGGGGCACCAAGATAAAGATCATTACAAGGAAGGGTTTGCAAAGGTGAGATGTGGAGAATAACTGAAAGGGATTCATGAGATATACCAGCTGTTGGAATTTTGGATTTAGATTTATTGATAGATACGCCAGTTAGAGAATATAAATGATCAAGGATAAGCATGGCATTATTAATGGATTTGACATTAGGCTTGGTAAACCAAATTAGATCATTAGCAAACATCAATGTGGAGATTTGAGGGGATTTGCACATAGGATGTATGTCAATTTGCTTGTTAGAGATAGACTATTTAATCATGCAAGTTAAAAGTTCCATGACAACAATAAATAAATAAGGAGAAATAGGGTCAGCTTGCCTAATTCCTTGAGTGCCCTTAAAATACCCTACACTACCACCATTGATTGAGAGGGAGTAAGTCATAGTGGATATGGCAGTGTATACCCATGCCAAAAAAGGAAGAGGGAAATTCAAAGCATGAAGAAAGTTTAATATTGAGCTCCACTACACCGTGTCAAAAGCTTTCTGAATATCAATTTTCAAGAGATGCCTTGGCGAAGTATTTGATCTAGGATAACCTCTCATAAGTTCTTGAGTTAGAAGAATGTTATTAATAATATTCCTATTAGGGAGGAAAGCACATCAGTTAGAAGAAATGATAGGAGCAAAAGAAAGTTTCATACAAACTACCACAAATTTTGAAATGCATTTATATATAACATTGCAACAAGCTTTTGGTCGAAACTGGTTGACAAAGGAAGGAGAATCACACTTTGGAATCAAAGCAAGTTTAGTGGCACTAATGCCCCCTAACATTCTATTGCTCTTGAAGAAGTTTCAAACAGCCTTAATCACATCATTCCTAATTATATGCCAGCATAATTTAAAAAAATGTCCAGTAAAATCATCAGGGCCTGTAGAACTAGAAGAGTTCATTGAAAATATGGTCTGCTTTATTTCATCAGGGGAAACATCATTGATAGGAGTGTAACGAGCCGTAAATTTTTAATAATTTTTATTTGTTTTAATAATATATTTAATTGAATTTTTGTGAAATTTTAAATAATAAAATTTTGAAATAAAAATTTGATATTTGGAATACGTATATTTAAATATAGAAGATGGTAAATTTTCATCTGATTTTATGAAAGTTTATTTCATTGTGAAATTCTATTAAATTCAAGTCAGTTAATAATTGTTGATAATAAAATATTTTCCAAACCTGAATATTTTTACATAGAAAAATTCTAATTCATCTTCTGACTAAGACGCCATTTTTCGTTTTACCAAATTCGGACTACTTTAGCTCCGTCGATCTTATTTTTCTGCGTTTTTGCTGCATTTTCCGCTAGTAGAAAATTCGAATTTTTATAATTCAATCATACCACTGATATCTGTATACCGTTTTGATCATCTCGTCATGCTGATCTCTGCGGTATATGCAATTCTGTGTTTTAGTGTCTGGTACATAGCAGAAACCATGAAACGGTCAACCGTATCGGTTCCGTTTTAAACCTTTTGTCTTCCCGAGACCTTTCATTGATATACCGTGAATCGAATAGCCATCATCAATAAATATTTTAGCATTTATTTCCTGAAGCTCAATAGTCCCGACCACTGTCATTCCCTATGTCAATTCATTTCTTTCTAGATCCGGTTTCGTTTGAGTAAATATTTTATTTTCAAAAGTTGTATATTATCACTTTGTTGTGAACGGGTCATCTCCTCTCTTCTAACCTGCTCTGCTATGGCCGCATCACCTCTTCCATATTCAACATCTACCTATCGAAGCCTAGCCTTCCGTCCATTTTCCTTGCCACCTCATCCACAAGTGCCGACCACCCTTCCACGGCGCAGAATCCCGCATCCCAATGCTGACGCCGAACCCGACCCTCAACTTCCCTATCTCCCTCGTTCGCCATATCTGCATTCCTCCCCTCTTCCCACGGCAGGCCTCACCCACATCCATCTCGCCTTCCTTTCACCAACTCTCATGACTCCTCCCCTTGCAGTTTCGGCTTCACCTTCAACCATGCTTGAACACACATCCCCATGCTAGGCCGAGTTAGCTTCCCACGCGAGCACTATCTCCGGCGACCAACCTATCACTCCGAGCCCTCCACTTCTTCTCTATATTAGGTATTTATATATTTATGCTATAGTTTTATTTATGGTTTTGATTTATATAAAGTTATTATTATATATATTAACTTATATACATTTGATCTGTTAGTTTATGGTAAGATGTATTAGCTTATAAATATATAATATGTTTAGAGATATCGTTTTATAAAATACTGATTTGTTGATTTATATGTAAATATAATATATGTAAATTTTGTGTATAGTTTATATCTGGTTGCTTGCTTTTATTGTATATATAATATAAAAGTGAGATATAATGTCGCTTGTAAATATAGGCATGTATTGCCTGAAAGGTTTTACTTATAGCAGTTATATATACTTGTATGTCATATATATGTTCGAAATGTTACTGGTTTGCTTTTATTTGTATATATTTATTTATAACAATGATCTTTGAAAGTATGGGTTAATATAAAAATATATAAAGTGAAGACGGGTATCATATGCGTGTGCAGTTATAACTTACAGCCTATTTTACTATTGAGAATATTATATATATATATATTGTGTTATAATGCCTGACTAGTCTTATCAATATATATTATAAATTGTTGTAGCCTGCTTGAGTCTATTGGGCAGTTAAACATTATAAATAGTAGAGTTGTCTTTCTTATAAATCGACCATATATATATATATCTAGATAGCAGTTTGGTCAGTCGATTTTACTTGTTCCTCTTTATATAAATATCGATATTTTTCATACAATATATAAACTGTAAAGTTGGGTATTATACAAAACTAGTTGTTGTATATATTTGGGTCTGTTATTATTTTTATATATATACTTGTATTTTGATAAATATAGTTGTATAATATAACCTGATGACAATTGATTTCTTTTGCTGTTTTAGATAGATCCATATGTCTATATATATAATATTGTATATGACAGTTTTGTTTCGTATATTATTAAAATGTAACGACCCAGAATTTGGAGCAATTTAAATTGAAAATATTTAATTTATTTTAAATATTTGAATGATGGTTTGACTTGAATTTCAAATTATCAGAATGAATTTGGCGATTAAATTATAAAATTTAATCTATTGAAAGTTGAATAAAAATTTAAATCTTCAATTTTAGGTTGATTAAAGATATTTCAAAAGCTTTTAAAATTCGTAATGATGATACTGAAGATAATAGAAGCTCCAGAATTGAATTTGAAATTGATTTGATCAGTTTTGAAATTTTATCGTTCGAATCGATATTTGAAAATAGCATTCCGGGGCACAGTCTCGGAATTCGACGAAACCAGTTCCATTGGATCCGTAATAATGTATTATTATCGGATTTTAAATTTTGTAATTTTCAGAGCTATTGTGTGATCGTACGAGATAAAAACGTCTGGACAATAATTAATCGATTTAATTTAAATATAAATTTATACACTCAAATCACCAGCCACCCTAGTCTCTGATGTGCGTCGACCTACTCCCTATTAATCGCGTACTTTTGTCCCCTTCATTTCCTTTTATTACGCGATCATTTCACAGAGGAATAAAGAAGGCCGTGCTCCACCAAACTTTCCAAAATAAACGAATTCGAAAATCCCTCTTCAGTTTTCAAAAGGCAAATTCAAAGAAAGAAAATGCCCGTAGCCTGGAAATCCAAACTAAAACGAAATGAAATCGAATAGCCGAGCCTTCTTCCTCATTTCAAAACCGCGTATTCATCCACCCCTCTTTCAAAATTTAAAAAGTAAATGGCGACCGAGCATTTTTAAATCGAAATCGCGATTTCGATTCAAGGGCCGGTGCAAGGGAAAGTCATCGCGTTTCAAGCCTCAATGGGAGCTCGCGCGTGGGAGAAGGCGGCGATTGATTTCGAGTCGCGACGGCAGTTTCTCGGCAATGTTGCTAGCATGTGGCAGCTGCTCGCGGTGGCGTGCGTTGAGAGGGCGAGTTCGATCGATGGCCTGGGCTCGAGTTCAAGAGCCGCGCGCGCGCTCGTGTAGGCGATGTCGAGCTCATGCTCGTCGCGAAGCAGCAGTGAAAGGGGCGGAGCAATCGAGCATCTCGTGGCGACTGCGATCTGGAGGGGTCGCGATTCTTAGCAGTGAGGTATCGATTCTGTTTTTTTTTCTTTTTCTTTTCGTTTATGCTTAAATATAATACTGATTGGAAAAATAAAATAAAATATAGTTTAAAACAGAAACAAATAAACATAGAAATAGGATTTTAAAATTTTATATAAAATTACCACAGTATTTGATTAACAGTAAGTTATGAATGCAGACTTATATATATAAAAATAGAAAATTTATTTATATAGATAAAGCTAATATGATAGATTTTAATATATATATATATATATATATATATATACATATGCAAGTAAAAAGAAATATATATATATATAGTTTAGAAATTTTCCGTTTGTATAAAATTTACAGTAAAATAAATTTTTGTTATAATACAAAGTGGTATAAATATAGACACATATTTTTTTCTAAGAACTATTAAGTTAAAAATTTATATATGTATAGGCAAGAGTTTGAAAATTTAAAAAGGAGTTAACTTAAAGCTAAATATTAGTTCAAATTTTTATATTAAGAATAAATTTTTGAGTTTAAAATTTAAATCATCGGCTAATTAAATTTATCAAATGAAGATGGATTATTCGATTTATTCGAATATTGATAAATCGTATAAATGTTTATACAAGGTTAATACAATGAAGAAATGTTCAGAATGGAAACGGATTGCAAAATTTAAAGCTAAGGTGAGATCTTCTCACTCAAATGAAAAGTTGAGTTTTGCAGTTATTGATTGATTGACTGTTTGGATGTGATATTAGATATAGTAGGATATATCTATATATATATATATATAGCAATATATACATATTGGCATATGTATATATTGATATATATATATGTGATTGACTTATTTTGATAAGTAAATTCTTATAGCTCTGATACCACTCTGTAACATTCCCCCTTCTGACCGCCTCCAGTCAGTAGTTAAACCAACTTGAAACATTCAAAAAGACGAATTGTTATTTAGTTTATAACGTTTAAACAGAATCAGCCACAGAAACATAGAATAATAATATTTCATTACTATAAATCTTTTTGAATACATACATCAGAGTTTATACAATGTATTTAACTGATACAGCGGAATATCTTAAAATACAATTTTCTTGAAAACTTAAGTGATTCCTTTACTCTCTCTAACTTCGCTGCTCGAAAATCTTCAAGCTGTAAAAATACTCGGTCTGACCCGAGTATTACATTCAAAAGAAAATAATACACAGGTCAGTCTAATTCAAACTCAGTTATTAGTGCATAAAAGCAGTAATAATTAAATAGACGACAGTCACAATAATTCCCGTCTATCCGACTCTTTAAACAAAGAAATCGGATAATAGTAAATATAACACTTTACAGTGTTAAACAATAAATCAGCAGATTTAAATCATCAACAGAGATAAATAAACAATTTATCAAATCGACTAAATCAATTCAAAACAATCGAAATTGTCACTTTAAAACCATCAAAATTTGATTGGCTGCCGTACACGCAAGAAACCGGATAACGGGAATTTTTGTGACTGTCGTCTATTTGATTATTATTGCTTATATGCACTAATAACTGGTTTGAATTAGACTGACCTGTGTATTATTTTCTTTTGAATGTAATACTCGGGTCAGACCGAGTATTTTACAGCTTGAAGATTTTCGAGCAGCGAAGTTAGAGAGAGAGTAAAGAATCACTTTAGTTTCAGAAAAAAATTATATTTTAAGATATTCCGCTGTATCAGTATTAAATTGTATAAACTCTGATGTATTAAAAAAGATTTATAGTAATGAAATAAAGATTCATTTGTTTTAATTTATTGTTATTATTCTGTGTTTCTGTGGCTGATTCTGTTTAAACTTCATAAACTAAATAACAATCCGTCTTTTTGAACGTTTCGAGTTGGTTTAATTACCGACTGGAGGCGGTCAGAAGGGGGGATGTTACAAAGTATATTGGCATATGTATATATTGGAGTTGATTGATTTCCCGCATTATATAGCGGATGAGACCCTATTGCGCCGCATAATAGCGGATGATATTTTTATGAATTCCGTATACCGCGATATTCCACCTCGAAGTGGAATTGGTATTGTGCTAACGTCTGTGGATGCAGGGAAACAGGTTGGAGGGATCCAACTGGATTCCTCACCAGTATTTATTTATTTACAGATATTGTGATGTATTCTGTTATCATATGTTGATATATGATGTTTGGATGTCGTGATTGACTAATTTGTGTGTTGCATCATCGGATTCATTTTTGAAGTTTAAAAATAACGATGTTGATTTTAAAAGAGATTTTTAAAGTGATTTTTGAAAATATACGTTTTATTAAATTTTTGAATTGATTTATTTTAAATAAATAAACGTTCAAATCTTAAAGTTACAAAAATTATGATTTTTGTGAAATATAACCGAAAGGTGATTTTTGAAATAAATAGTTAAGTAACTTATAAAATGGTTTAAATTGGGGTTTTAATTTATTAAAAACAATGTATATAAAAGATGTACAAAATTGATATTTATAAATTTAAAACAATGGAATTATAAAAGTAGTTCGGTTATTGTTGAAAATAAGGTTATAAATGTAATCTTATAAGTAATAAGATTTAAAATTTGTGAAGTTTTAAAGGAATGATTTTGTAAATAAATGAATTATAAGTATTTAACTTATAATATGGACTTTTGGTATATACATTGAGTTATAAATTGAATTGGTCATTAAAGGAGATTTACAAATCGAAGTTGTTATAAAATAGAAATGGAATTTATAAACGTTGTTTTATAAATCCGAAAATCAATCAAATTTGATGAATTTAATATAGAAGGTTATTAAGGGAATTTTATCCACGATTTTGGATAGTGGATAATTCTTGAAATAAAAAATGTGTAGAAAATATTGAAATTTGGTTAGTGAAGTATATTCACAATTTTGGACGGTGAATATACTATTAAGTAAAATGGATATTGTTTTGGGGAAGTGACATTAAAAATGAAGTTAATTGTTTTAACGATGTTTAAAAATATATTAAATATCGAAATCATAGATTTCAACATTCATTGTTGAAATAGACGTTTTCGAGGAAGAAGGAAGTGGTGGACTATAACATTGTTGTTATAGTAAATGGTTTTCGAAGGGAAATGTTTTATATAGTATTGGGATTTACATATCTATCTAAATTTCGAATACCTATACGGGTGATTTTGAGTTGTCGTAACGATGTTTTACGTAACATTCGTTTTGACTCAAATAAAATTTGTGAAAGAGAATGATTTCCTTAAAGAATGAAATATATACTTAATTTTGATTTAAGTATATCGAATATTTTCAAATGTTGAAAATAAATAGATTTGTGAATTACTTATTATTATTAAATAAGTATGGAAATGCTTTTCCAAAATGAAATGAAACGTTTTTGAAAATTTATCTTTGTAAAGATAAATTGAAATTGAATATTTGAAAATCGTATATCAGTAGATATTTCAAAAAATAAATTCACTATGGAATTTATAAAAAAATGGAAATTCGTTTTAAAAATAAATATCGATTTATTTTTGAAGTGTGGAAATTATATATCTAGTAAAGATATTTTGGAAAATAAATAATTTGGAAAATTATTTGGAATCTGATGATGTTGCGCATCTTTATTGATAGTTAAATAACCGACTATCAATAATTACCTTGAATGGGTATTTGTTGTGATTTGCTTGAATTTGAATGCCACACTTAATTTTAAATAAGCGTTCACTATTCGGGTTAGCCGAGAAAGGACCTTGGGGTCGTATAACCCATTACGAATATGTGATACGTCGTAATGAATCGCATTTGATGACCGGTGTTGAAGACCAGATATTTTTGAAAACGGAAGGATTACCGTCGAGTTACTCTACATCGGCTGATCTCCGATATAGAGGTTTTATCACCCTTAGTGACGAGAAGTCCGGACGTGATTATAAAATTACCCGGATTTCCAAGTGCTTCGTGAGAAGTGCCTTCGGTTCTGTTCGATCCCGAAACAGACTTGTATGGTTGTGTGTTTGACGTTACAAATTGAGATATAAAGCTGATTTCTTTCAAATACATTTCTGTTGGTGGCGGATAATTTATTCTCTTAGCTTAACACCCTTCTCTGAGATGTACGAGCTCAGAGGTTATGTAGTTGAAATTTATCAGCAATATACTCCTAATTTGGTAACGTGGCATGCTGAGTGTTGCTGTGAAATGATCGTTGTTTGATCATTTGTGATATGATCATTTGTTTGATCATTTATATTTGTGATCATTACTTTGATCATTTGTTTGACCCAAAGCATGGCTTTGTGACAAAGCGTAGCTTTGTGGACGAGACTTCGTCGGACCTCACACCCCGGAAATGGTCAAAACAGGAAAGATGCGGCAAGGTTATTAGGGGGTAGCGCCCCTTTAGTGTATGTCATTCCTTCTGGATAGAGGTGGTATCATGGTATGGAGCCCAGATACTTAACCTATGTGGTTGCTGCATTATTATTCTTATGTGGTTGTTGGAAATCGAGGATCCTCGGATATAGATTGGTTACGATCGGGAGATGACATATTTGTGTCAGTAGTTACCCAGTTAGGGGTAACCCGGCCTTGTGTTAGCAGAGATCTAACCGTAATGGTAGGTTATTTCTCGGGTCATCTTTCCAGGGGCGTACCTATATGGCAATGGGAAGTTCCTTGGCCTGACCATTTGTTGGAAATCCAAACCCCAATACGCACCTTGTACGGTATTAGTTGTAGAACCTGCCATTTACGTATGGTGGTCACCACTGTTTAGATGGTAGCAATAGTAGGCATACGATACTGGTCGTATGTTGGCTAAGATTTATATTATATTTTCGAAATGTTTTCTACACTATGCACTAATAATAATATCAAAAAGGATTTGATTTTGCGTAGTAAGCATCTTTGACTATCATAAGAAGAAATCTCCTCCAATTCTGCGTTTGCATTGTGTGTGTGGCGGGAGGTCCTATGGTAGTTTCATTTTCCAAAAGAATTTCGAAATTGTTTTATTTTCTTTGTGAAAAATAACTGTTTTACGATCTCACACCAGTCCCCATGACTGACTCGGAGTTTATTGTTTCCCTTCTAAACTCTGGGTGCCCATTATTTTCCACACGGGCAGCCTAGAGTTATGTTATCAGGATATTCTGGATATTCAGGAGCTTTGGAAGCAAGCTGGATGGCGAAACGTACATCCGTATTTGTTTATTTATTCCGTTGTGTATTCTGTATGAGGACAAGTTTATATAACTATCCATTGTTGTATTGAGTTGTATATTGACTCTGATTGATGTATGTATAAACTGATATAGTTCTTTGTTTTAAAAGACTAGTGATTATCTATTATATATTGTTCCGCTGTGATATGTGAGATTTTGATACTGTTTCTATTTTTGATGTTGTTCTGTTGTTCTTCTTCTCTTTTTCTTCTATCTTTTCTTCTACCTCTTCTTTTAAACCCTAAGAATTTGGTTTTCCGGCATTCGTTTGCTCGGCAGTTGATACAGTAGACGTATCGATGTTGATATTCGGAAGTCGAAGAATCGGGTCCTTACAACGTGGTATCAAAGCATATGGTTAAGCGACAACCCTGCTCTGTTGGGTGTTACTCATTAGAGATAGAGTCAGTAGTACTCTAGAATGAGTTTGAGTGTAATAATAGATATGAGCGCGTATTTGTTAGTGAATATGAAATTGCTTTGTATTGTGTTGACTTATCGGTTGATTGTTTATAGATTCTGGTCGGTGCAGTCTAGCTAACTGAAATCGATAGGGGTTTCTAAACTCTAAACAAGATAAACTAACACGGTATTGTTTTTAAATAGGGTAAATAAGATAATTTTACCCAAAACTATTTTGTATAGAAAAGAAATGATTTTCTGTAAATTATTATGATATATGGATGCATGGTTGTTAGGAAGTGATGATGCTGAATTATCATGATTGATATATATATATATATATATATGGAAATTGAAAATGAAAGTGAAACCAAAAACAAAAGAACTAAGGAATAAAATCCGTATATGAATAAAATTGTGAATATGAATTGTAATGTGATTTATAAATGAAAATAAAATTCCAAGAAGATAATTGAAATAAAAATTCATTAATGGAATGTAAATAAGTTGATAACTTATAAAATATTTGAAATCTGATTGGAATGAGATTCAAATTGAAAATGAATGAATTTGTGAATGAATGAATAAATTTGAAATTGCAAGTGAAATTGAATGTTAAAATTCATTTTGAATTTGAAAGTAAATAAAACTGGAATTGAATTTGATTTGTGAAGTATTAAACTAAAATTAGTAAGTGAAGCTAATTGAAGATTGACCAAATGAATAAGGTTTGAAACGAATTAAATTCAATAATTATAAAAGAAAGGTAAAATTGAATTTGAATTTGAAATCTAGTTAAATATAAGTGGTTATAAACCAAAATAGTGAATTGAAAATAAATTTTGGGGATGAACAAAAGAATAAAATTGGAATTGAAACTGAATGTTGAAAACAAATTTGAATAAAGTGAATTAGAATTTGTGATGAATTAGTAATTGGAACTAATTTAATATAGTGCGGTCGTGAATGAAAAATAGTTGATGAAATTCAATATTCAGAAGTTAAACTGAATCCAAATTAGATTGAAATTGAATTCAAGTGAAATTTGAAATGTAAAATTGAATGATAATGGATATAACTTCAATAGTGAACTAAAGATGATATAAGAAGTAAGTATCGAAATTTTGTAATGGAATTGGCAAAATGATAATTGAATATTGTAACTAGATATTATGGCTAGTAGGATATACAGGTGTATAAAGGAATTGGAATTTGATTTCAAAGATAAATTTGAATTGCTCGACAAAAGGTAAGTATTTGAATTTCGATATGAGATTTGATGATTTTCTTGTCTAGCCGCTTGGCTTTTTCTTTTCTTTTTGAAATTTGAGAGTCCGTAGGGACATTTTGTAGTCATACCGTGTTAGCCGCGCAAAGGAGACACTGGCGAAATTTTTTGAAAATTACGAGTGTTAGAAAATTTTTGAGAAAATTTGGAAGTTAAAATTTGAATTGAGAAGTAAACAATGTTGTTTGAAACTTATAATTGAAGTTGGAAAGCTAGTTGAATTAATAACGAATCTTTAGTAGAAAGATTTGTTTTGAGAATTTGATAAAACTATTTGGATTGTGAAAAATAGTAGACGAGTTAAGGACCATTTTTCCTAACTTGTAATTTCAGGACGAAATTCTTTTAAAGAGGGAAGATTGTAACGACCCAAAATTTGGAACAATTTAAATTGAAAATATTTAATTTATTTTAAATATTTGAATGATGGTTTGACTTGAATTTCAAATTATCAGAATGACTTTGGCGATTAAATTATAAAATTTAGTCTATTGAAAGTTGAATAAAAATTTAAATCTTCAATTTTAGGTTGATTAAAGATATTTCAAAAGCTTTTAAAATTCGTAATGATGATACTGAAGATAATAGAAGCTCCAGAATTGAATTTGAAATTGATTTGATCAGTTTTGAAATTTTATCGTTCGAATCGATATTTGAAAATAGCGTTCCGGGGCACAGTCTCGGAATTCGACGAAACCAGTTCCATTGGATCCGTAATATTGTATTATTATCGGATTTTAAATTTTGTAATTTTCAGAGCTATTGTGTGATCGTACAAGATAAAAACGTCTGGACAATAATTAATCGATTTAATTTAAATATAAATTTATACACTCAAATCACCAGCCACCCTAGTCTCTGATGTGCGTCGACCTACTCTCTGTTAATCGCGTACTTTTGTCCCCTTCATTTCCTTTTATTACGCGATCAATTCACAGAGGAATAAAGAAGGTCGTGCTCCACCTTCCTTTCCAAAATAAACGAATTCGAAAATCCCTCTTCAGTTTTCAAAAGGCAAATTCAAAGAAAAAAAATGGCCGTAGCTTGGAAATCCAATCTAAAATGAAATGAAATCGAATAGCCGAGCCTTCTTCCTCATTTCAAAACCGCGTATTCATCCACCCCTCTTTCAAAATTTTAAAAGTAAATGGCGAACGAGCATTTTTAAATCGAAATCGCGATTTCGATTCAAGGGCCGGTGCAAGGGAAAGTCATCGCGTTTCAAGCCTCAATGGGAGCTCGCGCGTGGGAGAAGGCGGCGATTGATTTCGAGTCGCGACGGCAGTTTCTCGGCAACGTTGGTAGCATGTGGCAGCTGCTCGCGGTGGCGCGCGTTGAGAGGGCGAGTTCGATCGATGGTCTGGGCTCGAGTTCGAGAGCCGCGCACGCGCTCGTGTAGGCAACGTCGAGCTCGTGCTCGTCGCGAAGCAGCAGTGAAAGGGGCGGAGCAATCGAGCATCTCGTGGCGACTGCGATCTGGAGGGGTCGCGATTCTTAGCAGTGAGGTATCGATTCTGTTTTTTTTCTTTTTCTTTTCGTTTATGCTTAAATATAATACTGATTGGAAAAATAAAATAAAATATAGTTTAAAAAACAAACAAATAAACATAGAAATAGGATTTTAAAATTTTATATAAAATTACCACAGTATTTGATTAACAGTAAGTTATGAATGCAGACTTATATATATATAAATAGAAAATTTATTTATATAGATAAAGCTAATATGATAGATTTTAATATATATACATATGCAAGTAAAAAGAAATATATATATAAAGTTTAGAAATTTTCCGTTTGTATAAAATTTACAGTAAAATAAATTTTTGTTATAATACAAAGTGGTATAAATATAGACACATATTTTTTTCTAAGAACTGTTAAGTTAAAAATTTATATATGTATAGGCAAGAGTTTGAAAATTTAAAAAGGAGTTAACTTAAAGCTAAATATTAGTTCAAATTTTTATATTAAGAATAAATTTTTGAGTTTAAAATTTAAATCATGGGCTAATTAAATTTATCAAATGAAGATGGATTATTCGATTTATTCGAATATTGATAAATCATATAAATGTTTATACAAGGTTAATACAATGAAGAAATGATTGGAATGGAAATGGATTGCAAAATTTAAAGCTAAGGTGAGATCTTCTCACTCAAATGAAAAGTTGATTTTTGCAGTTATTGATTGATTGACTGTTTGGATGTGATATTAGATATAGTAGGATATATCTATATATATAGCAATATATACATATTGGCATATGTATATATTGGAGTTGATTGATTTCCCGCATTATATAGCGGATGAGACCCTATTGCGCCGCATAATAGCAGATGATATTTTTATGAATCTCATATACCGCAATATTCCACCTCGAAGTGGAATTGGTATTGTGCTAACGTCTGTGGATGCAAGGAAACTGGTTGGAGGGATCCAACTGGATTCCTCACCAGTATTTATTTATTTACAGATATTGTGATGTATTCTGTTATCATATGTTGATATATGATGTTTGGATGTCGTGATTGACTAATTTGTGTGTTGCATCATCGGATTCATTTTTGAAGTTTAAAAATAACGATGTTGATTTTAAAAGAGATTTTTAAAGTGATTTTTGAAAATATACGTTTTATTAAATTTTTGAATTGATTTATTTTAAATAAATAAACGTTCAAATCTTAAAGTTACAAAAATTATGATTTTTGTGAAATATAACCGAAAGGTGATTTTTGAAATAAATAGTTAAGTAACTTATAAAATGGTTTAAACTGGGGTTTTAATTTATTAAAAACAATGTATATAAAAGATGTACAAAATTGATATTTATAAATTTAAAACAATGGAATTATAAAAGTAGTTCGGTTATTGTTGAAAATAAGGTTATAAATGAAATCTTATAAGTAATAAGATTTAAAATTTGTGAAGTTTTAAAGGAATGATTTTGTAAATAAATGAATTATAAGTATTTAACTTATAATATGGACTTTTGGTATATACATTGAGTTATAAATTGAATTGGTCATTAAAGGAGATTTACAAATCGAAGTTGTTATAAAATAGAAATGGAATTTATAAACGTTGTTTTATAAATCCGAAAATCAATCAAATTTGATGAATTTAATATAGAAGGTTATTAAGGGAATTTTATCCACGATTTTGGATAGCGGATAATTCTTGAAATAAAAAATGTGTAGAAAATATTGAAATTTTGTTAGTGAAGTATATTCACAATTTTGGACGGTGAATATACTATTAAGTAAAATGGATATTGTTTTGGGGAAGTGACATTAAAAATGAAGTTAATTGTTTTAACGATGTTTAAAAATATATTAAATATCGAAATCATAGATTTCAACATTCATTGTTGAAATAGACGTTTTCGAGGAAGAAGGAAGTGGTGGACTATAACATTGTTGTTATAGTAAATGGTTTTCGAAGGGAAATGTTTTATATAGTATTGGGATTTACATATCTATCTAAATTTCGAATACCTATACGGGTGATTTTGAGTTGTCGTAATGATGTTTTACGTAACATTCGTTTTGACTCAAATAAAATTTGTGAAAGAGAATGATTTCCTTAAAGAATGAAATATATACTTAATTTTGATTTAAGTATATCGAATATTTTCAAATGTTGAAAATAAATAGATTTGTGAATTACTTATTATTATTAAATAAGTATGGAAATGCTTTTCCAAAATGAAATGAAACGTTTTTGAAAATTTATCTTTGTAAAGATAAATTGAAATTGAATATTTGAAATCGATTTGAAAATCATATATCAGTAGATATTTGAAAATATAAATTCACTATGGAATTTATAAAAGAAATGGAAATTCGTTTTAAAAATAAATATCGATTTATTTTTGAAGTGTGGAATTTATATATCTAGTAAAGATATTTTGGAAAATAAATAATTTGGAAAATTATTTGGAATCTGATGATGTTGCGCATCTTTATTGATAGTTAAATAACAGACTATCAATAATTATCTTGAATGGGTATTTGTTGTGATTTGCTTGAATTTGAATGCCACACTTATTTTTAAATAAGCGCTCACTATTCGGGTTAGCCGGGAAAGGACCTTGGGGTCGTATAACCCATTCCGAATATGTGATACGTCGTAATGAATCGCATTTGATGACTGGTGTTGAAGACGGGGAAGTCCGGACGTGATTAGAAAATTCCCCGGATTTCCAAGTGCTTCGTGAGAAGTGCCTTCGGTTCTGTTCGATCCCGGAACAGACTTGTATGGTTGTGTGTCTGACGTTACAAATTGAGATATAAAGCTGATTTCTTTCAAATACATTTCTGTTGGAGGCGGAGAATTTATTCTCTTAGCTTAACACCCTTCTCTGAGACGTACAAGCTCAGAGGTTATGTAGTTGAAATTTATCAGCAATATACTACTAATTTGGTAACGTGGCATGTAGAGTGTTGCTGTGAAATGATTGTTGTTTGATCATTTGTGATATGATCATTTGTTTGATCATTTATCTTTGTGATTATTACTTTGATCATTTGTTTGACCCAAAGCTTGGCTTTGTGACAAAGCGTAGCTTTGTGGACGAGACTTCGTCGGACCTCACACCCCGGAAATGGTCAAAACAGGAAAGATGCGGCAAGGTTATTAGGGGGTAGCGCCCCTTTAGTGTATGTCATTCCTTCTGGATAGAGGTGGTATCATGGTATGGAGCCCAGATACTTAACCTATGTGGTTGCTGCATTATTATTCTTATGTGGTTGTTGGAAATCGAGGATCCTTGGATATAGATCGGTTACGATCGGGGGATGACATATTCATGTCAGTAGTTACCCAGTTAGGGGTAACCCGGCCTTGTGTTGGCAGAGATCTAACCGTAATGTTAGGTTATTTCTCGGGTCGTCTTTCCAGGGGCGTACCTATGTGGCAATGGGAAGTTCCTTGGCCTGACCATTTGTTGGAAATCCAAACCCAATACACACCTTGTACGGTATTAGTTGTAGAACCTGCCATTTACGTACGGTGGTCACCACTGTTTAGATGGTAGCTATAGTAGGCATACGATACTGGTCGTATGTTGGCTAAGATTTATATTATATTTTCGAAATGTTTTCTACACTATGCACTAATAATAATATCAAAAAGGATTTGATTTTGCGTAGTAAGCATCTTTGACTATCATAAGAAGAAATCTCCTCCAATTCTGCGTTTGCATTGTGTGTGTGGCGGGAGGTCTTATGGTAGTTTCATTTTCCAAAAGCATTTCGAAATTGTTTTATTTTCTTTGTGAAAAATAACTGTTTTACGATCTCACACCAGTCACCATGATTGACTCGTAGTTTATTGTTTCCCTTCTAAACTCTAGGTGCCCATTATTTTCCACACGGGCAGCCTAGAGTTATGTTATCAGGATATTCTGGAGCTTTGGAAGCAAGCTGGATGGCCAAACGTACATCCGTATTTGTTTATTTATTCCGTTGTGTATTCTGTATGAGGACATGTTTATATAAATATCCATTGTTGTATTGAGTTGTATATTGACTCTGATTGATGTATGTATAAACTAATATAGTTCTTTGTTTTAAAAGACTAGTGATTATCTATTATATATTGTTCCGCTGCGATATGTGAGATTCTGATACTGTTTCTGTTTCTGATGTTGTTCTGTTGTTCTTCTTCTCTTTTTCTTCTATCTTTTCTTCTACCTCTTCTTTTAAACCCTAAGAATTTGGTTTTCCGGCATTCATTTGCTCGGCAGTTGATACAGTGGACGTATCGATGTCGATATTCGGAAGTCGAAGAATCGGGTCCTTACAAACGTATACATTTTGTATACGAATTATATTTATGCTGTATATATATATATATATAATTATACACGAGTTGGTTTACAAAAATATATATTTGTGTTAAGTTATATATATGGGTTCGAGTTGAGTCTGTCATTTCACAATATATTTTTATGTCCTTTTTTTTGTTCGACAGAGAATGTCTTTAAAGTTTTGCTTCTAATTTAATGAAAATTTATGCATCTTGGGTTGCGTCTGTTTACAAGTTTTGGATTGTATTGGTCTTATATATCGGAGTATTATATTTATATGGTTAATATGTAATGGTTATAAAGGTTTGCTTTATATCTATCTGTTTTGATCTGAGTGTTGTGAGGTATGCTTTATACAGAGAGTATTATTATAATATAGATACAAGAGTAGTTTACATTTTTTTATTGGACTGTACTCATGATACTGATTTTATAGTAAGGGTATAGAGGTTTGTATATTTATTTTAATTGCTTTCGTAAAATATTTAATATATAAAGTTGTTTATATGTATATATACAAATGTGTTGAAATATATATATATATATATATTCTTATTAAATATTGAATCCTAATGGATATGTTTGATTTTTCTTAAAGCCGTCGAATTTATGTCTATATTACAATAAGTACGTTCATATTAATTTCATAATAGATATTGAATTTTTTTTAATATTATGTATGTATGTCTATATAAGAGTTTGTTTATATATTAATTATATTGATTTTTCAGTGAATATTGAATTATAGTTAAATATATAGTTATATACAAGTTCACTTATATCTTTTCTCTATCGATTCAGTTCTGATTTGATTTTTTGTCAATTCCTTATCCATCAGCTTGTCCGTCGAATCCGTATCCATCTGGCTTTGATTTGGAATTCGTGCTTGGATTCGTAACTCATCTCAGTCTCATCTCTAGTCTCGAAAGGTGAGAAATCACTCATGATTAATGTTCTTATATTTATTAAATTTGATTTCAATTGAAACGACAATTGAAATATGATGATGTTAGGTATTTAAATTGTTATATATATGCCATTATCTGTATCTGTTCACCTATGACATCTGACACCATTATCTGTTATTTATCAATGATGATATATGCCTGTTACTGATTGTTATATTATTGTCATATCTGTTATCACTCTGCAAGTTCCCTGTTAGTATAGAACTCACTATGGGTTGAAATGATACATAGCCGAATGATCTGTAGAATAGGAGGAAATCGTTATGGGTTGAAATGATAAACCCAAGCGATTTTCATTGAATTGAATTTGGGATTGCGGGTTGAAAAGATATATACCCGTATATATTTAAATTGCGGATTGAAATGATAAATATCTGTATCACTTGACCATAGGATAGAAAATTATATACAGACGCCTTTGGTCTATATATAAATATTTTTAAAATGATTTCTATGGTTTTGAAAAGATATATATGGTTTTAATAAACATTGATTTTAAAGATTTATTAAAGTTTATTTAATAAAGTTGATATATAATATGTTAAGTATTTATTTAATATATATATATATTTTTTTTCAAATATGGAGTTTATGATGATTCGGGTTGAAAAGATAAATTTGAAATTTGATTTGGAATTATATTTACTTAAGAATTTTACTTAAATAAGTTTGATTTGAAATTTATTAAATTTGAAATTTTAAAGATATGTTTTATAACTTGAATTTGATTAAAAGTAACTTAAATGAATATTTCAAACTTATATAAATTTAAATGGGATATTTTGTTTTAAATTTGTAAATTGAAGTTGTATTTAGATGTTATTGAAATGATTAAGTAAATATTTCAAAACTAAATAATAGTAAAGTGAATTTGATATATATATATATATATGAAATTATCGAATTTAGTTTTGATATGTTGAATATTTAAAGCTTTCAAATATATTGAAATTGAAATGGTTTATTTATGGTTCAAATCGGTATTTGAAATCGATATAATTTGAAATGATTAATTGAATTGAAATGGAAATTTATGAATTGAGATTGAATTAAAATTGAATTTTGAATTCGAGTTGATTTGAATTGATTTTGAAATTTGAGGAAGCTATTTTATTATATAAAGTATTTTTAAATTATATTTAAAACTATTTATATATGTTACTTTATAAATTTATTTCATATAAATTATTTTAATATAAATTATTTTTAATAACCTATTTCAAATTATAACTATTTTTATATAAACTATTTTAAATTATAAACTATTTTATTATATATACTATTATTTATATTTAAATGGTTAAGTGGGAAGTGTTATGATTCCAAAGCATTATGATTTATAAATTTTGATTTCCAAAGTATTATGATTTCCAAAGTGTTTGATTTAGAAAGTGTTATAACTTTGAAGTACTAAGATTTTTTAAATGGATATATTTGAGATGGATATATTTGAAATGGCAATGATATTTTGGTTTTGAAATATAAACTATTTTGAAAGTTTATTGAATGACCAATCGGTGTAATAATTACGTGGTTATTAAAGAGTCTGGGATCGGTTTGGGACATACTCTCTGTCTAAACCGAAAACCACTTCAATAACTATTATACGTAGAGTGTGATCCAGAATGAAGTGGTTGGAATGATGACGTTGCTGGATTTGAAGAAAGAGAATGATAATGGATGACCTTGACACTTGTGTCAAATTTGAAATGACTTAAACAGGAGCCGTGCCGGGCTAGTGAGGTTAGCTACCGCTAGCGAACACACTTCTTCGTAAACTACTCATTACTTATTTTTGATTGGTGCACACCCTTGAATTGAGAGTGTTGTTTCGCGGTGTTGCGATCGTTGCGGCGATGCATTCTCACCAGTCCGGATCAGGCAAACGGTAGTTTCACTACCTTGGGTATTGCCTCATGTGCCTTGTCATACTCGTATCCCTATGCACGACCACTACGATTTGTTTCGTGTTATACCTATGGAGTACTCCCTAATAGCCCACTAGTTTACGGTGGAGTTTACAGTGCTGTATAGACTATGATGCTTATATAAAATGTGTTAAGGGGGATAATGGTAATGCCTTAACGCTATTTTGATACTTTATATTACTGATAGGCATTATCTACTTAGCATACACTACTATATATAAATAGTTTAACGGATCCTTAGAGGATGGTTATCCCAAACATCCTTTGAGTTACTTGTATTTTCAGTTGTTATTTCACTTGAGTTGGATTTATTGATATAAGAATGTTAATCCTGACTCGAGTGTTTTGTGTTTTGCTTTACGCTCGGGTCAGACTGAGTGTACCAGTATTCGAGACTCACCTTTGGAGTTGGAGCTTCGCTTGGAGATCCAGCTATCTGTCCAACTTTCAGATTTTCAGTTGATTCCAGTGATGTATTCTGATCTTGTATTTGACTATTGTATTCAGGACTTCTGTTGTATCTTGTTTAACTCTGTTATATATATATATATATAGTAGCTTCATGAACTACTATTCTTTTGTTTCCGCTGCATTATTGTTATATTACTTTGTGTCTGTGATTCTGTGATTACTTATTTACTGTATATGCTGAGTTTTGCCAAATTTAAATTAACAATCTGATATTTTGAGCAATTCAAATCTGACATGTATGGATGCGAATGGCTGAAAATACCGGGTCGTTACAGTTGGTATCGGAGCTCTGGTTTTAGGCAAAACTTGGTATATGTAGTAAATTTGATTACAGAATCGCTTTCGTTTGAGCTTGAATCTCTCCTCTTTGAATCGGTTTCCTTTGAATTTCTGGAACTCCCCTATTCGTTCTGAAATCCACTCTTGTTTTTCCGTATCCAAATTCTCCTTGATTCCGGAGCAACCCATAGCCCTACCGAATGATTGTAAACGGGTGAAACTCCTTTACAACAGCATTGATTCACCAGAGATTTCTATATCCTCGGTTTACGATGCTGCTATCTTTTGCTATACCCGAATTCTATCTCTGGAGATCGAATGTCGATCTGCTCCAGAATTTTACCTCGATCTTATTTTGAAGTCACGGTTGATTCGGTTAAGATTGACCGTGATTTATATAAATCTATCCATTCTTTTTCTCTCTCTGGAATCTATTTATCTCCCTATCGAGTTTATCTTCTAGTTGAACTCTTTTGTTTAGGATTCCTCTAAATTTGAATCTCTACCCCTATCTTTGATTTGAAATCCATTCTGGGATCATCGAGTGAGGGAGTGTATTTGTAATAATATAAAATTGTTTTATATATTGTGTGGTTTGAGTTGTTGATGTTGATTTGGGTTTTCGATCGATTCGTCTGATCAGCGGTATCGTTAGGAATTCCAAAACACTTGAACAGAGCAAACTGACACAATATTGTTTTCAAATCTGGTAAATGAAATAAATTTGTATGATTATATTATACATATATATAAGTGAATTTTCTAGAATTTAATAAGTTAATTAAATTGGTTGTTTGAAATGATAATATTTGATTATCATTTATTGTTCTCTAAATGAATTTATAAACATGGTTTATAAATTGATTAGGAATTTGAAATGAATTTAATTCAGGAATTTGAGAATTTAATTTCTGATGATTTCGAACTTTGGTTTTATATTTTAAAGTGTATATTATTGAAGGTATTTTCGAATAGAAACCGTTTTAAAGAATTTTTAAATGTTTAAATCAGCACTCTTCTCTTTTGTCACTGGAAAATAATTTCGGTGATGGCGGCCGCATCATCGACATTCATTTTCGAGTTTCGAACTGAAGAGACCATCCTGTAGCTTTGCTACGGTTTTGTTTTGGAAAAATATTTTGATTTGAATTTCTTATGTATGACTTGATTTATATATATATGGGTATATTATTTTAAATTCAAATTGATTTAATATATATAGTATGTACATAATTATCTCTAATGGGTTTGAAATTAAACGGAAATTTAATTCTTAAAATTATGTTAAAGGATGTTTTCAATTATAAATAAAGCTAAATTTTGAATAAGTATTTAAACTTGAAATAATTGAATTGGAAAATTTTTTTTACTTGTATAATACCCAATTTCATTTTAATATAACTTACCTAAATGATTAAGAAAAAAAATGTAATTGGATAATATACAATATAAGATGATTTTATAAATAAAATTTGGGTGTTTATAATAAATGTTATACGCTTGACTTTTAATTATAAAATGTTAATAGAGATAAATAGAATAATAAGTTGATTGAATAGTAAATGAGACAAATTAAATAAAAAATAAATTTGAAAGAAACCTTTGGTATCAAATATTAATAAATTGAAATAAAATCAGCTTAATGAAATACCTTGAATTTAAAATCAATTGTTGAATAAAATATGATTATAATAAATGATTTTTCAAATTTATGATTTTTTGAAAATTGTTAATAGAGGATAATTGGATAATAAGATAATGAATAAATGAGATAAATTAAATAAATTTTGTTTTGAAGGAATTAATAAATTTGAAACTAAATCAATTGAATGAATATCTTTAATTTAAAATTTTAATATTGAATATTAATTAATTTAAATTGAAATTTATATGGTTTGAATTAATTGTTTTATTTTGTTTTCAATCTATTTTCTTTCTGGTTGTTTCTATTCTTCTACCTCGTTCCTTTTCGGGGACGAAAAGCTTTGAGTAGGGGAGAGTGTAATGAGCCGTAAATTTTTAATAATTTTTATTTGTTTTAATAATATATTTAATTGAATTTTTGTGAAATTTTAAATAATAAAATTTTGAAATAAAAATTTGATATTTGGAATACCTATATTTAAATATAGAAGATGGTAAATTTTCGTCTGATTTTATGAAAGTTTATTTCATTGTGAAATTCTATTAAATTCAAGTCAGTTAATAATTGTTGATAATAAAATATTTTCCAAACCTGAATATTTTTACATAGAAAAATTCTAATTCATCTTCTGACTAAGACGTCATTTTTCGTTTTACCAAATTCGGACTTCTTTAGCTCCGTCGATCTTATTTTTCTGCGTTTTTGCTGCATTTTCCGCTAGTAGAAAATTTGAATTTTTATAATTCAATCATACCACTGATATCTGTATACCATTTTGATCGTCTCGTCATGCTGATCTCTGTGATATATTCAATTCTGCGTTTTGGTGTCCAGTACATAGCAGAAACCATGAAACGATCAACCGTATCGGTTCCGTTTTAAACCTTTTGTCTTCCCAAGACCTTTCATTGATATACCGTGAATCGAATAGCCATCATCAATAAATATTTTTGCATTTATTTCCTGAAGCTCAATAGTCCCGACCACTGTCATTCCCTATGTCAATTCATTTCTTTCTAGATCCGGTTTCGTTTGAGTAAATATTTTATTTTCAAAAGTTGTATATTGTCACTTTGTTGTGAACGGCTCATCTCCTCTCTTCTAACCTGCTCTGCTATGGCCGCATCACCTCTTCCATATTCAACAGCTACCTATCGAAGCCTAGCCTTCCGTCCATTTTCCTTGCCACCTCGTCCACAAGTGCCGACCACCCTTCCAGGGCACAGAATCCCTCAACCCAATGTCGACGCCGAACCCGACCCTCAACTTTCCTATCTCCCTCATTCGCCATGTCTGCATTCCTCCCCTCTTCCCACGGCAAACCTCACCCACATCCATCTCGCCTTCCTTCCACCAACTCTCGCGTCTCCTCCCCTGGCAGCTTCGGCTTCACCTTCAACCATGCTTGAACACACATCCCCATTCTAGGCCGAGTTAGCTTCCTAGGCGAGCACTATCTCCAGCGACCAACCTATCACTCCGAGCCCTCAACTTCTTCTCTAAATTAGGTATTTATATATTTATGCTATAGTTTTATTTATGGGTTTGATTTATATAAATTTATTATTATATATATTTTAACTTATATACATTTGATCTATTAGTTTATGGTAAGATGTATTAGCTTATAAATATATATAATCTGTTTAGAGATATCGTTTTATAAAATACTGATTTGTTGATTTATATGTAAATATAATATATGTAAATTTTGTGTATAGTTTATACATTCTGGTTGCTTGCTTTTATTGTATATATAATATAAAAGTGAGATATAATGTCGCTTGTAAATATAGGCATGTATTGCCTGAAAGGTTTTACTTATAGCAGTTATATATACTTGTATGTCATATATATGTTCGAAATGTTACTGGTTTGCTTTTATGTGTATATATTTATTTATAACAATGATCTTTGAAAGTATGGGTTAATATAAAAATATATAAAGTGAAGACAGGTATCATATGCGTGTGCAGTTATAACTTACAGTCTATTTTACTATTGAGAATATTATATATATATATTGTGTTATAAAGCCTGACCAGTCTTATCATATATATTATAAAATGTCGTAGCCTGCTTGAGTCTACTGGGTAGTTAAACATTATACATAGTAGAGTTTTCTTTCTTATAAATCGACCATATATATATATATATCTAGATAGTAGTTTGGTCAGTCGATTTTACTTGTTCCTCTTTATATAAATATCGATATTTTTCATACAATATATAAACTGTAAAGTTGGGTATTATACAAAACTAATTGTTGTATATATTTGGGTATGTTATTATTTATATATATATATATATACTTGTATTTTGATAAATATAGTTGTATAATATAACCTGATGACAACTGATTTCTTTTGCTGTTTTAGATATATCCATATGTCTATATATATAATATTGTATATGACAGTTTTGTTTCGTATATTATTAAAACGTATACATTTTGTATACGAATTATATTTATGTTGTATATATATATAATTATACACGAGTTGGTTTACAAAAATATATATATTTGTGTTAAGTTATATATATATGGGTTCGAGTTGAGTCTGTTATTTCGCAATATATTTTTATGTCCTTTTTTTTGTTCGAAAGAGAATGTGTTTAAAGTTTTGCTTCTAATTTAATGAAAATTTATGCATCTTGGGTTGCGTCTGTTTACATGTTTTGGATTGTATTGGTCTTATATATCGGAGTATTATATTTATATGGTTAATATGTAATGGTTATAAAGGTTTGCTTTATATCTATCTGTTTTGATCTGAGTGTTGTGAGGTATGCTTTATACAGAGAGTATTATTATAATATAGATACAAGAGTAGTTTACATTTTTTTTATTGGACTGTTCTCATGATACTGATTTTATAGTAAGGGTATAGAGGTTTGTATATTTATTTTACTTGCTTTCGTAAAATATTTAATATATAAAGTTGTTAATATGTATATATACAAATGTGTTGAAATATATATATATATATATTCTTATTAAATATTGAATCCTAATGGATATGTTTGATTTTTCTTAAAGCCGTCGAATTTATGTCTATATTACAATAAGTACGTTCATATTAATTTCATAATAGATATTGAAATTTTTTTTATATTATGTATGTATGTCTATATAAGAGTTTGTGTATATATTAATTATATTGATTTTTCAGTGAATATTGAAATATAGTTAAATATATAGTTATATACAAGTTCACTTATATCTTATCTCTATCGATTCGGTTCTGATTTGATTTTTTTGTCAATTCCTTATCCATCAGCTTGTCCGTCGAATCCGTATCCATCTTGCTTTGATTTGGAATTCGTGATTGGATTCGTAACTCATCTCAGTCTCATCTCTAGCCTCGAAAGGTGAGCAATCACTCACGATTAATGTTCTTATATTTATTAAATTTGACATCTAACACCATTATCTGTTATTTATCACTGATGATATACGCATGTTACTGATTGTTATATTATTGTCATATCTGTAATCACTCTGCAAGTTCCCTGTTAGTATAGAACTCACTATGGGTTGAAATGATACATACCCGAACGATCTGTAGAATAGGAGGAAATCGTTATGGGTTGAAATGATAAACCCAAGCGATTTTCATTGAATTGAATTTGGGATTGCGGGTTGAAAAGATATATACCCGTATATATTTAAATTGCGGATTGAAATGATAAATATCCGTATCACTTGACCATAGGATAGAAAATTATATACAGACACCGTTGGTCTATATGTAAATATTTTTAAAATGATTTCTATGGTTTTGAAAATATATATATGGTTTTAATAAACATTGATTTTAAAGATTTATTAAAGTTGATTTAATAAAGTTGATATATAATATGTTAAGTATTTATTTAATAAATATATATATATATATATATTCAAATATGGAGTTTATGATGATTCGGGTTGAAAAGATAAATTTGAAATTTGATTTGGAATTATATTTATTTAAGAATTTTACTTAAATAAGTTTGATTTGAAATTTATTAAATTTGAAATTTTAAAGATATGTTTTATAACTTGAATTTGATTAAAAGTAACTTAAATGAATATTTCAAACTTATATAAATTTAAATGGGATATTTTGTTTTAAATTTGTAAATTGAAGTTGTATTTAGATGTTATTGAAATGATTAAGTAAATATTTCAAAACTAAATAATAGTAAAGTGAATTTGATATATATATATATATGAAATTATCGAATTTAGTTTTGAAATGTTGAATATTTAAAGCTTTGAAATATATTGAAATTGAAATGGTTTATTTATGGTTCAAATCGGTATTTGAAATCGATATAATTAGAAATGATTAATTGAATTGAAATGGAAATTTATGAATTGAGATTGAATTAAAATTGAATTTTGAATTCGAGTTGATTTGAATTGATTTTGAAATTTAAGGAAGCTATTTTATTATATAAAGTATTTTTAAATTATATTTAGAACTATTTATATATGTTACTTTATAAATTTATTTCATATAAATTATTTTAATATAAATTATTTTTAATATAAACTATTTCAAATTATAACTATTTTTATATAAACTATTTTAAATTACAAACTATTTTATTATATATACTATTATTTATATTTAAATGGTTAAGTGGGAAGTGTTATGATTCCAAAGCATTATGATTTCTAAATTTTGATTTCCAAAGTATTATGATTTCTAAAGTGTTTGATTTAGAAAGTGTTATAACTTTGAAGTACTAAGATTTTGTAAATGGATATATTTGAGATGGATATATTTGAAATGGCAATGATATTTTGGTTTTGAAATATAAACTATTTTGAAAGTTTATTGAATGACCAATCGGTGTAATAATTACGTAGTTGTTAAAGAGTCCGGGATCGGTTTGGGACATACTCTCTATCTAAACCGAAAACCACTTTAATAACTATTATACGAGGAGTGTGATCCAGAATGAAGTGGTTGGAATGATGACGTTGCTTGATTTGAAGAAAGAGAACGATAATGGATGACCTTGACACTTGTGTCAAATTTGAAATGACTTAAACAGGAGCCATGTCGGGCCAGTGAGGTTAGCTACCTCTAGCGAACACACTTCTTCGTAAACTACTCATTACTTGTTTTGATTGGTGTGCACCCTTGAATTGGGAGTGTTGTTTTGCGGTGTTGCGATCGTTGCGGCAATGCGTTCTCACCAGTCCGGATCAGGCAAAAGGTAGTTTCACTACCTTGGGTATTTCCTCATGTCCTTGTCATACTCATATCCCTATGCGCGACCACTACGATTTGTTTCGTGTTATACCTATGGAGTACTCCCTAATAGCCCACTAGTTTACGGTGGAGTTTACAGTGCTGTATAGACTATGATGCTTATATAAAATGTGTTAAGGGGGATAATGGTAACAACGCCTTAATGCTATTTTGATACTTTATATTACTGATAGGCATTATCTACTTAGCGTACACTACTATATATAAATAGTTTAACGGATCCTTAGAGGATGGTTATCCCAAACATCCTTTGAGTTACTTGTATTTTCAGTTGTTATTTCACTTGAGTTGGATTTATTGATATAAGAATGTTAATTCTGACTCGAGTGTTTAGTGTTTTGCTTTACGCTCGGGTCAGACTGAGTGTACCAGTATTCGAGACTCACCTTTGGAATTGGAGCTTCGCTTGGAGATCCAGCTATCTGTCCAGCTTTCAGATTTTCAGTTGATTCCAGTGATGTATTCTGATCTTGTATTTGACTATTATATTCGAGACTTCTGTTGTATCTTGTTTAACTCTGTTATATATATATATAGTAGCTTCATGAACTACTATTCTTTTGTTTCCACTGCATTATTGTTATATTACTCTGTGTCTGTGATTCTGTGATTACTTATTTACTGTATATGCTGAGTTTTGCCAAATTTAAATTAACAATATGATTTTTTGAGCAATTCAAATCCGACATGTATGGATTCAAATGGCTGAAAATACCAGGTCGCTACAAGGAGCTTGTTTATCCAATTCAGAAATTTTAGAAAGGTTGAACTGAGAGAGGCATGAAAAGGAAGGAGTTGGAATGTCTTGATTGGCAAGCAAACTATGATAGAAAGAGAGGAATGCAATGTTAATTTTTTCAGGGGTATTGCAGAGGGTAAGCAAGAATCACGAATAGATGATATGTTATTGTTGTATTGCTTAATTTTCCAAGAGTTAATAAGTGAGCAGAGTTCTTATCACCATGAAGAAACTAGATATCTTTTGATTTTTGTATAGACATTTTGGCTTCTTCAATTAATGCTTTTTAGAGAGAAATTTTAAGGGGATGCTCCTGATCAATCAAACAGCTATTTAGAGAGGAAGGTTGAAGGGAAGTTTGGATTACATGAAGTTGAACCCTAATATCAGCAGACATTTTAGCGCCATTACCATATATACTTTTAGCCCAATTCTTCAAACCTACCTTTAGAATTTAAAGTATAACCTATAAAACATGCATAGGATTTCCAAATATTTTAGTGTTCCATTTAGCAATAACAGGGTTAAAAAATCTGGAAGATCAGTCCAGTTGTTAAAAAATGAAAATGAGGAAGGACTCCTTATAGCAACTCTTCCCCAGTCCAAGATGATTGTGAATGGTCAGAAAGGGAAGAAGGAGGAAATGTAGCAGCAAGGGTAGGCCAAGAGAGAATGGACTGAATGTTATGGTAAGCCATATCCGATCTGCAAAAAAAATTTGGTTCTTGAATGGCTACAATTATTCCAGATGAAAAAACATCCTGAGGATTTAATTGGGAGAAGTTCAGCCTTATGGATGGTGTTGTTTAATGGTTTAGTGGAATGGATGGAGAGGGGAACACCACCTTGCTTATCATCAGTAAATTGCATGCAATTCCAATCACCCAAGCACAGCCAAGGAGAATTTAAATAGAGTAAGCCAGGAATAAGGTCTAACATTACCTGCCTATGCTCCTTATTATTTTCAGCATAAACACAAGTTAAATTAAAAGTTTGATTTGAGGGATGGTGAGTTACAATGGAGTGAATGAATTATCTATGGACAAGGATACCAGAAATGGAAAAGAAAGAGGGGTTCCATAACATGCGAAGTCTACCATAAGGTGCTTGAGATAGGTTATAGAGAATGGACCAAAAAGGGTTGATAAAATTTGAGGCTTTAAAGGTTAAATCATGGTTGAGCTTGGATTCAGCAACCACTAACAATTACAAGGAGTGTGATTTGATGAGGTATTTTAGCTCTAGTTGTTTTTCAATTTAATGGGCACCCCTAATGTTCCAAAAAGCAATGTTGTGTATCATTAAACAATGTTGGATTTTGATCTGGTAGTAATACCAGATGGAAGTAGAAGGAGACCATCATGTTGAAGGGGACATGTTTGATCAGAAGGAAAGTTTCTAAATCAGTATTAATTGCAGAGTTGGTAATTTTCTTTGGTCTACCTCTTTTCTTTTGAGAATCGGTAGGTAAGGATGAAGAGGTTGATGTTTCAGGTGTTTCAGATTGAATAATCCCTAAAGGAGGTGTTACGTTTATATAAGGATTGATAATTGAGAGAGGACTGTCAGAAGAGAGATTTGCATTAATGTCAAAATGGGAGGAAATTGATGAAGAAGAGGGTAATGATTGAGAATGGTGCACAGCAGAATTATCATCAAAAAGAGGTGAGGTGAGAGAGTGATTTGCACAAGTGAAAGTTGAAGTGATAAGAGGATCATTAGTGAAAATGGGGATGTTTGAAATAAGAGAAGAGGTTGCGATAGCATTTGAGGAGGGTTTGCATGAACACCAAAAGGTGTATATGCATGAATATGTGCATTTGCATGGGCATTAACTATATCATAAGATGTGCCTTTGCATGAGCATTAACTTCAACAATAGGACTGAAAGAAGCTATAGGAGGAATAATAATTTCATTATTTGAAGATTGGGTGGCAATTGAGATATGAGATAGTGAGGGGTTATCATTTGAAATTTCTTTAGAATTTGCATGTGCACAAGGAATAGACCATGAAGTTGCACTTGCATGTGCACTTACTTTTGCATGAGCATTTAAATCTGTTCCTGTGTCAACATGACCAAGTTCAATCACATCTTCATCAGAGCCTAAAATTTCTCTTTCTTGTATTGAACTTAACATCTTAAAGTTATTTTTATGAACATCAATACTACAATTATTGCTTTGACTATCATTGCAATTATCTGACAAAACTTCAATACCGGATTTCTTTGGATTAGCAATAACTTCTGCTGAGAGACCAGAACCAGCTTTCCTCCATTTCTTTTGTTGCAAATTGTTCTTCTTACTGACCACTTGCCTTTTGTTGTTGAAAATAACAAAGTCTTTTGGATTATCATTTGAATCGACATTATTCAACACTTCAATCTTCTCCTTGCCATTTAAATTAGTGGGTTTATTCTTTGAAGAATCACCCTCATTCAGATTATGTTCACCTTCATCATTATACAACGCTTCAACATTAGCCATCTCACAACTTTTGGTAGAATGACCAAAATTCCACAGTTATAAATCAAAGGCCTCCAAGAGTATTCAACGGTCACTGTGTCACAATTATCATCACCAACTCATAAGAAATCAGGAAGTTCCTTGGCAGGTGTGATTTCAACCAAACATTTTGCATACTCAAACCTTTTTATTTTCTCTGTATTTTCATCAAAGCACACCAGTTTCCCAATTGACAGGATAGCCAGTTGATCCCTATAGGAGTCCAAGCCATAAGGGGAATTCTGTATAAATGAATCCATATAGGAACTAGCTTAATTATCGATTGAGCAGACCCAAAACAAGGGTTCCAGGAAATAACAATGAACATTTGACCTCTAATAAAAGTAGGATCCATTTTCATCACTTTCAACTTGTCTTCTTCACATGAAAACTTAAAATAGAAATTTTGTTTATAAGAAAGCATGGAGTCTCCCTTTAAGTTTCCAGTGTTTGTCCAGATGGCCTGCCACTGCCATGTAGTTAATAATATCACCCAAAAATAATCCCACTAAGTATTCTGACCATGTATTAATGCCCTCAGTGACAACCTTATGAGGAGGCATCAAAGGAGAGAACAAGAGTAGCTCAAAATGACGAGGAATGTAGGTTCCAGCATTCTTTGGTTTGCCTTTGAAAAGCGATGACCACTGAAGAGGAGGAGAAGAAAGGATCGGAGAAGAAGGAGGAATAGAAGGAAGAGGGGGAAGAGAAGAGAAGGAAGGAGGGACCACCGCATGAATGGAGAAGGATCATGAGGGAGAGGAGGAGGAGGCGAGGATGGAATAGTCTGAGGGATGGAAGGGACATGCGGTATGGAAGGTTCAGAAGAAAGTACGAGAGGAGAAAGGACGAAGGGAATGGTTGCCATTATGTTTTATATGATTAATTAATATTTATTATTAAATGTTAGTAATTAAATTTTATTTTATTTAAATTGAATGCCACTAATATTTAATAAAGTACATTTATAAAAGTTATATACATACATATCGATAAATATTTATTTAAATTAATTAATTACTAAGTGGATTTGGAAATTTTAAAGTCTTTTCTAGGCACTTTATTTAGCTAGCCATATATGTATAGAAAGGGGATTTGATTTGATTTGATCTGATTGAGATTTAATGAGAAAAAAAAGTGTGAAGATTTTAAGGGAGGAATTGGGAAGGTTTTAATGTTTTCTTTGAAAACAAAATCTTTTTCATTTCATTGATTAATCTTTCTGCAGACAAATCATTTTTCCTCTCTCTCCCTCTTCTATTTCAGCCAAATAAAGGCCTCTAAGGCTTAAAAAATTGCAAAATCAAATCAAAATAAAATTAAAACAAATGTGGTTTATACCTCTTGATATCTGCGAAATCGGGAGGTTGATTTATGGATCTAGGAGCTATCTCATCATTCAAGGTGCATTCTCTTGGTTACAACTCAAGGTAATAATTCTAATTTCATTTATTCGTCATTCACCTTGTTCATATGAATTTGATTCGTCACATATCTCATCTCATTTATATATATTTTTATTTCATAGATTAGATTCTCCATTTTCTTCATCTTAATTAATGGCATATGTTCACTGTGTTATTTATTTTGAATTCATTTTAAGATATACTTTGATTGTTTACATGTTCATCTTGTCATCTTTGAATCTATTCCATATGATTTCATATTTAATTAACTGATTCGCATTTTTTATATAGTTTATATATAAAAACCTTTGCAGCAAATACATATGTGCATGCTTTGTCCCATCTTCTTTGTTATTGTTTTAATTATGTTGGTCAAAATAATACTTTTTATTAAATTATAATTTTTGATTAATGATATAACTATATTAATGATTACATATACAAATACGAATAAACTGCATATGCTTTCAATTTGAAATCACTTTGGAAATTAGTACATATGTTTTGTGTTTGTTGTTTTGAATACAATCTTTTGCTTATCACATATTTGAAAGTTGTTTAGAAAAATAATGAAAATTATTACATAACTATAAGTGCACTTTTGTGCAAAATATCACCAATCTTGTGATTTCCTTTTAAACTGAAGTTATACTTCATTTTGTTACTTTAATTTTCAAAGTACGTATTAGATTTTATAAATTTTATACATATACATGTAATTTTATGTTCGAAACATAATTTACAATGTTTGATATATGTGTGTACCAATTTAACTTAAGATTTATAAAATGGACTTTTGAATAAAATCATAATATTAATCTTAAATCCTTCCTAACCTTGAGACCAAATTTAAAATTGTTGTTTTTAATTTCAACATATATTAAATAATGAAACTTAATTTTCACATATTCATATGTATGTATATGTACATGTATATAAGTTCTATTACATATATGTATTTTAAATAAAAACGTGGACAACAAAGACACATATAAAGGAAACATTAACTATACACATTTCTTATATATTGCACTCACACAACATACACTGCTGGTATATTTGAATTTACTCACACTTTATGCTATGTTTAAATTGATCACCAATAACATTTAATAAATCATTAATCTAATCAAAGAAAAAAATGAAAGGTTTCCTTCTCCACATAAAACTATATCTCCCCACAATTGATTGCATAAGTTTTAGATAAAGAAATGAAAGGTTTTCTTCTCTAAATCAACTTTAATAAATAACTGTTACACACATGGGTGTATTTGATACACTCATACATTTAAATTTACATCAAATTCAAACCCTTTTAAACTAATTAAATAAAATAAGGATTTCATGTAAATTATATTTTAGATTGGATTTAAAATCTTTTTAGACTTCATAAGCCCTACATATCCAAAATAGAATTTTTTTGAAATTTACCTTTTTCACCCGCTTCCGAATTGTCCGATACCAACAGACATACCCTTAACTCTTTCATTGGCCAGTTAATTGGAAAAAACTTCCAGTCAACTCCGAGCATAGAAGTGTGCTCGGGTCCACTTTGACATAAAGCGGTCGAGTGGGATAAACTTCCGGATGACTAGAAGGGTTTCCAGTCGACTGAAAGCTTATTCTAGTCAAGAGAACCGTGTAATATCGTCACTCATGATTTTCTATTTGATCTAGTTGTTGTTGATCAATAGGAAACTATTGTACGAGTCATTCCATAGTTATCCATAACTATCAGTACGTGAACCCTTAGTGCCCCCAATAGCCATGAGTAATACACCACCCAATATTTAGAGAAGTTACATATTTTGGTCTCAACAGATGCATCGATATTTTTTTCTCGAAACATCTTGACCATGAATATTTTAAATAATATGTTCTTTTATATTATGATAATTTTCTCATGATTACAACTTCTTGTAATTATTATTACATAATATATCATTTACCGATTTTCTGTTTTAATATACTTTAAATTAATTAATTATATTATCTATATAACAAAGTATATAATAGAAATAAAATACCGTTTTACGAAGAAATTTGATTATAGAGTTAGATATATGTAACAAATAACATAATGCACCTAGGACATATCCTTAACTTTCTTATTGACAAGTCTAGTATAAAAAAACTTTCGATCGACTTCGAGCACAGAAGTATGTTCGAGTCCACTTTTGACATAAAACAATCGAGTGGAATAAACTTCTCGATGACAGGAAAGGTTTCCAGTCGACTAGAAGCTTATTCCAGTCGATTGGAGTTGATCCCCTCCCTCCTTTTCTTCTTTGCTTTGCATCTTCTGCAACTCCAAGCGGTGCATTTTTACTTCGATCTATATCGTATAACCAATCCCAACAGAGTTTGTACTGCTCGATACATAATAGGTTTATAACAATGATTCTATTGAAGTATATATTATATGGCACATTCGATAAAATAACTTATATGAATGCATGAAGATATTGTCTACTTCAACAGGGCTGTCGACTAGTCTCAAAGGTGATTTCATGAAATTAAGATACGACTATAATGGCAATATACGAGCAATATATGTGCTGCTATAAGATATTATCCTAAAAATTGAAATGAGTGTGTTAAACATATCCGGTATGTTATAACTTGATGGTTCAATACTTAGACAACCACCCTGACATGATATCCTTTGATGAACCATTACTATGTTTAGATTGAAGTTCACAAAACATCTATGTACGAGTTTTCTTAGTTATTTGATGAAGGAAATTTTGTATTAAAACTTGATGCAGAATTATTAGGTAAAAACTAATGTAATTATTTATAATTTATTTATTATAATTTTAGGTATTGTTTTTGTTTGGAGAAAAGAGGGGTAGAAGTGAACGAGAAAGAAGATGTGCGCGCCTACTTCAATGGACATGTCTGTTCACTAATAGTAACCACTTTTCTAGCCGTTTTTTATATGAATGTTTGTTACTCCTCAATCGCTATCTTTAGTAAACTATAAATGAGGTCTTATTTGACCTTAAATTCATCGGAAAAAATTCAATAGATCTTTACTTATGTACTTGTATCAAAACTTGACGTACGGATACCAACAAAATAAATAAAACCATATATTCATCGAAGGATGGTTCGGGATTCATTTCGTCAATATCAACGCATCAATCGGGCGAAAAGATGGAGTTCCTAAACTTCCTTTTTATCTTTAATGGGAACTTACCATCCTCAATGCATTCACTTATTTGATCAAATAACGATCTTACCCAATTCAGAAATTATGAAACCATGGTTCTCACAAATAGATAGGTAAAAATTCTGGATGATTTTACTAGGTCTAGTCTAAAATACTTTTAAGAAACTAGTATAACCGCACGACGGTGGGAAAACCGACCGTTGGATTATATAATTCTAAAAGAAAAATATTTATTGCGAGTCTGTAGCTTTGACAAGTCTGTAGCTTTGACAAGATTGGCAGATAGGTTGATGGCATGGCGACGAAGATGAATAATGAGAAATATAGCGTTTGTAGCAGATGAGTTTAAAAAGAGAAAAGTCGGGAGAAAGTTGGATCTGGAGAAACAGAATTAGATCTGGAGATAGATATTTTGAAGCACAGATGCGAGATAAATTAGGGATTTGAATTTGAATAAAGAGAATTGCAAAGGAAACGTAAAATATCAGAAGAGAGGACACGGTCTAGAGGATAAAATTTGGGGGAGAAGAAAATAGGGGAAAAAATAACAAAACAGGGGAATGTTTTTTTGGCTTTAGGAAAATTGATTTTGCCTAGTAGAAGTAGGCAAACCTCCCTACGGTCGGTTTGATAAAATTATGAAACTATGATTCATTAGTGTCAAATATGGTTCCTCGTGCGGTTTTCTCGAGACTTTTTGCAGGCACAGCACACCGAATTATATTTCAACTTTCTATACTATAGTCATCCAATGCCTCAAGCTTTGCATATATATCCAACCAAAACCCATAATGTCTTAAAGTGCCATCAACCTAGCAAAAAAAAACTGATATACAACGCACCACCTAATGGCAAGGCGGCCCATGAATTAGCCCAGTTTATTCACATGCCAGCTTCTTTTAAATAAATAAATAAATAATAATTAATTAAAAAAAACGAAGATCTGCATGAAGAAGGGTTCATCAGGCATTGGATTGCAAATCTAAAGGTTTAGATTAAATAGGTCATTGGTCCATTATTGCATTAATCATGGAAATAGAAAATGACATTGCAAAGGCTTCATTTGATGGATGAGCCAGCTCTTCAATTTGAGAATGTGATCTTATTCCTACTTGGTGTGCCCCTTTCTGATGCTCAGAGTGCAGCATAAATGTTGTCTTTGTTCATTTTCAGTTATGAAATAATAAACACCGACAAATTACAAGATTTCATTTAAGCTATGAATAAGATTGCATAAAAATACTACATATATCATAGTTGCTAATACACACACTTTAGACTCTTATATCCATATATAAGCATTCATAGTAACCATAACTTATATCCATTATAGCATTCATAGTAACTCATATTACATAAAGTATTATTAAAAGAAATTCAGATACAATATGCATACCGCCAAATAACTAGGTAGTTCACGAATTATCCTGTTAGCTGTAATTAAAATTGCCTCATATCATATTTCTAATGCTCAAAGAGTCAAAGTGCAACATAAATGCTGTCTTCTATTATTTCCAGTCATGAACATATAGTAAAGATAAATTAGGAAAGATATATTTAATTATATAAATAGCTTACATAAAAATTACTGATTCACATATCATACTTGCTAATACACAACACTTAAAACTCATACATCAACAAGTGTTCATGATCTCATATCAAATCTCCACTCAAAGTCTTTGCAAGCATAAGAATTTCATCTAACAGTACTGATGCATGTCAGTATTATAAATCAATGGCATACTCCACTGCTGCTGCCTCATATCATCATCAAAACAAACAAAGTTATCATTCGTTTTGCAATTCAAAATCTCATTCAAAGACTGCAGTCTACTGCTCAGTTCAATCATTTGAGTCCTTAAAACCGAGTTTTCAGCTTCTATGCTTAAGTAGTGTTGCACTGTGTTGTTTATAGCGTTAGCTATCTGTGCATTTTCTTGACTTAACTGATTCTTTTGAGTGTTTAGCTCGTCCAGATGCTTTTGTTTTCTTTCCCTTGATCTTCTTGCCGATTCTCTGTTCGATTGCATTCTTTTTCTTTTTCTCTGATCTATCACTTCTTCCTTTGTTCCAGAAGACATTAGTAGTGTTTGTATAATATAATTATAAGCTTGATAATAAAATTAAGTATATATTGCAATATAGATATATAATATATATTTATAAGTAGTAAGCTAGGTTGAAATTAGTAATGATTATGAAAAAACATAAAACCAGTAGAGGAAAACAACGGAAAAGGACTGGACTAAAGGAGTTCTTCTTCGCCGCAGAGACGAATTTATCATGCAACCGGAAAGAAACAGCTCACTTATGATTGGCAACATCAATTAAGAAAACTAGGATAAAATGATGCTGCATGTGAGTAGCTATGTTAGGTTATGCAAATCGATTGAGATTAACAAAGAAAGATTGTATTTTGATGGCGGAAATCAACTCAGCATGAAAAATATGCAGATGGATTATTTTTCCTTTTTGTATTTAAAAGAGGAAGAGATTGGATTTGGAATTGGGGCTATTCAATTTTTTTATTGAAAAACCTAACTCTAATCGAGGAAGAGGAGATGATCGGGGAAGAAGAGAGAGGAGAAGAGGTTTTGGGATAGGAAAATGGGTGGAATTTATAGAGAAGTATGGGGAAAAGTGTAAAATAAAAATAATAATAAAATAATGAAAAGGAGGAGAGAGAAAGTGGTTAGGTTTGGAATCTCCTGGGTGAGTTAAAGTGATGAGGCATGTGAGGTGCATATAAAATGTTGGGTTTAAAACAAATTAACGTGGGTCCGTTCTTTTGTTTTCTTATTTTGCTTTGAAACATTTGACGTACAAAATGTCGTTTACTACCTCCACTACCGTGATAATTGCACTTTTGTGGTTTTGAAACGGTAGCTGTTTCTTTAATAAACTTCAAATTGCACGTGCAAGGAGAATAAAAGTGGAGAAGGTTCACAAACACCCTGAAAATATCGGAATATATCAATTCCTCATTCGAAAAACATATTCAACAACATACCTCTAAAGTTATTGTTAAATTTTTTTTTGTTTTTCGTTCACAATTTAAGTATGCATATAATCGCAATTTAATTTGAGTAAACATAGAGAAATAATTCAAACATTACTGTTTAAAAATTTGCAGCTTTTAAGTAAATAATTTCTACAAACTGCAATGTTTGAACTATAAAATGCAAAACGCGTTTTCATGTGAATTTACACGTAAGCAATTGCAAATATATAACTATTTATACATTGCAAATATCAACAATTTTAGTGCAAATATCTACGATAAAAACTGAAAATTTTCAGTATATATGCAATAAAACCGGCAAATTTTCAAAAATAATTCAACGTATGTTTCACCCATTATATTTTAGAAGATGGCAAAAGGCAATTTAATTTATAAATAAGATAAGATTTCCTTGCTAATTTTCACATATACATTGTAGAAAACGTATGGCTAACGGTAAAATAATACTGTTTGTGTACATGTTAAGAATAGACTAATATAATTTTGTGAACGATGGAGGTCAAATAAATTTAAATGCACTTCTTAGATGATAGATTGGTAGATAGAAAATATTGGGATAAAATTAAACAATTCAACTAGTAATGCTGAATTGGTAGATCCAAATAATGATATGGTTGAAAATAGTTGCACTTTGCACTAATGGTGTTTTGGTATTGTTATACATGATACAAACTTATGTAAAATACATATTCCTAATGGAAAACAAAAACCACCATAATCCTTCAGTTCCCTTGTATAGCATTTACCTACTTGAGAGGTCTTATAATGTTCGCAAAATGGTGGAAATTAGTGAGATATACATATTCCAATTTAATGCATACTCTTAGTTCGAACCATCAACCAGTTTCGCCAGCCCCGTTGGCTAAATCAAAGTTTATTTGAGACTTTTATAAAGGTAATAAATCCGTAAGTTCATATTAAAACTCTATACATACACATTCAAGAAAAATGTGTAAGAATTTACGCTATAGCTGGCATTCGATCCATTTTAAAATAATGAACATTTTCTATGTTCACTTAACTTTTATCGGCTATAGTGCATTTTTTAGTAAGCAAATGGGGCATTTTGAAAGGGTTGAGTTAGCGAAAAGGAATTGTTTTCTGTGTTACGAAAAGGGTATTTTGAAAGGGGGATGATCATTTTTTGCATGGATGGTTTTTATTTATTTTAAATATCATAGAATGATGGTGATAACTGATATTAAACTAATGCAAATAGTAAATATTAGATTTAAAACACCCGATAAACTGATTTTTCTTAAAATAAAACTGATATATTGCAGACAAAAAATAAAAAAGAAGAAAAGGACAAGTACATAAACAATCGGTCCATACCTTCGAACCACTTACGGTTCCTTCAATAGGATGTTATCCAGAACCAGTTTTATTGTGTAGCCTTTGCCTAACCAACCACTGTTGTCTAAGCGCTTCATATTTGTGACAAACATGATCATCCTTCATCTTTAGTTCTCCTGGGCATTTTCAAGACGATGTTTAGTGCGTTGCTATTTTTTGGGTACTCTTTTGTTGTTACTGTCAACGATCTTATATGTTGAAATCTGGTCCGCACATCCCTACGTGGGGCAACATATGAGTTTGGTCAACACCTTTTAACAAAAGGAACCACTTGTTGTTACATGCGACCAAACTAATATATATATCACTCCATTTTCATTATTTTTCACGATGTGAGACTATTCTTCCTTTTAACATGCATCCATTACCCATACACAATGCGAGACACCTCAACGTTATATGCGTCAGCGGTACATCGAAGAAAATGCGTTGTGGCTATTGCAGACTATATTTTTGGTTCTTTTCATTGTTTTTGCAATATTTTGTTTGGAGTCCGGCAGGTTGGAAGATGGAATAATAGTTCGGTTTAATACGTGGAAGGAGGGAAGTGAGAGGTAAAAAAATAAGGAAGAGTGGCTGTTTGAATTTTTACTGTTGACGTCGTACGCTTTCGACGTTAACGGTTCATTGCCTCCGCGTTAGACGAACTGACATTTTGAACTTTAATCAAGTTATGGTGTCTAACGCATCCTCCACTTTTGACGTCATAGTTAGGCTAAAGTTTTTTGTGAACGCGCCTTAGTCCTTTGCCCTTTGCCCTTTCTAAAGCATGAATACCTTTGAATTAATTACAATCGATAAATGTATCTCTAGATATCTGTAGTTAATTTTTTTTAATTACAATAATTCATTCTACAATGATGTTTATTGGGAAAATATAGCTATCGCGTTGGGTAAAAATTGGGTGTAAATTTTATAATAAAAAAAAAACCTTTGATTTGGGAACAGTCATAATAACCGACTGAAAATCTAATTACAGCTATTGTGGTGGTAGCAACGAGGCAGGAAAAGCTTCTACTTTTAAGGATATCTTTTCAAGTCATGAAGCAACTTTTATAAAATATTTTAGAGAAATGTTCAGAACCCTATGTCGTGCATGTTAAGAAAGCAAAGTAACATCATTTAGTTTTCAAAATCGCAACTTAAAAGAAAAAAAAATTATTGTCAACAGGAAAGCTAGCAACACTCTTTTTTTTGGAAGAGTATGGATATACTTAGTCTTTTCATTGGTTGACATTGGTGGGTCTTACAATACAATCATTAATTTACACGAGTATTATAGCACGTGCTTCGCGCGTGAATTGTTTTTCTTATAATTTGTATATATTTAAATCAGTCAAAAAAATGATTTTTTATTTTCAAATGATATTAAAATTTGTATATTTGTAAAGAAATATTTTGAATTTGTAAAGAAATTTAATTTTAGATTCTATTTTTAGAAGTGTTTTGATTTGTAAAGCATGTTTAATTATTAGATCATTCATTTAAGGGCATTTGAATTTGTAAAAGAATTTTAATATTAGATCTTATTTTAAGTGAGTAGGATTTGATAATATATAAAAGGTCGTTTTTGGTAGTTAATGACCAATAAAGTGTGACACCAAAGCTATTACAATATATATAAACGGTACGGCACGCACTTCGCGTGTGATGATGACACACACTTCGCGCATGAATTGTTTTTTACAAATTATATATGTTTAATTCATTCGAAAAAATATATTTTGTAGAAATATATAGTTATATTTTTGTGTTGAAATGATATGCAGTCAGTTTTAATTTTTCTTTCTAAATTGCAACATCTAATTTTTTTGTTAGTTCGAATTTTTATTTCTATCATTAACTAATAAAAAATGAAATAATTTTTTATTAGTTTGAATTTTTATTTCTGCTATTTAATTAATAAAAAACAACTTTAAAAAATGTTAATTTGGTAGATCATATTTTTAAGTGAAATTAAGATTTTGATAATATCCTACATTTTGAATTGGTAAAGAAAACTTATATGTTTTTTTTTGAGCAAGACGGTTGTGTAGCGTGACACTACACAGCCGATTAAATATCATAATATTAGGTAAATAGCACGATCAACAAGCCTGATCGCTGACCAAAAAATAAAAGGATACAGCAAAACAGCCGCTGCAAGGCAGAGTTATATATACAAAAGGAGCATGGTACAAACTTCAGAAAATTAAAGAGGCAAGAACTGCTTAGCGGTTACTGGTGCCCATGTTGCCAACTAGTAGGAGCTGCCTGTTGATTCAGCTGGTGGAGAACAAGGGAGTGGCAATCTCAGCCTGAACGGCGCCGAGAAACTGGGACCTGATATAGATGAGAAATAGTAAATAATACGTCTACAAGTTCCGACGAAGTTGGATTTGGGCTTGCAGAACACGTGTGCATTTCGCTCGGCCCAAATGCACCAGCTGAATATAGCTACAAAGAGATCTAATTGATGGTTAGGGGGGTTGTTCTGCCAGTGGTCGAAAAACGAGGTGATAGTGGGGATATATCCGAGTATGTGAAAAGTCGTTGCGGCCCAAACCCTGACAGCAAAGTCACATTCAAAGAATAGATGCTGCAAACTTTCTGTTGTGGTGGAGCATAAGGCACAGCTTGGGTCAACTACGATATTGTGACGAAGGAGCCTGTCTCTGGTGTTGATGCGCCCGTGGATGAGGCACCATTGAAGGAAAGCGAAGTGGGGCTGGAGATGGCACTTCCAGAGTCTGGGGAAGTTGAAGAGGCGTCCGAGGTTGTTCAGGTGAGCATAGCAAGAGGCAACGGAGAAGCCGGCTGAGGGGTTAGGGGCCCAGATGAACAAATCTGGCCGGGGATTGAAACGTGTGCTACGGAGGATGGAGGCAGCATGGTGAATCTCGGCTAGGGTGGCAAGGTCGAAGTAGGAAGTCGGGAGAAGATGGTCTGGGCCAGAGATTGAAGAGTCCAAAGTGGTAGCGAGTGCGTTAGCTGAGTGAGGGAAGAGGTTGGGGAGGGTGGAGGAGAGGGGTAATTGGCCATGCCAGGTATCCAACCAGAAGAGGCAATTTGCTCCATTACCCAGGTTGACATGGAAGAGTGGTTTGACACGGGGGAGGGTTGCTAGGACACCTGACCAGAAGGGGGATGGTTTAATTCTGGTGGGGGAGTGGAGGACAAGATGAGGATTGGAGCGGTAGTGGAGTGAGGTAATCCATGATTTCCAGAGGAAGTTGCCGGGTGATAGGAACCTCCAGAGCCATTTGGTGAGAAGGGCGATGTTGAAGTCTTGCAGGTTAACTATTCCAAGGCCTCCGTTGTTGGTGTGCAGATAAGTTGTCCGCCAGTTTACGAGTCTCTTTATTTTACTACCATTCCAAAGGAAGGAGCTTCTGATCGAGTCAATTCTTTTGATTACCCAGGTTGGGAGCTTGTAGAGTGACATCCAGTATGTAGGAATTGCTAATAGTACAGATTTGACAAGGACGAGGCGCCCAGCTGAGGAAAGGGAGTGAGCCTTCCAGGAGTGAAGCCTGTTTTTGATTTTGGTGATGAAGGGGAACCAATCTGATCTATGTAATTTAGTAGGACGGAGGGGAACACCGAGGTATGAGATTGGGAAATGCGCGATTTTGCAGTTAAGCATGCTAGAACAAGTTTGGCCGAGGAGGTCGGAGTTTCCAAGCATGATGATGGAGCTCTTACTAAAGTTGATGGATAGGCCGGAAATGAGCTCAAAAGAGTACATAGCAACTTTGAGGCAGTGTATATGGTTGATCGATGGTGAGGCAAAAAGAATGGTGTCGTCGACGAATTGGAGGTCGGATATGACCAGATTTGAATTGGGGAGCTTGATGCCTTCAAAGATGTTGTTTGAACTTGCTAACTTGATCATACGGTTGAACACATCGGCAACCAGGACGAAGAGTAGAGGAGAAAGTGGGTCTCCTTGTCGCAGTCCATGGGCAGATTTGATTAGCCCCCCCCTTGGACCCGTTAATAGCTATAGAGGACAAACTAGAATTAAGAATACAATGTATTCAGTTGCACCATTTTGCGAGGAAGCCTCTATATTTCATTAGCTCCAAGATGAATTGCCAGTTAACTGTGTCAAAAGCCTTTGAGAAGTCCAGTTTAAGAAGCATACCTGGTGTTGAAGTGTGATGGCAGAAGGAAATGACCTCTTGAGTCGACGCTACGCAGTCCATGATGTTACGGCCGAAGATGAAAGCGGATTGCTCAATTCCAATGAGGGGGGCGATGATGGCCTGAAGGCGGTTGGCTAGAACTTTGGTTATGATTTTGAAGGTGGTGTTCAGGAGACTAATAGGACGGAATGACGAAAGGGAAGTGACACCTGGGGATTTGGGAAGAAGGATGATATTCGCATAATTGAGGCGAGCCACAGATGACGGATCGGCATGAAATTCGGAACACATCTCGATAATGTCGTATTTAATTGTTTCCCAATAGTGCTTGAAGAATAGGGGGCCGAAGCCATCTGGGCCAGGAGCCTTGTCGTCGGACATGCTCTTTAACGCAGCCCAAATTTCTGCTTCTGAGAAAGGGTGGTCTAGAGGAATTGGAGAGTTCTCGGGGTAGAGGAGGTTCCAGTCAATTTGAGGCAGAGGGGGTGGTGTTTTCCTAGGATGTTTCGAAAATAGTCAGAGAACAGTTTAAGGATGTCGGATTAGTCAGTGATAGTGATGCTGTTGTGGGTGATTACGGGGATGAAAGTGGATCTATGCCTGCCGTTAGCAAGGCGGTGGAAATAGGCAGTGTTCTTATCTCCATCCTCAATCCATTTCGCTTTGGAGCGTTGTTTCCAACCTATTTCCTCTTGTAGTGACAATCTGTCCAGGTCGGCTTCCAGCTCCCGCAGGCGAGTTCGATCCGATTCGGCAAGGGGGGAGGATTCTTCGAGAATATTTAGGTCTAAAATCTCATCTTGAATATCGGAGATACGCGAACGAATGGAGCCCCAAACTGACTTGGCCCAGGGTTTGATGATCTTACGGAGAGAACGGAGTTTGGAGACAACTCTGGCAGTGGCTGATTGGATGGGGGATGGCTGAGACCAGATTTCTTTGATGAAGTTATCAAAAGATGGCTCCAGGAGCCAGAGGCGCTCGAATCTGAAGGGTCTGATAGGGCAAGTGGGGGAGCCAGTGTCGAGAAGGAGAGGGCAATGGTCGGAGATAATTGTGGCTAGGCCCGAGACCAGGGAGAGAGGGTATAGATCCTCCCAGGCCGGGTAGAATAGGAAGCGGTCCAATTTGGCTAATGAAGGTTCAGATATGTGGTTAGACCAAGTGAAAAGGCGGTTACAGATGGGTGGATCTATCAGGGAGCAGAGGTTGATGAAATGGTTGAAGGCTTCAGAGTCTTGGGAGAGATTGCCCGAGTTCCTTTCGGATAGGGATCTGGTGGTATTAAAATCACCTCCGACCACCCAAGGGCCATTAATGTGTGAGGCGAAGGTGAGACAGTTCGACCATAGTTCATTTCGATCACGAGTATTTTGTGGGCCATAAATATTGGAGAAGAAGAAGATTGTTCCAGTTTCTAAATGACGAAGGGCTACGTGTAGGGCTGCTGTGTGATAAAAGGTTTGGCAGTGGGACCACACGGATTCATTCCAGGCTGTCATAATGCCTCCACTAGATCCTACAGCATTTAGGTGGGCCCACCCGGTTAGGAAAGGCCCACCAATCTGTCTGAGTGTGTTAGGGGTTGGGTCTGACAGTTTGGATTCTTGCAAGAAGAGAATGTCTACTTTTTGTGGGGTTATTATAAGGCTAACAGAATGTCTTTTACTAGAGTCCCCTAACCCACGAGTGTTCCAGGAAATTAGCTTCATTGGGAAAGCGATAAGCGCTCCGATTCTAGTGCCTGCATGGAGGTGTAGTGTTCTCCACGCAAGTTCACACCCATGCATCGTGGCATTTTCTTATTCAAGCTTTTATTACGAGAGGAAAAAACTACATGTTTAAAGAAACTACCAGGGTGGGATGCTGCTCTGTCCAGTCTGGAGCTACAGCGCACGGCCGTTGGAGTGATTGGCTGAGACCACTAAGCAGCCGTTGGAGTGGTTGGATGAGACCTCTGAACAGACTTCGGACTGGCTGCTTGGTTGTGTTCATCTGGGCCAGGTACGGGGAACAGATGGAGGGGCGAATGGATATCGGCTTGGGGGGCTACATTTTGGAACTGCTTCGGGGGAGAATTGGTATCCATTTGAGGCGGGTGAGGCGGGGGTGCGGCGGCCGAGGAGGTCGGGATCTGCTGGAAGAGCGGGGTTGAGAGGTCTAAATCAGAGAATGGGTCCCACCTATGCTCTTGGACTGGCCATGGGTCCCAGCCCCTTGGGCCCACCACTTCAAACGACTGGTCAAGGTTGTGACCGAGAATCGGTGGGGAACCGAAGAAGATGGGGATGTAGTTCATGACGTCGAATCTGTCATCCGAATCTAAGTCTTCGATCGGGATGTGGCATTCGAATAGGGGAAAGTTTCTTTCGTAGTCTAAACCCAGCAGATGGTTCTTGGGACGTCTGTTTGGGTGCTCGTGCTCCCACCTTTCGATGTTTAAGAGGTATTCTGTGTTGTTAAGGACAGTGACGAAGGATGATGGTGTGTTGATACCACTGAAGAATTGTATTTGAATGTATAGAAATCGATGGTCAAGTTCTGCCCATTCGCAGTCGTCCTGGGCCAGGAATCGACCAACTGGCCTGACTGCTTCAAAGATGGCTTCTGGGTTGAAACGTAGAAGTTCTGGGAAACCCGAAACTCGCGTCCACGATGGTGGGTCTAAGGACGGAGCAGGGCGGTCGAGATCAGACCAAGGCTGAAATTGTATTGTTCCTCCGGCCCTAGAAATGGTCAATCACTGAAGGATTTGGTCTCTGATTGTGTATGTGGGGCAGAAGAAGATGAAGCTGTTGTCAGTATGAAGCCAGAGTGGCCAGTCGATGTGTTGAAAGGTGGAGGAGAGTGCTTGGTGTAGAGAGTCTATAGACCAGGTGCCAGTGATGATATTGGCGATGAGGAGCAATGCTGGATCCGCCATTGAGAATATTTTAGATTTCAAGATTGTGTTGTGGTGTTGCTTCGGGGATTGGGGCAGACTTTGTGTAGCTGTAGGGGAGAGAGAGTGCATCGGGGAGCCAAAGGGTTTCGTTTGAGCAGGGATGGGATGTGACTTTGGGATCCATCGGGCTGAGTTGGGGTTGTCTCTAGTGGGAGATGAATGGACCCTTTTGGTTTTTCGAGCCTGCGTCTGATTGGAAACTTTTTCGGGACAGTGTGTTTGCGGATGCCCAAAAAATCCGCACTTATAGCATATCTTCGCGTCCTGACAAAACTGCGCCACGTGTCTTCGACCTGCACATCGAAGGCAGCGGCTTTCCTACTTCAGGAACTCAACCGGTTGGCAAACGTTTTTGAACAGCGGCAAGGGGTGGCGTCGCTTGATTGGAGGGTTGGGTAGGAGAGGGGAGCGGGGAGCTGAACCCGCCACCTGGGCGTAAGTTTTGGCGATGGGGATCTCGGTACAGAGAGGTTGGTTGGGGACGGGCGGAGGCACTGGGACCGGTGCTGGGATCGGAGGGGGGTTGGGGGCAGCCGAGAAGGTGCGGGGGAGGGATGGGTCTTTCAAGACGGAATTGTATTTGCTGGGGACGAAGGAGATCGGGGGTACAGGATGGGGAATGGAGGACGCCATTAATTTAGGAAGGAAAAGATAAGTTTAGAAAACTTATATGTTAGATCATACTTTTAAGTGATATGAATATTTAATAATATTTATAGGGGCATTTTTGGTAGTTCACGTTGATATCAAAAAAATGTGACATCAAAGATATTACAACTATTATTAAAGCTATAATTTTTCTATAGGACCCACCCATTCTCATCAATTGGAGAACAAGTATAGTCATACTTTCCCTGAAGAAGAGTGTTGCTAGTATTTTCTATTGTCAATATGTGTCCCAAGCTGTACAGTTGAAACACAGCAAAATCCCTACATACAGCGCATATCGTTCTTCGACCATTACACTATTTCAATTTAACGTTATTAAATAGTAGATCCGTTTTAAACGCCGTTATTGTCAACTACACTAGTAAAATCAAGATTTTTTAAGCCCCTGCTTTTGAAACATTAATATATAAAGATTGATTTGGCTAGTTCTCTTTCATATCAAATCTACAAAGTTAATATGTGTCTATACCATTAATAATCAAGCTATTTCGGAATCGATTACAATAAATAATCTGATCAGCTCTCATTCGTAAACACAATGATCTCATATGAATTAATAAATATGTGTCTATACCATCTCATCAGTAATGACCAAACGGGAGACTGATAGCTCTCAACCTACTCCAGGAGCCTTCCTCATACGCTCTCATCACTACTCCTACAGTTTTAGTTACCTCGATGGCCATCATGATTAAATTTCCATGAAAAGCAATACTACGTTATGCGATGATCACCACCTTGTAAATGTCCTTAATGGTAACGGATCGTTAGTCCATGTGACATAAGGATAGTGGTTCTCCGCTATATTCATCAAAAAGATGTCACGGATTCGGAGAGTGGCCTCGCAATTAGGCCGCTAGGATGGATACTAGCCAAATTGTGTCATATAATAAGTGTATAGACACAATAGATAGACACACTTATGGCTCTTAGCCTGCTTACTCTTAGTTCACATCACCATATACATAATACCCCATATACTCGACCCTATTTGAGTGTCGTCTACTTACAAAAAGTAATCGAACAAATATCAACTTAGACGTCCCATACCACGTGGTTTATTTGCTCGTTTACTCAATACACGTAAACTACACTAGCATAATATTCTATACCATAAGTCGAAAGAGTAATCGGAATAATATTATTAAATGTCCCATACCAAACGATATATTAATCTGTTTACTCAAATTCCTCACAATATATAATTTCACACAACATTATTCTGTATAATAGTCCAAAGAATAATCAGAGAAATATCACCAAAAGCCTCATACTAGTAGGTACTATAGCTCAATTTTTTTAGATTTCTCGTTACGCAGAAATAGAAACAATCATCGCACATATATTTGTTTAGAAAGAAATATGTTTATTAATTAAAATGTATTATAATAGTTTGCATTTATATTTTGGATGACATATCATTAATTTTATTCTTAAAAATTATCTTAATATTTTTTATTTTAATATAATTAATAATGATATTAATTGTGAAATATTTTGGAATAGCCTTAGATTTTATTATTTTGGATTTTATAGATTAATTTTCGATACTATTTTTACAATAATTTGTTGGTATATATGGTTTGAAAGAAATCAAAGAGTTTTTAATGATATAAATACTCCCATGGAAATTTTAATTTATAAAATTACCTTGTTTCGTTATAACAGGATTTCAAATCCTAGTTATATATTGGATAATAATATTAAATTCAAAGATTATCTTAAAATAGTAAAACCTCTTATTAATTTAATTAAGGAAAATATAGTCACTAAAAATAGAAATAATATTAATAATACAAATACCCTTCAAATGATGTTATATCTTCAATGGAGATTGGTTAGACTTTAAAAAGTTGTTTTAGAACGTTTTATTCATTTCATAACCTTACATGTTTACTCTATACTTTGGTATGGCTTAGTTTATATTTAGTATGTTTATTTTCTTCTCATGGCATACACACACACACATGAAATTTTTACGTGTGTGTGCCGGTCTAATTATTTTGTTGCATTGTTTGCGGTGTTTAGTTACAATAGCATTTGGACAGTTTAATGGATTTGATACCATTGATGGGTGCATATTTAGGGTTTAGCTTGATTTTTATATTTCAATTCAATTTTGTGTACATTATGGACTTTAGTCATTAAGATTGGGGGAGTTTTATTTAATTTTATTATATAGGAGGTTTTTGCCATCTACGAGGCTTATTAGCAACATAATTTTGCAAGTGTATAATAAAATACATGAGTGGTCTCCTCCTTGAATAGAGGATCGTTCATTTTCCTCAAAAAATATAAAAATGTAATATATTTAATAAAACCCTTTATAAATTTTAAGTAACTAAAATACTTATTTTCCAATCTTTTGTATATCAAAATAAGAATTTTTAATGTTCATAAATAACTTTCGACAATTCATTTCTTTATTTTAAAATCTTAAAGTTATCTTAAAAAACTAATTATTACTCATAAAAACATTTATCAATTTTCTACAATCAAATATGATTTTTATACAAATTTAATAACTCTAAATTAATTCTAACTAAACCAAACTATATATGTATATAAATAAAGGGGCATATATTTCAACACTATTAAATTTTTGATAATCAAAAATCTCTTTTCGAAATTTCTTTGAATCCTTTTTTATTGAATATACACTTTACAAAAGAAATTTCTTTTTGGAAATATTATTACCCGTCATTTAAACTAGTCAAAATTCCATATATTCCAATATAATCGAAAACTCTCTATATTTTATACAAAAGAACATTTATATCCAAAATAATTTCCAATAAATCATTTTACTTTCCAACCACTTTTATTTATTTATAAATATTTTTCGAATTTAATTTTAAAATCCCATAAATGATTTTCAAAGCTTTCAAAAATCTTTTGAAATAAGAAAATCAATCAACATCCAAAATATAAATCATGAAGCGAAATTCTCTAGAATTACCAATCAATCACCAATATAAATTTTACCATGTAGCCCGAGTCGATTTACATCGAATTCCGAACATGTATATAGTGCACATACAATATAGTAATAAACTACACAAATCAAAATGCAATCATACAGCGTCATCTTTGCATTTTGACAATCCAGCATACACAAAACTCCACTATCAACACAAAATCACATACAATATTACAACCATTAATCCAAATTCATAACCAAGCAAGCATTTCAAGCGAACTGTTCAACCAATATACGGGACAATTATTTTTCAAGCAATACGAAATAAATATAGTTACAAGTTTAGAAACACACTGAAACGATGCTAGAACAATCAAATTAGTGACTATACCCCTCGCCATTGTCGTTGCACCAGCTTAAGTGTGGGCCAGCACCGTCCATCAGCCACCACCATCGCTATGAATTCCACCTCTACTATTGCTAGCAACCGCAGCACCTCTGCCTCCACCTTAAGCCATCGTCGCCTATCCTACACCTCTGTTCTTGCCTCATCTAATTTTAACCATACAATAGATGCTGCTAGAATTGTGACATCAAATCGTCTAGGCTTCCAGTCGTGCACTACAAGGAGAACAGTGAATTCCGACGGCTGAAAACCGTCGGCGGCCGTCAAAAAAAGCCGTTGGAACAGACGTCGTCGGGGAGTAGTACTTCCGACGACTTCCGACGGAAGTTGCCGTACAAATTCCCGACGGCTTTCGATGGATTCCGACACGTGTCGGGACCCGTCGAAAACCGTCGACAAAAATGTCCTACAGGCCGTCGGAAGCCGTCGGAAATATCGTACCTGTAAACTGTCGGAAGCCGTCGGAAACCGTCGGAAATCTGCTGTTTTTTTATTACTGCTGCAAATGTACCCTTCCATCCACATTTCTCTTTCAAAAACTATTAGCAATACTGCACAATCCAATATACAATATACCAACCAAATATCAAAACCCAAACTATCACTACAACAAAAATACCATTTCACAACTGCCAAAAACAGTTGTAATAGGTCTATTACAACTGGCATCCGCCAGTCTTTATATCCGCAGTTGTAATAGAGCGGGATTATTTTACAAGGGATACGTATAGTTGCAAATAGCAGTTGTAAAAAGCCTTTTTACAACTGCAAATAGCAGTTGTAAAAGACTTATTTACAACTGCTTTCTGCAGTTGTAAAAGACTTTTAACAACTGCTATTTATACTTACACTAAAGTTTATCGCAATAGCCAAAACCAGTTGTTATAAGACTCTTTTACAACTGTCAGCAGATGTTGTAATAGAATCTTTTACAACCGCTACAAACTAATATAATTCATCTTTTTACAACTGCTATTAACCATAAATTTCATGATAGTATAATTAAAACCAATATTTCGTTAATAATAACGACAATCATTCAAATACTTGAAACAACACGAACCATTCACATTCAATGACAATTCAAGTTTACACCATTTATAAATTCATAACTCCGTTTCGAAACATAACGAAATCCATAACATAAATCGATAAAAGTACATATACGTACTAATCAAAAGAGATAAATTCTTGATGCCAAGCAATAGGCGTCCCAACCACTTGTCCAATCATATAGATATTTGAAGTAGGTCTAAATAAAAAAAGCTTCAGGATCCACCACCGCATAAACCTAAACTTTCTAAGTATCTGCTCCTAGTGGTACATGATGCACTAAAACAGTAGGGTCGGTAGATGTGATTGTTGCTTCTGCGACAACATTCCTTTGCCAACTCAATAATTTCCACTTTCTAGGCTGTTGCTGAAATTGTATATTCACACCAGTTGTGACGTTGTTGCTACTCGGATGAGACTGCAAAAATAAAGCATTATGGTTGAAAAAAATAAAGCATTATGGTTGATAAAAATAAAGCATTATGGTTGAAAAAAATAAAGCATTATGGTTGATAAAAATAAAGCATTATGCTAGTTCACGTATATGTTATCAACTAGTAATTCTCCACATCTCCAAAAAATAAAGCTTTAGGTCACTTACATATAGAATCGTAAAGCTTATGAAAGTAATTCTCAGCATCTCGAAAAAATAAAAACAGAACCTTATAGGCCATCAAAGATAGCTAGTTATTTGTAGAAATTTGGTTGGGTTCAAGGATTTGGATCCTATAATTTAATGAAAGCATAATCTCCTATTTACAAAAAAAGTGCAGTATTTTGTTTATATATTATTACTTGGATCTGTGCAGTGTTGGCAGTATGTAGATGAGAATTAGTAGCATAATGTCATAGCCCAGATATTTATTTCCATAAAAGGTTCGGTCATGTACATGTACTATATATGTACACAATTTTATTATGTTTCAATTTTTTGCTAAAATAATTGCTATTCATTTTGCTGTATATGTGGGTAAGCCAAGCATCAAAAGTAGAATTGAATGAAAAATGTACTCCCTATCAGTTCAGTCTGCATTGCAGTAGTGCAGCAGAAAAACTACTCATGGGGTGGTTCAGTCAAAATTCAAACAAAACCAATATAGAATAAACTTAAGCATAGTACCGTTCACTCATAATTTTGAGAAAGAAAATAAACATACCTTGCAATGTGCTTCTGCTTCATGTACACTATAAGTTGATTAGTGCAAAATGAACACGGCATGGAAACCATGCTCATAAAAATCTTGTTAGCCTTAAGCAAACAAAAAAACAAGGTTGTGAGAGTAAATAAGAAGGCAAGAAAGTTATTTTATGTCGTCCTATGATTAGTTCAACATAGCTCATGACATAATAATGAGCAAGACCGCTTAATTTGATGCCTCGTGTTGTTTTAAAAGAGGAAAAGGAAACTTTGGACAAAAAATTCTGATGGAAAATAACAGATTTGACAAAGAAATCAATGTGTTATACATAATAAATAAGGGAGACACAGTTCAATTAATTAATGAAAACAAGTTCACATGGGCTTAGTCATGTATTGTCCCAGCCCTAGTTTACCAATGCATAAATTCATTTAATGAGCATATAGAAAATTAACGTTATATGTATTTTTAATATAAACAAACATTACCAGACACAAAGCTTGAGCTTATAAGTTATAAACATGTGACATGACAAAGACAATAGAAAATATTTGGCACCTGGAAGTATATAATATAAATAAACAAAAATACATAAAGTGAAAAGAACAATCTATGCCTATATATCTGGTCCAAAAAGCAGAGTGCCTGATATATAGTATTAGTTTCAACTGTCCTCTTGCTTGCTTGCATGTAACTACTGGTCTTAGTCATGAAATGTAATAAAACGCAATTCCACTTTCTTAGCTTTAACATTAAATGTTATCTTTAATACTGTTAATTATTCAATGGATATCACCTAACTTTTGTGCATCTGAACAAAATTGAAGGTGGTTGTTAAATGGTATACAAGTTACAAATGTTCCTCGAAGATATATAGTTATTTTGACAAAGTGTCACTATGGCAGAAATAACGTTCTTTGGTTGTGGAATAGTTTTTCAGTTCATTCTTCCCTAGTGTGAGATCACGCTAATGGAAATTTATCAAAATAGAATAAACTTTTTTGATTTAACTGACTACTTCCATCTCTACAAATACATATATGTCTACATCTATGCTAATAAAATAAAATTAACAGATATATGCTTTTTTATTCGTCAAAACCAGGAAGAACTAACATATAATTTTCATCCCTAACATTCAAACCTGAAACACTTGTAGACTCAAACTTAATTTTGTTATAACTTAGACCATTACCAAAACACTTGTATTCCTCCAATAAAAATAATACATACTACTGATGGCGGATTAAGGGACACATGACGCTAGCTCCATTGCGTTCCTATGCAATTAGCAATCCATATATTGCGTACACTATCTGCTAAAATGATGCCAAAGAGACTTTTCTATAGAGTTTATCGGCCATGTCACACCATCCTGTAATATAATTCAATATTTACTGATTATCCTATAATTTACGATTAAGATTGTATAAGAAACATCCATATGTTAAATCAATTGCATTGTGTTGGTTTAGATTAGAAAATGATAAGTCAGAATTTTAAGTTCCATAAATAAAAGTTGCTGCATATTTAGTTACATGCTAGCTTTGTACGTATTATGTTTGCTACAAGTCCAGAACTAAGAAAAACATCGATGAGCTGAATGCTTATTTATGTGTTGCATATCTGGCTTAAAGAGTAAATAGCATTATGTAAATATCTTCTAGCTTGTAGATATTAAGGATTTTTTTTCGTAGCTTCTCAATTACAAAATTTTCTTGTCAAAATAACCAATCAAGCAAATAAAAAAGCATAGCCACTAGCTTTACAAACTGTAACACAAGGCCTTTGTTAACATGCTCTATAGATTCATTTGAAGTGGAAGTGTTACCTCTCCCTTGCACTTTAATATTTCATAGGTTCACACAAAATGTTAAACGGAAAAAATACCAATGCAATTCCTAAATGGAGTAGATTCATGCAAAAACTAACCGCGAGTAGACGATGACAGAATGAAGATGCATCTCTTGCTGGCCATTTCTGTGTAGATTTGATCCACTACACCATTCAATGTTGTATCATGGTACTCTTTGCACATGTTGTGGTGTCCTGTCATGCTTTGAAATTTAAAGTGATACATGTTATTGCATTGGAATTTAAAGTGATACATGCAGTTGTACAAACACAAATTGAAAATAGTAAAAACAGGTAGAGAAAAAAGAACAGTCTATGCACATTTATTAGGCATTGTGTAGTTTCAAGAAAGGGTCTAGTATGTTAATCCCATAGCCATGTATTTCAGATATTACTTAAAAAAATGTATCAACCTAGATTTCTTTTATTAGGCATTCAACTTGTCAATGGATCAGAAGCCTAAACTTGAAGCTGAAAGATAGAGAATACCAAAAGCAGAAGGCTTTATTCATGCATGACTTGTTAATTGAAGTTTATACCTTTCACGCTCAGTAGGTACTCTAACATCGATTTACAGGGTATCATGTAGGTTATATACATGAATCAAGCAACTAAATAAGAATAGCCCATTTCTAAACTAGTACATTTGTAAATTATATTCAGTTCATATTCTTAAATACGCCAAGAAATGACTATTTCTACTTCCATTGCATTGTTAGTATACAGGTGAAAATACTTGGCTGAAATTGTGCAATGCCATGCTTTTGCAGCCAAAGCCCTATCTCATAGATTTTCTTGTGCTGTTAACCAATATATTTGTTAATACCCCAGACCCCCAAATTTGAATTTGTATCCAAACCATAGTGTTAGATGGTCTACAAATTGTTTTTCTATGCTAAATGAGGGGAATGCCATCTAAACAGCACCCTTTGTGTCCAACCAACTGCATTTCTAAATAATATAGAATAGTTAATTAGAATACAGTAAGGAATGGCTATCTTTAGATAACCCAATACAAAGGGAAACCATTGCTTTCATCACTCTGGTTCTAAAAAAAAGTCTTTGAATATTTGTGATTACAGGTCTATTTCTTATTGTAATGTGTCTTCCAAGATTATATCGAAAATTATCTGCAATAGAATAAAAAAATTCTACAATACACGATATCAAACTTAATCGGCATTTATTTCAAGGAGAAACGTTGCAGAAAATATTCTATAGGAACGTGAAAAAATATGGAATTTCAAGAGGGAAGGAGCTAAATAGCTATGTATTAAATTAATTTTCAAAAGGCCTATGATATAGTGAACATAGAATTTATTTTTTGCATGTTGAATTTAATGGGCTTCCCTACTTCTCTCATAAACCTAATATATGAGTGTATATCGATGCTAACCTTCTCCATCGTTATGCAAGGTGTACCAAGAAGTTTTTTATTCCAATAGGGGATTGAGCCAAAAGGGATCCCCTTATCACCCTATTTATTTTGTGTTCCTATGGAATTCATATCACTAAAACTTGAATGGGCAATTAGAAATAAAGAGATTACCACGATCGATAAGGTTACATCTATAGTTTCACACTTATAGTACGTAGATGATGTTATAGTTTTTGCTTCAGCCAATATTAAGAGTGTAGAAAGAATAAGAGATATTCTACAAGAAACTCAAAAATATGCTGGTCTAACATTGAATCAAATGAAAACTAAGGTATACTTCAGTTATAATGCAGACGCAACAATTATTGCTACTAGATTGAAAATGGAAATTGAGGGGTTACCTTTAAGATATCTGGGGGTCCCCTTACCCTTTGATTACTTGCATTATTCTGACTGTGCTGCAGTCCTGCAAAAAATCATCACAAAATTTCATAGCTGGGATGGCAAGTATCATTCAATGGTTAGTAGAATGTAGTTAATAAAAACAGTTATAACTCCTGTAACACTATATTGGATACTAATTTACAAAATGCCAGTGGCTACTACACATAAAATTGACAGCATGTGCTGATTTTTTCCAAGTTAGTAAAAAGCAGAAAATTTCTTGGACAACTTTATGTCTACCAAAAATGACTTACGTTATAGGCTATAACATGTATTTTTGTAGTATCGTATATATGCAAAACATATATTTATGAACTGATATGATTATAGGTTATATCCAATGAAAAAATGTTCAATATTTTTTGTCTAAATATGCAGGAATTGATAGATAGGCAAGTAGTATTAAAAAAGTAAGCACATTATGAATGGGCTAATTGGCCATGAATCATTATCATAGGTATAAGTAAGTATAATTAGTAAAGTTAGGTTTCTTTCTTTCTTGTATTGTACTATCAAATCCGAACTTATATATACCTAAACCTTTCGATCTTCCTTGAATGTGGACCACTTTTTTCTTTTTTCTGATCCAACAATGAACGAAAACTAACTGCTAATACATTTCCCTAATTATACACAAGCTTATGTCATTTTCATCACTCTTATTGTACTTCTAAATGATATTTAAGAACCATATGAGTCAGTTCATAGATTTTAATTAGACAATTTAATTCACTTGCGCGTCGAAAGCTCTGAACCGGAAGAAGCTCCCTTTAATCACACTCTTTGCTTTGCAATAGTTTCCACTTAAAATTATATATCAAGCAAGAAAAACTCCATTGAAAATATCTTTTATGTCTAGTAAAATATATAAGAATATTCATTATTTTGTATTTGCCATATTTAATTTGTTTGGTTCGTTTACAAAATTAAAAAAAGTTTTGATTGTGCTGGATATATATACATATAACTTTTCATTTGAATTGACAAAATTTGATGTTTATTAACTTGGACATCAACACAAATTTATAGACGTTATTAAAGATCCGGTTATTGGATTGTATGAAAGTAAAGAGTACTGCAAATCCAATCAACTAATTAGTTAAACACAAACGTACCATTACAAACCATTTTTATCATCTTCTATAAAATCAGATTATAAGCCCCTACATGTATTTGTAAAGAAGATCATTAATTTAATATTTGATCATAAAATTAAGATTCGGGAAATCATATAATACTTATCATTGTTTCTTGATTCGAGAAATCATATAATACTTATCATTGTTTCTTGATTCGAGAAATCATATAATCTTTTTGTCCATTTCAAAGATGACCAAATCAAGAATTAAATCAAAAATAACTTACTACAAAATGAAACCACCCAATCAATAGAGAAATATTCATAGATTTCTCATATGTTCACACAATAATAAAACAGCTAAAAAACAAAAGTAGCGAAAACGCTTGCTAACCTTATTGGAAGATATAGATGATTATGGATTGAATGGATGGTAATTTAAGTCTCAAAAACATTTTAAATTAATACCTTTTGAACTCCAAAGTGGAAACTGTTCGAAATGCTTGGTTGGAGCAAGCGTAGAATCGAATGACAACCATAACTTGTGCTTCGTCGATGGCAACGGGTTAGGGTTCGTAAGAGGATTTCGTCGATGGCAACGAGAGCAAGCGCGATTTAGCTTCATCGATGGCAACGGCGGCGAGCGCAGCTACGTCGATGGCAAGGCGGCGAGCGCGGCAGTGTCCATGACAAGGCGGCGAGCGCAACGTGGGATGAGATTAGGATTTAGGATTAGGAAATTTTGACGATGAGGTTTATTTTAGTTATTTAATAAATTGAGCGGGCAATGAAATGTTTTCTGGAGGGAACCCTAATTTTTCACGAAGCAGAAAAGTTGCGTTTTAGTTTTGGACAAATGGAAAAAACAGTTTATAAATAAATATTACAAAGCGCAATAAAAAGGCAGTTGTTACATATGCAAATTACAACTGCTACATAAGTAAAGTTGTTAAAAGTACATTTGTTACAACTGTCAAAAATAAACAGTTCTTAAAGAATATCTATTACAACTGTCAGCTTGTGCAAGTTGTAAAGAAAAGGTTGTAGTATGGTTGTTTTGTTGTAGTGTACACAAAATTAATCAAAACCACAAATATACCAAATTACATCAAAATAAAATACATAATATACATAACCATTCCAACATTCACAACAACCCCAACAACAAGTGTTCTACTATGTCATACATACACAACATAATACAAAATCATCAACATCCACATCATCATACAACCACATAACCAAGTGTATCAAACATAATTATACAAAAATCAACAACTACTTCCACCGTCTACCAAATCATATAAAACTTAAAAAAACATACCTGAAAAAGCAAGCAATCAATCACTCTCCTCCAGATCCAGAGCCAGCAGAGGAAGGGAAGCGGCCACCATACTGCTGCATGTACTCGGCGATACGCTGGTCTAGCAACTGTGTGGTCTGTATGGCCTGTCGGCAGTTCTGCTCCTCCAGCTGGGCCAATCTAGCCCGCAAATCTTCGATCTCTGCTAGATCGATCTGAGCTCTAGTCTGCCGACCCCGTCTCTGACTGCTGGCTTGCAATAAATATTTAATTTAGCTGTGTGATCTCTGTAAGTGTATTTGCAGGTATGCGAATTTTAGCTGTAATTCTAACACACAATCATATGGCCTATTGATGGGCCATAGTGACATTACGGGAATAACCGTCCTAATGAAAGTCAAATGACTTAAAACTAGTAAATTAAACATTTATTGGGAGAGGCGTAGGGTTTTGGGTACAAGATGCTTGTATAAATCCGTACGATTTAATCAATCATTTTTAAAGTCAGCACATCTACGAAGATTTGATGATATCCCATCAGGATATCTTAACCCTTCCACCCATTTTAACACAGCTTTAACTTGATTATTATCTAATTCGTAATATGCTTTGGGTTTTTTACTGTCATTTGGTTTCATATGAAGCTCAAGATGTTTGCATAATTCTTCTATATCACGTCTTGATTTCAAATCATCCTTCGTCTTCCCTTTCACATTCAAAATTGTGTTAAAAACATTATCAAATACATTTTTCTCATTGTGCATCACATCTATATTATGACGAAGCAGAAGATGTTTCCAATATGGCAACTCCCAAAAAATAGTTTGTTTGCACCAGTTATGAACAACTGATTTGCCTTCAATTTCTGTTTGCTCTCCAGTTTCATATATCTTTGGATAGTCCCTAACAAGTTCATATATGTCTTCGCTTGACCATATCGTCGGTGGTTGTCTGGTTTCTACTCTATTAGCTAAAAACTTTTTATTGTCTCCTCTGAAGGGATGATTTACATAGAGAAAATATCGATGACAGTCAAACCATGAAATTTTCTTACCATTTTACTGTCATCGATATTTTCTTACCATGAGGTAAAGAAAACGCTCGTGTTTCATCCATGCAATATGGACATGCTAGACGACCGACGGTACTCCATCCTGAAAGCATTGCATAGGCAGGAAAATCACTTATAGTCCACAACAAAGAAGCAAACATACGAAAATTTTTCTTCTTGGACACATCATATGTTTCTACTCCTTCCTTCCACGGTATTTTTAACTCAATCAACGGTTGTAAGTATACATCGATTCCTTGTGTCGATCGTTGGGGCCAGGAACGATAACAGTAAGAAACATATATTGCGTTTTCATACACATCCATGGAGGTAAATTATACGGTGTGACGATAATGGGCCAGGATGAATATTTCGAACCAAATTGAGAAAATGGAGAAAAACCGTCCGTACATAATCCTAATCTAACATTTCGACTCTTCGCTGCAAAATTTGGATACGTATTATCGAAATGCTTCCATGCTTCTCCATCGGCTGGATGTGTCAACGTACCCTCTTCCTTCGTTCTCACACTATGCCATCTCATATTAGATGCAGTTACAGAAGATGCATATAATCTTTGAAGTCTTGAAGTTATGGGTAAGTAATGCATACGTTTGCACGGAACTTCCTTCCCCTTCTTTTTTCTTGGTTTGTATCTCTCCTGGTTACAAATTTTACAATTTCTAAGGTTTGCATCTTCTTTCCAAAACAACATGCAGCCTTTTAAACATGTATCTATTTTCTGATAAGGTAAACCAAAAGCCGACATAAGTTTTTTAACTTCATAGTGATTTTCACACATTAGATTATCGGGCGGCATATGTCTTTTTGCAGCTTGTACAACAGCCGTAAACCCAGCTTCAGTGATGTTGTATTTTGACTTCATCGCAATGTATTCTGTAATTACTGACAGCTGAGTGTCGCTTTTACAACCATCCCAAACAGGTTTCTTAGCAGCATCTAGTAAATCATAAAAAAAATTGCTTCAATATTTGGTTCTTCAACATTTCCATCATCGTCGTCAACTTCAACCATAGGAAACATTGATCGTGCTGCATCTTCGACCATATTTTCTATACGGGTCGTCCTAACTATTTCGTTAACGACACTTTCAGACTCTACAAAAGTATTTGCTACAACTTCTCCATGCCGATCCCAAACATAATACTCGGATACGAAACCGTTTTTGCACAAATGAACTTTCACAATATCTGGTAACAAATACTTCAAATGTCTACACCTACTACACGGACAACGAATTTCTGGATCGTTTCTGTTATTACTTAAAGCGAATTCAACAAACACGTTTATACCATTATAAAAATCTTCTTTTATTGAGCCCCTCAGTCCTTTTCTTTGGTACATTCATCTCCTCCGATCAACAAAATAATCAATCATTTTTTCTATTTGAGAAGATTAGAAGTTCAAATTTTAATATTTATTTTCAAGAATACAAATTCGAAAAAGATTATTTTCATGGTCGTATAAAATTTGAATTTAAAGAACAACTTCACAAATTTAAAAATATTTTTAAATAGGGCACATTTTATTTTTTAACGTATCGATATAAAAATTGTATAAATTTTTTTTCCATGGTTAGGCATCCTACTTCTCATTACAAACACAGTAAGCATTTACATTTCGTATATTACTTCGTCTCAAACGATTCAACAAAATTTCGGCAGCATTTCCCTTTTGTTCTCTGCATTGTGCACAAATGCGTGTACGCAGGAAACAAAAAAGAAAAGTTAGGCCGAAATTTTATGAACCGTTTGAGACGAAGTAGTATACAAAATGTAAATGCTTACTGTGTTCATAACTTGTCCAATACAGGGACAAATCCAACAAACATTGTACCAGATGAATATAAATGGTCGTTTTTTGAAGAAAAAAAACGACTATTTATATAACGATCATGTACAACATTCGTCAGACGGGGCCAAAAACTGTCTAAGGGGCATTAGTTAATTAAATGTGCGCATTTTACGAAAAAATACAGTTTTACTAACTGTTCACATTTACAAAAAAATATTTTAATTTAACACATTTATTCGACGTATTCCATCAACTTAAGGCTCGTTCGACGCATTTTTTGTTGTTGCATAAGTCAATACGTGCACAATATAATATTCCTAGCTCGTGCATTCATTTTATCTTAGTCCAACTAACACAATACAATGATAGCAGCGCTACACACATATACAATGGTACAACCAAGACATATACAACGATTTCCATATACACTAACAAGCCAAAATTATACATGTTTTTCCATAATTTTACGATAAAAGATGAAATAGGTATATCATGGAATGCTAGAAACTATTATAACACAATTGGAAACAATTTCAATCACCAATTAGCCCTAATTTATCAATTTATGCAAATCTAGAATTATGGTAAAAACTCAATTTTTCTCGAAAATAAGAGAATATACTTTAGCTGGAGAGCAAAAGACGTTGATTATGCAGCTGGGGAGGATCCGAAAGCTCGAAATTGATGATTGGAAGCTTGGGGAAGAGATTTGGGGATTTAGGGATTAATATTTTCGTATGAAAAGTGAGGAGGAAGAAGGCTTGGATGAGCCTGTAGTTCGATAATTTCCGACGGCTTCCGACGGCCCGTCGGAAGCCGTCGGAAATAGGCCGTCGGAAGCCGTCGCCCCCCTCTGTCGGTATTTAGTTTTTTTCTAGTAGTGGTGGCTTCCATAACCAAGTGCACATTCCCCATTGATGTCGACGATGCCTCACAGCCTACACTATCTATCGCGTTTCATGCGCCTTTATTTTTTTATGTATCGCGATTTCAATTGAAGAATTAATTAGAGAAGGGAGTTAGGGCAAAGCAATTGGAAATTGGGTATGGGTTTGGGGATATACAAAGAGATGTGGGCTTGGGCTTGGGCTTTGATTTAGTCGGACTCTTAAATTCTAATTCAATCTAGTCTTAATTTATTTCCTTTTCATTTAAATTTTAATTCTCGACATTTATTTGTAAATATATCTCAATCTAGTTCAAACTAATTTACACTTTATTTTACCAGATATGTCTCGATAGCTGCACAATTTCCTGCAATTCGATGCACATTTATTTATATTTAATCAATCATTGCACTATTACAAAATAAATTTATTTTTATACTATTCCAAACATTTATAAAAGTTATTTACACTTCAAAATAATTTATATTGATGAAATAGTTTATTCAATTTCAATAAATTATCCAAAAAAAATTATAAATTTATTTCAATTTATTAAATCTAAATCTTTTATTAAAAAGTATTTAATTAACTAAAAATATATTTTCAAAATATTAACTATCAAATATCTGATTCGAACAATTTTATTTTAAATAATTTTATTTATACGACGTAAAAAGTAGGGTTGTTACAGTTCATCTATTCATTTTCCATTATTGTATATATGAGTGAGATAAAGATGTTTGTGTATGTATACTCGAAATGATACATTACACTAAGCATAAGTTTTTATCTAATGCAATAACCAATCGATCGATTTGATCTAATAGTCTCGTTTACCGATCTTTGACTATCACTAATAACTTCAAATGCTCCTAGTGGCTAAACAAATAAAGATATAAGTTATATTAACTCAAGATATAAATTGGCAATTCCTATATGTGCTTTACTAATTACTTACTCTGAAAATGAAATATTTTTTCTAAATAAGTAAACAATTGTTTTATTGCATCCTAATAGAATTTTAAATTAGTAGCTATGGTGATAAAATTGTTGATAAATAAGCATATAAGATAAAAAGAATTATGGAAATAGAATATTAAGGGTTAGATATTCTTATTTATATAAGAGAATAAATTTCCTTCAGCACTCATTTGTTGTCGAAAAATGTTTTAACATAGTACTAAAAATGGAAACAAAAACTCATAAGTGATTAACTTATCAGCATAATAAACTCAACAACTACTATTTGTGAAGCATTATTATCATTTCATGACTAATTGCAATTTCATTAAAAAAAAATAGACGAGACCACGTCTATCCAAAATTTTAAAATTGCCAGTAGTATATAGGGCGGAATAATTCCAAGACTAATATGCATTAAATGCATAAAATATAAACTACTAACTTAATAAAATAATAAATACATATTTTTTGTTGTATTAGAATACACATAATATAACTATAATCTTCATGAAAATGAATTGACAATATTTAAATGTTGATGCCATCATATTTATACATATACTCATTTTTTTGAACATCGAGTATTTATTTGCGTTTCAAATACAGATGATGCGGATAAATCTTGGATTTTTTAAAGGGACAGTTTGGCATAGGTCCCTAACAAATTTCAAAATGCACAAAAACCCCAGTAAAAAAAAGTTCATAAATTTGGTCCCTAGAATTAAGTTACTGAATAATGGCATACACTTATGCAATTATTCAGTGGATAATTGCAGACATTTATGCAATTATATCAAAAAATTGCAGACATTTCCGTAATTATTCACTAAAAAATTGCGGAAATTTCAGCAATTTTTCAAAAAATTGCGGAAAATTCCGCAATTATTCAATAAAAAATTGCGGTAATTTACGCAATTTTTTCAAAAAATTGCGTAAAATTCCGCAATTATTCACCAAAAAAATTGCGGAAATTTATGCAACTTTTGGATATAATTGCATAAATGTCTGCAATTATTCGATGAATAATTGCATAACTGTATGCAATTACTTAGTGACTTAATTCCAGGAACCTAATTTACGTACTTTTTTTTACTGGAGTTTTTGTGTATTTTGAAACTTATTAGGGACCTGAGCCTAATATTCACTTTTTTAAATATGCACTGATGCATGAACACCGTGCATTTGGTAAAACAAACGAAATAAAAAGTAATAAAAGTTTTGAAGGCAGCCACAAACTGCCCTGAATTCCAGACTACACGTGTGGCCCCATGTGGATCCCGCCGACGGATACGCAACTTTCAAGGACATCTGCCAGGCTTTTCTCGTTCTGTCTTCTGCATCGACTTTATTATAAATAAGTTAAAACCGAGGGTCAAATATGAAAAATGTACAATAAGTTAAAACCGAGGGTCAAATATGCAAAATGTACCACTACAGTATCTTCGTGAATCATAAACTAACTGATAAGCTATGTTGTTATAATTTATTATTAACCGAATCTGAACTTGAAGAAACCACGGTAGTAAAATACTGACAAACTGAACTGCTTTCTAGTGTTTTAAGGAGGATCAAGTAAACAAATGCATCATGATATGACATATGAATCTGAACAACAATAATCTGTGCATGCACTTGCTGCAATTTGACCTTTTTATAATTCCATCTGTTCGTGAAATGATTCCTTTTCATATATGCTTAAGATCCAACTCGCATGCCTTTTCTATTTCCTTTTTTTTCCTTGGGCAAAATTTCAAATCCATTTATGACAAAGATAGCGATGGGAGAGAGAATTTGAATAAGGTTTGAGAGATTTATGTAGATCTTATGTAACGTAGATTTATATCTTTAGCAAATGATAAGCTCCGCCGCAAGGTTTTGAGCTCTGTTTTACATCTGCGGCTTCTGGTCAACAATGCAACCATAATTTTAATACAGGATTTCTTTTTCTTTTTTTTCTTTTTTTTTTAATTAAAAAGAATTTGGACTAGTTTTGAAACTTAATTGATCAAAAAACATCTTTTAAACTATTTACTAATGTATATCACTTTTGGTCATATCAGCGATACGCTGTCCAAATTGTATTGATGACATTTTAAAACACGTTAATGATATTTTGGTAAAATATACGAATTTTCAAAAGTTCCTATAAATATATTAAAGCCATGTCAAATGCAACGCATACCATATCACCAAATCGTACACATACACACACACACAAATATATTTGTATGTATGTATGTACTTTTTTATATGTTTTTTTTTTTGAAAATGATATCAGTTTAGTATGTGTGTAACTCTATGTGTGTGTCACGCACACATGCAGAATATGAAAAACTCACGAAGAAAGTCCAACCACTATCCACGCTCCTGCCTCAACTCTCGTAACAACTTCTGCATGAAACTCATCTCATGTAGCTTGTTCAATGGGCCCCTCAATTCTTGATTGTACTCTTTAGCTCTCATACCTACTTCATGTTCTCCCTGTTATCCAAAACTCCTATCCTAGCAGTATATATGTTGTCTCCATATGTCTACATTAAAATTATAATACTGAATTAATTTTACTTAAGATTATACAATCGTTTTTAATATAGTTGCTTCTTATATAACTAATTGCATATTAATACCAAATTAGTTCGTTCAAATCTATGAACCAATTATATTACTAAACAATAGATTTAAACGATATTTTCTTACTTTTGATAAATTTTTATACGATGGTTAATATAACCATTGTTATCAAAAATCCAATAAAATTTACGATTAGAATCCTATTTTAAATTAGATCTCTCCGATAACGATTCATTTGATTCAAAAATTACGGTTCAAATTCCAACTTGATTCATAATTGAAAACTTCATTTAAATCTAAATTTTATTAGTATTTTACCGAAACTCATAAACACTCCAAACATCATTTATAAATCTTAGAATATATATACCAAGTTTGATTAATTACCCCCGGAATATTGCCTACATGTCCTTCTCGAGGACGTGGATGTCTCTCCATTTTATTTTTATGTTTGAAAACCTGAGTGATACTTCATTCAAGTAAAGCATTCAATTGATACCTCAAGGGTTCGAAATCATGATTTCTAGAACATTTGGCTAGAGCATCACACTACTTGCCACCTAACGTAGTAGCCATTGACGGACAATCTCCTTTATATGTATTGCAATAATTGTTGTGCATTTATTAAACAACTAAACCAACTATGAAATCAAAAATGCTACTACATATATCAACAAGAAGAATTAAGAAATCAGAATGCAAAAAGAACTAAGAAATTCAAAAATAGAGAACACATAGATCAATATCATCGTACAACAATCAAAGACACTTTTAATCTTTTCACGTGTTACAATAATCTACTGCACATTTATTGAACTAGTACCACCATACATTTTCTTAAGTAAGTCAACCCACTCAACCACATGGTTAGGAGGAATATTATCTTCAATGGCATTTATCTTACTTTATTCTTTTTCTTTGAAATTAAGTACTCATGTGGTAGTAGATAATTATACTACAAGTCTTAGGTAATAAATAGTATATTGCAAGTCAACGTATGTCAAGTGGTTCGAATCACACTATGCAAGACTTGAACTCGTGACCTCACAGATCAAAACCGAAATGTCTAACCACTAGATAATGGTATCGAACGTCATACTTCATTCTTGTTTCACTTGCTAATAAAATAATGGATAACAAATTTAGTAATTAAAAAATTTGTTTGTTTTTATCAAAAAATATCTTGATTTTCCCTTGAAATCTTAAGTTTCTTCATTCAAAATACAAATATTCTTCTATCAATCATAAGAAAATTTTGAATGTTAAATTCTAAAGAAATCTTTTTTGGTTTGAGACCATTCCAAGTATCTTAAATATATAAAATGTGGTAACACTATAATATAAGATGGATAACCACTTTTAATCATGTATCATGAATCTACCAGATTATATTTGTTAGACGAAGGATTGGTAAAGGTTCTATATACTTCAATAACTTGAGCTCAGATTACCTTTCCAAAAACCATTATAAAACTGATATTCGGATTAGAATTAGCATCAACTACGATGTTCTGTTTAGCATATCCTTTTCGACCTACAAACATTGCACTTGCTCTATACTAACCATAGCACGAACGTATATCTCGTAATAGCTCTAACAACATTTTGAAATAAAAAGGTAACGACAAATGTCATACCTATTCATTAGGTTTGACATTCAAATATATCCGTGCAATGATATTTTCGAACGTTTGCAAAACACTACGTAACGTGTTATGAGCACAAACAGCTGCTTTTTGTAACATTAAGTAATAACCCGTAATTTTGACGGCTAAATATTTGAATGATTAATCTAAATATATAGTCGTTAATTGATGGAATAGCCATTATATTGGATTTTTCAAAGACGGGTAAATTAAGACCCGAGACATCCACCGTTGAGATTGCAATTCCGTCATGAGAAAAATGAGTATAAGCCGACTTTGTTTGGAGTTGATAAGTTTTTAGAGTGAATAGTGATTTCTAGAAAGGAATGAAAATTAAATGTTGGGCTTGGGCCCATTGACTTGCCTATAAGTTACCTAATATCTTCTTATTTTCATTTCATTTCTCATTTCACATTATTTTATTTTCCTCTTCTCTTAATCTTTTCCTAACCTCCTCTTAATCTTCTTTCTTTAAATCACTAATCCAAGACAAAATAAAATTCATAAATTGATGAAAAAATCATCATAATTCTTCTTATCCAATTTCTTACAAAATCCAATAAGGAATTAGCTTGAAGTTGTGTTTGGAGCTCCATCTAAGATTTGAAGAGAAATGGGTTTTGTTGATTTTGGGCTTGGTTTGGAGTAGAAGATGTAAGTGGGATGATTCTCCTAACTTATTTACATGTTATACTTTGGATATTTGTTTATTAATAATTATGGAGTTCGCATGAGAGGAGTTAGCTGACCGACCCTAGTTTAACAAAGAAATCATGCGAGCAAATAAAGGATTAGATCGGGCATCGTATATTATTTTGAATGATTTTTGTTCATTGTAAATTATTTATGGTATAGCTAGTAAGGTAGTTTGCGATAGTTTGGGAAAGGACCTCTCGACAAGTTTTGTAAAGATTCGGATAATCTTCTAAGTAGCGATATGATACTTACCTAGATGAGCGTTGTGATACACTTATTATATTATCCTTATCAACATTGTGTGATTGAGGTGATTTTGACCCCAAGCGAAACCAAGCATTATGTTCATCTTGGAAGTTGAACAAGCTCATGGGAGTTTGTGGTTTGACATGCACACTTGGACCATTGTTGGTTACCATGCGTGTTGGTATAGACTCTTTTCACATGCCAGTTATTTTTGCTTGTATTGCTTGTTGATATTTATTATTGTTTGTTGTTGCTTGATGATTGATTGTTGTTGTTTGTTGTTGATTAATTGTTGATTTTGTTGCTTGTGTTGCTTTTTGTTTGACTGTTGATTGATTTTTATTCATTGTTGTTGCTTGGTATTGCTTGTTGTCGATTGTTTTTATTTGTTATTTTTTGTCTTTGCTTATCGTTGCTTGTTAATTCTTTGTTGTTGTTTAGTTGATAGATTGATTATTGTTGCTTGCATTGTTTTGATCGATTGTTGATTGATTTTTTATTGATTGTTGTAACTTATTGTTGCTTGTTTTGTGTGTCTGGTTGCTAGTCTTCTAGTTATAGTTACATGTTATAGCATGTTAGGGGAGAGATGGTAATAGCTATTTAAGGTAGATCACATGTCATCTAAGGCCATTTTAGGGGTCAATGTGAGATCTATACGAGTCAATTTCATTTTTGATGTGACTCGAAGTCAGAGTTTATGGTATACTTTGGATACCGACTTATTTGAGCTTACTCTTCAATTTTTAGTCATGTATGGTGGTGATAGTATCGATTACTACACTAAAATTATACATGTTTTAATTGTGTGTTACTATAGATTGGTGCATAATCCTCTTTGTATAGTACAATTAGATACTTGAAAGCTGAAGTATAGCTATTTAAATGCTTATCTATTTAGATTTGCATTTAAATGGTGAGAAGTTTTTTGAAAAATATGTTTTTCCTAAGAGAAATATGCGGTAATATAGGTTATCGCATATTTCCTATGGTGTGAGATGCATTTTAATCTGGGAGTTTCTGTAATGTTTGTTGTGTAAGGGAAGTACTGCCGGAATTTTTTTAAGACGTTGAGACTCAAAATATTTGGTCAGTCCTATAACTTTTTCATACTCGTAGAAATCTCAAAGATAAAATTCCTTTAAGGAAGGAAAATGTAACAACCCGCAATTTTAACGACTAAATATTTAAATGATTAATTTAAATATTTAATACTTAATTGACGAAATGCCTGTTGTACTCGATTTTTCAAAGACAAATGAATTGGGACCCAAAACATCCGCCGTTGAGATTGTAATTCCTCCATAGGATAAATGAGTATAAGCCGGCATCATTTCGAGTCGATAAGTTTTTGGAGTGAATAGTGAATTTCTAAATGAAAATCGAATGTTGGGCTTAGGTCCATTGACTTGCCTATAAGTTAGCTAACCTCTTCGTATTTTCATTTCATTTCTTTCACGTTATTTTCTTTTCCTCTTCTCCTAATCTTTTCCTAATCTCCTCTTAATCCCCCTTCTTTAGATTACTAGCCCAAGCCAAATAAAATTTCTAAATTCATGAAAAATTACCATAATTTTTCCAATTCCTTACAAAACCCCATAAGGAATTAGGTTAAAATTGTATTTGGAGCTCCATCTAAGATTTCAAGAGAGCAAAAAAATGGAATTTCATGATTTAGGGTTTGGTTTGGAGAAGAAGAGACGAGTAGGGTGATTCTTCTAACTAATTATATGTTATACTTCATATATTTGTTTATTAATAATTATGGAGTTGTGTGTAGTGATTTAAGGAAGCAATGATTTATGCTTATTTATATTATAAACATGATTATATCACCATATCATTTGTTTGAGACCTTAATTACCAATTCTATAAAAGTTAATAAGCTTGGAGATTTGATTTGGGCTTAATCGGATGTTTGTGTGATGTTATGATAGATTAAAGACTAATTAAAGATTAAATCATTTAAATGGAATTTTCTATTTTTTAAAAATTGGATACTTATATGGTAGTACATATTAGTATTACAAGTCTTAGGTAGTGTACAACATACTACATGCCAATATATTTTCGAATCACAATACGCAAGTTTTGAATCTGTGACGTCTCGCACCAAAGTCGAATCACCTAACCACTAGGACGGTGGTGCTGGTCATTTCAATGGATTTTAGAAAGTTGGCAAGCTGATTAAGTGAGTTAGGAGCTCTACACTTATTATTAAAGTGATGAGAGGCCTAATAAAGCTTAATTATTATTATAGCTATTATTTAAGAGAAGAAATTATTCTATAAAATAATGGAATACTTTACAACATAAATATAGTAACATAATTAAACGAGTTATGAATTCTACCCTTATTATTAAAGTGATTAGAGGCTTAACGAAGCTTAATTAGTACTTATAAATATTATTTAAGTAATGAAATAATTTTATAAGTGAAAAGATATATTTTACAAAATAGAATGAGATTTATATAAGTATAGATGATATATTTTATAAAATGGAATGAGATTTTATAAAATGGTATAATAGTGATATTTTATAAAAGCATGAGATTTTACAAAATAATATAAACGAATTTTTTTTATAAAAGTATGAGGTTTTATAAAATAGTAAGAGGGGATTATTTTAGAAAATGATTGTAACTTTATTTTGATGAAGAAATTAAGTATTATAAAGGCTTAAAAATGGTTTATAAGCTAGTTTTATATTTTTTAAACTAACAGAATGATTTTATAAAATAGTAGAAAACGATATTTGCCCTTTACCAAAAAGATTTAGCAAATGAAAGTAAGTTTTAATTTGAGAAATAATTGAATTACGCATTTAAAAATATACGTGTATGTATATGAAAATGGGTAAGTATACGTATACATATATTTGAAGTTATATATCAATACAATTCATGTATCGAAATTAGAATTGTTGAATGGTTTGGATTGTTGATAATAATTGTTTATCTATGCGAATAACTATATATGTGTATGGAAATATCCATACATGTATATAAGTACGTTATGAGCGATCTCGTGTAATCATAACGACTATTGGATGCGGTAAGCAGTGTGAGAGAATACCAGGTCGAGTAATCACTTCGGTGAAGCTTGAAACATGATTTGTGTAGTGGAAGCATGTTTGCATGTACGTTTGTGCACACACATGCACAAGTAGGTGCGTCGACGCACGTGTGAGCATCACGTGAGGTAGGAAGGCCAGTTGAGTTCCTTTTGGCATATTAGAGATCGGGTCACTAGGTTCGCCCTTTAAACTCTATACATGCAAAGAGTTGATTCCGTGCCAAATCGATTTTCGAACATGTAAGAAACCACTTTCATAATATCAACCAATGGGTTCCAGAAGAGGTTCGATGTGGTGAAGGCAGGATTGAGAAGCTAGGTGACTTATCGAGTGAAGTAACATAGAAGGCGGAGCTCGAATCGACGATCAGTGGAATGGTTTGCACATGCCTCAGGCCTTATTGCCTAGGACAAGCTACCTCCAATCCACTGGTGGCTTATCACCAGTGCACTGATGGTGCACCAGCTTGGGCGGTAAAGCCTAGGTAGTTTAAATAGGGATTCTCCTCCCGTTTTGGATGCGGGTTCATGCGGAGCTTTAGCACAACTTCGAAGAAGACTATAGGATGTTCGATGAGGCAGAGTGCAAGGAGAACTTCAGGATCCAGATGCGAATTTTAAGTGATTCCTATGGGATCAACAACGACCAGGCATAGGACCGGTAAAGCAATTGGTCACACGATCACGTCCAACAATTGTGTCGATTGAATGGAGTAAATCCGTACCTTCAGGCTTTGACCTTGGGGTATGAGTGTTCGATGAAGTGCATCAGCCTTATATTAGTGATTTGCGTGGTGTTGATCTTATATTAGTGATCATACATGGTATTTATCTTATATTAGTGATCATACATCGTATTGGCCTTATATTGGTGGTTATACATGTGGTTAGTCCTTCAATAATGTCCATACGCGATGCTATATTTGATGTGTGCATATAATCATACAACATCGGTGTTCCTTTGTGGTCTTGATAGCGTATTACGAGACACGACCATCGTTCTCTTTTTAACGGAGGCGAACACAAGTTATTTGAGAAATTCATGATGACTGGAAAAGGGGATAATGATAATCATCTACTATAGGATATCACCAAAGCTCGTTATAGGGTTACGGTGTGATCCACAAACGTCTCAGGTATATAGAATAGGTCATATATTACCAAAACTCATTATATGGGTATGGTGAGATCTACATGAGACTCATCACTGAGGACGTGGCTTGGAGTCTAAGGTACCGACTCTATTTATTATTGGGACTAGGTTTCAAGCATATAGAGTGTCATGTATCACCAAAGCTCATTATATAGGTACAGTGAGAACTACACGAGACCCATCGTTGAGGATGTGGCTCGGGTCTAAGGCACATTCAAGTACTAACTCTATTTATCCTGGACCCTCGAAGAAAATCATTGTATCATAATTAAAAGTCCGTGATGGACTTCACCTATCAGTAATGCGAGTATCAATTTGTATTCTTTTGTTGTCTTTTATTGCTATGTTGTGTGTGTTATTAGCCGGCTGATATTATTATTAGTATTATTATCATGTACTTCATGCTAGACTTATATTATGATTACCCTACCTTTATATGTTGGGTTTGACGACCCGCATTTTCAATCTTCAAAAATCAACACTAGAACATCCACAGTATTCACGTGCCGAACATCCGAGTACCGAAAAGACAGATTGTTGCAGTGGAAGAAAAGAAAAGAAAGGATAGAACAGAATCTCAGGTCGTGACGAGTAATATATAATATCCAAAGGATCTTAACGAAAGAAAATTTTAATATTCATACAGCTATCAGAGTCTAACCTATCATCAGCTTGAATAGTTCTAACAACCTGTCCTTATAAATACTGATTTATACAAAAATAAGAAATACAACAGAAAATAAAATACTTCAAGTCTTGGAAGCATTTGGCTCATCTTCTGAGACTCCAAGCATCCATCGCTAACTCGAGAAAATACTCAGGTCTGACCCGAGTATCAACACCCGAATCACTCCAGTAAACCAGCATGAGAATCCCAAATCATATGAATTGTTATATCTTATAAAACCAATCAAAAATAAAGGTATCTCATAAGACTACGTTGCACATAAACAGGAATGAGTGTTCACCTTATGATAACCAAACCATTTCAAATAGAATTCTAGTAATATTATAATAATGTCTAAGGTTTGAAATAAATATTGAATCATAGATTTCACATTCCAGTATTTGGACACAACTAAGTCCGTAAAGGCACATATTCGAAAATGAATTCCATACAATGACAAGGCTATTGGGGTATCGTTTGCCACAGTACACCACTAGAAAATATATCAAGGGTCTCACATGGACCCCTGCCATCACGTGACTGACCTACCCCTTCCTGGATAGTACCGAATATGTTATCACCCTGGTTGCTTTGTAACCTTTTCCTTGAGAGCCCTCATGCACATACCAAATCCATAACTAATGATCTAGAAGGGTAATGGCCATACTCTAATAGGTGCGACCCACATAGCCCTACCGCATATTCCCTATTTTGATTCATTTTCGGGTGTGAGGCTTGAGGCTACGTTTTACCATTTTAGCAAATCCCACTTAGAATGATAACATTACTCTGCAGGCAATAATGTAATGCCAACATTCATCCATATAAGTTGTTCAGGATATGAACAAACCGAGTACTTCTACTACATCCTCAGGATTAGTACCAAGTAGCCTTTGCACTAGAAAGAACTCCATCTTCGATTCCATCATCTTCAAGATGTTCTAATTCAATCACTTATGCTAGTTCGAAGAGGTTTTCGGATAACTCATGCTTATTTGATCCCAGTCTCCCTGAACCAACAATAGATAATTTTCGATTAACTCAACCTCAGTTCTTTTAGAAGTAAACGGACTATATAAGAGTCCAAAGGGTATCTCTAATATCCCTCTTAAAGAGAGAGATGTTTCACCGAAATGAGTTCTTCCGAGGCAATCTCAAACCGTATGAAATTGCAAAGCTTTTCTATACTTCCCAAGTCAAAATAGGTCAAGTTATTAATAGTGGATGAACTACTATCTGTTGTAAGTATGTAGTTTACATATGGAAAACCGTACATCATTTACTTATTACCATTTTTGATTTCAACCTTGTACTATCTCTTAATTAACAATGAAGTTGGACAAGTTAGAGAACTACCCTTTTCTCGATGTATATTCTTGAACTCTCAGATAGAAACGGGCTTCCAAACCTCGAAATTTAGCGTTAGGTATAAGATGAAGTACCTATCATATACTTAATTAATCATGACCAATTTATCGAAATTAAACCCTTATACTTATCACATTTCTGACATTTTGATTTCTCTATCCCCCACCCAGAATCGAATTCAGGTAAGTCGGAGAACTGATTGCTCTGACCTTGCCTTAGTATACTACGATTCTAGATCTCGCAAATAGAGGAAAAAATACCAATCGACTTTTAGTGCTAAATATAAGATGATTTACTTCCATAAACGTGTCAGCATTTCAGCACTACTTATCACATTTGTTTTATATTACTTGATGACACTGACAAAAAAATCCCTTGCATAAAACAAATCGTTTTAAAATAATCGAAAACTCAACTCCATAAACTTATTTCTTGTCTTTGATTTCAAACTAGTACTTTTCATCTGTTGGAAATGAAACTGTTCAAGTTGGGGTATCATCACCTCTCAAACCTTGACTTGACATTGATTTCTATCTTCAAAATAGAAACAAGTTCCCATAACTTGAAGTCTAGAAATTAAATTAGGATCCTAGAGGTCCAATACACTTATTATTAAAAACATTTTCCAAAATCACTTATTTAAACCAAAGTTGATTAAAAATGCAACTTCTTTTCCTTATAAATTAGACACTTTTTAATTTATAAATTCCAAACCACTCTTAAAACATCTTTCCTTTACACAAGTAAACAACTTATTTAATAATAACAAAGTGTTATAAGTCAACTTCCTTTCCATTTTTCCGAAACCATTTACTCTAACAAAAATATTATAGTCCATAACCTCCTTCCTTTTCTCGAAAACATTTATTACAACAATGATGTTGTAATCTGTGCTTCCTTCCTCTTTTAAAACACTTAAAAACAAATTTGGAACTTGTATTTAAAATATCCCTTTAAAAATGGCTGCTTTTAACAAAACTGGACTTTGAAACAAAGAAGTAAAATTTAAACCTCTTGTTTTAAATAACTAAATAAATTCTTAAAAAATATATTCAAAACTTTAAACTTCCTTTTAAATATTTAAACACCTTTGAAAAGACTTTTCAAAATATTTAAAATAGGCAATCCTTTATACTCTACAAAAATAATCGATTTCCAAACTGCATCTATAGCGACTATCGCTATATGGACCGTAACTTTTAAAACTTGTTTTGTAAATCAAATAACTTTTAAACTTCAATTTATTTCTCTATTTTAACCACTTTAATAACTTTGCAAAAAGGTTTGAAAACAAAAGTCAAGTTCGGAAATTGTTTCAAAATACTGTAGAAAACAAGTGGTAAAAACGCTTAAAGGCGAGCATGGGATTTCAGTGTGGCAATAAAACCAACAGTAAGTAAGTTAACTATAACTAAGAAAAATTTACATTCCATATACACAAACATTTACATAACCAATAATATATATAAATAAAAATCAACAAGACGAGGAATCCTTTAGGACCCCTCTACAAAATTTCCCTTCTTCGAAGTGCTTCCATAGTGACCTATTTGCTACAAAGACATTTCCACTTTCATTCACTTTGATTTTGTCCCCTACAACACAATGCTTATTTATATCATCCGCTTTAAAGCGGGAATCAACAACAAACAATAACATAAGCACATCATAAATACATACATACAACACTACAAGCTAACACTAAATTATACAGCATTTGATCAATTTTGAAACTAAATCAAAGTGGGATATCTCACTTTCAAATTCAACTAAACTTCGAACAAAAGCCACAACTCCTTCCTACACTCCAACTGCCAATAAGACATCTTGCAAGCTCGGTCAAAGCCCTCCCCTAGCCTCCAAATGCTCATGCACACCCCCTCTCTTTCTTTGCTCACGGTCCAACCCAAAATGAAAGGTTTAGCAATAAAGTTTACATCTTTGAGATGGTGGTGGTGTTTGCTATGTTTTTTAAGGTTATGGAGGAAGTTTAAGAAGAAAAGAAGAACTCATGACTTGATTTTGAGTAATGCAACAAGGAGGAAGATATGGAAAAGAAGATGAACAAAGAAAGCAAAAGATGGAAATAAAAAAGTGTAAAAATGAGAGGATGGGGTTTCTTTTATAGAAAGGAAAAGTGAACACAATTTCAAATACCCTACCTTAAATTAAGCTACTCCTTTCCATTTAAAAAGCAACTACCCTTTATTAACTTATGCAGCACATTTTCCTTCAGACATTTATCATTACCACCTTCTTTTACTTAAGTCCTTTAAGTACTTTATACTTAAAATAAGAAAGAAATATCTTTTCTTACTTTATTAATTTAATTAATTACCTCTTTAATTATACTTACTTTTACAAATCCTTTTACTTTATTAAATCACTTATTATATGTATAAGTGTATGCTACAAAAGTGTACATATGTGTGCAACAACGTTGCGATAACTTCCGTTCGATAAAAAAGTCGAACATCCGAAAAATGATTTTTGGTCACATTTTAATTTTTCATCGAACTACCAATTTTTATAAACAAACATCCAAAATAAGTTTACTATCATTATTTATTTATTAAAAGAGGGTTATTTGACTAATAAAAACCATTAATTAAATATTTAAAAATTATCATATATTCACAAATTAAAGCGAAGAAATTCTGAATCATTACATTGGGTTACTTGTATCATGGTATAATCTTTACTACTAATAATGAGAATTCCTTGAATATGAATTCAACCGTGTCTTTTTGAAATACCAGAAATACCCCTCATTATAATTATGGAAATCGTTCACTCTATCTTTATCTTTACTACTAATAAAGAGAATTCATTGAATAGATTTACTCAGTGTCTTTTTGAAATTCCAAATATACTCTTTTACATTTTATAGGGAAATAGTATTCAAATATGAAAATATAGCCTGTTATTTTCAAAGTACAACTGTCAGTCCCCATGGAGAACTACAGTGTACGTTCACAAGATGAAGTATCTGAGTGTTTCATATTGTCCGTAATTTAGGTGGGAGTTAATCGGTCGAAGTCTCGCTGGATTCCGAGTTAGCATGAAGAAAATATTGCAGTCTGAACAAAAAAAATAGCGGCTTCTGCACTAGGCGGAGTTCAAATATGGGGATGCGGTATCCTGTTATTTTCTAAGTACAACTGTCAGTGCCCATGGAGAACTACAGTGTGCGTTCACAAGATGAAGTATCCAAGTGTTCCATATTATCTGTAATTTATATGGGAGTTAATTGGTCGAAGTCTCACCGGATTCTGAATTAGTATGAAGAAGTTATTGCAGTTTGAACAAAAAAAATAGCGGTTTCTGCACTAGGCGGAGTTCAAATATGGGGACATGGTAGCCTGTTATTTTCTAAGTACAACTGTCAGTCCTCATGGAGAACTACAGTGCACGTTCACAAGATGAAGTATCTGAGTGTTTCATATTGTCTGTAATTTAGGTGGGAGTTAATCGGTCGAAGTCTCGCTGGATTCCGAGTTAGTATAAAGAAAATATTACAGTCTGAGCAAAAAAAATAGCGGCTTCTGCACTAGGCGGAGTTCAAATATGGGGATGTGGTATCCTGTTATTTTCTAAGTACAACTGTCAGTGCCCATGGAGAACTATAGTGTGCGTTCACAAGATGAAGTATCCGAGTGTTTCACATTGTTCGTAATTTAGGTGGGAGTTAATCCGTCGAAGTCTCGCCGGATTCCGAGTTAGTATGAAGAAAATATTGCAGTCTGAACAAAAAAATAGCGGCTTCTGCACTAGACGGAGTTCAAATATGGGAATGTGGTATCCTGTTATTTTCTAAGTACAACTGTTAGTGCCCATGGAGAACTACAGTGTGCGTTCACAAGATGAAGTATCCGAGTGTTCCATATTGTCCGTAATTTAGGTGGGAGTTAATTGGTCGAAGTCTCACCGGATTCTGAATTAGTATGAAGAAGTTATTGCAGTTTGAACAAAAAAAATAGCGGCTTCTGCACTAGGCGGAGTTCAAATATGGGGATGTGGTAGCCTTTTATTTTCTAAGTACAACTGTCAGTCCCCATGGATTGTTATGTCAACATCACATCTTTATCTTTACTATCTTTACTACTAATAATGAGAATTCCTTGAATAGGAATTCAACCGTGTCCTTTTGAAATACCAGAAATACCCCTCATTATAATTATGGAAATCGTTCACTCTATCTTTATCTTTACTACTAATAAAGAGAATTCATTGAATAGATTTACTCAGTTTCCTTTGAAATTCCAAATATAATCTTTTACATCTTATAGAGAAATAGTATTCAAATATGAGAATATAGCCTGTTATTTTCTAAGTACAACTGTCAGTTCCCATGGAGAACTACAGTGTACGTTCACAAGATGAAGTATCCGAGTGTTTCATATTGTCCGTAATTTAGGTGGGAGTTAATCGGTCGAAGTCTCGCCGGATTCCGAGTTAGTATGAAGAAAATATTGCAGTCTGAACAAAAAAAATAGCGGCTTCTACACTAGGCGGAGTTCAAATATGGGGATGTGGTATCCTGTTATTTTCTAAGTACAATTGTCTGTGCCCATGGAGAACTACAGTCTGCGTTCACAAGATGAAGTATCCGAGTGTTCCATATTGTCCGTAATTTAGGTGGGAGTTAATTGGTTGAAGTCTCACCGGATTCTGAATTAGTATGAAGAAGTTATTGCAGTTTGAATAAAAAAAATAGCGGCTTCTACACTAGGCGGAGTTCAAATATGGGGATGTGGTAGCCTGTTATTTTCTAAGTACAACTGTCAGTCCCCATGGAGAACTACAGTGTACATTCACAAGATGAAGTATCCGAGTGTTTCATATTGTCCGTAATTTAGGTGGGAGCTAATATGTCGAAGTCTCGCCGGATTCCGAGTTAGTATGAAGAAAATATAGTAGTCTGAATAAAAAAAATAGCGGTGTAACGACCCAGTATTTCCGCCATTTGAAATTCGTGTATTTAATTAATTTTAAATATTAATAAGTAAGATTTGGAAGTCGAATTAATTTAATTTCGATATAGTGATTTAATTGGACGATTAAATTATTAATTTAATACTTGAAATTGGGTAAATAATTGAAATCTGAATTAAATGTGATTAAAAATGATTTAAAAAGTTATATTAAATCATATTGGAGTTATAATGATGTTCTAGAACTTTTAAAATTGAATTAAAAGTCAAATTGTGAAAATTGAATATTTTAATATTTAATTGACGAGTAAAAATGACCATTTTTCAAACGGTCTCGGATTTCGACGAAACTAGTTTCATCGGATTCGTAATGTGAAATTATTGTATGGTTTCAAATTTCGTGTCAATCGGATGTACGGTTTGTCCGGGGCAAGCCAAAACGCATCGAAATCGGTTTAATCGGTTTAATTTAAATTTGATCGTTTATTTCTGTAACTCTCACATACGACCGAATTAGCTTTCGAAACACATTCCATTGTGTTCGGAACATGGGGTAAACCTTAGAAACGCCAGCCGGCACGCTTGATTTCGAGTTCGGAAAAATTTCGGATGAATAGTGTTTGGAGAATTTTCTATATAAGCACATCAACTCTTCACATTTGCAAGCAAACCCTAATTTCTATCTTCAGCCGCCATTTTTGTTTCCACGGCCAGAAATTGCCGACCTTCTTCTCCAATTATCTCTCAATCCACACATTATCTCCAAAATCTTCCAACTACAAACTTGTAGATCTCCTCGAGATCTAGCTATTCAGTTCAAACGTAAAATCGGATATAGGCGAGTAAATCGACGGCAATTTCAGTTCAAACGTCCGTCGTTCATTCACAAATTCTGAGACCAATAGGCGACCGAGTGCCACGTCGTTCATGCCATGGGTAGCTCTCGCGTAGGCGGAGGGAATGGCGCTCACCGATCGTCTTCAAGAGCGTCGAAATTGGTCACGTCGGGTAGGGTTTGGGGGCGGCCGGTGGGTTATCTCGTGCGTGCGAGAAAAAAAGAACGAAGGGGAGAAGAAAAGAACGGGCGGCCAGATCTTGTTTTCCAGAAACGAGCGGTCCAGATCAGATCTAGGTTAAAAAAAATTGTAATTTATATTATATATAAATCGTGTAGACTTCTAAATGCTGTAACTTTTGCATACGTTGTCGAAATTCGACGAAACAGGAAGCGTTGGAATCGCAGCGACGAGGTCTACGCTGCAGCGCAGATCCGGAGACGATTGGAGCCAGTGATAATTTCAGGTAAAATTAAACGTTCGTTTAATTTTATTCGGAACAAACGCTGCAACCGTTATTGAAAGCAATGTGAGAACTTCTCACTCAATCGAATATTTTGTTTCGATTTAAATTTTAAATAGTTGGATTTAAAATTGTTGATAGTGATTGATTTTGATGATTGAATGATGGTTGCTATTTATTCTGTTTAAATAGACCCTATATGCCGTATATTAAGCGGATGTTATTTATTAAAAACATATACCGCGATAATTCCACATTGAAGTGGAATTGGTATTATATATGTATTTGGAGTTGATTTCCCATATTATATAGCGGATGAGACCATATTGCGCCGCATAATTACGGATAATATTTACAAATCCCATATACCGCGATAATTTCACTGTGAAGTGAAATTGGTATTGTGCTAACATCTGTGGATGCAGGGAAACAGGTTGGAGGGATCCAACTGGATTCCTCAAATAATTGAATTTATTTCAGTGTTGTGTGTTGATTTATATATAATCGCCGTGTGATTATATTGTGATTGGAATTGTTGATGGCTATAAATTAGCCGAATATATTTTTGGTATCGTTGGATACCGAAAATAAATAAAAATTGGATTTTCAAATTTAAGTTGAAAATTTATCGAAAAATTTATTTTTGATAATTGGATAAATTTAAAAGGAGTTTGAAAAGATAAAAGTTTTATTTTTGAATGGTATTGAGTTAAATTTCAAAATATGGGAAAAAGGCTTAATAAATGGATTTCGAAATTATTATTTATAAGTTGAAAATTTTATTTAAAATTTGGATTTTTAAATAGTTTGAAAAATAAAGGAATTTATCTTCTTAAAAAGGGATTTATTTTAAAAAGGAAATAATTTAGCAATCCATTTGGTAATTGATTTTGGTGATTGAAAATAAATCTTTTGAAATTGTTTGGAAATTTGATTTGGGGTTTTGAAATAAATTTGAAATTAATTGATTATTAATTTACTATAACTAGTAAAAAAATTGATTTATTAAAATTTATCTGATTTAAATTTATCAGATAATTAAATTTAAACCTACTTATGGATGTTTGGATTATATTGGATGTTGAATTGTTTGACATCTTTGATGTGTGACGCTTTGTGATATACCCTGTTTTATGTTGTGATCTGTTATCTGTGATATTTATATATCTGTGATCTGTGAATGAAAGATAAGCGTTATCGTTTATACCGCTTATCAATTATATTGTTATATTTGATCTGTGATGATTGAATGCTGTTGCACTATTGTGTTAAACACTTGGACTACACAATACACACACAAATGTGGATTTCACGTGGAAATCGGTTAAGTCACAGTTTTTATCAATTTTGGAAAATTGAGTTTTTGAATCCAAAATAGTTTTGGAATTGGAATTGAAAGTTTTTGAAAATGAGTTTCAAAAATAAAAGTTATTTTAAATAAATTAATAGAATTGGAATTTAAATCATTTGATTTAAGTTTGAATTCAATATTTTGAAATTGAATTCAATAATTTGGGAATTTTGGTTTAAAAGATTTTATAAGTATAAAAAGTGTTTTTAGGGTTGTTAACCAATTAAAATACGGTCTTGGGGAAATTTAAATTTATAATTCAAGTTTATACTTGAATGGCTTTAAACCGTGTAATTGTAACCAGTTTTTCCCAAAACGAAAACTATCTGTTTTCAAATAATAATAGCTTTTATAAAGTGAAGATTTCCAATTTGTATCGAAACAATTCAAGTCGAAATAAAATTGTGAATAGTTTGGAAAAACTATGAATTAACCTTTGTGAAGATGATTAAACTTTATTTTCAAATCAAAGACGATTTTAAAAGGTGTATCTTTTATATTATAAAAGACTTGAATTGTGAATAGTTTTGAAAACTATAAGTTAAATCTTGATTTAAAGATTTGATGGGTTAATTCAATTAAAATGGAAATTGATTTGGAAATCTGTGAATGAAACTTTGTGAAACTAGGTAAATCTTGTGAAGTAAATCTTTTTGTTTAAAGATTTAAATGGTAATTTGTTTAAACCATTTGAAAGAAAGGATTTGGGTAATAAGTTGTGACTTAATTGAAATCCCATATCCAGATGTTTGAAATATTGTGCTCACTATTCGGGTTAGCCGAGAAAAGGCCTTTGTATCATATAACCCATTCCGAATTAGTGATACGACGATATGGATCGTATTGAAGACCGGTGGTGAAGACCGGGTACTTGTGAAAACGATAGGATGACCTATCGATTGTCTCTGCACCGTTAGCTACGGTATAGAGATTTCCTTTGTGATGGGAAGTTTTATCGGGATTGTGAATACCCGGATTGCAAGGGCTTCTTCGGAAGTGCCTTCGGTTCTGTTCGAACCCGGAACAGACTTGTATGGTTACATGTCTGACATTACATTTTGAGATATAAAGCTGATTCCTTTCAAATACATTTCTGTTGGTGGCGGTGAATTTATTCTCTTAGATTAACACCCTTCTCCGAGACGTACGAGCTTAGAGGTTATGTAGTTGAAATTTATCAGTGATATACTCCCAATTTGGTAATGTGGCATGCTGAGTGCTGCTGTGTGATGATCATTTATTGATCATTTGTGATCAAAGCGTGGCTTTGTGAAAAAGCGTAGCTTTATGGACGAGACTTCGTCAGACCTCACAACCCGGAAATGATCGAAACAGGAAAGATGCGGCAAGGTTTCAGGGGTAGCTTCCCTAGGGTATGACCATTCCTTCTGGAAAAGGGTAGTATCATGGTATGGAGCCCAGATACTTACTCATGTGGACACACTTTATTTATTATGTGTGATGTTGGTTACCGAGCGCTCGGATAAAGGTCCCAAAGGACCGGGGGTGGCATATCTCAGGTTTACTGCCCGGGAAGGGAGTAACCGGCCTTGTGTTGGCAGAGAGCAGGTTGTCTCTCGGAGCGTCCAGCCAGAGGTGTTCCTACGTGGCATAGGAAGTTCCTTAGCCTGACCATTTGTTGGAAATCCATCTTCCAATACGAACCTTGTACGGTGTTAGTTGTGAACATGCCATTTACTTATGGTGGCGCCCCACTGTTTAGATGGTAGCTATAGTAGGCATAGTGTGAAATGCCTATGCTGGCTAAGATTAATATTATACTTTCGAAATGTTTTCCACTATGCACTAATAATAATAATCCAATGATTTGCGTAGTAAGCATGTTTGACTATCATAAGAAGAAATCTCCTCCAATTCTGTGTTTGCATTGTGTGTGTGGCGGGAGGTCTTATGGTAGTTTCATTTTCCAAAAGCATTGCGAATATTTTTCACTTCCTGACTGTTGTTGGTTTAAAGATAATGACTGTTTTAGTTCTCACACCAGTCACCATGACTGACCTGGAGTTTATTGTTTCCTTCCTAAACTCTGGGTGCCCACCAATTTCCACACGGGTAGTCTAGAGTCAGGTTATCCTGGATTCAGGAGATGCTGTGGAGCTCAGTGGCGAGCTGGATGGCGAGACGTATCACTTGTATATGATATTATTTATTCCGCTGTGTATTCTGTATGAGGACAAGTTTGTATAACTGTCCAGTTGTGTTGTATATTGTTGTTGTAAACTCTGATGATGTAATGTATAAAATGATATAGTTCTTTGATTTAAAGATTATTTATTTATCTATTATATATTGTTCCGCTGCGAATGTGAGATTCTGATATTGTTTCTGTTGTTTCTTCTTTCCTTTTCTTCTGTTTTCTTCTACCTCTTCTTTTTCTCCATAACAATTCGGTTTTCCGGCATTCGATTGCTCGGCAGTTGATACAGTGGACGTATTAATGTCGATTTTCGAGCGACGAAAAATCGCGAATCGTTACATGTGGTATCAGAGCATATGGTTAAGTGATAACCTTGGCTCTGTTGGGTATTACTCATTAGAGATAGAGTCAGCAATACTCTAGAATGAGTGTGAGTGTAATAATAGATACGAGTGCGTATTTGTTAGTGTGAGTGAAATGGTTTATTTTACTTTATTTAGACATTATTATAATAGCGTATATTACTACATAGTAGATAGTTTAACGGAACCTTAGGAGATGTGAATCCCGAACATCTCTTAAGTTATTGCACTCACGTTAGACACTGGATAGGAGATGTCAAACCCCGTAAACATCTTCGACGCCGTTTACACTCATATTTATTTACCGTTGATTTGACTCACATAAGATCTTTTAGTTCTGACTCGAGTGTTTTATCTTTTTAATTCGCTCTGATCAGCCTGAGCATTTCAGGATTTGAAGACTTGTTTCAGGAGGACGAAGACGAAGATTGTATTATTATTTACTATATTATTCCGCTGCATCAAACTGTTCTGCTGCATGGTTATTTATTTACCTCTAATATGTGTAACTCTGATTCTGTGTTGTATAAATATAATCAAATGTTTTGTAAACAGCTTCATGAACTGTTATTTGATTATTATATTTTGTCATTCCGCTGCGAGATTCTGTATTTGTTTTATTTCTTTCTCTTTTTCTGATTACCCCAATAACAATCCGCCCTTCTGTATGGTTTGGGTCGACATGTGTGTCTGCTTAAAACGTACAAAAAGGCGGGATGTTACAATTTTCTAATCATATTATAAGCTGGACAGTTTATAGTTTAATTTATGTAGTTATATAGATATATATGTTTTCCATAGCATTGTTGATGGCTGCAGTACTTTATATATTTTGCAGTAATATTTTATAGGTTAGTATAGTATATGTTTTATGTCTTGAAAAAGGTTGATAGATAAAATGTATAAAAATATATTAAAAGTTTGTTGCAATTATATATACATGTATGTTCATATAAGTTTGTATAAGGTTAGTCTGTTGTTATATGTATTTAATAAAGTTATATAAATATTTATACATACTGCAGTAATTGTAATATTTAAATAGGAAATATATATAAGTTGTTATATGTATATAGGTGAAATATGTTGTGGCAGTATGTCGAACAGCATATAGATGATTTGTTTTGCTGAAAGTAAAATGGTAGATGGATGTTTATATATATACAGATTTATATATTTTATGAACAGTTTAGTTAATAAGAATTTTTCTGTTATATAAAAATAATAGTGTATAAGTTTTATGAGATTTGTTGTATATATATAGATTATATATATAAGTTTAGTTGCTTAAATTATATAAATTATATAATATGTTTGCGTAAATATATATAAGTTTATGTATATATATTTCTTCCAAAAACTTTGTTGACTGTTTCCTGTTGTATGCAACACTAATATAGTTTGTAACCTGACAGTTTACATATGTAAATTTTAATTAGTTTGATGTTTGCTTTGTATGCATATGACGGCCTACATATGTATACTGTGATATATGTATATATGTGCTAGTTATAGATAAATGGTCTACGTCGGCTGTATATATATGTTATATCATATATATGTTAGTTGGCAGTCTGCATGCTATATATATATGTGTGTGTGTGTGTGTGTCGATCTTTGTTATTGATTTTATGTTTATACATATATATATTTCATGACAGTATTTTTTTTTTACTTATAATAAAGTGAACGTATGTATATGTAATGTTTATGTGAAAATTATATATCTGTAAAGTGAATTTTAATATGTTATAACATTTACTCAAACTTGTATTTATACTTTGATAGTTTATAATAGCTGTAATATATTATATATACTCGATTGAATATATGCACTTTTAAGTTAATATTCAATTTCATATATACTATGATTTCGAATATATGGGGTTTTAAAATATAATATATTATTTGTATTTATATGTGTTTTATATTGATATGGATTTTTCTCTTTACAAATGATAATATATTCAAAGCTTGTCCTGATATATGTATCGAATTGAACTTCCTAGATATTGATTTATAGATATTGTTGAGCGAGATACTACCGGACCAGCTCCACCAAAGTCCCTCTGCCGGACCAACTCCACTACCGGACCAGCCGCCCTCCAAACTACAACAAGCCAACCTTATTTCCATGCCAGCCGAATCAAAGGCGAAGGAGGTACTGCCGAGCCAAACACACACTCATTCATCACCGGATCAACTCGCCTCCAAGGTACTTCCGAACCACTCACCACCGGACCAAGCTACGCCCTCACCACCGAACCAAACACCCACTCATTCATCACCGAATCAACTCGCCTCCAAGGTACTTCCGAACCACTCACCACCGGACCAAGCTACGCCCTCACCACCGACCCAAACACCCACTCACTCACCACCGGACCAACCTCCACTGAACCAACTTTACCAGGCCAGATTGCATCAGCCTAGGCCCACCAGCAGCTATATACATCCGAGACCCCTGCCCCCAGCCTCACTCTATAAATAGAGGGCAGGGGTACAACAATAGGGGAGAAGTTTGAGAGCTCAAGCATGGAGAGAACTTTCAAACAACTTTCTTTTACTTGTATCAAAGCTTTGTACTTGTAATCTAAATAAGAGAAGAGAAATAACATATAAAGTGGACGTAGGCACATTCTGGCTGAACCACTATAAATCTGTGTGTCTTTTTACAGTTTAGCCCCTGCTTTTCATATATTTGCATAAAACACCCAAATCACTAAGAACAACATAAAATCTACTAAATCATACAACTTTGAGGTGTTTGTCCATTTTTTGTGCAAACAGATATAAAGATTTATTTTGGTGTTGGGTTAAATATATGTTATAGAAATCTTAATTTATATTTTGTTTCATCAATTCTAGTCTGTCGTGCCTGCTTTCTTCATCGAATTGGTGTCAATTTTGCTTTGCTTTGGAATTCGTGTTGGATTCGCAACTCGCCTCATTCTCGTCCATCTCGAAAGGTGAGCGATCACTCACGATTAACGTTCTTATATTTATTAGATTCGATTTCAATTGAAACGACAATTGAAATATGCTGTTGTTAGTTATTTAATTGCTATATATATGTCATTATCTGTAACAGTTCACCTGTGACATCTGACACCATGATCTGTTATTTAGTTATCACTAATGATATATGCATGTTGCTGATTATTATATTATTGTCATATATATTGTCACTCTGCAAGTTCCCTGTTAGTATAGAATTCCCTATGGGTTGAAATGATACATACCCGAACGGTCTTGTAGAATAGGAGAAAATTGTTATGGGTTGAAATGATAAAACCAAGCGATTTTCATTGAATTGTATTTGGGATTGATGGTTGAAACGATATATACCCGTATATATTTAAATTACGGATTGAAATGATAGATATCTGTATCACTTGACCATAGGATAGAAAATTATATACAGACACCGTTGGCCTATACATATATTTTGAAATGATTTCCATAGTTTTAAAAAGGATATATATATGGTTTTACATAAATATTGATTTTAATATTATATATATATGTTGTTTTATAAAGGTTCAAAATTTTAGATTTTGATTTAAAGTGATTAAATGAATATTTCAAGTTTAAATAAATTGAAGAAAATATTTAGTTTATTTGTAATTTGAAGCTTATTTGAATGATACTGGATTTTATTAAGAGGATATTTCAAAACTAAATAATAATGAAGTTAAATTGAGATATAATAAAATTATCAAATTTAGTTTTGAAAATGTTGAATATTTAAAGCCTTGAAATCTATTGAAGTTGAAATGGTTTAATTTGTAGTTTATATTTGAAATCGATATAAAATGGTTTATCGAGACTTGAATTGAATTGAAATGAAGAACTGAGATTTGATTTAAATGGGATTTAGAATTTGAGTTAATTCGAATGGATTTGTGAATTTTGAGGAAACCATTTTATTATATAAAGTATGTTAAATTATATTTAAAACTATTTATATATTCTACTTTATAAATTTTTAATAAACTATTTTAATATACTAATTATTTATTTAATAAACTATTTTATTATATAAACTATTTTAATATATATACTATGTTAATATCTAAACTGTTTAAGTGGAAGTGCTATGAATTTTTAAAGTGTTATGATTTCCAAGTGTTACGATTTCCTAAGTGTTGTGATTTCCTAAGTGTTATGATTTCAAAATGGTTATAATTTTTGAAAGTGTTACGATTCTGGAAATGAATATTATTTAAAGTGAATAATGATATCGAATTTGATATGGTTTTGAAATGAATATGATATTTTGAAATGACCACGGTGTTATAATAACGTTTGGTTATTAAAGAGACCGGGATCAGATATTGTCATACTCTCTGCCGATACCGAAAAACACTTTAACAACTGTGTACGTGGTGGAAATTCCAGAAATGAAGTAGGATGGTTTGGCAACGATTCTATATGGTATGACGTGACCCTGACTCCCGTGAGTCAGCTTAGATGCGACTAAAATCATGAGCTATACCGGGCCAAGTGAGGTCATTCCTCCTATCGGGCATATTTCTTCGATACCATTCCATTGCTTTTGTGATTTGATTTGGTGGCCACCCCTCGATTTTGATTATTGGAGTGTGTCCAAGGTGGGCGGTAGTAGCTGCTATGCGTTACCACCAGTCCGGGAGTGCAATTGGTATATCTACTATGGCATCTCCTCGTGTGTCGTGTTCACATGCCCTAGAGTGCCTTCTACGAGTTTGTTTTGTATTGTACCTATGTGATGTCCTCTGGGTAAACCTCCAGTTTACGGAGGAGCGTACAACATTGTATAGACTACGGGAATATATAAAATGTGTTAAGGGAGATATGGGTAACGCCTTAACGCTATTTTGATACTTTTACTTTACTATAGACATATTATAATACCGTATATTACTACATAGTAGATAGTTCCACGGATCCTTAGAGGATGGTTATCCCAAACATCCTTTGAGTTACTTGTATTTCAGTTGACATTTCACCTGAGTTGGATTTATTGATATAAGAATGTTAATCCTGACTCGAGTGTTGTGTTTTGCTTTACGCTTGGGTCAGACTGAGTGTCACAGCATTTAGGACTCACCTTTAGAGTTTGGAGCTTCACTTGGAGATCCATCTACATTTATTCAGCTTTCAGCTATCCAGTTGATTTTTTCAAACTTGTCATCTGTTGTATTCGAGACTACATTGTATTTGATATATTCTGTTGTATTTTATTTCAAACTCTGTTGTTTATATAGTAGCTTCATGAACTACTATTTATCTATTCCGCTGCTTATTGTTATATTACTCTATGTATGTGATTCTGTGATTATTTTATTTACTATATATGCTGAGTTTTGCCAAATTATAAATTAACAATCTGATATTTTGAGCAATTCAAGTCCGACATGTGCGGATGCGAATGGTTGAAAATACCGAGTCATTACAACTCCTTATTTACTAGTGAATTCTGAAGGAGATTACAGGCATCTTTAGGAACTTCGTTGAATCCTATCACTGCTTAGAACTTATAGACCGATGGTCAAATTGAAAGGGTGAATAGGATCTTGAAAGGCATGTTGAGAGCTTGCATCATGGACTTTGGAGGACACAACACTTATCTTTAGTAGGATTCGCGTATAATAATAGTCACTAAGCAACAATTACTATGACATCCTATGAAGTGATTTATAGGAGGCCATGCAAATCGCGAAATTGTTGGTGGGGAACCATCGAAAAAATCCTACTCGGACCAGATTCATTTCACAAGACTTGGAGAAAGGTAGAATTGATTAGGCAGCGTGAAGGCATCATAAGATCTAGAAATCCTACGCAGACGAGCGAAGAAAAGAGTAAGAGTTTGAAATAGGGGACATGGTGTTTGTTAAAGCTTTTCCGTTTAAGAAGGTTGTGAGATTTGGAAAGTGGGGAAAGTCGACACTAAGATTTGTTGGGTCTTTTCTAGTTTTAGAAAAAATAGGAAGACTTGCTTATCGTGTGGAGCTACCGAATAAGTTGACAGAAGCCCGTAAGGTTTTTCACGTTTCGCACTTGAGGAAATACCTTCATAGCATAGCCACTACATTAGAGCTTGATCAATTGGGGGACATTGAGAAAGGGTCAATAACATCTCGTACCACTGCACGCATTGTAGAGCATGGAAATAGGAAGCTCCGCAACAGAGAAATTAGGCTGGTTCGAGTAAAATTGAGAGGAATCTAAAGGAAAGCTTGAGGACTTCTCGTCCTAAAATTTTCACTGGTTGCATCATGGTTGCAAGATTGGATGGTAGGAGATGGTTGCCACACTTCTCACTGTCACATTCACACTCATATAGAAAACTTCTTGCATGTTTAGGAAGTTGCGTACATGGCTATATGTCACGACACTCGCATTCACGCTAGGATTGAGCTCATAAATAGTATGTCTTCATACATAATCACATTGCACTTTTTTGGTTGAGTAAATAGATGTGTAAATAACTTAGTTGTATAATATGGATGTTATTGTACGTTACGCTGTCAGCCCCCTAGAAAGATTTCGAGGACGAAATCCTTTTTAAAGGGGGGAGAATGTAAAATGGCGTAAAAATTAATAAAAAATTAACTAATAAGAAAATAATTAATTAATATAAGGCTAAATATGGAAATTTTATAAAAGTCATAGTTTGTCCATGAAAGTTGTATTGTTGCATTTGTGGCGATTTTCCAATCAATTTTTATATATAATATTTTAAAAATGGAGCTCAAACGGAAAAATTACGGACGTTTGAAGTTTTCAGATTTGAATGAAATTCAAATTCAAATAAATAATTAACTCTTAAGTTTGAAATTCAAAAATTAACTATAGATAGACTTGAGGGTTAAGTAAACGTTAAACATAAACGTTAAAATTAATTAAGGTAAGTAATCAATGGCAACAAATAACCTTCCCAAAGTAGTACTACTGGTCGACCGCCTACTTGGGTCGGTCGACTGCTAGCAGTTGGTCCGTGGGGTAGTAGCGGTTAACTGGTCCCTTTTGATGGCAGTTAGGATTTTCAGCGTTTGAATGGCTCGGATTTTATTATTTTTAATCGACTTAAATCTGATAGTTCTGGTGCTTTCTAACCATTATAAATAAGAGCCTAACACCCTCACTTTTATTCACTAATTATTTTGGAAACCAAGCGAAGCTCTGTCGCTCTCCTAAAAAATTCAAAGAAATACTCTAAGGTTTCAGGTAAGAATTTTAGGTGTTTATTATTTATTTCTAATACTACATTCCTCCAATCCCTACGTTTCTAAATCCAATCCATATATAATTCCCTTGTTGTATATTTCTAACAAGAGAGATTTGAATGAGATTATAGTAGGCATAACAAATCCAAAAAGAGGAAGAGCTAAGGACTTTTTATGAGTGAAAATCATATTCTTTCTTATTTTAGTATTTGTATAATATAACTTGGATTTGATATATGCCTTTGGGAATTTTGTTTAAGAAAACATCGCATTAAAACCCCAAATTTCCCTAAAGTGTAATGTCAATTCTTAAGTTAGAATCTTAATTATTCTATATTAAAATAGTTAAATTGTGTGGTTATTGCAATTTTAATGTTTTACACTCTATTCTGAATAGTATCTTTTTTTCTTTGAAACTGATTAAGGGTCCTGAAGAGAAATAAGTCATGATATGGTGTGTAAGGTACGGATTCTTTTATTCATAGTTTGAACTGCCTATTTCCGCAATTTAAATAGAAATTCCCTTTTTCAATTTTATACAAAGAAGTTGAATAGAGCGTAAAAGTATTTGAATTGTAAGTTTTTATTTATGTTAATTTCGCTATTTTAGTATAAAATAAGTTCGGTATCAACTCTATTTTATACAAGCCTGTTGACTGAATTGTAGATATTTGATATATGATATATTTATTGATATGGAATTGGACTTATATAAATCTAAAGTTTTGACATTTAAACGTTAGTCTATGTCATAATTTTTGCACGCTTAGAAATGTATTATGCGCGTAATTATATACATACATATATTAGCATAAATAACGTATAATTATAATTATTTGTGTATTTTGTAAGTTATTAATTATTATTAAATCTACCTTTGGAAAGTTATTAATTGTAAAGGCGAAATAAGAAGTTTCTTATATGGCCTAGATATGGAATGCGGTGAGATGCGAGGTAATATGTTAAGAGAGTATTTTAGATTATGAGTAAGTTATAGGGATGCAAGGTCAGTCAAAAGTAAACAGAAGTCTTCCAAGCTAATCTAGCTACCAGTAGTATGACTTGAGGCTGATGTGAGACACTGCCTATAATAAGTAACCATGGAGGATGCGAGGTTAGTCCCAAATTCTGTAGAGCAAATCTGCCCAGTTAATCTGGCTATTAGTACCTACGATTAGTCAAACTAATATGAGACGTCATGGTTGGATTACGGGTTATAATACGAAGGACCTGCTTTAGGTTTAAAGGTCCTACCTCTTCTCTATATAAGAAGTAGTAAATGGTCAGGGTTAATGGTTAGACATGGTAGAGGATATCTCGAGGAGGGTCCGCTTTAGATTTGAAGTATTAAGTGGCCTTAAGAGATTCCGTGCAATGTCAGCTACATAGTACCCGAGAGGAGTCCGCTATGGGATAGGCATTAAAAGACGGGAACCTGCATTGAATGAGGTATTAAATGGTCAGAGTCTGCCCACTTTCCACTAAGAAGGTATTAAGTGGCTTGGGTATTATCTCGTACATTATTAAGATTGACGATAGATATAGGTTATTTGATTGAAAGAATAATGGACTGGGAAAGCCTTAGGGGTTATAGTCGGAAAATTTATAATATGGTTAAATGCATAGGACATATTCGTATTTAAATTGTACGACCCAAGTACTATTATAAAAAGGCTCGAGATTTTATTCACCAGACATTGTTGTTCTGACTCCTTCATCATTACAACACAAGTAAGAGATGTTGACATAGATTTTCAAAGGTGGTGACAGAGACGCAAACTTGTGGCAGTTATTATTTATCTACTTGTGTTATTCATTTATTTTCAATGTACCCATTAAATGATGTTGTAACTTTGGAATATTGTACTAATGATAGTTGATGAATGTTTATGGCATTGTGTTATGTTTTTATGACATTTGAATTTTAAATAAGATGGGTAATGTTTTGATATTATATTTATCCTTCCACTGTGAGTTTCTGAATGTGTAGATAAATAGCTCTATGTATTGTCTTTTATACCAATCAACAGTTAGCTTTGGAACTAGTCTAAGTTTCGATGAGCCTTTTCTGTATCGGAACTTAGCCTGTTTCGATGCGGGTTGTCAAGGTTGATTTGTCACGACTAATTGTGTGTATAAATAACACAGTTAATTTAGGGATTAAAGGATTTGATGAATTTATCAGTGTATAAAACGATACATTTGATTTTGAAAATGAGTAAATGTATTTATTCGATTGATAACAAATAGAGTGCATTCGATAATAATACATGTATCACATGCTGTAGCTTTTATAATGTACAAATAATATGTATATTGGCAGAATTGATCCCAATACTCTAAAGGACCACATATAATCTTCGAACCTGCTTTGCTTTGCTTTGTGATGTATCGATTTTCGTATGCTGTTGTTTCATTTTATCTCTATTTCTAACTACCCCCTCAAACTGATATTAGGGTTAGGATTTTCACGAATGCCCAAATTGGCCGCCGCTCCATTCGAACTACAAAATTATTTTAAGAGATGATGAAATTTCTGGTTCTGAAGCTTTAAAAAATATAAGGACTAGCTAGATCTTAAAGATTCTGGTCATATTTTTTGCTTGCTTCGTTCGAGCTTCAAATTACTTCAGAATTGATGAAGTTTCTGACTTTAGTGCTTCTGAAACGTAACAGTCTTGCTAGATCTTGGTGAACCATGTCAGATCGACTACTGTTTTGTTCTATTTTCAGTTCATTTCTGAATCTGACAAAGTTTCTTGTTGATAATGCTTTGGTGAGTACATCGGCACATTGGTAAGTTCCATGTATATGGTTCATTTGCAATTTTCCTTTTAGAACTTGTTCTTGAACAAAATACAAGTCTATTTCTATATGGTTTGTTCTCAAATAAAGAATTGGATTTCCTAATAAGTACACCGCACTTTGATTGTCACATCATAATGTCGGTTTGATATCTGTGTTTCTCTTTAGCTCACCTATAAATATTGTATCCATATGATCTCGGCAGTTGCAGGAGCTATACTCCTGCATTCAGCTTTAGTGCTGGATTTAGAGATTGTAGACTGCTTCTTTGAACACCATGATACTAGATTATTTCCAAAATAGATGTAGTAGCCTGTGGTAGATTTCCTATCATCAGGATCTGTTGCCTAATGTAACGACCCGCCCTTTTCAATCCATAGAAATCAACACTAACACATTCACGGTATTCACATACCAAATATCCAAGTGCCGAAAAGACAGATTATTGGGGTGAAAGAAATAGAGAAGACAGAACATAATCTCACATCATGACGAAGATATATGATATATACAAAATCCTTACAAAAGAAAACATCCTTATTATACACAACATCAGAGTATACTAACCTACTTTCAGCCTGGACAGTTATAACAACTTGTCTTTACAATTTCTGATAAATATAGACAAAACGGAAGATAGAAGATACGTGAATAAGTCTTGGAGAATCAACCTCGTCTACTGAAAGCTCTAAAGTATCCAGCTAAATCTGGAAAATATGCTCCGACTAACCTGAGCATTACAGGAAAATAATGTCCGGGTTAGTCTGATAAAATTTGCGTGAGAAACACAATCAAATGGACTCTTAATGTTTAAATCAACCTTTCAAAATAAAGGTATCTCGTAAGACCATGCCTCATTAACACGGACGAGTTTTTATCTTACGAAAATCAAAACCCTTTTATAAAAAATCCAGTGATGTTATAATAATGTCTAAGGGTGAAAATAATAATAATCAAGCAGCTGTGATACTCGTGAGTGTACATCACAATAATACTAGGTATATAATCAAAAACCGATAAGGTGTGTTCGCTAATTGTGTAGGACTCCATAGAGGTGCCTCCATATTTCGAGAACGGTCCTCATGCACAAAGATCAAAGTTATCCTTTCAAAGCAACAATACATCCCTAGTGATGTACAAAAGGAAATACATAGCTGGCCACGCAATGCCGAATGCATCGCTCCATGCATGCATAACAACTATAGGTAACTATAGGAAGGAGACGACTGCACCCTTATGAGTTAGCTAAACCCCTGGTCATGCATCTTATATCTGGCCTTAGTTATTACTGCTGGTGAGGTTACATCTGACATTCCAGCTCACGCACCGCCACAAAAACAGATCTCGGAATCACACATGAATTCTCACACCCCAACAGGTCTCGGAATCACACATGGATTCCCACATCTCAATATAGATCTCGGAATCACACATGGATTCCCACACCCAACCAAACTCGGAACCACATATGGATTCCCACACCAACGGTTCTCGGAACCACACATGAATTCCCGAATGTCAATAGATCGCTAAAACTCTTCCATAGAACCGTATATGGTTTTTAAAGTGGTTACGGTACGAGTCATTGCTTACGAGTACACTCCCCCGCTTACCAGGCGCTCCAAAAACCAATCGCCGATTTATCGGAATGCTCAATACCGGTTCTTTAGGAAATAATCAAACAATACATAAGAGCGGGGATTACCCTCTAACCGTTTAAGTGGACGGATCTCCTCATCATTTGTCCTAAAAGAACAAAACGAATTTATGTGCATAGTATAGCATCACCGACGGTAACTGTACCATATAATTTCCATGTTTCTCTTACATATTTCCAGAGTTAACATCCTTTGATGTAAAGTAGGGAATTGCTTCCACACCACCAAAATTAAGAAGGATTACATGTTTGATCCAAGATTTGATAGTCAGTTATTTAACTATCAAATAAACAAACATTCAAAACAGAGATCAAATGGAAACCACCAAGCCTCTTAAAACAATCTTTCATTAATTTAAAATCGCCTTTTAAATATTTACTAAAATATTCATATACTTATCTCACCGGTATAAGTATATTCACAAAACAATTCTCTTTCAACTTGGAAAACTTTTCCATATACTTATACAATAGTATAAGTATAATCAAAAATATCATAAAGTTTTTCTATTCCTAATCATATTAAAATAATCAAACTCAAATGTCATTAAAACAGAGATATAAACCCAAGACACTATTCCCTTTTATAAATCTCTTTATTTTATAAATAAATATCTCCTTTATAAATTTTCACATCAATTTATATAATACTTTATAAATCTCCTTCAATTTATAAAATACTCTTTTATAAATCTCAAAACTCCATTTATAAAACTTCCCATTTTTAGATCTCTAAAACCCATTTATAAATCTCCTTCAGAAATTATTTAAAAACCAAACTCCTTTTTCCCAATCCCGAAATTTCTTTCTAATTTATAAACCCCTTTGATAAATCCTTTTTATTAGATAAAACTCTTTTAAAATCTTTCATTTTAAAATAATTCCTTTTATAAACAAATTCATTATTTAATTTTAATGAATAAAATCTTTAATATCACAAAAATATAATCTTTAAACATTTTTAATCATATAGTAATTAATTAACTCCAAACAATATTAATATAAAATAAATTATCTTTAAAACAATGTTAATATATAAATAAATTAGCTTTAAAACATTATTAATATGTTAATAAATTATTTTTATAATAATATATTAACTTTAAACAATATTATAATGAAAATAAATAAACTTTAAAATGATATTATTATAATAATATATTAAACCTTTAGAATATTAATAATATAACAAATAACTATTGATATAAAATAGTTAATTTTAAATTATAAAATAATTAACCCTTAAATAATAATAATTAACTTTAAATTAATAATATAAATAACTTAAGAATAATATTATAGTTAACTTTAAAATAATAATTAAATTTAAAATATAATAATTAATTTTCAAAATGGTACTTAACTTTAAAACATCATATAAAATAAGTTATTATATAAAACATTTTACTAAAATAACAATTATATAAAACATTTATAGTTGTTTAAAATTGAAGTTGATTTAAATCCATAGCTTTCTAAATTCGAAAAGAGGCTTAGCAATCACAATGGTACTTAAACAAGCTACCATATTATTCAATTTAACGTTCCAAGTTAATAACTGACATTTACATAATTGACATCTATGTAAATAAATTCAACAATTAACCACCATCGGTTAACATATCACGTATTCAAATTGGCATATCTATTAAAGACATATAATTAGATGTCCAAATCTATATAATAGCAAAATGGGGATTTATTCTGCTAATTAAATGACCAACTAATTTAATTAGCGGAATGATGTTTTATTCTGCTAAACAAGTGTCCAAATTACCCTATTCAATTTACTATAACAGTTCGGTGTTTATTTGTCCAAATAGGTAACACAATTAAGGTATATAAATTTAATGACGTTATTAATCAAAATAGCATAATTAAATTTCAGTTCGTTTTAATATATCATCATTTTTGTACATGGCCAAAACTATTAACAGGTTACATTAAAACATTATACTCATAAATACGAGTACAACGCAAAAATCCATGCATCGAACGGATACTCTATGAGCAAATTATCAAAATTTAAAGTTAACTCATAATTTATAAAAATAATTAACATTTAACCTAATTTCTCACCCTAAAGCAATTCAAGCCCGACCCACTAAACGAAACCTGACCCGCCCCAAAGTCTTCATCCTCCCCAAATGCTTCACTCCTCTATGGCTCGTCCAACTTCCTAAAGCTTTAACATGCACGGTTGTGCACGTGCATGGCCAAATCACCAATCGAGACGACAATCCAACATCGCCTACAAACCTGCCTAGCCAAGCTCGTCACGACGGCCGCCTCACCATCACCTCTGGCCAACCCAATTAGATTCCGACCCATCACCGAAGTGGAAAAAGTCACGTCCAAGCTAGAAACGCGCGACACTTATTAGTACCGTTCTCCACCAAAACTCAACCCGAGGTACGCCTCTCTACCCTGAATCCAAATCCGAGTTCCATTTCGCAAATCGCCTCCTAAAACTCCGACGATCTCTAAAACCATTGTCGATCACCACCATGGAACGTCACCAAATTTGCATCAAATATACTACATCGCCATACGACTACAACGACGACAACGCCATAAAAAATTACACAGTGGATTGAGAGAAATCATTTTTCAAAATTTTGAGCATATATTTCACGCTTACTGTAATTTGATGATAACACGCTCGTTTCACGACGAAAACTCGAGCGGTCAATTTCTAAACATACTATATGAGATATTGAACAACTTTTGTGTTGAACGAATTGGCTAATATTGAATGTTTGAGTAGATAGCTATTTTAAAAGAAGGAGAATGAAGTGCTTCCATTTTCTGGAACTTAATTAAAAGGAGGAGGAAGATGAAAACCCATAAACCATGTTAGTAAACAAATAAACAGGTCGGCAATCAATGCTAAGAAAGACAAGAGACAAGAGACCAAGGAACAAAAGAGCAAGGGAGATAAAGGGCTACTATGGTGAAGGGGACAATGGCGGCTGATATGGTAAAAGAGGAGACAAAATGGACAATGGGGCTGCTGATTGTTTCCAAGAGTAAGAAATGTGGACTGAGCATTTGATGTTGCTGTTGTGTTGGAGAATAGTGTGTGGATTGGTTTTGATTAGAAAGATTCTAATACCGCTATCCACTATCATGTCCGCGTACGAGCCGCAAACGACAGAAAATAAAATACGACCGCGTAGAGAAATGTGATGCGATCTCAAAACAACAATAAAACACACGGATTATCAAATTCTGTTCAATTCTGAAAATACCAATCAAACGAAAATTTAAATATTTTCGAATTAAAAATACGTCAAAAAAATCAGATGATTATTGGAAACAAATTTTTATTATATTTAAAAATCTCAAAACGAATATTTAAAACTAGTTAAATATTCCAAATATCAAAGTGATAAAATTCTAGGTCGCTACACCTAATCTGCATATGCATAACGAGTTATGTTCAGATCTTTGCATGTTTTTAATGTTAGTCCATGGTTTGCAGTCCCTTTTAGGCATCTTAAGATCCTCTTCGCTGCTTTCTAGTGCTCATCCAATGGTTTCTTCATAAATTGACACACTTTGTTAACACTGAATGAGATATCTGATCTAGTATAATTACATATTGCAAATCTCCAACAATGCTTCTATATTATTTATCATTAAGTATTGGTTCTTCCCTATTTTTTGAGAAATGCCGATTGCTTGTCATAGGAGTAGCTTGGGGATTTGCTCCTTCCATTTTTGATTTAGTCAGAAGTTCTGTGATGTATTTTCTCTAACATAAGATGATCTCTGAATCTGATTTTCTTTCAACTTCTATGCCTAGGAAGTAGTTTAAGTTCCCAAGATCCTTAATTGAAAACTGTCTATCTAAGTATTGAATGAGATTGCTAATTTCTACTTCATCATTACCTGTAACAATTAAATCATCAGCATATATAAGTATATAAATAGTTGATGCTTTGCTAATCTTAGTAAATAGTGAGTTATCTGATTTGATATATTGAAAACCCAAACTTACTAAAGTGGTTTTTAGTTTATCAAACCAGACTCTTGGTGCTTACTTGAGACCATATATGTAACGACCCGGAATTTTCGATCCCGAAAATTCCAGATAGTTAAGAAAAGAAGAAAAGAGATAGAAGAAGAAACAGAAAACAAGTCATAGAATCTCACATTCGCAGCGGATGAAATATACTATCAAATAATATTCTTTACACAAAGAAAACTGTATCAGTCAAATACATTTTAATACATCAGAGTTTTCAACATTTGCACAAACACTAGACAGTTAATATCACATGTCCCAGACAATCTACAATATAACACGGTAGAATACACTCCATACGTTCCTGCCATCCAGCTCGCCTCCTGAGCTCCAGAACATCCTTACTTGAAAATCTGTAATACTCGGTCTGACCCGAGCATTACATCAAAGTAACACCCGGGTCAGGCTGGAAACCAGCGCGAGTAAACTCATCTAACATGAAATTTAATCCATAGAACTTATTTAAACCCGGGGTAACTCGTACTTTACTACAAGTAAATAACTTATATAGTCAACATTTTATTTTCACAAAACAATATCTAAGTATCCAACTTAGTTTAAATGGTCCAATTCACTTAAATCATTCCATTCCAACTTATTGATTTCACATATCAATCTATAAAGAATCGAAGTGGTTTCGGATATTTACTAATACCCGACTTCGGTCTCTTCGAATCCAATGTCATCTTAACCCAAGTTATTCAAGTGAAATACAATTCAAACTTTAAATACAGGATGTCACTGTTTTAACCCAAACATATTATATCAAATAGCATTCCACATCACATACCAGAGATATCAACTAATCTAAGGCATACAATATCATTTAATCATTCATAGCAAGATTAATCAACCATACCATTTCTAATTAATTTAATTAATTAAATTAATTACTTCAATCACTTTTAATCCTGCTTACTTAACATTAATTAATTACAAACCATTAATTAATCATCCTTAATTTTCATCTTTAATTACATTAAGTAATTAACCTTTAATTAATTTCACAAATTAATTAACCTTCACCCATTCACAATAATTACATTGATCCTTAATTAATTACTCAAATTAATTTCTATAATTACTTACATTGATTAATTTTCCTTTAAATTAATCATACTCATTTATTAACTATCTCTCAATTAATTTCCTTAATTAATTAAGCTTTAATTAATTAATCCATTTGATTAACTACACTAAGTAATTAAACTTTAATTAATTCTCTTAAGTAATTTTCCTTTCAATAAATTACTTCATCAAGTAATTATATCATAGGTTAATTATTCTTAATTAATTAACCTCTAATTTTTAATTAATTTAACCTTTAATTACTAATTAAATTAATTAATCCTTAACAAATTTATCTTTTAATTACTTACATTAAGTAATCATCATTTAAGCAACTAGTCTCTAATTATCTTTTAATTATTTCCATCAAGTAAATATCCCATAACCACTTAATTTAACTAATCCTTAATCACTTTCAGTAGTTAATTATCTTTAACTAATTATATTCATTTTATTAACCTTTAATTAATCACATTAAATAATTAAACTATCCGCTAATTAATTACATTAGTAATTACTCTTAATCACTTATACCAAGAAATTAATTTGGTCAAAACCCCCCTTATTAAAGTTTTTAATATACTTATATTTTGAAAAACTGTTTGATAAGGGTCTTGAAACATGTTCCTATCTATTTGCTTTGAAAACTGACTACAAATTCTCTTTTCGTTTTAAAACCCTAAAAGAAAAATCAAAGCAACCCGATACCCAAATGAAACCCGAGCCACATCTCAAATTTCTCGAGTTAAAACTCGAGTCACCCACGCTCTTATCTTCTGTTCTTATTTTTAAAACTTTAAAACTGTTAAACCTGTTAACCCACATAATTTCACCCGAACATTTACTCGAGCCAGCTTGCGAAACACTCGGGATTTATTTCGAGACAAATACCTTTCTTCCTCAATCCCAAACCACTAATACAACCTGACACCGTGCACATGCACAGTTGTCCCGACGATCTTCGATCGATGTCGCAACCTCTGACGAGTCGGCGACAACCACCATCAACCACCAAAGCACCCAGAAACTCGAAATATTGACGAAATCATGATCGAGCTTCATAACCCAACTGACATTAAAACTTGATCACCCAAAACCCCTTCGCCTCGCCGTCACAGTTCATCAGAAGCCATGCCATTATGGCCGAATGCTCCGACTGTTTGTACCAAAAATGGGCACAACACTCTTTGGAAGTTTTTGAAGAGATAAAAGTGAAGAATGAGAATTAAAAATGTGGGTTATCTAACAAAAACTCCAAGTAACAGAAAGTAAAATGCAAAGACAAGCGATTTAGAGTGGTTCGACGTTTTGCCTACGTCCACTATGAAGTTTGATGATTTTATTACTCGATACTTGAAGATTACAATTCTTGATAATGTAGTACAACTGAAATTATATGCTAAGTCTCAATCTAAAGCAGCGGTGGTGTTCTGGAGTAAATCTGGCAGAATCTGGGCGCTCTTTAGTACTTAGAATTGTCTGACCTCTTTTCTGAATGACCAAGGGCTCTATTTATAGGTGTAGGAGGCTGATATTTCGCCTAAATTGAGGGGAGACCAGTTCTGGCACGTGAGGGGGCCCGCATGGCTGAAATCTGGAGATCCGGGCCCACTTTGGGATCGATTCGACCCTTGGTTCGAATCGATCAAGAAAGAGTCCAATCGAGCTGAAATTTGGTGTGGACATTCTTCATCATGTGTTTAAGCTTCTGTGAAAATTTCATGGCGTTTGGACTTGTAGAACTTGAGTTATGATCGATTCAAGTAGTTGTTTTTCGCTTCCTGGAGTCGTTCGAATCGATACGCTCGAATCGATTCGTTCGAATCGATCCTCCTGTATGCGAAGACTACGGCGTGGTGCGCATGCCTCGGGTCAACCCTCCTTTATCTCCGAGTTTTACTGAGTCGCGGCCGGGGTTTTAGCTATGTGGATGTGGTGGATTCGAGGGCAGTCATTGGATGGAGTCGAAGTAGCTAGCCTTTGTGGATTCGAAGGAATGCAGGGGCGATGGATTCGACCTTAGGGCTTCTGTGCTAATGGAGTCGAAGCTAAGGTACTTTTCCCAGATTCGAAGCAAGGCTATGCCCCATGGATTCGGGGCACCTTCTTTCTACGGATTCGTAGTAGAGAAAGCTCGATGGAATCGAAGCAGGGGTACTCCTGGTGGATTCGAAGCACTACACGTCTGATGGATTCGAACATAGGCCTCGCCTATGGATTCGAACTAAGGATGGTCTACTCCATCTTTCATCGATGATATCTTGAGCATACGAACTCGGATTGACTTGAAACTTGGATCGTTGGTTCCCACGGCTTTGCTTGACGTGCCTTATCAATTGTAGCTTGATCCGGGCTCGGACAAATTTCAGCGATATCCATGGCGATCCCTGCGCGTAGCTGGTTTTTGATACGATCTGTCATCGGTTTCTAGTTAAGTCCTTGGTGTCACGGCCTTGCCAAAAGGCGGGATAACATTTGCCCCCCAAAGTACGTCTTGTGTAAAAATGACGTGCTTTGATAAGCTGCAGTTTCTCATTGGTCAGTTATGACATGCTTTACCGAAAGTTGTATTCTGTATCGCTGTAATTGACCGTCGTATAATTGTGACTGGCTGTTAGTTTTGGATATTTTTGTGTTATGACGAGATGAACATCCGATCCCTGTAAATGACAAAGATTAAACACTAGTCAGACATATGTGCGTATATGTACCACTTTGACTTTGGTGAACGTTGCATGTTTGCAAGTCGTTGCCCGTTTAGTTTGTTATCGAATTCTGCATCGACCCTCTCCTGAGTCGATTTGAGATTCGAGTTTAATCAGTGCATTAATGATTATCTATGACTGTTCCTTGGTATCGATCCTCTCCTGAACCGTTGTACAAGGTAGGCAAATAATAATTTTATATTCGAAGCGATACGTTTATTCCCATTCGATCGTTTTCGATGGATTCGAGAGTATTATTCGAATCTATGTTTCTCGATCCGCTTTGAGTCGATGGTCTCGAAGTAGGCACTTCGAATCGATGGGGCACACTGACCTAGGTTCGTCTTCTATTGACTGCTTCGAATCGAAGATTCTTCGAATCGATACTGTGTGGATTCGACGTAGTTGTCTGAGTTGGTGGAGTCGAAGTCGTGAATGCTCGTGGGGTTTGTGCTTCGAGTCGACGTTGCCTTGTATCGATGTTGCTGAGATGGATTCGAACGTGCAAGAATATTCGCAGGAGATGGATTCGAAGTAGTGGATTATAATCGATTCGAGGTCGCCGTAACGAATCGAGTTGACGTCCTCACCTGTTGAAGCCGGTCAGGTATACCGGGAGGCGAATCGTCATTTTTCTCCTATATATACCGGGGTCCTATTCATTTCTCACTTTTTACTGTTGCTATTGCCTTCTCCTTCGTATCGATCCCCCCAGACTCGAGAGAGAGGCGCTTTTTCGATTCGAACAAACACCTTCATTCCTTCAATCATAATCGTAACAAATCAGGTACTGGATTAAACCAAGCTGAGAACGATAAAATGGGAAATATTCACCATCACCCTCAATTTTTTCTTCTGAAATTACTCTTGGAAGGTTGCAAGATCTGAACGAAACGGGTCGAATCGATGGATGGAGCGCGACAAAGTGCTGAGGCTTTCTTGGAATATGAGAGATTTTGAAGGATTTCCTTTCTCTTCGTATCGTATCGATCCGGGGTGAATTAGTTCGCATCGATCCTGATTATGGAGCTTCGAATCGATGCTTGTGAGGTGACGTGGTTCGTATCGATCGATTCGAACTAATAACTTCACGATCGATTCGAAGGTATCGAACTCGATCGATACGAAGTTGCTTTCCTGGGTTGGTACGAACGCTCTCCTGATGGACTCGAAGCGCTCCTTCACTTGATGCTATGGATTTCATCCAACGAGCTACATCGATACGAAATGCATCGAGTCGACTTTTTTATCGATTCGACTCGTATCGATCCAAGGTGATCGATTCGAACGTCTTCAGTTCAGGGAATGCAACTCTTCTGACTCGCTCAATGGATTCGAACGTGACCAATTTTCAATCGAAACTTGACGAACTTAATGACATTTAGCATACTTCACTCCGACGAGTTTCGGCCTTGCCTAATTGGACTTGACTGTAGGACTATACTATACTATACTTGACTCCCTTTTGAAGCTCGTCGATGGAACCATAACTTAACCAATAATACGACTGATTTATACTTAAAGTGGTCAGTAGCGTTTGGATGGCGTGGAAGTGACGGTCAGCGATGACGGTCATTTTCATTCTCAAATTCCCAAGTTTTGTTGTACGGACATCTTACTTTAATCTGTAGAATCTACTTAAGTAACATACAGCACTTGTACTGCATGACACGTTCACACACTCCACACTGGGGAATGCACGGGCTGTTTATGAACTTAACGTTGCTTTCTGATGAGCTAGTTAATTATGGAATCTTCGGGCTCCCAACAACAAGAGGTACAGATCTTGACTCCTCCAGTGCTTGAGATTCCCGATATTCCAGCCGACGTAATCGACCCGGCTCCAGATGAACTGCCGGAGGCTATATTTATCGAGGACCCTGTTGATTCAGTCCAATCTAATATTTCCGCACCCTTATTGGGCCGAATTTGCTTGAAACATAACATATCTCTGGACGATGTGTTATTACCCAGTGCCGCCGATAGACCGCACAATCCGCCTGAAGGATATACAGTTTTCTATCGCCATGCTTGCGCGGCCGGAACTCTCCCTCCTTTCAATCAATATATCAGAGGGATGCTATCATATTTAGGAATCGCTCCTTCGCAACTTCATCCTAACGGGCACGCATTGCTGAACAGTGCCTTTGTCATATTTATGGACTGTCTCTTTCGCCCGCCAAGGCCAACCGAGATTAGACATATATTTAACTTCAAGAGTAGGGGTGATAGCCCGTCTTTTACATTTCTGGAAGCAGTTAGGAATTGCCAAGTTGTTGTCGGAGCCTGGACCCGACTGAGTTATTTCAAGAACGAATGGTTCTATGTTCGATGCCCTCCGGGTTTTGCTAGGCGATGGTTGTCTAGACGTAAGCGCCTTAACCTGTTCTCTTGACCAATAGCTTTTTGGCATTAGTATTAACATCTTATTTCTTTCATAGCCATCATCTCCAGACCCGATGGTGGGTACTTCAGGGGTATAGTCCGAAGTCTTCAAGAAGTTCCGAGTGAGCTAAGACATATCGACTCGGTGATGAATGACTATAACTTAAGAACTCTCGGTCTGATCGAAATCAATCAAAGTATAGTTATCGAAGGGTTGGCAAAGCCCGCCTCCAGGAAGGAAAACCAAAAGAAAACCAAGAAGAAAACAGCGAAGAAACCGCTCGGAATCACCATAACCGAAGCGAGTGACGAAGAAAGAACCTATACAGATTCGGAGCCGATGGCTGATCCCTCGGGAAACTTTGAAGAGTCGGGAGAAAAACGAAAAGGCAAGGCCGCCGTTTCCAAAAAATTTAAGTCCAAGGGGTGGAAATCCGTAGATGTGTCTCCTCCCACTTCCGGAGTAATGATTTCTGAGGCCGCCCCTTCTCATTCGAGAGATTCTTTTAAAGGGCTTGACGATATTCCTATCCCAGATTATATATCGATTTCTCATAATCCTGGGTTGGAGGAATTTCAAGATGTCCTAAATATGAACGAGCCCTTTCCTTTAAGTGCGGCCAACACTTCCGGTCGGTTTGGGGGTTTACACATTTACACACACTTCCACAACACTTCATGACTTTTGCATAGTAAACATTGCTTTATCGGATCCTAACCCGTAATTCTTTTTTATCGCAGGTGAAATGTCAGGCAGAGGATCTACTCTGGATAGGCTCCGTAATGTGCGCCAATCTTCCCCATATTATGATTACCGTCGAAGAGAATCGGATAGAGATCACGGGCATGGTTATACTAGCCAGGAGTGTCATGATAGGGATAGAGACTATTGGCGTGGCCGCTCTGGCCATGATCGCACTGACAGAGATCGAGGGCACCAGCACCGATCCCGATCTCGTTCTCCTCCGCCTCCTAGGGCCCCCGTAGATCTCCCTGGGCCTTCTCAGCAGCCGCAACAGCCTTCTCAATTTTCACGGCCCGATACTCAGTGGTTAAGAGTGGAACCAACAACAGCTGCTATGGTAGAACAGGCTCTGGCTGAATTGACAAGTGAAGGAGCCATCAAACTTGCGCAAATGAAAAAAGATTTTCCTGAAATTTGTATGGATGCCTATGTCTTCCCTCCTAATCTTAAAAGAATTCCTCCGGATGCTGAGAACATTGCTCATAATTATATCTGTGACTTCTATGCTCAGTATAAGGAGTGGTACAAAGCGGCAGCGAAAGCATCGAAGGTAGCTTTTGACCGGGCGAGGATCATTGAGGAACGTGATGATGACATTGTTAAACAGAAACGCATTATTCAGGTTCTTCAATCCGAAATGGAGACGCTCCGGAAGTCAGAGCTTGAAGCACTTCAGAAACATGAGGATGCCGTGGCCAAACTGGCGAGGATGCAACAGGAACACTGCGCCACGGTAGAAGAGATGGGTCACCGCAACACCACTATTGCAGCTGAGCGAGACTTAGCCATTAAGGAGTTGAACGAGCTCAAGGCCAAATTCGCCGAAATGGTGAAGGAGAAGGACGATGCAAACACCACTGCCCAAGAGGCTTGCGACCAAGTGTATCTCTTAGAGCCGAACTTGCGGCGGTGGCGGCTAAGTCTAAGTCTGCAGACGCAGAAACTCAAGAAAAGATTTTGGAGGAGCGGTCCAGGATGGACGCTGAGTTTGATGATCTCTTGGTCACGTACAACGCCAATGTGCTGGAGCACAGAAATTTAGCGTGGCTGGGAGATGACGCCATGATTCTTTACAACGCCTGGACCAGGCTGGTGGAGGAGAAGAGAGCAGCACATCCAGATGAAACACTTGATGACTTTGAGCTCGAGATGCGCTTGCTCACTGAAGATGAAAGGAGAACTCTCCACGAAGCGGTGATTTCCTTGGCAAAAGAGAGACTTGGTGTTCAACCTTTGGAGACAAGCGAAGGCTCGGGGATCGCGCATCACGAGGCAAGTGTTGAAGCTGTTGTTCCAACATTGCCCAAAACCACTGGTGCGGCAGATCCTCCGTCCGTTCCTGCATATAACCCTAACCAACCGCTATTATCTTCCGCCGATGATTCTGCCCATGTTCCGGTCCTGACTAAGGAAGGTATTTGAATGCTTCCCGCATTTTAATTGTGAAGAACCTTAAGCAACACACTTGGCTAACAATCTTCGCTTTGTCGCATTTCAGTGACTGAAGCCGTTGTTTCTGCGCCTCTTGCACTATCAGTTCCATATCAAACGCAAGGGGCTGTTTTTACTGAAGCCATCACGACTTCTACCTTGGTTGGCGAAGAGGGAGATGCAAACATGTTTTCTTTTAGCGCTCAAATGATTGAGGAGCTTCTTAATGAACCCATCAATCCCTCCGTCAACCCGTCCGATGCTATGGTTGGGGCTGCTCTGGCCGTTAGTTCATCTATGCCAGCTACTGTCGCATCTGATGCAGCCCAAGCATCCCGTGAGGACGAAGTTTTTGCTGAGATCGACGCCGAGATGGCAGCAGGGACTGCTGGTATGAATTCGTCAGGGCCTGCTCCATTAATGGTGATCTCACCGGGCGGTACTGTAGTTATCGAAGCTGCTCCTGCCCCACTCCCTGTTACTGCTCCCATGCCTTCAACTCGTCCTCCGAGAAGAATTTCCGTCGCCTCAAGCTCTGAGGAAGACGTTGATATTATGTCACTGTCGGAGGATAAGCCTGAAAAGAGTAAGCGGTTGAGGGGAAAATCAGGCAGCGGATCTGGCGGAGCTACCCCGAAGAAGAAAATAAGGAAGAAGAAAGATTGAACTCTTTCTTTAATTTTCCGTTGCATGGGGTAATATTTTGTTGACTTTTCTGTAGCCGTGTATAGATGTGGATTCGGCTCCCACTAGTAGAAATTTTTTGAACCAATTTGTAATCAGATTCTTTTTGTTGATAGTGGAAATGAAAATTTATTCCCTTTTGTCTTCAACTTGTTATGTGTCATGGTTCTGCCCCCAGTATCAGGGATAAGCGTGGAGTTAACGTATGTTTATACTCCGTCTCGCGCTCTGGGAGTACGGAGTTAAGTAAATGTTTATATTCCGCCTCGCACTCTGGGAGTACGGAGTTGGGAAAATGTTTATACTCCGCCTCGCACTCTGGGAGTACGGAGTTAGGAAAATGTTTATACTCCGCCTCGCACTCTGGGAGTACGGAGTTAAGTAAAAAGTTTGTACCCAGCTCGCGCTCTCGGAGTACTCTGGGATTTAGGAAAATGTTTATACTCCGCCTCGCACTCTGGGAGTACGGAGTTAAGTAAAAAGTTTGTACCCAGCTCGCGCTCTCGGAGTACTCTGGGATTTAGGAAAATGTTTATACTCCGCCTCGCACTCTGGGAGTACGGAGTTAAGTAAAAAGTTTGTACCCAGCTCGCGCTCTCGGAGTACTCTGGGATTTAGGAAAATGTTTATACTCCGCCTCGCACTCTGGGAGTACGGAGTTAGGAAAAAAGTTTGTACCCAGCTCGCGCTCTCGGAGTACTCTGGGATTTAGGAAAATGTTTATACTCCGCCTCGCACTCTGGGAGTACGGAGTTAGGAAAATGTTTATACTCCGCCTCGCACTCTGGGAGTACGGAGTTAAGTAAAAAGTTTGTACCCAGCTCGCGCTCTCGGAGTACTCTGGGATTTAGGAAAATGTTTATACTCCGCCTCGCACTCTGGGAGTACGGAGTTAAGTAAAAAGTTTGTACCCAGCTCGCGCTCTCGGAGTACTCTGGGATTTAGGAAAATGTTTATACTCCGCCTCGCACTCTGGGAGTACGGAGTTAAGTAAAAAGTTTGTACCCAGCTCGCGCTCTCGGAGTACTCTGGGATTTAGGAAAATGTTTATACTCCGCCTCGCACTCTGGGAGTACGGAGATAAGTAAAAAGTTTGTACCCAGCTCGCGCTCTCGGAGTACTCTGGGATTTAGGAAAATGTTTATACTCCGCCTTGCACTCTGGGAGTACGGAGTTAAGTGAAGGGTTGTCGTGTATCAACCCGTTTCTGGCCTGATGTGATGGCTTGCCCCCGAGCTCGGGTTTCTTTTAGCGAGTGGTTGATTGCTTCATAGCCACTCCCTACTTGAATAAATTCCATTGTATGATGGAATTTAGCTCTTCGTGCATCGTGATATTGTACATTGTGTTTTAATGAATCACATCTCTGGCTCGAAGAGATGGCATTGCTGAAATAAGAAAAATATGGCAAAGTCAGTTGCCTTATTACAAATTCTAATTTCGAAATGCAGAAACAAATTTAAAAAATGGAACTTTAAACTAAATGGATAAACATAGCTGTTATGTGCAATAGCGACGAAGACTTTCGCTATCCCAGGCCTTTGGTGAAGCTAGACCATCAATGGTCGTTAACTCATATGTACCATCCCCGAGCTTCTGCTTAATCTCGTGTGACCCTTTCCATGTTGGTTTCATGTGTGGGAGTGCCGGATATTCTTTTTTAACGACAATCCTACTGTGTTCAAAAGTTTTAAGTCGGTCCTCGGCATTGCGTAATCGGGCGACTCGATTTCGGCGTATGATTGTTCTCAAGTCAACCTGGTCGCCCTGGACGACTCCAACTCCGTTGACGGTAGGGAACTTTAAAGTTAAGCACCACGGGGCAATTACGGCTCTGAATTCAGCAAGGGCAGGTCGTCCTAAGAAAGCGTTGTATGGCGATACTATGTTTAACACAGCGAACTGTAATGTCCGAACTCTCCTATGTTCCTCGGATCCCAACTTAACTGGTAACTTCACCATCCCAATAGGTATGGTAGCGCTACCGTTGAATCCATGGAGGTGAGTTTGGCAAGGTTCCAAATCCCTGGCTTTCATCCTCATTTGATTATAAGCATGTATAAAAAGGATATTCACAGAGCTCCCGCAGTCAATCAGTATCCTCTTCATCCAAGCTGGACCTACTTGCGCCGATATCACGAGTGGTTCAGTAGTTGGGCTTCCGACATAATCAATATCGTTGTCTCGAAAAGTGATGTCGTTAGTCATCGCAGCCTATCGTCCAAGTTATCATCATACTCGAAGTCTGTTCGTCTAGCTAAGTTGTTATATGATTTCATTTCTTCCCAGCTTCGCTTCGCTGGACGAGGATCACTACTTATAGCATTTATGACTAGCCTTCCTCCCGTATGAGCGGGTTCCTCTTGTCTTTCTTGATCTTGTGCACGATTCTGATTTGACGGACCCACGTCACCAGACTGCGGCGCCCGCACAAACTGATCTAACTTCCTCTCCCTGATCAACTTCTCAATGAGGTCCTGCAAGTGTCGACACTCGTTGGTATTGTGGCCATAACTTTCGTGGAATCTACAGAACTTCCCTGTTTGAATCTGCCTCTCCGACGATTGCTTCGGAGCCGGCTTCTTGTATTGCATAGTATTGCAAGTCTGTAGGTACACATTTTCCAACGATGTATTCAATGGTGTGTAATTATCGAACATTGGAGCCTCACGCCGTGGGCCTCGATTTGAGTCTCTTTTCTTATCTTGACCACTGTTGCCTCTTGGCGGAGTTTGTTTATTCTGGATATTTAATTGAACTTTTCCGGAATTTTCACCGGACTGTTTAACTGCTTCATTACTTTGTATTCCTTCACTTCCGGGCTTCGCATCGTCCTGCTTCCTAGACTGTCTCGCGTCCTCTTGCCGTAAGAATTGAGCGGCTTTGGAGTAGAAACGGTCCAACGATGCGGGTGGTTTTCCAGCTAACCAGTTTCCAAATTCAGAATCAGGATCAATTCCTTTTGTTAACGCCATTAAAATTGAGTTACCGTTGGGATTACTAATTTCCACACATGCCGCATGGAATCTCTCCAAGTAACGCCTTAACGTTTCCCCACGAGCTTGGGTAACATTGGACAGGGTGTTAACATCTTTGGGTCTAGCGACATGCATGCGAAATTGTTCAACAAATTTCTTAGCCAATTGATCAAATGAAGAGATAGATCTTGGAGGTAATCTTGTAAACCACATTGTTGCAATTCCTCCCAGGGAGATGGGGAAACTTTGACATTTTACTGCATCGTCGGCCCTTGCGGCACTCATTGACCATTCATATTTCAGAATGTGTTGATTGGGATCAGAATTTCCTTCATACATAGGGAGAGTTGGCATTCTGAATCGCCGAGGGGGTTCAGCGTACAGTATCTCGTCCGTGAAAGGAGTATGACTACGAGAAATCCCCCAATCGTCGTTGGTAAGGCCTTGGCTTTCGCGGATCATCTGACGTATCATAGTCGAAATGTCGGGCATTGCTACATTTTGAGCCTGCTGAGCTAAGGTGTGGTCGGGTTCCACAGCGCGAGTTCGGACCGGGCGCTGTCGACGGTCCAAATTTCGCCTCCTTGGCTCAGCGTCTCCTGGGACGTATGGTTCAGGAGTATGCCTAGGTTGCTGATTATTTGGCTCTGAAAGATTTCGGGTATCAACCCTTGTTTCTATTGTGGCGGCTGCGGCATAATTGTCCGCGGTATGCTGTGTAGTAGGGCCTCCTTGTGTTGAGGGCCCGGCCTGAAAGCTGGTCGACGGTCCTGCCCTCAACTGTCCAACAGTCAAGGCGGGTTGATATCCGGTTGTTTGTGCATGACTTCCGTCGAATCGGGGACGGGTAGATCTATGATGATAGTCAGATGAGGCAGAACTTTCAGTAGACGAGCGGGAGATATCATCTCTCCTGGACCTTCTGCGGCCTTGGCGGTTCAGTTGGCTTGTCAATTCAACATTAGCACGCAACTGTTCGGCCAATTGTTGTCGACTTCGAGTGAATTCCTGAAGCAACACATGGAACTCCTGTCTGGTGACTAGCCCAGATGGATCTGAACGAGCAGTGTTGTCTTGATTGGATGGCTGCTATTGAGCAGGATTTTGTCCATCCCTTCCTTCTTGTCCAGCAGCTGTAGAAGTGGTTCTTGTGCTAACCATTTTGAATGACGAATCCTTTTCCTAGACTTTATGCAAATCTGAATAGAATGGAAGGATTATGAATTAGAGATCCGGATCTTCCTCTTGGATTTGTGCAATCCGGTATCGATGGTAGATCCAAGGAGCAGGAGAAAAAAGCTGGTTTTTTCTCAGTGAAAGCACCAAAGTGTTTGTACCAAAAATGGGCACAACACTCTTCGGAAGTTTTTGAAGAGATAAAAGTGAAGAATGAGAATTAAAAATGTGGGTTATCTAACAAAAACTCCAAGTAACAGAAAGTAAAATGCAAAGACAAGCGATTTAGAGTGGTTCGGCGTTTTGCCTACGTCCACTATGAAGTTTGATGATTTTATTACTCGATACTTGAAGATTACAATTCTTGATAACGTAGTACAACTGAAATTATATGCTAAGTCTCAATCTAAAGCAGCGGTGGTGTTCTGGAGTAAATCTGGCAGAATCTGGGCGCTCTTTAGTACTTAGAATTGTCTGACCTCTTTTCTGAATGACCAGGAGCTCTATTTATAGGTGTAGGAGGCTGATATTTCGCCTAAACTGAGGGGAGACCAGTTCTGGCAAGTGAGGGGGCCCGCATGGCTGAAATCTGGAGATCCGGGCCCACTTTGGGATCGATTCGACCCTTGGTTCGAATCGATCAAGAAAGAGTCCAATCGAGCTGAAATTTGGTGTGGACATTCTTCATCATGTGTTTATGCTTCTGTGAAAATTTCATGGCGTTTGGACTTGTAGAACTTGAGTTATGATCGATTCAAGTAGTTGTTTTTCGCTTCCTGGAGTCGTTCGAATCGATACGCTCGAATCGATTCGTTCGAATCGATCCTCCTGTATGCGAAGACTACGGCGTGGTGCGCATGCCTCGGGTCAACCCTCCTTTATCTCCGAGTTTTACTGAGTCGCGGCCGGGGTTTTAGCTATGTGGATGTGGTGGATTCAAGGGCAGTCATTGGATGGAGTCGAAGTAGCTAGCCTTTGTGGATTCGAAGGAATGCAGGGGCGATGGATTCGACCTTAGGGCTTCTGTGCTAATGGAGTCGAAGCTAAGGTACTTTTCCCAGATTCGAAGCAAGGCTATGCCCCATGGATTCGGGGCACCTTCTTTCTACGGATTCGAAGTAGAGAAAGCTTGATGGAATCGAAGCAGGGGTACTCCTGGTGGATTCGAAGCACTACACGTCTGATGGATTCGAACATAGGCCTCCCCTATGGATTCGAACTAAGGATGGTCTACTCCATCTTTCATCGATGATATCTTGAGCATACGAACTCGGATTGACTTGAAACTTGGATCGTTGGTTCCCACGGCTTTGCTTGACGTGCCTTATCAATTGTAGCCTGATCCGGGCTCGGACAAATTTCAGTGATATCCATGGCGATCCCTGCGCGTAGCTGGTTTTTGATACGATCTGTCATCGGTTTCTAGTTAAGTCCTTGGTGTCACGGCCTTGCCAAAAGGCGGGATAACACCGACCATCCATGAACTCTTTCCCCTTTTTCCGATCATCTGAAACGCTCCGACGATAACGCGGATTCCTCGAGAATCAGTTCAACAGAAAACAAGTTTAAACCCTAAATCGATCCCAATCACCATCCACGATGAATTAAAAACCCATCTCGCATTTTTTTCTCGAGTGCAACGATCATCCCAGCACTTCTGGAAACAAACCCGATACCCAATCATGCGCCAATCACCAGAATTTCATAAAAACCCATATTCCGTTCATCTAGCAAATACGACCACAATTTGAAACTAAAAATCCAGATTCTTGTTTTAAAAAAATTTGTTGTCGAAATGAATTTGAATGATGTAAATGAATCTTGGATCCATGCAAGTTGAAATTTGGATAAATTTGAATTTACACCATTTTTCTTCTTCCAGACAACAACCCTTTCATATTATCTTGGAAATATATTTTTAAAATTAAGTTGTGGGGATTTTAAACATATTTTGTCTTAACATCACAAGCTATAGATAATCAGAAAGAGTGGAATTGAATTTTTGAACTTGTTTAAAGCCTGTAGAACTTAGAACAGAGCAAACTTTCATGTATACAGACATGCACACAAATACCATCATACATATATACATGCAATCATATTTAAACAATTATGCAAAGCATATTTCACATCATAACTTCAAAGATTATCACATACATCAGGTTATAACCAAAAGTTTCAGAGTTACTCACCTCTTTTGTTTTGAACAGAGCAGGTTATAATTTGAAATCTGAAAGTTGCTTTGATTTGCATCAGGTTGAAGCTTGATGTTTAGCAGAGGTTGAAGAATTAAAATTGACAGCTTCCAGGTTTAAAATGCTTCTGGTTTATTTTGATTGTTGAGATGATTTTGTACTCGATATTTTAGCCTGCTTGATCTTTGATTTGTTTGTGAATCAGGTTGATGATGAGATTGTTTACAGGTTTTTAATTTACTGGTTTGAGTTTATTACAGATTTTTTTCTTGAGTTTCCTGATGCCCGAAAATCCGAGTTATCACAATATATAGCCTTGTTTAGCATGCACACGTGCTCATATCTTGCTGATAGCCTTGTGCTTGTTCCATGTATACTTCTTCCTAAATGCAAAAAGGCATTATTAACATCTAATTGTCTAATGTTCCACTTTCTATGTAATGTTATTGTAAGAATAATTCTTATTGTTGTTGGCTTGACTACTGGAGAAAATGTCTCATTGTAGTCAAAACCATGTTGTTGTGTATATCCTTTTGCAATCAGTCTTGCTTTATATCTTGCAACTGTTCCGTCTGAATTGTTCTTTAAGTTGTAAGTCCATCTACACCCAACTATGTTTTTATTCTCTAGTAGATACACTAGCTCCCATGTTTTATTCCTTATAAGAGCATTGTATTCCTCATCCATAGCTGCTTTCTAGTGTTTATCTTTTGTAGCTTGATCAAATGTTTCAGGATCTTCTGGTATTGTAATCGCAGTGTATATCTTTGGTTTGAATATCTCACTCTTTGCTCTTGTGATCATGTGATGGCCAGTTTTGACTTGTGGTTCATCATGTGATGGTTTACCCATACAGATTCGATCTGCTTTTGTTGAGTACTTGAGTTTCCTTCACTGATATGTGGTGGATGACTAGTTGAGCTTGCAGGTGATTGATTGAGAAGATTAGACAGCTCTGCTGATTCATAACCTGGTTCATTGAACACTATGAGTTGTGAATTAGGGTTTCCTGTTGTCTTCTCTACTTCTTCTTGATTCCATGCAGCTGAATACATAGGTATTACTAGAATGGACACTCTTGGATTATAAACCTTTTGAGTTGTGTTCATATTTGAATTACTAAAAGGAAGTATATGTTCATTAAATACAACATGTCTTCTTATAAAAAAATTCCCATTACTGTCTAGGCATTTGTACCCTTTTTGATTTATTCCATATCCTAGAAAGGTACATGGCGATGATCTAAAATTCAATTTGTGGGTATTATAAGGTCTTAAGTAAGGCAAAATACAAACATCCAAAAGTCCTTAGACTCTGATAATCTGGCTTAATATTGAACAATTTTTCAATTGAACTTGTTCCTTTTAGTACCTTTGTTGGCAACCAATTAATTAGATAAACTGTTGTACTAAAAGAATCAGACCAAAATTTTAAAGGTAAAGATGCCTGAGCAAGTGATGTAAGACCTGTTTCAACTATGTGCCTATGTTTTCTTTCAACCAAACCATTTTGTTCGGAAGTATAGGGACAAGTAGTTCTATGAACTATTTCCTATTTATGAAAGAAACTACTAAGTGTTTAATACTCAATGCCCCCATCAGTCTGGATAATTTTAACTTGGTTGTTGGTTTGTTTTTCAGCTTGAGTTATAAAATGAACCACTGCTTTATAAGTTTCTAACTTTGCTTTTAGGAAATACACCCAAGTATACCTTGAGTATGCATTGACAAATGATATATAATATTTAAAGCCATAGTCAAAATTTATGGTTGTTGGACCCCAGAGATCAATAGCAACCAATTCCAAAAGCTTGCTATATTCAGTTAGAGAATCGGTGAATGCAAGCTTATGGCTCTTACCTATTTGACAATATGTGCAAACATATAGTAATGTAATATTCTCAAAAAAGAATTATTTCCAGTAAGAACTTGTTTTACAACACTTGCATTTGAATGACCTAAGTTGTAATGCCACAAATCAAAGTTATTTCTATTTTTTAGTTTGAGATAGTTCAGAAAGATTACAATACTTTTGTCCTTTTACGGAGTTTCTACAATTAACAAGGTTAAACTTGTATATTTCCTTGACTGCATCAGCCTACAAAAGAATTTCTCCAATCAGTATGTCTCTAACCAAACAGTACTTAGGGTAAAATTCAAAGTAAACATTATTATCATTTGCAGATTATAATACACTCATAAGATTTTTCTTTATTTTAGGCACACTTAATAAATTATTAAGAAACAGTTTCCTTTCATCTTTGATGTCAGCATTTTCAGTATGAGTAATCTTAATAGACTCACCATTTCCTATGTATCTTGACTGTTTACCTCTGTATTTCTTATTACCAAGGTTCAAATTGTCAAGCTTGCTTGTAATGTGATTGGTTGCTCCTGAGTCAGGGTACAAGCTCTCATTTTGAATATGCTCGGGTCTGGCTACATCATTTTGGTGATGATTTCTAGTATTTTTTTTATTGAAACTTAAGTCTTGTTGCACTTAAGCCATGTTTGCACTGGGATCGCCATTTCTTTGGACATTAGAGTTTTGATTTGGTACATAACTTGCATTGAATCTAAAGTAACATTTTGGTGTTGTATGACCAATCTTTTCACAAATCTAACATTTGGATCTATTGTTATTGCTCCATCTCTCCCTGCCTCTTGATCTATTTGATTGTCCACCTCTTTGATTATACTAATCTGCTATATTGTAGTTCTGATTTTTATTCCTCGAATTAGCAGCACAGTCGATTGATAAATCTGAATCTGATGATTTCTTTTGATCAGTTCTTCCTTCATGAGCAAGTAATGTTGAATGTACATGATGCATTGATGGTAGAGTTTCCTTAGATGAGATTACTACAACTACTGACTCAGTATTCTTCATTCAAACCACTTAGAATTGCTAATATCTGTTCAGTATCATATATTTTATGTCCTGCAGCTTTTAGTAGATCACATATTGTCTTGATTTTTGATAAATACTCCCTCATTGATATGTTGTCTTTTCTGATATTCTGTAGTTTCCTTTTGTAATGCATTATTTTGGCTGTTGATTGAGAATTAAAGATCTGGTCTATTGTCGACCATATTTCATTGGATGATTTACACCCTACTGTTTGTGGTTATAAGTTTGTACCAATCGATGATAGCATCCATGAGCTTATCAGGCTATCTTGTCTCTGATACTTTGTATACTCACTATTTCTTACTACCTTGTTTTCTTGGTCTGTAATAAACCTTGGTGGTACAGGTAATGTTCCAAGAACAAAGCCTTCAAGCCCATATCCTCGAATGGCTGTTTCTATCTGAAACTTTCAAAGCAGATAATTATCTTCATCAAGATGCACTGTGGTGAGTTGGCTTCGATAACTAATGATTGTCTTGATCAATTCTTCTGGTGTAGTGGCACTGTGTTGTAACGAATTGGATGTATTCTCTAAAGTGGATGAGTGTTAATCTCCTTCAACCACCATGCAAGTGTATTAACAATGAATGCTAGGAATCCAAATACAAAAGGTTTGCAAGAAGAGATTTGAATGTAGAATCAAGTATGTTGCAGCCAAATTCAAATAATGAGAATGATCTGATAATTTCTTGGTGTGGCACTTACTTTATTTCTGTTTTGCAATGGTTTTCTTGCTTTCTAATTCTGTTTTCTGGATTTTCTGGCTTTGAATTTGCTTAATTGAGAAAGATAACTTGCTGCAGCCAAGAATTTGTTGAATTTCTTGGCAGGGCACTTGTTTTCTTGATTGCTCTTTAAGTAAATTCACTAAAACTCAAATGATGAGAAATTTTTTGATGAGTTTATCTGACCAGTCAAATGATGATGCTTCTCTGATGATAGTCAGATTGGTTATCCTTAATTTTGCTGCAAAGCGTTGACTCTTTGTGTTTCCAGAATGATTGATGTTAAGCTATTAAGAATGGTCATGCGTATGCAATGCTTTCCGGTTAGAGTACAGACGGTCATCTACTTGTCCTTATTGCATGGACGAAACACGGTCATTTTCTTTAACGCATGGGAAGAAAATATCATGGTTTGATTGTCATCGGTGTTTTCTTCATATTAATCATCCATTTAGAAAAGATAGAAAAAACTTTACAGCTAATAGACAAGAGACTTCGCGACCACCAACGATTTGATCAAGCGAAGATGTATATGAATTTGTAAAGAATTATCCAAAGATACATGAAACCGGAGAGCAAATTGAAATTCAAGGTAAATCGATGGTTCGTAATTGGTGCAAACAAAGTATTTTGAGAATTGCCTTATTGGAAAAATATCCTAATTCGTCATAATATTGACGTAACGCACAACCAAAAAAACGTGTTTGATAATGTTTTTAATATAGTTTTGAATGTTAAGGGGAAGACTATGGACGATTTGAAATCAAGATGTGATATCCAAGCAGTATGTAATGTCCCGAGCTTCATATCAAGCCAAATGACACTTAAAAACCCAAAGCATGCTATGAGCTAGACAGTAACCAAGTTAAAATTCTGTTAAAATGGATGGAAGGATTAAGATTTCCCGATGGGATTTCTTCTAATCTTCATAGATGTGTCGACTATTAGAATGGTAAACTAAGTGGGATGAAAAGCCATGATTGTCACATGATGATGGAAAATTTATTACCAGTCGCTTTCAAAGAACTATTGTCTGTAAAAGTTTGGACGGTTATAATAGACTCAGTTTGTTTTATAAGAAGTTTTGTTCGACTACGTTAAAAATTAATCGTCTATGTAAACTTGAGGAAAAAATTCATATACTGCTCTGCAAACTAGAGATCCTCCAGGTTTTTTAATGTAATGGAGAATTTACTTGTTCATCTTTCATTTGAAGCACGTCTTCGAGGTCCTGTGCAATATGGATGGATGTATCCATTTAAGAGGTATTATTTATATTGGGTATGTTAAATATTAGTTTAATTAAAATATGTAAAGAAATTTTAATTTGAAATAATTTTTAATAGGTAATTAAATCATCTAAAGAAAAAAGTTAGACAAAAAGCACGAGTTGAAGGTTCGATTTGCAAATCATATATCGAAGAAGAAGCTTTGTTCTTTTTCTCTCATTATTTCAGTGACCATGTGAACTTATCATTTGCAAGTGCTATGTGTAATGATGAAGGCGTTGAACAAGAATCTTCTCAAGCAACGTTATCTATTTTTAGACAATATGGCCGACTTTCTGGAAAATGTGTGGAAGTATGGTTAGACGATAGAGATTACCATGTAACACACACATATTCTTCTTAATTGTGATGAAGTTGCACCATTCATTAGGTATTATTTAATTATAAGTTTGGATATTTTTTTTAAAATAATACGTGTGTATATTTATTATAATGCAATATATTATCTATATCTGCAGTGTTTACGAATCACAACATCCATGCGGCGATATCGGCGATATCAGTAAAGAATTCGCTAATTGGTTTTCGAACTATGTTTTTGATTCGAGAAATTGTGTGGTCGATGAAGGACTGAAAAATCTTGCAATGGGACCAAAAAGAAAAGTCAAGACATATCCAATATTCTTCTTAAATGGATATAAATTTAATATTAAAGAATAATATGACGTTGAAAAATTAACTAACAATACTGGTGTATATGTTAAAGGTAGTGATGATCCAACTGATCATATAAATAATTTTTATAGCATGTTAACCCAGGTTTTGCTGTTGACATATTTCACAAGACCCGCGGAGTAAGTATTTCTATTTAGATGCAACTGGTTCAGCAATGTTCAAGGTTTTGGAATTACCGTGCACCCAAAATATAATCTTATTGAAATAAAGCTTGCATCACGTTATCATAAAAATGATCCTTTTATATTAGCCAAACAAGCTTTGCAAGTTTATTACGCTCCTTATCCATCTCTAAAAGGAGATAAAGCAGATTGGTCGGCGGTTTTTAAAACGAATGCAAGATTTACGTTTGATGGAAAGAATATTCCAAACGAACAAGTTTATCAAGCAGATATCGAGGAAAATAGCGAAATAATAATAACTAACGATCAAATCGATTTTGGACCTCTAAACGATGAATCAAATGTATTAGTAGAAGCATTTGAGACTACAGAGAAAAACAATATAGAGCACGGGACCGAGTCTGAATCAGAAAACAACGACGACTGATTAATAATGTACATTTTGATAGAAGTTAATTCATGTGATTATTGATGTTACATTTTTTATTATAAAAAATGATATATTTTCTCATAATTAAATGATATGTTCTGCCATAATAAAATGATATATACGTGACAAGTATTATGTCTTTTTTTCAACGTCACGGTTCTTCCCATTCAGGTTCCCCCTCTTCTACTCAGATTGGGAGGGATGCGGGAGGTGATGGCAGCAGCCTATCAGAGCAGCGACCACTTACCGTAGTAAAGCTACAACCAAAAGCGGAAAGGTCGTAAGTATTAAATTTACTTCAACGCTATAAATATTTTCTATATGATATATTAGTCATTATTTATTAAAGGTCTGTATCATATTTAACACGGGGGATTCGAGCTAGAGCCGTCACAGATTTTTGTTAGCATTTCCAAGCAAGCGTATATGAGCAGGATGACTAACTATTGGCCTAGGTGGGGTAAGATCCCAGCCCCCGTCGGGACGAGTATCTGGCAGGACTTCCTTATAAGTGTAAATTTATATATCATTATATATTTCCACTTTACAATTTGCTGACTAAGTATATATGTACATATAACTTATATTATTTCAACGTACAGGGGGCGGTAGACTTACAAGAAGAAGACCTTGACCTTTGCCAGCGCCATTGGACTTCCAAGATGTCTAAGAATTACCGGGACACAATGTCTAGCATAAGAAAATCAGGAAAGAAGCCTGACTGGATGGGCGCTAGCGTGTGGGATGTTTGGGTTGCTTGGTGGAATAGTGATGAATTCAAGGTAAGTTTATCATATATCATTTTAATTTGTTTCCATATATAATACAAAATTTAAAGCTGAATATAAAATGTTCGATTTAAATTTGCAGGCGGAGTCAGAAAGGAACTCTGCAAATAGGAACAAGAACCCAGTTATACATCACGGTGGTTCTAAATCATTCCAACATCATCGTGGGGATCTGCTAAATTTATTAATTGCAATTACAAACAGTTATTAACTTATTTAATTTAGTATAAACAACAATAATACGTACTAATTATTTCAAGAAAGAGAGCGCAGCGATCCAGTCTCCTATATGGACATATTTGTTCATACTCATGCCACCAAGCAAACAAACGAAGATGGCTTAATATCATACACATGGAGTGACGATAAAGCAAGCGAATCATATGTAAGCATATTTAAAATTAGAAGTTATTATCGATCAATTTAATTAATTAGTTATAAAGAATAAATAAAATAATGTGTGAATTTCAATTATATTTTATTTTCCATTGTAGAAAAAATTTGCAGAAGCACAAGCACAGACGTTGGAGGGATCGGGATGAGATTCGTTGAGCACTGATGAGGAGAACGTGACTTTTGAGTCCATCATGGAACCCACATCGTGAAATAGGCGTTATGGCTTTGGGAATCAAACGGTAATTTCTAAAAATTTACTAACTTGTAAGTTTAAACCAATAATCAAAAAAAGTTGTCATAGAAAAAATATATCAATACTGTTTTAACAAATGAGTATGCTTTACTTATTTGTTCCTTCTTAATTTACACTAGCCATTAAAATATATTTCTAATTTTTTGACATCTCTTGATTATCTGCAGGCTAGGTCCCCGCAGAAAGCATATCAGAAAGTTCAGGGGCAAAGAAGAGATGGCGAAGCTTAGAGCTATGATTGCGGAGCTGCAGAAGAAAGACTACCGTCGTGCTGCGGAAATGGCGGAGTTGAACCAGCGCTTGGCTGAGGTGCAGCAGCGATGGTTATTTTCGTCGTCGGGTGGTTCCGGAGCTGACGATAAGTCTTGATGGGTATGTTACTTTACGTTTATGTTTGGACATTTTGACATTGATGTATTTGGATATGATTGATACATTTTGACGCTATATTGGATGGTATGTTGGTTTATTTTTAATGTTGGATGTTGATTGTATATATTGAATGTTGGATGTTGATTATTTAGTGTATTGTTTGTTTTTTTTTGTTAAATATTGAATTGGTGAGGATTGAGTTGGATATTGGATATAAGTTGATTATGTATCGGTTGAGTTTGGATATTGGATATTGGATACATGTGGAATTGAGTTTTGATGTGTATGTGTAGTACAGGAATCGAATGGCGGCAGGAGCCAAAAAATTACTCAGATTTCCGACGACTGCCGACGCCACATTGATCGTCAAGACGACTATCGACGGTGGCTTGGAGGCATGTGGACACCAAGGTGCGTCACAAAACCGTCGGAAAGTGCCGTGAGTTGCCGTCGTCAAATAGTCGTCGATACCGTCGTCAACCGAAGGAAAACGCGTACGTTGTAGCAATGGCTTTTCCGACGGCCGCCGTCGGAAATGACTATTGTTCTAGTAGTGAAATTTTGCATGATAATCTTTAGCTCTAGCGTTTTTTTGGGTAGTACCACGCTTTTCTAAACCAATTTAGAAAACTTCATTAGACTGGTTTACAAACATCGCACTCGCTCTTGCAACGCAAATCATATCACTTTTAAAAGTTGCACACTTTGTGAAAGAGGTGAGCGATGTTAAAATTGGAAATAAAGCAAGAATTTATATAAAAGAACAAAGTTAAAACCTTATATTTATTCATTTCTCACCTCCATAAACTGTCTTTTCCATCTTTCAAACGTGCACCTCTTCAAAGCAAAACGTAAAGCTTACGTTTGGCTCGTTTTTACCTAGGACGAACCTAACGTTTATGATGCCGAATACGGTGCGTTCAAAAAGGTATCTTCTTCCGTTTCCCAATGAAATAAACGGAAATAAATAAATAAATAAAACCCTAATCAACCCAAATCAATATTTATGATCAAGACTGCAAAATCACCAACTTTTCATAAATCATCCAACATCTGTGAGGGTTAGTTACCTAAGAATGTAGCAAGGCCTTTTTAGACATTGGCCACGGCTCCACCACTTGAAAATTTTGCCCTAATTTTGGCCAATGCAATTTTTGTGTAGCAGAAATGATTTGAAAATTGTGCAACCATCGTAGAGACTTGACCCACGAATATTCCACACAGGTAAGCTATAAAAGTGAAAGTGGACAAATTGATAGCAACGAATAACAATATCTCAATGTCACCTCTAGTGATTTTTAGGAGATATATAATTTTCTTTATTTTTATACGTAAATGACAATAGTATAGCTATATTTCGTTGTCACTACTTGTGACTTTAAGTGAAAATGAGACGACAAGTTGTGTTTTTATTTTATTCATAAATGACAATAGTTGTTGATTTGTTGGATTAATTAGACTACTTGCTATTATTGTAAGAAAGAAATAATACTAACCAAAACTTAATTCTTATTATGGAACTAATTACTAACTTAATTCTTATTATGCATAATGACTGAAAATACGACAACTCAAATGGACGTTCATCAAACATTTAGACTACGGTCGCATTTTTGCAACATCCATTAGAGTTTTCTATCAACAGATATTACTTTACTCTATGTAAACCCTTAACTAATATACAACCTAATTTAATTACTGTGTCTGAATGTATTAAACAGGTTGACTACATAACTATACATCTTTGATGTGATTATGGCAAACGATTCATCTTCTAGATATGGGCATAGGTTACATGCATGCACACAAAGACTCACTGCTAGAACGGCTTGCTATTGCGGCAGCCTTTTGCGTCGGCTAGCGACAGCTAAAAAAGGCGGTCGTCGCTAACCGTCGCTAGCCGACGCAATATCGTATATACAGGCACAAACCCACGAACAGCAATTCACTTCCTCCTTGCCACCAAACCGAGTCCATAATCGAGTCCATAACCGAGCCAAAAACTCTCCAAAGCTTGCTGGTATCTCTCCTCATCTCTAATATCTATAGTTTTTAGGTATAAACTCAACCCTAATTTTGAAATTGGTTGATTTAGAAATTTGGAGTTAATGATTATATCTTATTAGTTGATGATATTATAGTGTATTAGTTGATTTGGGTATTTAATTAAAACTCTAATTTAGAAAATTAGTTGACTATGGATTAGAAATTGATGATTATTGCGTATTAGTTGATGATAATTAAAAATTTGTTCGATTTTGGAGATATTAATTAATGGTTTGATTGTTTATTAATGATTAACTTGGTTATTGATAAATTTACATGAAAGTATTTCATAGTTTATAAAATTGATAAATTACAAATTTAAGTTGTTAAGTGAATTTAAATTGACAAATTTTTATTTAATAATTAGATTTTTATTGTTTTCTAATTATCTATTTGATAATTAGATTTTGTTGTTTTCTAATTATCTTCATTGATAATTCTTCTATTTATCTTGTTGATTTAGCGACGGCTAGCGACGGCCATTTTAATAATTTTAGCGACGGCCAAAATGCAAAAGGTTGTATATATTGTACAAAAATAAAGTTTATATAAAAAATTAAAAAATGAATATGAGAACATTAAAAATTCTGCAAATATCTATTTTTTTTTTAAAAAAAATTAGGAAATGACTTTAAAAACAACTGATATTGTACTAAAATCGATTTTGTAAAGAAATTAAGAAATGAATATAACAACAACAAATATTCCGCTAAAATCTATGTCGTAAAAAAATAAAGAAATGAATATTGAACTAAAATTGTTAATTGAATGTTGAACTAAAATTTAAATATACAAATTTATGAAATAAAATTTAAATAGTTGAAACATTGTCAAAATTTGAAAAGAACAACAATATTTGATAAAATTTAAAGAATTTTTTTTATCTCTTAGATTGGCTTTGGCCCCGTCTGGCAAGTGTTGTATATGATCGTTATATGGATGTTCGTTTTGTAACGAAATGGACATTTATATTCATCTGATACAATATTTGTCGGATTTGCCCCTGTATTGGACAAGTTACAAACACGATAAAATAATTACATATTATAAATCATTTCATTTTAAACGGTTACAAAATTTCGACAGCACTTCCTTTACGTTCCATGTGTACATGCATTTGTGTACGATACAAGAAATAGAAGGGAAGTGCTGCCGGAATTTTGTTGAACCGTTTAATCTGAAATGATTTATAAAATGTAATTACATTATTGTGTTTGTAATGGGAAGTAGGATGACTGACCACCGAAGTGAAAACCAAAATACCAAAAAATAAAAAAAATAAAGTGAAGTTTTTATTTTGAATTTTCTGCAACGATGAACTGTTTACAATGGAGAATGGTTGAAAATTAATGATTTAAATTGTCTAACATACATTTTCAAATCAGAAAAAATGTTCAATTATTTTCTCGACCGTACTTGGATGTATGAAGTCAGAACTGGAAAGAAGGGATCAATAAAGTAACATTTCTACAACGGTTTACACGAATTTATTAGATTTGCTAAATCTAATAACCGAAACAACACAGAAATTCGTTGCCCGTGTAGTAAGTGCCAACATTTGAAGCATTGGAAACCAGATATAGTTGAAGTACATTTGTATCAATATGGTTTCGTGCTTGATTATTATTTCTGGGATCGTCATGGAGAACTTGTTGAACCTACACCTAATACTGAAGTGTTAGAGGACGGTAATATGATGACGAATCCGATAGAAAATATGGTGGAAGATGCAGCACGATCAATATTTCCTACAACTGAAGCTGTCGATGAAGACGAAAATGTCGAAGAAGAACTGACTGCGGGAGCTAAAAAAATATACGATTTGTTGGATTCTGCTAAGAGGTCGTTGTGGGACGGATGTAAAAGCGGAACCGAACTTTCAGTAACCGCCGAATACATAACTATGAAATCAAAATTCAACCTTACGGAAGCTGCATTTACAGCAGTTGTACAAGCTGCAAAACGACACATGCCACCCAATAATCTGATGTGCGATAGTCATTATAAAGTAAAAAAATTGATGTCCGCTTTCGGTCTACCGTACGAGAAGATATATGCATATGTGAAAGGTTGCATGTTGTATTGGAAAGACGACGTTGACCTCAGAAAATGCAAAATATGTAACGAAGAAAGATACAAACCAAGAAAGAAGAAAGGGAAAGAAGTCTCGTACAAGAGAATGCATTATTTACCCATCACTCCCAGACTTCAAAGATTATATGCATCTTCTGCTACGGCCTGTCATATGCGATGGCATAGTGTGAGAACAGCGGAAGAAGAAACTTTGATACATCCATCCGACGGAGAAGCATGGAAACATTTCGATAAGACTTATCCCGCATTTGCTGCGGAAAGCCGTAATGTCAGACTTGGTTTATGTACGGATGGATTTTCACTATTTTCACAGTTTGGTAGTAAATATTCATCCTGGTCAATTATCGTTACTCCGTATAATTTACCTCCATGAATGTGTATGAAGACACCATATATGTTTCTCACCACTGTCGTTCCCGGCCCTCGTGATCCAACCCAAGGAATTGATATTTATTTACAACCATTGATCGAAAAGTTGAAGAAACTGTGGAATGAAGGAGTCGAAACTTACAATGTATCAAGGAAAAAAAATCGTATGTTCGCTTCTTTGTTATGGACTATTAATGATTTTCCTGCATACGGGATGCTTTCTGGTTGGAGTACGGCCGGTCGTCTAGCATGCCCTTATTGTATGGAAGAAACACAAGCATTTTCGTTACGATATGGGAAGAAAGTTTGGTTTGATTGTCATCGGTGTTTTCTTCATCCCAATCATACTTTTAGAAGAGATAAGGAAATTTTCATAGCTAATAGAGAAGAGAATTTGAAACCACCCAAGGTTTGGTCAGGCGAGGAAATATACGAAATTGTAAGGGACTATCCAAAAATACATGAAACTGGAGTCCAGACTGAAATCCCAAGAAAGTCAGACATTCATAATTGATGCAAACAAAGTATATTTTGGGAGTTACCATATTGGAAAGATCTCTTACTCCGACATAATATTGACGTGATGCACAACGAAAAGAACGTGTTTGATAATCTGTTTAATACAATTTTGAATGTAAAGGGCAAAACCAAGGACGATTTGAATTCAAGGCTTGATATAGCAAACTATTGTAAGCGCCCGGAACTTCATATGAAGCCTAATGACAATAAAAAACCGAAAGCATGCTATGAGCTAGACAATAAGCAAGTAAAACTCGTGCTAAAGTGGGTGGAAGAATTAAGATTTCCCGATGGGATTTCTTCCAATCTTCGTAGATGTGTTGACTTCAAAAATAGTAAACTGAGTGGGATGAAAAGTCACGATTGTCATATCATGATGGAATATTTACTACCCGTGGCTTTCAAAGAACTGTTGCCCGTAAAAGTATGGAACGTTATAACAGAGTTATGTTTGTTTTATAAACAGCTTTGTTCGACAACATTAAAGATGGATCGTATACGTAAATTTGAAGTAGAAATACTCATACTGCTATGCAAACTGGAGAAAATACTTCCGCCTGGTTTCTTTAACGTAATGGAACGTTTACCTATTCATCTTCCATCTAAAGCACTTCTTCGAGGTCCTGTGCAATATGGATGTATCCGTTTGAGAGGTAAAACATGTGCAATGTTCATGTCAATTTCAAATTCAAATTTGTATATCTAAATATGTAATAAATATTTTAATAGGTACTTGAATCATCTGAAGAAGAAGATTCGACAAAAAGCCCGAGTTGAGGGTTCGATATGCAAATTGTATCTTGAAGAAGAAGCCTCATTTTTCTCTCTCACTACTTCAAGGACGATGTGAACTTATCGTTTGTAACTGTTCCTCGAAATGAGGAAGTCGTTGAACAAAATTCTTCTCAAACAATGTTATCTGTTTTTATACAACATGGTAGACCTGGTGGAAAATGTGTGGAAATATGGTTGGACGATATAGACCACCATGTAGCACACACGTATGTTCTTTTAAATTGTGTCGAAGTCGCACCATTTGTCGGGTAATAATTAATTCATTTGTAATTTACTTTTACGTACATGATAATTATAACACATATTACATATATGCAGTATCTACGAATCACAGTATCCATCTGGCGATCTCATTAAAGAATTTGCCAAATGGTTTTTGAACTATGTTTATGAGCCAAGAAACTGTGTCGTTGATGAAGGCTTAAGACATCTTGCGATTGGACCGAAAAGAAATGTGAAGACTTATCCAATATTCTTCGTCAATGGGTTTAAGTTCAACACGAAAGATTACGGGGCTAAAAAATTAACATATAACAGCGGGGTATTTGTCAAAGGCAATGATGATCCAGATGAGCATTTAAAAGATTTTTGCGGCGTTTTAACACAGATTCTAGAGTTGACATATTATGTTGAACCTTTAGAAAAGGTTTTTTTATTTAAGTGCAATTGGTTCAGTAACGTTCCTGGTTCCGGAATCAACGTGCATAAAGAGTATAAACTTATTGAAATAAGGCATACATCACACTACTATAAGTACGATCCTTTTGTATTAGCCAAGCAAGCGTTACAAGTTTATTTTGCTCCGTATCCATCTTTGTAAAGAGATAAAGCGGATTGTTCTGCTGTTTTCAAAACAAAACCAAGGTTTACGTTTGATGAAAATAATATTCCAAATGAAGCAGCATATCAAGCCGATCTTGAACCAAATACAGAAATAATAACAACTAATAATATTGATGTAGGGCCTTTGAATGATGAATCGAACGTCTTATTTGATGCATTCGAAAGTACCGAAGAAAATGAGATAGAATACGAGACTGAGTCTGAATCAGAAAACGATGAAGACTGATCGTTATTGATATAATTGTTATGTGATAGTGATTGAAACATGCTATGTAATAGTAAATTTCTGTAATTATTCTGTGATAATCATTTAGTTAATTTTTATCCATGTTTTGTACTAGTAAATTTTTATAATTGTTCTGTGAAAGTGATTGAAACATGCTAGTAGTGAATTTCTATTATTGTTCTGTGATGATCATTTATTTAATTTTTATCCATGTTTTGTACTAGTAAATTTTTATAATTGTTTCTGTGAAAGTGATTGAAACATGCTATGTAGTAGTGAATTTCTATAATTGTTCTGTGATGATATTGTTTTTCTATAGTAGATATGTCTGGCAGGAGACGAAGTATGACAGGCACGCCATCCCCATCTCCCGGTGCAGGTGGTAGTGGCACTGCACCGGACTTACGTCCGATGGCAGAAGTTGTTCCGAAAAGTGCCGGGTAAGTATCAATTTTATTTAAAGTATAAGTTTTAAAATCCACTAAGCATGTATATCATAACTTTTGCAGGGGCTTTGAGGTGGAGCCATCAAATTATATTCTAAAGGTTTCGAGGAAAACTTTTCAGAGCCGGATGGATGGTTGTTGGCCTCGCTGGGACGACATCCCCCCTCATGTCAAGAACGCAATACAGGCCGATTTATTTGTAAGTAGTAGTTTGAATTTCAGTTGTAAATTAATATAATCTATATAACTTAAAATAATTTCAATTTACAGGCTGCAGTCCGCGTTGACCCTGACGACATGGACGTTTTCTTAAATCACTGGAACAAAAGAATGAGGAAAAATTACAGGGATACATTGTCCACGGCTAAGAATTTAGGCAAAAAGCCGAACTAGATGGGTGACGGTGTATGGACTGATCTTTTTCGGCTTTGGGACACTCCGGCAGCAAAAGTAAGTAATATATGTTTGCTTTGTTATTTAAATCTAATATAAATCTCGCAAGATATATACGTAATAATTTATCTTAATTTGTAGGAATTATCTGCGCGGAACCGGGCCAACAGGAATAAAAATCCTTCATTGCACCGTGGTGGCTCCAAATCCTTCCAAAAGCATAAGAGAGAGCTGGTAATTAAATTTATAAACTTTGTTTACATTTTATTAAAATATTTTATAATCAGATTAGCAATAATATTTATATATTTTCAGGCCGCGAGATACAACCGCGAGCCCACTATGGCCGAGTTGTTCAAGGCGACGCATGCCGTGGAGAGGACTGATGAAGAAGGCAATGTTTCGTACGAGTGGACGGATGAAAAATCCCAATCCGTAATGGTAAACTTATTTATTGTTAATAACAATATTTTGTCTTATTTTATTTTTAAAAACTTGAAACTCAGTTTTTATCGTGTAAAACAATTGTTTGTAATCGCAGAAGAGGTACGAAGCTGAGCGGGCTCGGGTAGCACAGTCCACTGGTCGGGAAGAGCTTACGCTAGAGGAGGCGAACAATATCTGGGATGCTATTATTGACCCGCCTTCTCGGACCAATGTGCGGTATAGCTATGGAAATCTGGAGGTAAATTTTAACATGTACTAATATATAAATTTACACATGCATATGAATAGTTAAATAATTTTAATAATATTATATATATATACTAATATATAAATAATTATGAACTATTTTACAGGCGATGAGATCGCAGAGTGCATACAGGAGGTCCCAGCAAGAAGAGGAGATTGCTCAGTTGAAGAAAACAGTGGATGAAATAAATGATTGGAGGAAGAGTTTCTTCGAGCAACAGCTGGATGAGCGGATTGCAGGTTATTTGCAACAACATGGGAGGATGCCTGGAGAGGATGGCAGCGATGATGAGAAGTAGGTATGCTTGTTTGCTCATGTTACAGTTTGGTATATACACATTTTGGTTGGTTTGGTGTATATATATTTCGGGATATTATGTACATATTTTGATGACTTGTAGTTGTGTTAACGGTTTGTTTGGGTTAACGGTTTGTAGTTGTGGTTGGAAAACTATGTACACATTTTGGTTGGAAAACTATGTACATATTTTGATGACTTGTATTGGTTGACATGATATGTATTGTTGTTGGGATTGTATATGATTTTGTTTGGTTTTGTTAGATTTTATATTGTTTGAATGTATAGTGATATTATATGATGGTTATAATTGATGAATATAGTGTATAATGGTTGTGATGATGGTATTTGATGGTTATTGTTTGAAGTGTATATGGGCTGTGCAAGTGCAAAGAATTTTGTTCAGTATAGCGACGACTAGCGACGCTCATTTTGTCCAGATTAGCGACGGCTAGCGACGACAAAATTTGTGTCGCTTAGCGACGGCTGATGACGCTAATTAGACGTTGGAAAATTTTCACGTGGCACATTTGCAGTCGCGAGCCGTCGCTATTTAGGTGATGGAGCCGTCGCTAAAGCCGTCGCGATTCTATTGGACGACGAGGTAAATAGCGACGGCTAACGACGACCGGCGTCGGCTAAAAGTCATCGCTATCAGGTGTCGTTCTTGTTGTGACTTCACCAAAATTCATAAATATATAACTCCGCACATGTATATTTTAAGTTTATAAAGTTAGTCCAAAATATGCTAAGCAGTCCAATAAGTAAAACGTGAAAAGAACGTTTCAAACTTTAGACATAATAAAAAAAACTGAAAAATGTGAACCTTTTCTAAACACGATTGGAGTTGTACCAAACAAAATAAAGGAAGTTATAACTGTACAAGTTAGAACCTAAACATATTGTTCGAGTTGTCGATGCAATTGTTACAATTGTAAAATATGAAATTTACTGATTTAACAAATTTAATAAAACATATATCACGATATCTGTATAAAAATGTAACGTTAATTAAACGTCCAGTGACCAAACTTAAACCACATAAAGTACAATTCTGATACCTTCAGATTTATTTAAGGTTAAAAGAGAATGGATGATGCATAAGAAATATTTAGCCATGCAATATTAAAGTAATTGTTATTTCCGAATAAGTTGAAAATATTGCCACCGCATTTTCTGTATATGGCAAAATTGATGAGGAAAGAATAGAAAACAAAGTTTGTGGAATTTTTGGGTAAAAATAGTATTCATACAGCACTTGCAAAAATATTGTGTGCCTCTTAATTTGAAAGGTTCGTAAAGAACTGCACTTTTTAAATCTATTTATCAACCCGAACCTAGATTAAGCACATATATTGGGTGAAGAGAGACATCCTATAATGAATCAATTCATCAACCCGAACCTGAATAAAGCGCATATATTGGGTGAAGAGGAACATCCTATAATAAAACGACACACAATCATTTAACTTTGTCCTCGATGTATTGATTGAATGTATCAACTTCAAATCTTCAAATGATTTTCAACTTTTGTCCATTCATTTGCTTTGAAAGAAACCCTACAACATATAAATAAGACTAACGAGATGTGTATGTTCAAATTTTTTTTTTAGAAAAAAAAAACAAAAACAAATTTAGCCATTTCAATTTTCAGAAACAGATATAAAAATTAATTTAGCCATTCTTTGCTGAAAAGAAAAGAAAATAAGGAAATGAATAGTTTCCTCGTTGATTTAAGTAATCATTACATATTTGTGATGTCAAGGACCATTAGTTTTAGTAATATTTCTAGAACTGTAGTTCTAAAGGTTTTAAGTTCTCGATTCCTCAAGACACCAAATAATTGTTCTGCTTAAATTAGGTATCGTTATTGTTTCAAAAAAAGTGAAGTAATTTTCAAAATCTTCGTATTCTCCGTTTTCAAAATCTTATATCTCTATTCTCATGTTAACATAAAGGACCGAAAGCTCAAGCCCTTATATTTTGGTTGAATACCTAGAGATTTGACCGTTCATTTTCGCTGTTATTTTTAAAACTTTGTTTGGAATGTAAGATGATTAATTACAAGCAAAGTTTTACAACACAGATAAAACAACCGAAAAAAAGGAACAGTATTTGTTATCCTGCCTTTTGGCAAGGCCGTGACACCAAAAAACTGACTAGAAATCAATGACAATTCGTCCCCAAGGTCGGTTATACGTAGGCTCACTATGGATATCGATGAATTTTTCCAAGTTCGGATCGAGCTACGATTGACAAGACATGACAAGCAAAGCCGTGAAAGCCAACGTTCCAAATTTCAGGTCAATCGAAGTTCGTATGCTCAAGATATGATCGATGCAATTCAAGCAATCAACTGAAGGTCTTGTTCGTATCCATCAATCCTCTATTGTTCGTATCCATCAGGCCTCAACTGTTCGTATCCATCAATCATCAATTGTTCATATCCATCAGGCTTCAACTGTTCGTATCCATCAAGCCTCAACTGTTCGTATCCATCAAGCCTCAACTGTTTGTATTCATCAATCATCTACTGTTCGTATCCATCATTCCTCTACTGTTCGTATCCATCAAGTGCAACAGCGATCGATACGAACAGTGCAACGATCGATACGAACAGTGCAACGGCGATCGAGTACGAACGGTGCAACGGCGATCGAATACGAACGGTGCAACGTCGATCGTGTGCGAACGGTGCAACAGCGATCGAGTGCGAACGGTGCAACGGCGATCGAGTGCGAACAGTGCAACAGCGATCGAGTGCGAAGGAGACAGCCTTCAAAAAACACGAACTTGCATCGATCATATCTCACAATCTACAAGTCTAAATGCCACCAAATTTTCATTTGCATACAACCTAAAGAATGTCCATGATCGATCTCAACTCGATCGGGCAAGATCTTGATCGATAAGAAATTCATCCGTATCGATCACGGATCGAGTCAAAATCGCATGGGATCGATCGCGTGGGCCCGTGCACGTGCCAGAAGAGGTCTCCCGAGATCTGAGCGAGATATTTGCATCCGCCTATAAATAGCATCCTAAAGCCTACAAAAAAGGAACTTTTGATTCTTCTACGTTCAGACTCTACTGGAACCATCATTGTACTCGAAATTTGCTGTTGTAATCAGTTGTAACTCGTTGTAGTCGGCAAGCAAACATCAATAAAATCTTCAACTTCAAAGTGGATGTAGACCGGATTGCCAAACCACTATAAACTCTGTGTTCTTTATTGCTTTCCTTTTAATTTTCTGAGTGCTCTTCATTTTTAATTCTTTACACATTTGTTATCTGTAATCTGTGATTGTGAACTGGTGCTTCACAATCTGGTGCTTTCATCAACAATTGGATGTTTGTGACCAATTTTGACGCAAACAGTATTGAAAGAATAAATATTTTTGTTATGAGCGATATTAGTATAAGTTGTAAATAGAGAACTTAATTTTATAAAATTATACGCCCATAGAAAAATTGATAGTGTGCACAACAGCATCCTTGTTTTTTAACTCTTTAAAAAGTACAATATTGAATAAATACTAGATCTAAACTATTTGATTATATTTCCAAGTGATGCAATGACATGGTGAATCCTTTATCTTTTCTTCCTTGAGGATAAATTCTCCTAGCTTAACTAAACCTAATATTTGTGCGCTATTGTTATTTTAGTTTCATAGATAACGATATTTTATTTACAATGTTTATCATACCCCTATATTTTGGTTAAAATCAATTAATAAAGTTTATCTTTGTTCAAAACACAATATGACGGTGTTATTATAATTGATTATGCAAGTGATGACATATGTACATAGCCAAGACACTGATCTCTACTAATGTTGGAACACTCTTTATTTTCAAATATTGTTTAATAGATAATAATGGTAACACTTGTATGGTTATACAAGTTTGTGAATAAAGTAACAAAAGAAAGAGCAAAAGATATAAAGTGAGATGATGTAGTTACATTCTTAAGACCATAATTTGGTCGGTTTGTAGCCTTGTAGGAATGGGATTAAAGGCATATCATACAAATTAAGAAAAGATTAAAAATTATGTCTTCTTCCATTAGTAGAATATTGGTATTTCAGGTTTGTTTAGCATCTTATGCTTTTTCAATGGAGCATAATTTTTTTTGTAGTTGCCTTCACTTTCTATACAATATCTTGCAGCATACTCGCCTAAGATTAAAAAATAAAAATAAAGTGAATACTGTAATATTCACTTCCTGCTAAACCAGTCAAAAATTTACTGATACAAGTTAATAAAGATGATATTATCAATGTTCTCAAATTTTTCCAACGAGAATTGTGACACATTAACATTTGCTTATTCTTTCTTTTTAATTAAAAAGTATACTCATTTTCTACTCGTTTTGTTTGTACAGATTTTAGTCTCATTTTTGTCTATGTTTTGGTTAATTATATCAAAACCTTAGGCACTTGTTGCACGTTATTGAATTTAATTTTCAAAAGAAGACACCTAATGACCAATTTTGCTTAAGTTGCAAGGCTTAATATTAAAAAAAGTTACTATAACAGTTCAACTTTTTTAAACCAGAGAATATTTTAGTATAGACTAGACTTGCTGTCTGAAGCTAAGATTTATTCCTCATTATATCATGGGTCTACAGGTGGTTTGTGGAATAAAGTGTAATGAGGAGTTTAATTAAGAGCTATAATGACAAGATTAGGATTCACATGGACCACCAATAAACAAGTATTAATTGTAATATTTATTTATTCCACTTGTAAGTTCATGCATCTAGACCTTACAAAGCTATTCACTAGTCAGATCATATGTTAATAAAAAGGTAAATTATGATATATATGGTACCTTATTCTTGTTTGAAAAATATTGCAATGCTTCAGAAGCATAGTAAAAATACAGAAGGATATTTTAATACAAGCATTCATGTGTTTAATGTCGACTGTTATTAGACAATCAAGTTTTGGCGCTACAAGATTAATTTTTCACCAGAGACTAACAGCCACATTCAGCTCAAAGGGTAAATAGCAAAGTGAACAGAAATTACCTTTACTATAAGAAAAGCATTTCCAGTTGTTTTGGATCGGTCATCCAATCTCACTTTCTTTTACTTTTTGTCCCACCACAATGCACCTGATGTAGAAAATACATATTTGGCACTTAAAAGTTCAAACGAAATGCTGAAAAAGAAGAAAACGAAAGAACACATAAAGCCTGCTTCAACAAAAAAACATATCAGCTTAATAACTGAAAACAATTGCATGTGGAAACATATTAATACAGTAGATGCTACTAACATCACTTGACAGTTGACATTGTTAACTCATATGTGCACATAGATAGCTCTTTAATCTCTTCAGTTCGTCATGTATTCAAATTTTATTTATAGTGGTATTTCATTTTTAAACTCAAAACATTGAGCAAAAACTGCTGATAAAGATCGGAATTGGGAAAAGCTATGACTATGACTATCTACACCAACCGATAATTTCATAGCAAATTGAAATGAATAGTTGGATCCACTAGTTTAGAACAAATTAAAAATAGACAATCATATAAAATTTCAGATTTACCTACATCAAAAAATTTATATATTCCAAACAGTATTAATCTATGTTATGCCATCATTGATATCTGCATTGTTTTTCATTACAGCATTTATGAAAACATGAGTACTATTCAATGTATTCATGTAAGTTGGATCCATATTATCTTCACAAAACATGTCTTTTATTTGGTTTACCATCACCATTTTTATCTCAGGGAATTTCATGTTAAGGATAATGAATAATGCGTCTCGCGATTTCAATGCGGAAACAAAATTTCTGACAAGACGGTGCGCATACTTTGACAAGAAATATATAAAAATAATAAGAGAACAATTATGGATATGTCGAAACCTGTGGAAAATAATATACAGTTTAACTTTGTCAAATGAATGCCAACATCAATTGAGATTTATACAAAGAAGCACAAACAAGCCACAGATCAATAAATTTGCAGTACTCTGATCGCAAAAAAACATGTTGAAACTTGACACCAGTGTCCAAAAGAAATGTAGAACCTTCAGAGTAGTTATGGTTTGTTACAAGCAGGCAAAAACATAGGAAGTCACAAACGAAACAGTGAACTGATTTCAGCACGCAACAAAGAAAATAATACCAAACTAATGCAGATAGCACTAAATTGATGATAGATGGGAAATCTATGAAATGATGATAGAACATAAAAGGATTCTCTATTATGAGATAACTGCAAAGAGCGGAAAGCGTAAAACTGAATGAAGTGAGGCAGAAAATCAAGTATAAATTATGAAGATGGTTCAGAATTCAGATGATGAAATTACAGTATCTGACTTGAAATATAATCAGCAAACCAATCTTAGAATGGCCTTAGATGAAAATAATTCAGAACAAGACGAAGTAATGGATAACTTTAAAAAGAAACATGAGAACGAACAAAGTAAAATTGAGGCTTCTATGCTTCTGAATCAAAAGTTTAGCTCAGAGTAAACAAGTTAGAAGTCATGAAAGTATGCTTCGCTGGGAAAATCACTCCACTGAGGAACACAAGCTATTGGGTGATAGAAGGGTGAACAAATTAGAGTACAGAAAACCTAACAGCTTTGAAGACTGAGAACAGCTTTTAACTAATTTCAGACAAATCTCATTCGCACCATCAAATTCAAAAATAGAAAACAAAACAAGAGGCAGTTATGCAATGTTGCAAAGGAAACCCCATTTGACCCTGTCAATCCTCTTACATTACCTCTAAATGAAACTTCACAATCCTCCATATTTTTTGGAGACTCATATTAACTATTTCTCTCCCTTTGCTTTTTCCTCCTCCCATTTCCGAGCCCCCTTCAGGGATCGGGAACAACCTGGAACAAAGGAAATCAAAATAGCTCATCAAAAGGAAAAGAAAAGGAATGAGGAAAATCGATAAAATGCCTACAACATACATTCTCCCGGTTGTTTTCTCGATCTTGATAATTTCAGCTTCAGCTCAATCGCCCACATCAAAAGCAACATTCAGCCCAGGTGACAATTACTTACTAGATTGTGGTGGAAGCGCCCCTTTCACCAGTCCAGATGGTCGTGTCTTCAAAACCGACTCACAGGGCAACCCTTTCTTATCAGCAAAGGACAATGTACTTGTTTCTGTACCTTCAGCAGAAGGTTCTCCTTCCCCTCTATACCTCTCTGCCCGTATCTTCCATGACGAAGCTACTTACAGCTTTCCCTTAACACAATCTGGATGGCATTGGGTGCGTTTACATTTCTATCCTCTCTCCAACTCCGATTCCAAACTAACTGAGGCGGTCTTCTCAGTAAAAACAGATAAATACGTCCTGCTACACAGTTTCACTGCCTCCGACGAAACGAAATTTGTACTCAAAGAGTACCTTCTAAACGCTACAGATGACCGCCTGAACCTGAAGGTCACCCCTTTACTTGGTTCTGTAGCGTTCATCAATGGAATTGAGGTTGTTTCTGCTCCCACCACATTGATATCAGATGAAGCGGCCTCTCTGTTCCCTGTAGGACCCAGTAATGGGCTTTTGGGCTACGGATATCAGACTTCTTACAGGCTTAACGTAGGTGGGGAGCTTGTAACCTCGGCTAATGATACATTGGGTCGACAGTGGGATGCAGATGAGTCGTTCCTGCTGTCGCAGTCGACAGCAAAAAAAGTTAAGGTCAGTCCGAGTGTGGTGAAGTATGGAGATGGCATTTCTCCTCTCATTGCTCCTAGCTCCGTGTACGCATCAGCTGTGAGAATGCAGGATGCACGTGTTGGGACCCCGAATTTCAATATTACGTGGAACCTCGATGTTGATCCTTCATTTCCTTATCTGGTTAGGTTGCACTTTTGTGACATTGTAAGCAAGAAGCTCGACGATCTGTATTTCAATGTGTACATCAATGGTATGACTGTAGCGTCGCCGCTGGATCTCTCGACTCTTACGGATGGGAACCTTGCAGCTGCTTATTATAAGGATGTTGTCGTGAATGCATCGATTGCTTCGGATAGAATAATGGTTCAGGTAATATCAGTGAACTATAGAAATTAGAGGTGCTAACCGAATCGACTTTGCTAGAGTAGGGTAGGGTCAGCCAGTTATTAAGTTGTAAATGACTACCCTAACTCTGTTAAATTATATATAATAATACAAAAAAACATTTAATGACCAATGATTTTAAAGTTAAATTATTTATAATAATACCCAAAAAAATGTACATTGAATACATATTTCTTTAGCATAATATATTAGTATATGACTAATATACCTCTCTATACTTGACCGTGTGATGTGGTACAGTATTATCATTTATCACCCAAGTATTGACTTATTTGTATACATGGATTTTTCTATAAAAAATATATGATATTATGATATATTTCCTAATGGAAAAACATGTAAACATAACTGAATGAAAATTATCAAAAAAAAATCTAAACCAGTTCATAGTCATGAAAGGCACTGGCATGCGGCTTGATGTTTGTGTCTTTCTTTCGTATGGGGAGGTGCATATGGAAAGGAGCAGCAAATGGCGTACGGCGCAAAAAAAGCATGTATTTTCGTTATTTCGTTGTTTTTTCTACTTCTTTTTTATTTTTCACAATTCAAACTCCATAAAAGAAGAATAGGCTAGCTCAAGTTTAAGCTAAATGATTCGGTATTTGTAAAATACAATCCAACACTAAAAAGAAGGTACAACATCTATGACATCATTGATCTGATATCATTGAAAGGTGTTGATGATTGTAATGAATGATTAACTGAAAATATGGATGATGCATTTGACGATGAAGACGAGTTTGTATTTGATGATGATGATGACGATTTGATTTGGGGTATCGCTGCTAGAGCGGCGGGATAGAGGAAGCTAGATAACTAAGTAGAAGAACATCCACATTGAGAAATTTTTCAACACCCACTTTAGCTCCTTTACATCTTCACGAAGAACAAACAAATCTAAATGAGACAGATAAGGAAGATGCTAAAGCTTATGAATCTGATGATGCAGATATTGATTTGAAACTAATTAAATAATTGCGGAATTAGATTCAGATTTCTAGTTTATCGATAATATGTACTATTATGTTAGATTTTGGCTTTTGAAGACTGTTATGCTTGAAAATTGAAATTCTATGTTTATGATAATATATTTAATGATGTTTTTCTGAAAAAGGTCTAAAAAATCTTTGTCATGTGTGTTAGTAGAAAAAACCTTTGCTGCGTGCCCCAAAGTAAAATAATCCGGTGTAGTGAAGGTTCATGAGACTCATGGAGACTGAGTTGACATGCACCCCCAAGGATGAACAGTCCACTGTTATTTCCTCGGTTGGTCGTTTCATTTTTTATATAAATTATACTAAACTTTTTAAATTAATTGTTATATATATTAAATTTATAAAAAAAACTCTAAACATGCACAGTAAACTAAAAGGGAAAATTAAAAAGGCCCGTCATGTGCCAAGGATACAAGGAGGCTTTGCATCATGCGCCATTAATAACTAGAACCAGTTAGACAAGCTAAACCAGTTCTGACCCGTAACAGCTCAATAAAGCTTAGCACTGACTCAGTTCATTTACATCATGAACCAAGCTAGAGTCAAATTTTACAAACTGAGCTGGAGCTGAGTTCACAGCTTAGTATCACATTGCCAATGTAATAAAAGTGGTGTGGAATGTATAAGCCTTTACCTTCTACAGCTAATTAGAAGTTGTTACATTAGGCAGAGATCAAGACAGGATGTTATCTTTTTTTTTTTTCCTACCAGGTTGGTCCACTTAATGATGACACTAGAACGATAGATGCAATTTTGAATGGAGTCGAGGTTCTAAAAATGAGCAATTCGGTAGACAGCTTGGATGGCGAATTCGGTGTCGATGGGCAAAGGGCAGATGGAGATGGGTCGACGGGTTCCAAAGCAATCGCAGTGGTAGGAATTACAATGGGGTTTGGTGCATTAGCAGGAGTGGCAGCCATGACTGTAAAATGGTACAAAAGGCCTCAAGATTGGCGTAGGCGTAACAGCTTCTCGTCATGGCTACTGCCGATCAACACAAACCCAAGCTTCACCAACAGCAAAACCTCAGGGTACGGATCCCACAAAAGTGGGATGACCTTCTCCTCCACTTTTGGCCTTGGTAAGAACTTCACATTAGAAGAGCTGCAAAGTGCAACAAAGAATTGGGATGAGAAAGCTGTGGTTGGAGTAGGAGGGTTTGGAAATGTGTACTTGGGTGAATTGGAAGATGGCACTAAAGTCGCGGTTAAGAGAGGAAATCCACAGTCGGAGCAAGGGATTACTGAGTTTCAAACTGAGATACAGATGCTGTCAAAGTTAAGGCATAGGCATTTGGTTTCACTGATCGGGTATTGCGATGAGAATTCAGAGATGATATTGGTATATGAGTACATGGCGAATGGGCCGTTTAGAGATCATATTTATGGAAAGGACTTGCCTCCGTTGACATGGAAGCAGAGATTAGAGATTTGTATTGGGTCTGCACGGGGTTTGCATTATTTGCACACAGGTAAAAAAAAAACAAGAAAAAACAAAAAACAAAACAAACAAACAAACAAAAAACATGCTGAAATATGATCATCTCATTAGATTTTGGTTGTTAATGGAAAAAAAAGGGAATAGACCTTGAAGGAAATAATATGAAATTGTATGTACCAGTTTAGATTAGACAGGTATATCCAAAACATACCTGGTACAAACAAGGATTAATAGTAAAAGAAGCTTCAAAAAAGGAGCTACAAAAGAGTTGTGCAAGAAAACCTCATTATGAATGTACTTACAGTAGGCAGATATTTCAGGTATATGAGGCGTTTGATTTATTTATAGGTGCGGCACAAGGCATTATTCACCGTGATGTTAAGACAACCAACATCCTCTTAGACGAGAATTTTGTGGCCAAAGTCTCCGACTTTGGTCTTTCAAAAGACGCTCCTGGAATGGGCCAAAACCACGTCAGCACTGCTGTTAAAGGCAGTTTTGGATACCTAGACCCTGAATATTTCCGCAGACAACAACTAACTGATAAATCCGATGTATATTCTTTCGGAGTAGTGCTATTGGAAACTTTATGTGCAAGACCGGCTCTTGATCCTGCACTTCCTAGGGAACAGGTGAGCACTATTTCCTGACCACTGGGAATTTAAATGAAGGTGATTCCCTTGATTACTGTTTGTTATGTAGTCTAGTAAATCGAAAGACAGGTTTTTTGATTTTACACAATGAAATAGCATGGATTATTATATATAAAAAGTATAAGTAATACATCTGGTAAAAGGCATCTATTTTCCAACACCATGAGTGGTACACATGGTCAAATACAGAACCTTCCTACTGTAAATCACCTAAAAACTACGTGCAAAATATAAATTAAACACCATGACCAACCATCTTAACAAACATACAGGTTAATCTAGCAGAATGGGCAATGAAATGCAAAAGGAATGGAACACTCGAGAAGATTATTGATCCAAAATTGGTTGGAAGCATAAATGCAGAGTCAATGAATAAGTATGTTGAGGCAGCTGAGAAGTGTTTAGCAGAATATGGTGTTGACAGACCATCCATGGGTGATGTGTTGTGGAATTTGGAGTATGCATTGCAGGTTCAAGAAGCCAATCCTCCAGTTCCACCACCTCAGGTTAATTTATGCATCATTTTTCAAGAACATCCCCTTGTCCTAATTATTTTTATATCAAAACCTACTAAAGCAACTTAAATGTTTGGAAGTATCGTTTCAATCGTTAGGACAAAGGGTTAAGTATCATTAGGTTAAAGCCAATAACTGAATGGGTATAAAGGGTTTTGTCAAAAAAAATCATAATACTCGAGTTAGGTTTGTCTATACAAGAATTGCAAAAAAAAAAAACATTAAATTGTTAACGAACCACTTAATTTACTTTCAAATTTTAAATGGCTATATGTCAATTAACGTTAACCAATGTTTACGAGGATTTTTATATAATTCATATCGTAGGAGGACTCCTCGTCCAATGATGACCATAAAGAAACGGGCAAAGCTTCTGCTGCTACTGAACAAAGCAACAAACCAGCTGAGACAACAGCAATACCAGAGAATTCAAGCACAGCAGTAGCAAATGAGCTATTTGAACAGCTTGGAATGCAAGGAAGGTGATGCCAGGTTGTTCGATACCTCATGAAACTCACTAAGACAACATGTACATTCCCAACTTGTATGCTTTTCTGATGTAATGGGGGTTATTTGTATTCGTATATACGACAGTTTATTTTTGAATCAAGTTATTCTTATGTTCAGTCTGTATATATACAACGGTAATGATGTTGGTGTATATACTGTATCAGGTTTCTACCAAATTTAATTATACATTGGAAAGTAGTTTTTTGATCAAACCATATGTGTGTGTGACATTTTGATAAAATAAATAATGGAGTTCCACATCCCATAATATAAATTCCCCGTTCTATTTTTCATATTTAAAAATTATGAAATGAGCTAAAATTTTAAGACACGAACCTATTTAAAATTTAACCAAGTTTCAAACTTTTAGATTGTTAAAAAAAGTTAAACTTCGTAGCACTGTCTCAATTCTCGTTTATCTCAACTGAGATCTCGTTCGATATCTCATTTTCGACTTGAGCGAGACGGGATTTTGCGAAACGAGACAATATATTTTATTCATATCTTATTTGACACTCGTCTCATCCAAGACATTAAGATCTCAAACGAAATTTGAGATAAATCTTAATATATGGTCTCATTCAAAGACATTAAATTTGTTTATATCATTTTGATACATACTCATCCAAGATATTAAGATCTTATGCAGAATTTGAGATAAATCTCAATAGAACTCATTCAAAGATTTTTTTTTCATTTGCATATTTTTTTTAACTTCTTATATGGGTCCAAAAGAAATTGCACTGTAATGGTTTTTTTACTAGCTCTCTATATTTATTTTTTATTTTTAAAAAAGTGAGAAGAAATAGATGTTTTTTGTTTATTTTTTATTTTTAATATTCAAATGAGTAAAATTCATTTAATCAATACTAAATCAATCATATAATCACTCTCCTCTAAAAAGAAAATTTAATATATATTTTTATGAATTTATTCATGTTAATAGGTTTATAATTAGATATCAATTATCTTAAAAATGTTTGAAATGCCAAGTTTGGACTTTTAACTTGCTCCGAGATAGTCTGATATGGACTTTAAAATCCGGGATGTCAATCCGAGATGTACATCTGAGATACAATCATCTTACTCGAGATTTCGTCCGATACGAGATATTGTATGTAGAATTTTCAAGACGAGACGTGACCGAAATTCGAGATTTAAAACCTTGCTTCGTAGTCAATATTGGAGAAATATCGTAAATACACTTACACAACCTTATAGTGTATTCTTCTAATAATATTTTGGAAAGAACACGTTAATCTATTAGTAAAATTATTATATTAATTAATATACAACTATCACCTGAGCTGCTATCGATTGACAAGTTGATAAAAGTTGCATGAGGAGATCTATTTATAAACGCGACTCAAAATACACCGAGAAGACAACACACTTGAAATATTTTTATAGCGCGAAGTTCATAACAGAAATGAGCATTGTTATATAAGCATAGACTCTTATATGTAAATTCAGATATTATGCAAAGGATAGGAAGTTTGGAATAAAATGCAAATCATCTTAAGAGCATCCCCAATGTACAAAGCAGGCGATGTCTAATTTAATCTGTCCATAATGTAAAACCAATGTAATTAGAAAAAGTTGACGACACGTTAAAAAGAAGAAAAACTCTAATGCAAATGTTTTTTGAACAATAATTTGACGTAGCCAATCAAATTGTAGAAATAATTTGCAAAAACTGCTTTTCTATAAATTAGGTAGATTTAATTAATTATGATTGGTTTCACATTGTGAATTATAATGTCCACGTCTAGAAATTACAATTGACAATGTCTTCTATATTGTATATCATATCAGATCAACACTTTATTCCACATTAACATCGAAGATGGAATTTCAATTAACATTGTTAAATGCTGATATATAATTTGACAACCACAGTTGGATTGAAGATGCTCTAATATATATACACATTGTTAATGTTTTTATCCATTTTATTATCTCATTTCCTAAAAAGAGAAAAGAAGCCAATTTATTCCTTCTAGCTTCTCATAAGTAATTTTCATACGCTAAATAGTGTTTTATCACTCTAAACACAAGCACCAAAATCCCTAGCCCCCAAGTATATTATGTCTTGGAGTAAAGCATGGTAGGAGCTCAGGGTTGGAGGAACTAGGTCAGAATTGCTAATTTTCGGCCACATGTGGTGATGGTGGGCAGTGCATGATTGTTTAGTGAGTTGAGACCATACATCCACTAAGTTGCGATGAAAATTTCTTACATGCATAGGTGGTTGCACATGGCTGAAATTTGAAGTATTTTTGCATATTTTTGTGACAATAAAGAAAGAAATTGTGATGAAAAATGGTATAGATTTAGGAAGTTAGAGGGGAGAAAATGGAGTGGAGTGGTGTAACCTTTGGCGTCAAAGTTAATATGGTGGTGACGACGAAGTTGGCCATCAGTCGAGCGGAGGTGGAGCTGGAATCCGTCCTTGGCAGCATCAGGCTACTGCACTAGCAACACTACTATCCCAGAGTGGAAACCCCCGAATATGTACGTACGAGTGACATTTGTCCCTCCGAAGAAGGTACTACACGGGCCTAAGCTGGAGTGAGAAGGTAGATGGACTTAACTCCACACCCGAATAACCTTGTCACATGAAGAACCATGGAGTGAGACCTTAACCGGATCTGGGTGAGGTATGGTCAAAGATGCTTTGGGTGAGTGGTGCATGGCCAGGTGGCTCTACCACCCAAAGGACGGATCCCGAGTTCTATCATTCAGGTGCATTGTGGTCAAAAATCTCAAAATTTTACGATTTGAATCTCATTTCAAATCAGATTTCTCACTTTACGATTTCGATTTACATTCTATTTGAACTCAACTTAAATCGCAGTTGAGAAAAACTATTCAATCGAGGTATATTTGGTATACCTATATGGATTTACAATTCTTGTTTAATTGTTTTCTCAACAAAATAAAAATGGAAGAGAAAATAAGTTTTAGATTTAGAATTTCAAACATCAAAATCAATTTCAAAACGTGCATGAACCTTAAAACATAACTCGTTTTGAATTTACTATGATTTGAATCCCATTTTGACTTAAAATTTGAACTTTACAACTTACCATTTTGACTTAAAAATGGAATAAATAAGCGATCCTCTCTAGGAGGAGAACACTCATTGTTTATTTATAATAAGAGTGACACTTAATTCAAACATAACACTTACTTTGATGTTTTAGACCTTAAGAACCTCTATCTAGAGCATCATACCACTTTTCATTTGAGCTAGTGGTCCTTGACTACATAAAATTTGTAATCAACATTCGACTGATGAAGTTCTCAATGTCAGGTCGGTATAGAAGGTTACGGATCATTGTAACATGGAATACCATGGAGCGTGCAGTATGGTTTTAACATAGAAACATAACGACAACAAATCAATCGCAGTTTAATGTTAGAACTGTACCAATACAATACTTTATGATCGAGGAGATTGCGAGTGGTTCACAAGTTGGAGATTTTGGAGCAATGACCTTGAATTATATAATTCGATACCACGAAGAAACAATACGAGTATTGAAAGTTATGAGGAAAAATGCATCTAAAGTAGCAAATAATGCTCTAGCACTGAATGATACGGGATGTTCATATATTAATGTTTTATATACACGATGCTTACTGGAACAATGGACATAGTATAAATACTGGATGGTGTGGAACATTTTTTATATGTACAATATTTGTTTAATAATGCATTTTTAGTAAATGACCGTAGCTAATCGAGTGAGGAAATTTGAGAAGAACGAAAGCGACAATACGTAAATCATTCACCGAGAATGAGTGAGAAAAATCATGTAAACCACTCAACTAAGGAACGTGAATTCCTTGATGTCTGATGAACACTACTGGAAGTGGTAGCGCCAAAATTGGTCACTAACCTCAAATGTGTGAAAGCACCAATATCCAGGTAGATCCAATCATAGATCTTATGATAGTTATATGTAGAGAGTAATAAAGTGAAGAAACAACAAATGAAAATGAAAGCAAGTAAGTAAAAAACACAGGAAGTTTATAATGATTCGACTATCTCCGACCTACGTTCACTTCAAGAGTTTTATTTATATTCATTTATACTGTGATTACGGTTACAATGGAATGCTATTCAATAGCTAAAATGGCAAAGTTTAGCCAAGCTTGAAGATAAATGAGAGCAGAGAGAAGAACATTTTCTTGAGCCATGCTCTCTCTATTTATAGGTGGAGATCTGCAAAGATCTTGCTGAAAATTAGATAGAGAAGTCTCTTGGTCCATGTGGGTACGTATGCAGATCGGTGGGGCCCACCTCCATGCTTTGGGATCGATCAATAAGCCCTTCGTATCAATAATCCTCACGTTAGAATCAGCTAAGATCGATCATGGTGAAAGATGACAGTGAAAAGTCCTTGCTCTCCAAATTTCATGAAGTTCCAACGTGTAGATTGTGAGATATGATCGATCCAAGTTTGAATTAGCTAGTGAAGCTGAAGCTTTTGTATCCAACGATATCGAAATAAGGGTCGATCTAATGTAATTTGGGTTGTTGCTTGTTGCATTGAAATGCTTGATTTATATAATTGTATTTTATCATGTTAAAATAATTGTGTATTGATCGTATGTGAACCCTAAAATGATGTTGTAATACTGATATGGTTGAAATAGTAACTATGAGCACTTATTGAGCAACTAAGAGTAGTTATTGAGTAACCATGAGTATAAAAATGCAAAACTTGTGTGTTATTAGAGTTGCACTCAAGAGATCAGGAGAGATCTAGAAGTTGCTATATTAGCTCAACGTGGTGATATAAATTACATTAAAATGACAAGAAAGGGCCACTAAGAGAAATCGTGTGAGCCAGCATACAACAGATGACATATTAGGGCATTAGATCAACATCGGGGTAGGCCTCGAGTATAGACTTATCCATCCATAAGTCCTTAAGGTAGACGATCTATTGCATAGACAAATATAGGGTTCCGACAATAGCTTATGCAACTTTTGGACCGAGTGAGATTACTCCATTTTCAGAGTGAGTGTTACCGAAGAAAATACTACGAGATGACTCTTTGGTTGATTTCTAAGCTAAGTCATCAATAATAATTTACTGATAACCCTTCAAAAAGTAATAGAAAACATGTTATTAGTCAACCTTAGGAAACTATTTTGTGTGAGTTATTAGTGAAGTTAGGTAAAATAATACAGTGTAAGAGTTTGATGATTAAACTTTTAGGTTGCTAGTAAACCTTAAATTTATATCGGTATGGAGTAATTATGGGATGTTATAACACTTGGTAAAAATGACTAAGATGAACCCTTGAGTAATTTCACATGTAACTTGTGTTATACCACGATTATATGTTTGGTGAATGTGTGCACTGGGAAATAACATATTGAATCTTATATTATGCATGTCATGTTTACCATTGTGTATGCAAGAGGATGAGATAAGCACAATGCACTAGGGTTGGTTCGGTCTTTTTCTAACATGAAGAACATGTTCAAATATTATTGGTGATCCCATATATGTATGTATATACACACACGCATGTACATATACATATACATAATTAGAGTAGAATTGCAATTTTTTGATCTGATAGCGAACTTCCCAAAATATCAATAATATGTTCAAATGATTCGTAAGTTTGAATTTTTATAGTTGCATAAAATTAAAAAATGTTATTATTTGGAAACTTCGGAAAATTGTTAAGGTCATAGTTTTAAATTCTGATGATTGACGATTTTCACATAATCAACCTTTCCCTTTTCTAAATGCTTTTCTACTCTCATCAACAATAAATCAATATTCATTCTCCGTTTATTTAGTTTTACGCTAAATGCCATCTATATCGATTTTGTATAATTTAGCTTATACTCTAAAAAAATATTTTTAAATGTTTGAAAATAAACAACAATTACATTTACTTATAGATAAAAAAATATTTTTACTTTTAAACAATATTTTGTTATGACTTTCAGTTTTTCTTAATCTTAACAATTGGTTAAATATATAAATCTTGCAACAAATCAATATATTATTTATTTATTTTATCATTGAACGGCGGATATTCTTTTCTTCACAAGCAAAATTTTACTTAAAATCATTTTATAACATGTGTAATACAACACACGGAAAAAGATAATGTAAAGGGAATGTATAAACAAGTCAAGTCTTCATTAATAAATAAGTAGAAAGTTCCAATCTAAAAGTTAATATAATAACACAAAAGACCAACAAAACAAACAATTCAAAACAACACAGAAATATATATATATATATATATATTATAAAAGAGATCATTATCATCTCCAAAATTAATTCAACCATCATTTTCTTCAAAATTATTGCTATCAACATAACTATCATCACTATCACTCTTATCTTCATATGTGTTGTAATAACAGGTGATCCCCAACTTGCAAAATGTACCAGAGAGTTTCAAGTGTTTCTATTGATATACTGAATAAGATAGTTGAAAATATATTAAAACATGCATTTTTTAAATAGTGATATGTAGTGTAGTCTGGCACAAACAGTAAGGAGCACTTAATTAGGAAAAAGCTAAAACTGTAACGATTAAAAAAAATATGAAGATAAAATAGAAAGAAAAAAAATACTTATTTTCTAAGTGGTCAGTGCTTCAGGAAAAGCTCTCAGACTAAACAACGCTCAGAAGTTAAGGAGGGAAAGAGCGCTATAGTTTTCGGGCGGGCAGTTTAACGTGCTTAAAAGGAATATTTATATCTTTTATTCTCATCATACTTTATAATTTTGGTAATAAACATAGTGAAATTATACTAATATAATATTTCCCTGATGTTATTTTGATGTCTTCAAATATCACATATGGACCTTTGACAAATAACTTACTGAAAGAGATATTAAAATACATAAATGGTAAGCTACGGCCCCGTTTGGCTTGTCGTTTTTAGTTTTGTGTTTTGTGTTTTCGTCTATACAAAAACGTGTTTGTTGTATGTATAGTTGAAAACTAAACAATTTTGAAAAATAAAATTAACATGTAAAATAGAAAACAAGTTTATTTTGTTTTTCATGTTTCGAGAGATAATAAAGCACGGAGAACAATCGAACTCTTTCGTTGTCCGTTGACCGTCCCAATGGCTAAAAATTATAAATCTTCTTCTCTTATTTCTTGTTATTTCTTAGTGCAAGTTGAAAACACAAAACTCAAAACACAAAATGAAACCAAATAGACCCTACTATTTCAGAAAAAACAAAACAGTAAGTGGCATTAATAAAAGCAATTAATGAATATAATTGATGATTTATGTCATGTGAAAGTTTAAGGACTCGTTCATGGACACGGAGAATGCACCGATCAATAAATCGCAAACAGTTTTATTTTGTACGTAAGCCTATGTGCTTCGAATGCCGGTTTTACATTTGTGATCAATTAGAGTGTGTAAAACATTCAACTTTAAAGATTTAATGCTAGACATAAAGTTCATGTCCGATGCAAGTGTTAGCGTTTTGAACGTAAGCTTTAATTTTGGAATTTCCCCATGTGAATAGTCCTTTTTACTTCCATTTTTCCACAAACAAATTCAGATAGCTTCTTCATCCTCTTCTTCCGCCAATAAGCGGGGCATTTTAAAATGACAACAAGAGTCTTAAGAAGACTTTTATCGAAAATTGTTTTTAAAAATATATAAAATAAATGCAAACGATTTGGCTTTTCATTTTTATTAAGGAGTTCATCTATTATTCAGAGAAGCCACCGAACCTGGTATTGAAGCACGGAATCTACAATATATATTCGATAATTGTGATCAAGAATCGGAAATTTCAAGCAAACGAAGGAAGGGTCGTGATGGAATCCTAACTTTGTACTAGTTGCTAAGATGATGCATTTTGGGAACAATCACTTGTACAAATTACACCTGCTATGAAATTCAAAAGGTAATCACCGTACAAGTACACAATAATAGTCGGTTTTATTTTTTATGTATCTTTTTTACTATGCTTTATTTATGAATTATATTTTTAATTTTTATGTTGTACTAAAAAATCATAGTAAGGAAATTTTTTCTTTTCTTCCGCATTAAAACAATTATTAATAATCAACTTTAAAATTATTATATATTAATTATAAAATATTAAATTACTTTATTCATATAATAATAAGAGTGATACTTAATTTAAACAGTGCATTCATTTGGTGTCTCGGAGGAGAGAATCTAAGTCCTCTAGAACCACAATATAAAGATCTTACCACTTGACATTAAATTTTAAAAAAAATTAAACCCATTGAATATAAATTATTATTTATCAGTTGATATTTTTATTTATTATTTATCACTTATCATTTATTTTTATCTTTTTTTATGAAATATTTTTTATTAATTATTAATTACCATTTATCATTTATAATTAATTTATTGTTTATAATTTGTTATTTTTAACTTTAAAAGTTAATAATTATTAATTTAAATCATTATTTAGATTAATCAAGACCGCAAAAGTTCAATGAAACACCATATTCAAAAATGCAGCGCAAATGTTTTAACAACAAATGAATTATATGGTGGTACCTAACTCACCATTTGAACAAAATGACAGTTTGGATAAGGTTGATGTCAAGTTAAATTTACAAGGCTCATTACGTAGCTCAAAATTTTATTATGTGTATGATTAACGCTTGTGCATCTAAATTAACAGGATAGTAAAAGAAATTTGCAAATACAGTCCACATAAAAAAATTATCAACTGTATTGTATATGTATATATGACATGAATGCAGTGATGCCAATTTCATGTGTTTTGTTTAGAAGTGGTAATGGCCTACTATAGAAGAAAGGGATCAAAAGGTTTCAGCATATGCATTTAGGGGGAGAATCGAGAGAACAGAACCTCACATTATTATACCACTGCACAATTTAGTTGTGAAGTTACATCAAGTCAGCGAAAAGAGTGGAATTATTAAAACTGGAGAAATATTTTATTTAAGTTCAAATGGTCACATACATTGTTGTCCTTGCATATACTTGTTTATCCGATGATAGACAATATTATTCTCACTCAACAGCATCTTCATAAAATGAGCATCACAAACCAACCAATCAGTTAAAAGAATCCATAATAAAGCTTATTCCATCAACAAAACTGGCTATGATATCTGTGGACAATCAAGAAATAAAGCCTAATCAGTCAATATAATTCATATAATACACTAAGAGAATCAGAATTATGTGTACATTCTTGAACTAAACTGGTATATTTCTTGCCATTGATAATATATCATGTATGAAGTGCCTCAGCAACAGCAGCGGCAAGACTGAGAATCTCAAATGGACGCCTATTTCTCACTTGATTCACAGTAAGAGGACACGAATCAGTAATCCAGAAGTAACTAAATCCATTTCCTGGACCAGCTGAAAATTAGTGAAAACCAATAAGTACAAATGAAGGATTGAACAGTAGTATTTTATCCTTTGTCATTACAATCGATGATGCTTCAAAGGTAACTACTAGTCAACAAGCATTGATAAATAATTGTTCTGCAATTCTTAAGGTACATCAATTTAAGCTCTATATATTTTTCCAACAGTAATAAAGTGATTAAATAAACAGACGTTGGCATGTTAAAGAACCATGATTAATCCAAAAGCCAAATAGGTGTATTATCTTAAAATGACATTTATAGAATTCATTCTGGTGGTTCACATTTCAGCCACTTAAGAAAGGCAATCAAACATTATCCATTTCAGAATTGAATTTAAACAATTAAGAGACAGATGCATACATCCATTTTCAGACTGGAATCTTTCCCATGACATGTTAGGAAATATTCCGTGAGTCACATAAGCACTGACTTGTGCTGCTCCCTGTGCTGCCAGTACTTTCTGAGGAAGATAAATGACACGTTAGTTCTCCATTACAATTATTTGAAGAGCAGATAGTGGTTTTACTTATGATTTACACGCACGTGCGCACATACCTGGCATTCAATCAGAGTACTCCCTGATTGCACTAAATCATCGACTATTACCACATGACGACCTCTTGGATCTCCCTCCTTGATTCGAACATACCTGTGTTCACCTTCTCGGACTTTATTGCAAATGATCTGAAGTAGCAATTTGTCAGAACATGCAAGTAACGAGAAAACAAAAATGAAGTGAAAAACTGAAAAGTGCTTTGAGATAGACTACCATGGGAAAATGCTGAAGTTGCTTGTGAAATCTTTTCCATGCTCCGTCATCGGGAAAGGCAATAGATATCTGAAAAGAAATTTCACTTTAATTGTATATGAAAAATCAAAACTTGCATGAATACTGCAAAGTACATTATCAGAATCCGGAAGCTGCTGAAGCCTATTTTTCAGTAAAGGCACTCCACTGTCAAAGAAAGGTAACACATTATCTCCAAAATAAAATCTCTCCTGAAACATGTACAAGAGAATAACAGGATTCACTTTAATTATTTAACATAACAGTTACTTGTGATGAATTATTTAGATAATCAAAATTTTATACCACTAACCTGCAGAGCGTGAATATCGAAAATCACTACACTAGTTGGACCACCTCTTGAAATGGGAATATTAGACAAGATTCTAGCAAGGGTGAAGGCTGTTGCTACATCCCCTTCATCCTCCATTCTTTCAGAAGTTCCCGTAGGAAAGAAGGGTAGTATGAGTGTAAACGATGAAATAAAAAGCCTAGGCAATGCATAAATGATGGAGAGCTGCTCAAAAATTACTCCAGGAGAACTAAATGATGCCAAAAATGCAACATGTTGTCCTCGAATTCCATGTGCATTGGATATGAATAAATTGGGGAAGCCATCCTCAAATGCTCTAAAAAAAACCAGAAAAAACGTTATGTTAGTACTTAGTACAAGCAAAGAATAAGATAAATCAGGTTTTGCGAATACTGAAGTCTAAACAACAAAAAATTGCTGTGAAATTGGTACGTTCAGGTATTTGAGTGAAAACGTATATTATGTCATGGTAAAAACTTCTTGTTGGGGCCATTACTGGTTCTTAACAAAGGACATGCTTCTTTTTGCCTCTACAAATAAAAATCACACAAAGATTTCACTACTGGTTCCGCTAATCTAGCTAGAATTTGTTGTATCGTGGAACATGTTTAATTACAGTCGCAGGAACTAAATCTCTTGCTCACTAAATGATATGTTGCAGCGACGGTTTTAGGTTGACTGATGACATAGTTCATATTTTTGGTCTGCTTGGCTGGAAAATCACAAGTTTAGGATATGTAAACCAACTCCTAGGCCAAACAATTTGCATGGAGAAGAAGGTGAATTTTAAGTATATGAGAAGCCTCTTAGCATCAATCGGCTTGGGCACCACATAAGTGGTTGTAAAGATACATATAATAACCTTCTAAAACAAAATAAAAAAAGAAAAAGGATTGCAGAATAAAGTTTAGGTAAAAATACAATAAAGAAGGTGACTTATCGTTGAATAATTCAAAATCTAAAATGGAGGATTTCATTTCGATGATGCAACCCATTATAATCTTCTTAATATTTTTGACAGCATTAGTACTCGATTTACCTATGCAGGTTTGATACCTTAAACAGTTTACAACTTCTAGAACAGAAACTAGCCCTTTAGCAATGGCATACTTCGTTATGCAGCAAACTAGAAGCAGTGAATACCGTTATGAGCACAATTCCTTATTTATCACTTGAGTACATGCACTGTTTCTTATTTAACACTTACATAGCACAATTCGGAACACTCCAAGGCCAAACACCTATATGTATGTTTCCGCTAGCCCTTCCAATTCATATTATTTTTACTATTGTGTTTGTTTGTAGGATTGCTTAATGATAAATGTTGGTGGTTGACTGCCGAATGATAAGCACTAAAATAGTTGTTTGTTTAAAGTTGTTTACTTTATTGTAAATTTTGATTGGATTTTCTTTTATTAAATTAAAATACAATTATGACAATATTACTCCTCCATATTTGTAGAAATAAAAATTAATGATTTGCTTCATTCCAAATGTATTCGATCTAATATAAAATCAAACGATCAAAAAGTGAAATTACATCTTGATAAAATGAATTAAGAAACCATGATGAGTTTCAATCACGTCACAAAATGATAAAGTATTTTAATAAACAAAATCCTAATATTTCTCTTCAAAAAATATTAATATATTGTAAATTAGATGATGGCAATATTCTTGAATTTGAAAGAAGAAAAATGAAACTAAAAAATAAGATGAGAAAGAGGTAAAACTAGTAATATACAAGTATCTAAACTCAGTTGATACTTGAAGATATAATAAATTATAGTTTAGAAATTCATCTAAAAGTATCATTGGAAAAAATATCATTAGACATTCAGAATCTGCAATGAACAAAATAACTCTTTTAATTGTAATAGGAGTACACTTTTTTTAATTGTGATAAAAGTTGTAAAAGCACTATATAAGATATGATTATACCCACCGTATAGACCGGGGGTACAACACGTACTTTCTTAAAGTTTATAAGCAAAGTTCTGTTTTCTTTATCTTAAAAAAAGTTACGAACATTTGATGCCTAATTCTGAACATTTATTGCGAACAAACAACTTTTTTGATATTTTTATCACTTTTTTCTATTAAGAGCTTCCTGTTGCAAACAAAAACCCGCTAAGTTTCTGCAAGTAGCAATCAATCTCTCGTAAATTCCAAAATGTAAAAAATAATGAAAAGTGGATTTTCCACCGCATGATGTGCCTCTACATTTTTTGAACATCGTTGATTGATGCCGATGAAATTCAATATCAAAACCTCTACATATAAGAACTAGAGATATTATTGTCCATAGATTCTTCAAGTAGTAATCAATATCTCATAAATTCCTAAATGTAAATAATGAAAAGTGGATTTTCCACCCCATGATGTGCCTCTACATTTTTTGAACATCGTTGATTGATGTCGATGAGATTCAATATCAAAACCTCTAAATATAAGAACTAGAGATATTATTGTCCATAGATTCTTCAAGTAGTAATCAATCTCTCGTAAATTCCTAAATGTAAATAATGAAAAGTGGATTTTCCACCACATGGTGTGCCTCTACATTTTCTGAACATCGTTAATTGATGCTGATGAGATTCAATCTCAAAACTTCCAAATATAAGAGTTAGAGACATTATTGTCCATAGGGTACATCCCTTATTGTGCATCTATTTGCTATTCATGTTTTATTATCTCCATCGTATTAATTTTGTTTATTTGATTGTTTGATCAAGTATTTGTTTTATCAAACCGACCGTTTGGGAAGTTTGTCTGCTGTAGGCTTGCAAAATCAAATTGTGTAAAGCTAAAAAAACAAGGTCCTTAAATATCTCAAATGCTATTTAGTTTGTTCACTCCACAATATCTCCTTAGACCTCTCCAATTTTTTCCCTTTTTGCACTGTATTATCATTTGATGTTTAACTAAACTTAATGAAAAATTACGTTAGTTTTTTAAAATTATGTAATCGCACGGTCAATTCTCCACCGTTATGCGGTTGCACTAGTTATCTTGTGATAGATTATTGTTTCGTTCAAGGTTGTTTATTATGGGATAAAACACATCATCAACTATATAAAACTATGGAGTGGTGCTAAATACCCTCCAATATGTACTCCATTTAACCAAAAAAAAAACAAGTTATTTCATTTTACCAAATGATCAGCAATATATTACCGATCGAGAAATTAAAGCAACTCCAGTGGTATAAGACCAAAAATCAACACAATCGATCAGCACGACCAATTTGCACTGACTCTCAACTGGGTAATATGATTTTTGGACAATATGAAGTAGACAGTGGAATTTGCGGGGATAAAATGAAGACCCAGTAAAACGGAACAAATATGGCAGTGCATTTAGCACCACGCAAACGTAGCAAACAAATGTACGAGTATACATTTTGTTCAATAACAACCGCAGACACTTACAAGTCTTACAACCCTATATTTGCTTAAAATGCAGTACAAATCGCAATGAAAACAGTAAGATAAATCCAAAATAATACCCTAATAACAAATTTAATAACAGAACTTACTTCCAAGAGATGTTACGCAACTCAATTGAATCACTCTCCGACGCGACTTTCTTCGCCAACTCCTCCATCTCCTCGCAATAAAACAAGCAAACGCTCTTTTTCGTTCTATCACGAGTAAAGGAAGAGACAGAAGCCATACTCGCCATAAAGGCCTGACTCGAGCTCTGAGCAATGTGAATTCTACCACCACCTCCTCCTCCTCCTCGCGAATCGGACGAAAGATCGCAGCTTTTTAAATGAGATTGGACTGTGCTAAACTTTTTAAAATTCAAGGATTTTGAGTGATTTAGGGTTTGTAAGAGAATCGTGGGGTTTTGGGTTTGGAGTTGAACAGCCATTCTCGCGCCTGCAGCACCGCCGCTATTAACGATAAAGACTTTGCTACTAGATTTTAAAATTTCAGACTACTGTGCTCTTTGCAACCATACCACATTACCGCGTGTTTATTGCTAATCTAATCCATTAGAAAGCTGACCCATGCCTTTTATGTGAATGTAGGTTAGGTCGATTAGAAGTAACCATTTTCTTTGAAAAAATTGGATTTTCTGAAATCTTAAATTTCGTTGAGTTCCGAGTAGGGCTGTCAATGGATACTCGAAAAATCCGAAATCCGTCCGCATCCGTATTCGAAAAGCGGATAATATCCGATATCCGAAAAAACGGATGCGAATACGGATACGGAGACATCCGCATCCGAAAATTATTCGTCCGGTCTTTGTCAATATTATAATACAAATTGTATGTATTTTAGTATAATGAAATATATTTATTTGTTGTTTTATCAAGTTAATAGTTTATATTATATACATTTAATGCTTATTAATCGCTCAAAACTATTTATTATCACCATATTTGTTTATATTTAACACTTTTATGAACAATTGGATTAAAAAAAATGCATGTTAAACTTAAAATTTATATTTATATTTCTTGATTTATCGGTTGTTAGCGGATAGGATAATTATCCGATATCCGTCCGTATCCGCGGATGCGGATATCCGATATCCGAAAATCATTTCGGATGCGGATGCGGATATGACACTATCCGCATCCGAAAGTATCCGTTGACAGCCCTAGTTCCAAGTCCCCTTTTTTTTAATGTATCATATAATATTAATTTTATAAATATTTTAAAAAAATAGAATTTACTAATTCAACGTTGTGAACCGACCGTTTAATTAAATAAATAAAAGTTACATTTGTATCTGCTCGTAAATATACTAATCATGTTCACAAGAAGTAAATTCTATTGAAAGTACATCATGTGTGTAACTTTCATCACTGAAGCAGCACTATAGTTACAAATTCAATATGTTATATTGAATGACGACAATGCATGAAATGTTTGAAATACATAACATAATTAACTCAATAAGACAATATTTTGATGGAAAAAATATCATATTTATAGATATTCAAATATCTAATCAGATCCATACAAAAAGGCTTTTGCTAAATATAAGTTAAAGCTAACAAGTTCTTCATGTGTTGGGTTAATTCTAAATTCAACCAAATCACTTCATCTCTGTAGTTCTCACTACAATCCTTTGCTTACTTTGCAACAAGAAAATAAAAAATCGTAAAGTTTGTTAAACTTAAACGTGCAGTGACAAAATACACGACATGCATGTTAAAATAGATATATCAGATCACATGTATTGAATCCACCAAGCTATAAAAAAATCATTATTCTTACTTCTATCATGCACCATAGAAAGTAATTCATGTCATTTAATGTGTAGCAAACAATTGAATATAACTTGAGTTTCTCTTCAGAAGTAAATGATGCATGCAAGACTCTTCTTTGTGAAATGCAAAAGCTTGACAATTTTCATTGTACCACTCTTTGTTATGAGAATAAGAGCGTATAGCATGCTATTAAAGTAGTCCTTCTAATTAAATTTCAATGCAAATAGCATGGAAAATAAGCAAGATAGAATCGTGCATATGCCTGAGTTTGAAATTTCACATGCGTAGTTGTTTTTTTTTAACATAACAAAAGCAGCAACCAGTTCACAAATACTTTAAGCAAGAGTTTTAAATAATACAATAAAATAAAAAAACACTAAACTACAACTGAGATGCAACGATAATGCACTAGAAGACATAGTATTCATATATAAACATGTTAAGAGATAAAACTCAATGCAAAATCACGGGTCTACGATAGTGACCTCAACTCCAGGCTCTATAGTGATCGAGGTGATCTGTTTGACGACTTTAGGCGAGCATGTCATATCGATCACTCTTTTGTGAATCCGAAGCTTGAATCGATCTCATATGTTTGTACATTCACCACAAGGTGATTTCTTAGTAGCAATACGAAGAGTCTTAGTAACTGGTCCTTTCGCTGCCAAGCTTTTATCTTTTGCTCCTTTAACAAGATCAGCGCACACTTTTTCCAAATTTTTCACATTTTTGGAAGAAAGCGTGATTCTGATGTGATGGAGTTGAACTCCAGGATCTTCCAGGCCTACTTTCCTAGTTTCATCTGTTGTGAAAATTTTGAATGGGCGGACCATATTTGATTAGGATCTAGTATTGCCTATTTGAATACCAATGCAACTTGAACTTACATAAGAACAAACAATGGAAAGAAAAAAGAGAAAGAGACACAAAAGATTTAACGTGGTTATGATATAAGTATCCTAAGTCCATGGAAAACCAACAACCCTTTATTATTTCTTCACTTCGAGAGAGAGTACAACATAAGAAGAGTATGAATTACTTAATAAATTTCACTCACGCTAAAAATTACAGATATAGGGATCTTACTGAGGGTATTTTGGTGGAGAGCACTCTTGTTGGTTTACGTGATAAAAGATGAGCAAATGTCTTCATATTTATAGGCGCAAGAATGAAGACTGCCTTGGAGATAAGGATAAAATATTTTCGAATTTGCTTGATTTGATTTTAATAAAATTTAGCATATTTGTATATGTTTCCACATATATCTTTATTCGATTGATTTCTCAAATCAATTAACATCTCTATCGATACTAATTGGTTATCTTTTCAATTTGTTTCTCATATTTGATTGATTACGAGAATCAATTAATATCTTCTCCCTTATAAATTTGAAATATATTTAAATAATCCAAATTTAACACTTCATCTCGATTTAAATATATCCATCAATCAACAAAAATGGTTGTTGGGTTAGCGCCCCATTGCACTCAAGCAGCTGAAATCAAACTTATCGAGTTTGAGTGCTCAAACTTGGCCTTAGAAAGTGGCTTTGTCGTCATAACTGAAGGATTATCCATAGTACTCACCTTCACCAACTTGATCTTGCTTTGTTCTTCCTCAAGCATAAAAAAGAATCCTCTAACATCAATGTGCTTCGTCCAAGAACTATAAGCTTGATTCTCTACAAAATGAATCGCACTCTGATTGTCTGAATAAAGCTCTACTGTCCACTATACCATAGAAAGATCATCTAATAGCTAAGTAAATACAATCTCTCCTTAGTTGCTTCCATAATCGATATTAACTCGGTCTTGGTAATTGACAATGCTACCATAGACTGCAACTTTGATCTTCATGAAATCGGGCCTATGCCAAGTATAAAAACATAGGCCGACACCGACTTCCATGCATCCCTGTCTCCAGCATAATCATAATCACAATAACCTCTAAGGGAGTTGTCGCCACCTACTCTACCATATAACAAGTCAACTGCAGAAGTTCCACGAATATATATGAGTATCTACTTAACTGCTTGCCAACGCTCTTTACCTCGGTTAAACATATATCGACTCACAACACCCACTGCATGGGCCAAATCTGGTCTCGTGCACACCATAGCATATATGAGACTACCAACAGCACTAAAATAAGGTATATCAGCCATATACCCTCTTGTCTTCATCTGATGTAGGAGATAAGTCTTTCGATAACTTGAAGTGAGAGCTTAATAGAGTGCTAATCGATTTAGCTTCCTCCATACCAAATCGGGCGAGGATCTTCTCAATGTACTACGCATGAGTGAGCCTTAACTCTCTCTGCTTTCTATCTCTAAATATCTCCATTCCTAAAATTCTTTGTGCTTTTCCCATATCCTTCATATCAAACTCCTTGCCGAGCTCCGCTTTCAACTCCGTAATTCTGATCATACTCCGAGGTGCATCAATATATCATCAACATACAACAAAAGATATATCATATCTCCATCACACCTCATAGAATAAACACACTGGTCTTTGAAGCTTCTAGAATATCCTTGTGAAAGCATAAACGTATGAGATCTCTTATACCGTACTTTAGGAGACTGCTTCAGTCCATGTAGAGATTTGTTAAGTTTATAAACATAATCTGGTCTGCTACTATCAATCAACCCCTCTGGCTGCCTCAAATAGATCTCCTCATCTAGATCACCATGCAAGAATGCAGTTCTGACATCTAGTTGCTCAAGTTCCATGTCATAATGAGCAACTAATGCCAACAGAATACGAATGGATGTATGTCTGACGATTGGAGCAAAGATATCATGATATTCTACCCCTTTCTTCTTAACATACCCCTTTACTTCTAGCCTTGCATTGTATCTGAGATCATCATTGCCTCTGTTCTTCACTCTGTAGATCTACTTACATCTAATAGCTCTCTTGTCGGTAGAAAGAGGCACCGAATCCTAAGTATGATTTTTCTGCAAAAATTCAATCTCCTCTTCTGTAGCAACTACCAACTGGAAATGTCAACTGATAAAATAGCATCCCTATAATATCTGGGTTCATCATGGACAACATTTAATGCATATGTTGCCATATCATCAAAATCAATATCTTCAATGCTCAATCCAATAAAATCCTCAAGCCATTTAGGCTTCTTCCTCTCTCGAACAGGCCTAGTCTCTGAATGAGCTCCACCTTGAGTCTGATCCTCAGTACCAACATCTGTACTGTCCTCACCAACCATAGTGCCATTGGAAACACCATATGAATCTCTATGGAAAGAATCTAAAGATGACTTGCCTTGTGTTTGTTCTGCATCTGTCCTCACACTATCATTGGATGAGGAAGGCTTCACCTTCAACAAAGCCTTCTCATTAAAAATCACATGTTTGCTGATAATGATCTTCTTGCTAATATGACACCACAATCTATATCCCTTCACTTCTCTTCTATAATATAGAAAGATACATTTGTGAGCTCTAGGTTCCAACTTTCCTCTGCTCTCATGTACATGAGGTGGACATCCAGACACTTTGAGAAACGAATAGCTAATAGGCGCTCCTTTCTATACTTCTTCAGGGATCTTCGTATTTATGGCGGCAGAAGGTGTGCGGTTGATGAGGAAAGCTTCCATAGATAAAGTTTCTGCCCAAAATTCCTTCTTCAACTTAGTAGTCAATCTAAGACAATGAGTTCTCTCCAATAATGTTTGATTCATTCTTTCAGCAACTCCATTAGACTAAGGGTTTCCAAGTATAGTGTAATGTCTCTTAATGCCTTTGGACTCACAAAAATCAATGAATTCCTATGATACAAATTCACTACCGTTATCTTAAAGGAGAGTTTTCAACTTCTTTCATGACTGCTTTCAACTATAGATTCTCACTTACGAAACCTAGCAAAGGTTTCACTATTAGACTGTAAGAAGTATACCTATACTTTACAAGAGAAATTATCTATAAATGAAACGAAGTACCTGGCTCCATATAAGGATGAGAAAGGGGAGGGACCCCAAGCATCAGTATGAACATGCTCCAAGATAGCTTTTGCTTTATGCTCGGCGGTGCCAAAAGAAATCTTTGTTTGCTTTCCAAGAATACACTCTTTACAAAAGCCAAGCTTTGAATGCCAAACACCATCAAGAAAACATCGCTTTCTCAACTCATCCAAACTACATTCACCAATATGTCCCATCTGCAAGTGCCGCAATCTGGAAGAATCTGGATCAGTAGAAGTAGCAAAAGCCGATTCACCAACTACAGTAGTACCCTTCAATAAATAAAGATTTACCGCCCTCACACCTTTCATAACAATCATGGAACCCTTTGATATCTTCATCTTTTCTCCCTCAACTGCAATCTTCAATCCAAGACTACTCAAAGCCCCAATAGAAATCAAGCTCCTTCTCAAATCAGGTACATGTCTAACATCAATAATAATACGAATAACACCGTCAAACAACATGATCTTCACACTACCAACACCAACCATATGGCAAGAAGCATAATTGCCCATCAGAAGCTCTCCTCCATTAATCTCACAGTATGTAAAGAAGTAGTTCCTATCAGGTGTCATATGATAGGATGCGCCAGAATCAACAAGCCATAAGTTTTTCTTCCTAAAAGAGCCAGCAGTTGTAAACACATCGGTATCACTCTCTATATCTGATTTCTCTGCTGTAGATGTTGAAGCTTTCTTTGGGTCTTTTCTTCTTCCTTCCAACTTGAGACATTGAGCTATAAAGTGCTTCGATTTCTTACAGTAATGGCAAGTCAATCGTTTAGGCCCCGTAGACTAAGACCTTGAACTACTTCGACATCCACCATTCTTAGACCTGTTTTGGCTTCTACCTCTCTAAACAGATAAGCTCTCTGCTATCACTATCCAAACTAGTGCTCGCCAATCTACCTCTCAACACTGCATTATGAAGATCGACATTTACATCTGATAGACTAATCTTACTGCGATCATATATCATGGATTAACAAAAGTAGTATGCTCCTTAGGCAAAGAACACAAGAGGATTACTGCTTGAGCCTCATCAGTAATATCAACATCCACTACGTTCAGGTTCATAATCAAAGTGGTCAAAGCATCTACATGCTCTATAGGATCGGCTCCAAGCTTTATCTTAAACGAATAGAGTTGTTGTTGAAGAATAATCTGATTTATGAGAGACTTGTCTTGATATGCATCAGATAATGCATCTCATATTTCCCTTGTTGTCTTCTTTTGAGAGAATTCTCTAAAAAAAATCATTTGAAAGATTCAATTGGATTGTTGTAAAAGCTTCATCTTCCATCTCTTCCAAAACATCCGCTTCAATGTCCTTCAATTTGTCAGGCGTGGAAATAACCTTAAAAATCTTCTCCTTCTTCAACACTGCCTCCATCTTCATCTTCTAAGTTCCAAAATCTCCCTTTCCATCAAAACATGTAACAACATAACTGACACTAGATCTACCAATAGATTTTCCAGAAGTAGCCATTAATATCCAAACAGAACAGTAACACTAGCTCCAATACCAAACTATTGCGAAAATTTTGAATGAGCGGAAGCATATTTGATCAGGATCTAGTATTACTATTTGAGTACCAATGCAACTTAAAATCAACTATAAAATCACATAAGAACAAACAATGGAAAGAAAAAAGAGAAAGAGACATAGAAGATTTAACGTGGTTTGGATATAAGTATCCTACGTCTACGAAGACCTTACAACCTTTTATTATTTATTCACTTCGAGAGAAAGTACAATATAAGAAGAGTATGAATCACTCAATAAATTTCACTCACCCTAAAAATTACAGAAATAGGGATCTTATTGAGGGTATTTTAGTGGAGAATACTCTTGTTGGTTTGTGTGATAAAAGATGAGCAAATTTCTTTGTATTTATAGGTGAAAGGATAAAGACTGCCTTGGAGATAAGGATGAAATATTTTTGGATTTTCTTGATTTGATTTCAACACAAATTTAGCGTATTTGTGTTTGTTTCCACCTATTTCCTTATTTGATTGATTCCTCAAATCAATTAATATCTCTTTTGATACTAATTGATTATCTTTCCAATTTGTTTTCCATATTTAATTGATTACGAGAATCAATTAGTATCTTCTCCCTTATAAATTTGGAATAGATTTAAATCGTCTAAATTTAACATCATCGCGGCATACGCTGCCATGATTTTTATTTATTACCCTAAAACCCTAGCCTTAAAAAATGATGTTGTGAAGTTTGTGATGTGTGTGTGTATATATAGGAGCGTTCAACAGCACCTCAAACAAAGCAGCATCCCAAATTCTCCATGATTTCCACAATAAGCTGCGATTTAAATAGTAGTGATAACGGAAAGAGAAGAAACTATTATTTAAATCAGAGCTTGTGGTGGAAATCAGAGGCCATTTGGGATATTGCACTATTTGGGGTGCTACTAAACAGTTCTCAATATATATATACATGTGTGTGTGTGTGTGTGTTAAAAAAACAAACTTAGTTATAATGATTATACAACAAGAGACTTTAAACAGTGCCATGTTGCATTATCAAATAACACTTCATACAAGGAGCACTCTTTAATCTGCATTTGAGAATCGAAACGAGCACGTTAACAACCTAAATATCACATCCTTTCTTTAGTGTATTATTTAGTTAGCAGTTTTCTCATTGGCATGTGGTAGAATATTGTTTAGAGCGGTCTCTGCATGCAGATGTTGCGCCCACTCATCATTGTAGTGCATGTGTCACCTACAACACTGTGCTCAAATAAAACATCATTTTATTACACCAACCTATAAATGTATAGTTACTCAAAGAAGCCTACTGAAAATTCTTATCCATTAGGAAATGATTTATCCATTAAAATCCTTCTTTAATAGCATAACGCTCAACAAAGTAAGTTTGGTTGTGCTTACCTGACAAGGATAAGAAAACATCTACAAAGAGCAAACGTTACTTCCATAACTAGCTACCCACTCATTATAAATCTGGAATACCAAGTCAATAAACATTAAATCTCTGGTGAACAAATATAACATAGTAGCTACTTCCACTTACCATCTACTAAAGAGACATTAGGATAAACTTAGCTTATATGTAAATCGCATGTTTGTGCCCAATTATTGAAAGAGCCATAAGCAACATCAAATATATGCCAGATATATGAATGGCCTGAAAACGGAATGCACTATAAGAAAAAATGAAGTACAAGCATCACGGTTGCCACCACTATCAATGCACACCTCCTAAATAAGAAAACAAACCCTAATAGCCATGTTAGAACCACCAATAACAATGTAAGGCCAAAATTATAATGGAATGATAAGGTAAGGAAATATACACATTATCGGTGACACCTCTAATTTTCGTAGAATTTTCATCCATTTTCTCTAATAAGGTATTGGTTGCATCGTTTAAATCAGTTCTTAGTTTGTCTATTTTGTTTTGAACATTGAAAGGAATATAAACTTCTTCAATATTTATTGTCGTCACGAAGAACAAAAAAGCCACAAAATTCGTTAGAATTTGAACAGTGAAACCTGATTGGTTGACCACTTAGCTTAAAGTATCTATCACTTCCCAATGATCTTGCCAAGAAAGAACACATCTAGTCTTCAAAAAGGGGAGAGTAAACATGAAATATGCACATACCATGTACTTTAGACATTTGGTTCTATAATTTTTCATTAATATCAATAGCAAAATAGATGTAGATATATCCTCATTAGATTGGAAAATGAATGGAGTGAAGTACAAGAATATTATGAGGCAGAAAACATAGACAACAGTAATAGTGCGAGGCATATATATTTAGTATGCTTAGACCGTTCATCTTTAATGCCAAATTCCATTTGCAACAAAATGAACTCTTAAAGGTAGCAGAATTTTTCATTAGGAGCAATAAGGCCGCAGGGTCTCTAGCACAGATTTCTATTAAGGAGGTGGTTCGACTACATGGAATTCCAGTAAGCACTGTTAGTGATAGGGACCCTTTGTTCACTAGCGAGTTTTGGAGGAATTTGCAGACATCTTTGGGAACTTCATTGAATCTTAGCACTGCTTACCACCCATACACCGATGGTTAAACAGAAAGGGTGAATAGAATCTTGGAAGACTTGTTGAAGGCTTGCATCATGGACTTTTGAGGACATTAGGAGTAGCATCTACCTTTGGTTGAGTTTGTGTATAATAATAGTTACCAAGCGATGATTGGTATGGCCCCCTTGAGGTGCTTTATGGGAGGCCATGCAAATCACTAAATTATTAGTGAGAAACCACCGACAAAATCCTACTCGAGCCAGATTTAATTCACGGGACTTCAGAAAGATATAGTTGATTAGGCAGCATGTAAAGGTTGTAAGATTTCAAAAGTCTAAAAAGTTGGCACGAAGATTTATTGGGTCTTTCCCAATTTTGAAAAAATAGAAAAACTTGCGAAATTACTGGGTAAATGGCCAAGATTCCATGATGTTTTTAACGTTTCGCATTTGGGGAAATACCTTCACAACACAACCATTGTGGTAGAGTCTAATCAATTGAGGGATATTGAGATGGAGCCAATAGCATCGCATGTCACTGCACGCATTGTGGAGCACATAACTAGAAAGCTACGCAATAAAGAAATTAGATTGGTTCGAGTACAATGGGGGAAAAATTCGGCGGAAAGCATGAGAACTTCTTGTCCTAAGCTTACGTCCGGTAAAATTTCCTCTTCAAAATTAGGTTTTGGTTGCATCATGATTGCTAGATTGGATGCTAGGAGATGGTTGTTATGCTTTTCACTGTCACTTTACATTTACGTAGAAATTTTTGCATGTTTAGGGTGTTTTCATGCATACTTATATGTCACGATCACACACTCACGCTAGGATTGAGCTCACTCATAGTATGTCTGCAGTACCTAATCATATTGCACTTTTAGTTGAGTGGATGGTTGTGTAGATAACTTGATTGTATAACATGGATGTTTATTGCGTGTTACGTTATTTGCCCCTTGGAAAGATTTCGAGGATGAAATCCTTTTAAGGCCAGAGAATGTAATCCCCCGTAAAATCAACCTTAAATAAATTAATTGGATAAATTAATTTTAATAAAATAGAGGTAAAAATGGAAATTTTGTAAAAGTCAAAATCTAATCATGAAAGGTATAACGTTGCGTTCGTGGTGATTTTCTAATTAATTTTCATATATAATGTGTTGAAAACAGAGCTCAAACGAGGAAGTTATGGATGCTTGAAGTTTCGTGTTTAAATTAATTTAAATAGAATTCAAATTCAAATAAATAATAAATTCCTAAATTTGAAATTCAAAAGTTAACAGTAATTATACTTTTGATTTAAGTAAACATTGAAATTAACATTAAATTATAAATAAGGAAGAAAATAAAAATAAATCAATGGCAATCAAAACGTTCCCAAAAAAGGGGACCGATCGACCCTTGACCTACGACCGATCGACCACTAGCGTTCGACCGGTGGTTAAGGCGGTCGACCAGTGAAGCTCTGTGGCGGCTAGGGTTTGTGCATCAATTAACGTCTGGATTTTATTATTTTAAACCGACTTAAATTCGTCAGTTCTGGTGCATTCCAACCACTATAAATAAGAGCCTAGTCCCCTCACTTTTATTTACAAAATATTTTGGGAACACCAGCGAAGCTCCGTCAGTTCGTCTCTTCATAGATTCAGAAAACTTCATTAGAGTTTTAGGTAAGAAATCCTATATATCTATTCTTGTTTATTGTTTATTTTCTAATATTCTTCTCTGTAACATTCCCCATTCCGAGGCCCAAAACTAACTACTACGGATGGTCATCCATGGTTATTAATTCTCGATGACAAAATGCGGCTATGTTAATCATATCTTTAATCAAAAGCACATGAATATGAAAAAAATTCAATACAGCTTAATAACAAATTTTCACATCTCATTCACAAAATGATATTTCATATTCATTACAAAATCTCTTCTGTAATCCCACATTCAGAGAAAATATAATTATTACGAAATACTACAAGAGCAACATATGAAGATGCCCCATTGGTTGATCAGAGTTAAATACTAGGCAATATTACAACTTTGTCCTTACATACTATCAGACAAAACTAAACACACAGTAGATCAGATAAGAACTCGTAATTAGCTAGAATGCCTCTTGCACATCTCCGGAAGCTTATTCGGCTGATCGAAACCTAAAAACCTTTACTCTCGACTTACTCAAATGAGTACCCGAGAGTTCAAGGGGAAAATAAAACTTCAAGTTAAACAACAGTCTGATGAACCTATCATCTCAAACCAAATAGATATCTAATGAGGCCATGCCGCTAAGCAGAACGGGATTTCCCCTCACTAGTATATTAACTAAACATAACAACCATATATTGTGCTCCTGCAACCACGATGGTTAGAACATGGACAACATCATTTGTAATCAAGCAACATATACTGGATTACCTATCCCAATCGATTGGATTATCCATCTTAATTTCAAAAGACTACCCATCACAATTTAAACTGACTACTCGTCTTATTATAATATGACCACCTATCTTATAATTATATGGACTACCCATCTTACATATAAGCATATTCATAATTATGTGGACTATCCACCCCACATGTAATTATTACTTGGATTACCCATACCCTACCATATTGACTACCCATCACATACGATTTAATTTATTTAAAATTATGTGGACTATCCATCACACATATTCCATTTAAATTAAAATGATGTGGACTATCCATCACACATCCCATAGTTTTCCTAGGATGACTAAGAACCCTTTATTATCCTCATAGAGACTATTCATCTCCAGCATGATGTAGACTATCCATCTTACATCCCATAGTTTTCTTAGGATGACTATGAACCCATCACTTATAATTTAATTCATGTTACCCACATATTTCAATCTAATTCATGTTACCCCCATGTATCACCTTATAGTTATAACATTTCAAAGTGACATAACATTGGTGTCCCTAAACGATTAACATCGAAGTCATTTAAGAAAATGCATTAGAACCCCCAATGATAAAGTATCCTTTATAAAACATTTAGTTTGTCGAAATTAATCTACTTTGGTGTCCCCAATGATAGTGTCGAAGTTTAAAATTTTTAAAACGACATTGGTATCCCCAATGACGATGTCAAAATGGAAAGCATAAGGCTCTCCGCCCTTGATGAAGATAGGCGACATTCAAGCTGCACTACACCTCATCAACCCTCTATCCAAGATGAAACCAAACTTAAATTCATTGTATAAGTTCATGTCGAAAGCGACGTCGTCGACTTCCATAAACTATAGGCTATCCACCTATTAAAACCAAACTTTAACTTTTATAAGTTATATGGCTATCTACCGAAGTTATAGGGTCTTCGACCCTCTTGAAACATAGACCTCTTCACCCCTTTAAAATATTTTTGTCTATATAAAACAAGTCTCTTTGGCATTAAAGAAAGATAAGGTGTGACATCATGCCCAAGCGACATCAGCACTAAAACATAGGGTCACCGGTCTTAATGCACATCGACCCTAAGGCCCTCGACAACGTTATAAAACTTTTACACTTAAGTTACTTCGGCTAGTATGTTGCTTTTCATATAGAGTCGAAGACATAATAGGCATCATCATTGCCTTGGTTTGAAAAAAAATGAAGAGATGAGATGCGACTTCATTTAAAACAGTAATGAAGACATGCGACGATGTTTATGTCGACACTAACCTTTTAAACGTTTAAATGAATCACGATAAGGCTATGCCACCAACATCTTATGCCGCCTTAGTCCACTTCGATGCTAATGGAATAACTCCATAACTGCCTAAGTAGTTATCACATGCTTCCTTCTTCATCAACGTTGACCTTTATGAATGCGGCCTCATCTTTAAGCTCGACGATGTTATGGTAGCATGACATTATCATAATTCTTACGAAAACTATTTTATTACTAAGTAATTGCTTTTCACCAAATCCAATTATTTATCAAGATGTGATTGATTTACAATAAAACTTTGCATTTTCTTTTCAGATTTACTATCGCATTCAATTTCCAAAGTCCAAAACATATATTAAATAAATTATTTAATATCCTTAATTAATTATCCCTTTAAATGCTTATATAGCATAATAATTTCATAGTAATTCGAAATCACTTGGGAAAAATCCAAAAAATTCACAGAAATTCAAAAATATGATATTCTTTATCATATAAAAATTTCAGGCCAAAATCCATATTTAAATATTTTAAATAATTAAAACCAAAATTAAGATATTTTCTCCTTAGAATATTCATAAACTAATCCATATGACTTAGAAAATTATGAAATTAAAAACACACAATAATACTTTAAACAACATATCAGAAAATCAAAGCATTCACTACACCACAGATAGGATTTTGGCGCAACCGTAGGCGGGGCATTTGATACGGCTATAAGCCGTATCAAATTTTAATACGGCTTATAGGCGTATCTATATTATTTAATACGGCTGTAAGCCGTATTAAAATTTGATACGGCTTATAGCCGTATCAAAATTTATGTCTCTTTTCGTGGGAAAATTTTCCCCAAAACGCACACCCTCTTCCTCCTTTTTTTTTATTTCCAGATTTACTTTTTTCCCCGTACGCTTACTTAGGAGTTAAATCGCCAGAGCTTCCACCTCGATCGCCAGAGCTTTGACGTCGTCCATCAGAGCCTTCCACGTCTTCCACCCCTTCCACCTGCAGGTAATTCCGTTGTTTTTGTTATCAATTATTGTTGTCAAGGAGTCATTTCTCATGTGCTTCAATTATTGCGTGTTATCTCTCTGAATATCAGACTGGATTTGAAATATCACGTTAGTTGTTTGTTTAATTGATTATGTAGCCAATATAGTCTGGAAGTTAAATGTAAAATTCTGATTTCCTTTTTGGTTCCTTTCGCTTTCTCTGCCTAATGTGATTGTAATTTTTATTTCAAGACCATTCAGTTTAAATGATATGATGTACTTGTTTTTTTAAGTAAAATGTGGAAATGGCTTTTTAGCTAATGGTAATTTTACGTGTGAATCTCTTATTGTACTTTTCCATGGCTTCAGTGGTGTTCTAATCTTCTGAACTTATCAATTATTAAGCTGCCAAAGAGTTATCAGATGTCCAAATAACTCTTTGCTGAATGATATGATTACCAAATTTCTTAGTTATCAGATGTCATGGCGGTAGTAGATTGGGTGCCCATGGCATTACCAATCCAACCAAATATACCTTTAACATGTTGGATTTTTTCATATGGAGTTAATTTTTTGTAAATACTTTCTACTATGATCCGTTTGCATAAAGTATAATAATTTTTAATTATCACATATCATGTATATTAACTTGCAACTCATTTAAGATAAAAGAAACCGCTGCCTGTTTTTAATATGAAATCGTTTACGAACTTAGTACTGTAAATGTATATTTGTATAAGTTTTTATATGTTAGTAAATATGTTGTTCTGACATTGTATATGGTTTTGACATTGTTGTATAAGTGGATAAAATTATTGTTAATGGCGCAAGCCAAGTATCAGGAGAGGGGTAATGCATAGACATTACTCTGGTGCTACAAAATAGCGCCGTTGTAATGACAAATTTTTTTGGAAACAGTTTGGTGCTAATGTTGTATATTGTTCTGACATTGTTGTATAAGTGGATAAAATTGTTGTTAATGGCGCAAGCCAAGTATCAGGAGAGGGGTAATGCATAGACATTACTCCGGTGCTACAAAATGGCGCCGTTGTAATGGCAAATTTTTTGGTAACAGTTTGGTGCTAATGTTTAAAATAAACCCTATATTTTGAGTTACATTTATTGAAATTTAAATAGTCCATATTTTTATTGAAATTTATTGAAATTCCAATCAAAACAGCTTAAAAATATCATATTTTTAAATGGATATCTTAGAATTACGAAGTTTGCTAATCATAGAGATTAAAGAAGAAAAACAACCTGTTCGTATACTGTTGCATACACCACTTTTTTTATTGTTGTTTTGTGTGAGTGTAGCTAAGTTTTGTGTAAGTGGGATATATGCATGAATTAAATGAACCTGCAGGGTGCCTAACTATGACCTATTTAACATCTTTCTAATGCAGTTTCATGAACTTTGCATTCATTCCATCTGGTCCCGGGATTTTGTCGTCATGAACCAAGAGAACAACCTTTTTAATTTCTTCCATAGTGATTTCTGAATTTAATTTTTTTGTCCTGCTTCATTAATAACTAAAATGCTTTGAAATTCTAGAAAAGTTCACTGTATTATGTAATTGCTGCTTGGTCCAACTCCTTAGCCTTGCATATTAAATTTCTATTAGCATTAGTGAGAACTTGTATGTTGTTACTCTGTCTTTTAAAAGACATTTTGGAGAAATTTTTTATAGAGTTTGTATCACTTTGCTACAACCAGTAGACCTTTGATTTTCCCTAAAACTCCAAAATTCTATTTGTTGTTGAACATGTAGTCTATGTCTATCTTGTAACATTTCTTTATATATTTGCAAGTCTGTTGGGTTAGTGTCAACCTCAAGGGTTAGAGCTTCATAAGTTTTTTCTGCCTCTTCAAGATTAGTGTTATCTTTTGTTCTAGTCTTATTCCATGCTTTAAGTTGCTGTTTGCATGCTTGTAGTTTTTGTTGAAATTTGTAACAAGGAAATCCCCATGTATTGCTACTGAGTCCCCTTACAATACAGTCTGCATACCCCTCTTTTAAGAGCCATTCGTTGTCATACCTGAGAGGATATCCCTTATCTCTATATATATCTATACCAAATGCAAAATTAAAGGATTATGGTCACTTGATAGTAGTGATAGTATAAGTGCTTCCATGTAAGAAAATTTCTATAGGCAAATAGTATTGACTAGTATCTTATCAATATTCTTCGCCACTCCCTTTCATGTCAAGTGAAATTATATTCCATTGTTAATTTTGGTTAAACCCGATTGCATTAAGCAATTTTGAAAGCTCTTAACTATTGGAATTGTATAGGAAGTCCTCCATGTTTTTTAAAGTAGATAATGCATTATTGAAGTCGCCCATTAATACCCATGGATTTGAAATTGCGAAAGATTCTTGTATAATATTTTGCAATAATTTTTGTCTTTCTGAAAAGATATTGCTACGATAAACAGTGGTAAATACCATTTTGAAGCCACCCAAGTTAAGTGGACTTAGTGTAATATGCTGGGAAGATGATGAATTTATAGATAAACTCTAAATAATAGCATTCCAGATTATAAGTATTCTCCCCTTAACCTGAAATGTGTTATTAGTAACAATGTCCCAATTTCTTAGGATTTTACATCATAGCAAAGCCAAATCAGCCTCATTTAATTTATTTTCAACCAAGCCAACAATAGTTGGCTTAAAATTGTTTAGGAGTTTGAACACTTCATTTATTCTGTGTGTTGTGTTCATACCCCCAACGTTCTAGGTAATAAGAGTCATTTAATTTAGATTTGCTCCTTAAATTTCTTTTGGAAGAAGCATTCAATTAGACTTTTTCCTTGCCTTTGTACCGAGCCAAGTATTCAGAATTTGTTATAATATTACCTGAGACATTTACTTGATCATCTTCACTGTTACTCTCCTCTGCAATAGTATCCACTACATTTTGTTGGGGGTCTTCTACTAGAGAATGAGGTAGTTCCTTGTCAAGGAAGTTCAGTTGGTCATGATGTTCTGTACCATCTTCATGAGTGTGAGATGTTTCATCCATTTCATTGTGGGTTAAAACATTTTCGGTTACATCAAAGAATTCTTCTACTTTCTGGTTTTGCTACTTTCGTTGTTTATCTTTTGATAACTCACTTTAATTTATGTCATTCTTCCCATAGCGCTCCAGTTTCTTTGGATGTCTTTTAAACAAAGTGCTAATGATTTCATCCATTAATAAAAATGGCTAGCGTATGTAAAAGAAAGTTGAAATATTGTATTGTATTCACATTTTTATCATTGTACAGACTTGTGATGTATTTATACAAACAAGTCTCATGTTCTGTTAAATATGATATAGGAGGGTAGTATGTCTTTAAGCATAGACAAACAATGGATAAATGAATCAGATCTAAGATCTACATACTATATAGACGGGGTGCAGAAGTTCATTAGTTTTGTTGAAGAAAACGGTGGTAAGAAAGGATTGTATTTATGCCCTTGCACCCGATGCAAAAATATGAAGACGATCAAATTAGATGAAATTCATTTTCATTTGCTTAGATAGGGTATTATCCAATCGTATACAGCGTGGTATTTTCATGGGGAAAAAAGGGCGGAGATGGAAAAACAACAACTAGTTAGTCATGGCAGAACTACTACTGAGTCTGAACATATTAGGATGGAAGATCTGGTCAATGATGTAGATAGATTTCATCATTTTCAACCTACAAATTCGTTGCCTGATCATGCTAATGTTGGAGAGCAGTCTACTAATTATCCAGATTGGCAGGCCAATGAAAGTAAGAAGTATAAATCGCTTTTTGGTAGCGTAAAAGAGCCACTGTATCCTTCATGTTCAAAAGGTATTACGAAGCTGTATGCCATTGTGAAACTGAATAGCTTGAAGACCCAATACAGCTTTTCAGATAATGGTATGACTGCACTTCTCGAACTAATAAAGGAGTTACTCCCCGAAGGTAACACATTGCCGACAAAGTACTCCGACGTGAAGAAGATCATTAAGCAAGTTGGGATGAATTACAAAACTTATGATGCATGCATCAATGATTGCATATTGTACTGGAAAGATGATGCGAACAAAGTTTCTTGTACAAATTGCAATGAACCAAGATATATGACATCATTAAACGAAGAGAGAAAATGCACCAAAGTACCTCGAAAGACATTAAGACATTTTCCTTTAATTTCTAGATTGAAGAGACTGTATACTGTACCATGGATGGCAGATGCGATGACCTGGCATGGTCGTGCCAAGTCTGATCCAACCGTAATGCGTCATCCATGTGACACTTCTCAATGGAAAGTCGCAGATTCATTTGATCAAACTTTTGCTGCCGAGCCATGAAATGTCACACTTGGAATAGCAACAGATGGTTTCTGTCCACATGCTTCTCTCTCTAAACCTTATAGTTGTTGGCCAGTAATTGTAGTACCATATAATCTTCCTCCGTCTATGTGCATGAAAAGGGAGTTCTCAATGTTAACATTGTTGATTTCTGGGCCAAAACAACCAGGAAAGGATATTGATGTTTATTTACAGCCATTGATAGACGAGCTAAAGCAGTTATGGGAAGGAGTAGTTACATTTGACTCGTCAAATAAATCTGAGTTCACAATGAGAGCTAGGGTGCTGTGGGCAATCCATGATCACCCTGCTTTTGGGACTTTATCGGGATGTACAACTCACGGTTATTTTGCATGTCCTGTTTGTGGGGAAAACACTTGTTCTTATTATCTTCCTGAAAGTAAGAAGATGTGTTACATGGGACATCGAATGTTTCTTCCTAACGAACACAAGTTTCGATACGATAAGACAAATTTCAACAACGAACAAGAACTTCGTCGCCCTAAATGGCCATTGACTGGTTTTCAAGTTGAAAAGAAAGTAGCGAATATCAAAATGAAAGTTGGTAAACAAAAAGAAGAAATTGGTCGAAAACGGAAAAAGTCAACCAATGAAGATGTTGACAATATTTCTGGATGGTATAGGAGGTCTATCTTTTTTGATTTTCCATATTGGAAAGCAAATTTGGTCCGACATAATATTGATGTTATGCATACGGAGAAGAATGTCACGGAGCATCTCATCAGCACCATTATGGACCATAAAGATAAGTCAAAAGATGGCATCAATGCACGCAAGGATTTGAAAATCATGGGTATAAAACAAAAGTTGTGGGTGATGGAAGATCCTGAAACAAATAAAACAATCATACCAAAGACAACTTTCGCTTTGAGCAAAGAAGAAAAGATACGGTTTTGCACCGTTTTGAAAAATCTGAAAGTGCCTAACAAATTTTCTTCTAACTTTCACAACAATGTGAGCATCAATCCTCCTGAACTAAGAAATATTAAGTCACATGATTACCATGTCATAATGCAGCATTTGCTTCCGGTATTGCTTCAACATTCTTATCCACAACATAAGGATCTACGAAATGTTGTTCATCGTATTAGTTTATTCTTTAACATTTTGTGTTCAAAGGTGATCAATAGGGAACATCTTTTAAAAGCAAAGGCTAGCTTAGTAGAAGCAATGTGTGTATTCGAAAAACATTTTCCACCTGCATTTTTTGATATCAGTGTCCACCTTATGGTTCATTTAGCCGATGAAGCGTTGATTTGTGGCCCTGTCAGATATAGATGAATGTATCCATTTGAACGGTAAATTTCTAATTTCAGTTATGCACATCATTATTTCATATAAATAGCTACCGTCTACAGTATATAATTGATCACATTTATAGGTTGATGAAAATATATAAAGGATATGTGCGCAACAAAAGATACATTGAAGGGTGTATTGCAGAAGGATATATCGTACAAGAAGCTAGTCTTTACTGCATGGAATATATGCCAAACGGAGGTGATGGCAATCATAAACATACCCACGAAGTGTTTTTAGACGAGGACAATGAGTTTGCTGGTGAGATACCTCTGGATAATGGTAAAGACATAACATTAACCCAAGTGCAGTTTGAACAGGTGCGTAGATGGGTCCTTAATAAGTACGATGGATTGGATGAATGGAAGAAGTAAGTTCACGAACTTGTTTGGAATTTTAATTTTTTTAATTCAATTTATATATACATTTTGATATGTGTTTTTCGTAGGAGGTATAACTCCTATGTGAAAAGTACTAGATTTCAACCTAGAGGCAGGGCTACCACCGTGGAAGTAGTTCAAAGTTTTAATCTATGGTTACGTAATGAGCTGTTAAAGACCATCGATGTTGATCCAACTCTGTGGCGGTTAGTGCACGGGCCGAAGTTCATAACGCGTAGTTATATGAAGTACCAAGTGAATGGATTTTCATTTTCCACGAAAAAGTACGAAGGCCGTATGGTAACACAAAATAGCGGTGTATGTATGAGAGCAATTACAAAATTTAGAGCGAGTGGCAAGGATAAAAATTATAAGGAAGCAGAAACAACGTATTACGGAGTCATTCAACAGATACTTGAGTTGGATTACACTAACTTCAAACAAACAGTTTTTTATTGTGATTGGGTAAAAGTCGAGGATAAGGTCAATGGTTGCAAAATAGATCCTATTTCAAACCTCATCAAGGTAAATTTAGAGAAATTAAAGAACAAAAATAACGTGAATGACGAGCCATTTATTCTTGCATCAGAAGCGAGTCAAGTTTTCTACTCCAAAGATTTAAAAAATAACGGATGGTCTGTGGTCTTACATACACCAAAACGGTTGACTACCAATGTGGATGACATTGAGTTCCCTACCGTCTATCAATCAGCTTTTGAAGACAATGAAAAATTAGAAGACCTTACCAAATCCATATGTTAACTTATTAGCGTACATCACATGATTGTGTGTCTGTATATTTTTAATTGCACGATTGTCTGTATGTATGTTTTGAATATTTTATACATTCCAAATTTCCAATGCAATTTCAGGTGTTGTCACTTAATAATTTTGTATGTGCAAGTGTGTTATGTTATGGAGTGTTGACATTGATACATTGATACATCTATAATTATTATCGTGACTTATTAAAATAATTAGTAATATTATATTTTGTAGAAAACTATGTTAGAAAATCCACCATCTTCACATTCGTCATGTTCAGAGGCGAAGAAAGTTGATCAAAACTTACTTGGTATTCTGGTCTCAGATAACGCTGGAAAAATCGCTACTATGCTCGGTAAACTAGTAAGAGCTCATGTGCCGATATCATATATAAGTTGGAATAAAGTACCTACAATACAAGGACAACGTTTGGAACGAATTGGTGGTAAGTATCCTTATCTGTTTGACAACAACTATTTCATTCAATAGCCTTATGGTTTCAACTCTTTGCACAACATTTAATTTAATATATTTTTTGCAGAAAATATATGAGCTCGATCCGCTTTCAAAGGAAATGTTTTTAAAGAGAATGGCCGAGGCTTTTAGGAGATACAAGAAAAACTTGAGAGTAGTTTATTATGACACTTTCAACAATGACGAAGAACGGTTGAAAATTTTCCCACCTACAGTTGCTCAAGAAGATTGGACAGAGTTCGTAAAAAAATGAAGCAACGCGTGAAGCGAGCGGAAGAAGGGAGGTAGGCAAAAAGAACAAAGCATTGCTCAGTTATGCTCATCATGCAGGACGTAAAAGTCACGCTAAAATAGAATAAGAAATGGTAAATTATATTCATTTTCATTCAAATGATTTACAAATTGTGATTGGATATTCATGTCGTTGCATCAACTTGAATTGCAGATCGTTGCTAGTCCATCAACAAATATCAGTCGTCGTCAAGTATGGGAGAAGACACATAGGAAAAAAGATGGTAGCATATCAGATGCCACTTCTTCATACTTTGTAAGTTAAACAAATATTAACTTGCATATTCTTTAAAATTCCTTATTCATGAAAGTATTATCATATTACAGGATCAAATTGCGAAAGCGAAGGAAAAGATCACTGATAGTGATGAAGAAAAAATGACAGTGGATGACGACATCTTATCACAAGTGCTTGGTGAGGATGCAAGGGGTAGGAGCCGCGGTGTTGGGACCGTTATACCAAAGACTAAAGTTAAGGCTTGTGCCATTGCACAGAAACGACTCCGACATGTTCATGGCGAGCAGGATGAGTTGAAAATGAGGGTGGGAAGTTTGGAGAGTACGGTGGGAAATTTGTCTGGGCAAATGGAGGTTTTGATCAACATGGTGGGAAATATTGAACAGGGAATTCGTGCACCGGTCAATTCTTCTGATGGAGGACGCGCCACACAATTCAATGCTCCTGAATTCATTGCTTCGCAGTTCCAGGATTCGACCAATGTTACGAACAATCAAAAATGTGAAATCCTCAACTCTGATTTAGAATTAATAGGAACAGGTATTTTTAACATTTAAACATTTATGACATAATAAGTAGAAAACTTAAATAATAATAAATATTCCCTTTTATTGCAACAGGTACTATATGCCGAGATTCTACATTGTCCAACATCCATGGGAAATCTGTACCATCCACACATGAAAAAGTGATGTTGGATAGTATACTGCTACCAGATGAGAGAACCAGCAAAATGAATCATCAATTTGCAGAGACCTTTGTTGATGTTGGAGTGGGTGGATATGTGTGCCATCCGAAGTGTCTTATTCGATATCTCTAGATGATGGAGCAGGTATATATGCAATTTCTTTAATTAATTTTAATTAGTTTTCAAACACTAGTTATAAATTAAATAACAATTTAGATTTTAAAGAGTATCTTAAAAAAACAAAATCTCATATTGACTTTTTTAAGAACAAAATATAAATTAAGTTTTAAGTAATTTTATAATTAATTCTTTTTAAATTACATTGGGTAATTATTCTAAATTAATTATATTAATTAATTAATCCTTAATAAATTAATCCTAACCTCTTAATTAAATTAAGATCTCAATTAACTTAAGATAAACCATTTATCTTAATTATTATTTTTATAAAATAAGAAAGCAATTCAGCTCAAGAGTCAATAAACCACATGAGTTACAAATGATACATGGAATGAAAAAATAAACTTAGATGCAGGTCAATAGAATGAAAATAAAATAAATTTTGTGCATCTTATTTGTGTTATATGTGTGTTATTTGTCTGACACAAGAAAAGCAAACATATAGTAATAAAATTCTTAGTAATTAAATAATAAAACATGATTAATTAATCGTTAATTGGAGTTATAGATCAAATAATTGCAAACTATGAATGCAGTAATATAAACAATAGTTTCAAGCTATAAATACAATGATAATACTTATCCCAGTCCTGCCACAACCAACTCGTCTCTTACTAGCATTTTTGCTTTTGTAATATTATAAATTTATAGTACTTAACTTGTGATGATCTATTTTGATAAATAGTCCGTCCAGTTCAAACTCTGAGAAGTAGCTACATATAGACACATGGTTACATATGGATCATTCGCCGATATAGCTCTAACACTGTGGATCCACATAAAGTTTATACTTTACACTGTTGGCATATTCAGTCTCATGACCTCCAAATTATTTCTTTATAGTGAAGGTCCCCAAATATTGCTCTGCTCTATGAATTATTTGCTGGAAAATAACAGCTCATGTTACTTCTGATCGCTTTCCATTCTTATTTCTGTCAAAGTAACCAGAAAAATACACAACTTTCCTTTTTTAAAAGATGCAGTAATGTTTTTTTCCCTGAAGTCACAGTGCATTTTGCTGTTCTGCTTGATGCATTTCATTATATTCAACTATAAACGTCTTACTGTATTATTACGTCGAAAAAAAGCGAAAAGGGAAATGTAAAATTAATCAAATGGACCAAAACTAACCAGTTATACAACACAATACATTTCAACAAAAATGAGAAGATGTTATGAAATTCACAAGATAAAGATTCAACATTTAACTGTTTAAGTATGGAGCCACCTTCAACAGTAAATTCTAATATTAATTAGTAAAAAAGAAATAGTCTAATGATAATGTGTAAATCTTCACAAAATAATATCCTTCTTTTTTATTGTTAATTACTAAAAAGTGCATGGAGGTATAACGATTATCGGGAAAACTATTTGTTTTTTAATGGATCGTGTGACATACATTGTGGCCACAACAAAGTCGAGGTAATCTTAGGCAAATAATGGTGCATGTTAGGTGATTTTTGATGTAAGAATAAAACTTGTCTTATTTTCTTCATGCGGCATTGAGGAAACTTCGTGTTTCTTGATTTCTCTATTACCTGCTCTCGAAATGTCCATTTTCTTTAGATCTGCTTCAACTTTGTCTCTCAAAAAACTACTGAGCTACTTTACCTTGATTTGAAATTTCAATGAGTAGTTTCAATAACTTTTGACTTACATTCACAATTTTGTTGCTACTTCCCATGTTTGGAACTTCATTACGATGAGTTTTGCTATTATTAATAGTAGATCTGGAGCAAAATTTGCTTTTTTACCATATCCCGATGCAACATATAAGTGTTCGTTCACATTGCAATGCATTTTGTTCTTGCTTGCTATTTGAATTGCCTGGTTTACTTTTCCATCTATGTGAATTTGCAGCTTTTGATAGGAGTTATACACCATTATTTCACTTCTTGCAAAAATTTAAATGCTATTTTTAACTTCATGATAGTTGCACCTGTCACAAAGTATGAATTGGTTTTAGGCAGGTTGAATCCAGCTTGGGATTATTGGTTAATTAATTCGATAAAAACAGCAGGTTGCAATTTTAAGCAACAATACTTCATAACTAGAGACAACATTTCGTCCAACTGTATTTCTAATGAAGAGTCATTATATCAGGAGTTTGGATCATGTATTGCATACTGTGTACTATTTAACTTGTACTTTGTATATATCTAGTATACAATTAGTTATGATTAGATATTAGAAATTGAATAATTTGTATGAGTACTAGCTTGTTCAGTATGGGTCAGGCATCCCACATATGATAAATCGGCTCTAAGCTTGTTAGTCTATAAGTGTGATTGATAAAAGTTTATACCTTTGCTGCAAAAACAAGTTAACAATAAGAACTGTAATTGAAATCCTATTATACTCATCCTAGATGATACAGCGAATGAGGTCTATGAGTTCCATGACAACAGCAACGGTTGTTCATAATATAGAGTGATATTTATAAGCTATTAATTCATCTCAATTCAGTACTCACGGACTACAAAATTCATCTAAGAATCGAAATTGTTGATTGATGTGAAGCATCAGGGCATAATAAAGTAATTAGATGTCTTGGTTCTAGTTTCTGCTTTATATATTATAGAAATTTCAGGCAGTTTCTGATTCTGATACTTGAATTCTAAAATGCTATGTTGAGGAGAAAGGTATTAAACATTGTTGTAATTAAGGAAATTAAAGATTGTACTAAAATTCAACAGTGCTAATAGGAATTATAAGCAAAATGATTTTGGGTAACCATAGGTAAAAGAAATTGATGGGATGGAAAATGGTGTTAGGATTCTGCTTTTATAAGCAAAATGATTTTGGGTGCCGAGATAGTGTGCCTACTTAAAAAGCTTTTGATACATGTGTGGTCTTGGTAGCTAAAGCCATTTCACTTACAAGTTTATAGCATTATTGCCTAACTATAGTTTTTACTTTATTAATAAATATTAACATGGATAGAATATCTATGTTTGTGTGGATTTCTTGACTGAACAATTTTCTGGTACTTAATAATTTTTATAAATTTGTATCATGACTTTCAATTTTCTGGTACTTAACAATTTTCCATTATCTTTTATATCCATCAAGTTTCAGCAAATATACTTCTCAAACTGTCATTAGCGTTTATTTTTTTGGTACGACACAAACTTCTCAAACTATCTTTTGTACTACTATAATTTATACCCATTTTTATGTTTGCAGGTTGAATCAGGAATGATCTTTATGCAATCTTTGGTGCTAGCTAATTTTATTTGGTTTAGCAAGAAGTGTAGCAAGAGACTTGGAGTAATTCATTTGCAAAAGGTTTAGCCAGAGACACTGTTATAAATGTTATACTCTGGGTTCTATTGAACATCTTAAGGTTTTGTATTGATATTGTGACTTGTGTAGCTCTTGTTTTGAGCTTAACTTCATATTTGTACTAAATGCTAGTATGTACTATTTTTCGTGTTATGTAATGATATTGTTAAGTTATTATGCACTGCAATGCGGATTATTGAATCATTTGGATGTGCACTGCCTATAATATTATTAGTTTTCTAATATCATTTGAGTGCGGAATTTTATATATGTATGTGTAATTGAGTACTTAGATACGGCTACTGGCCGTATCTAATGGGACAATTAGATACGGCCAGAAGCCGTATCTAATGTATCAATTAGATACGGCCTTAAGCCGTATCTAATTGTCCCATTAGATACGGCCAGTAGCCGTATCAAAGTAATAAGCTCGCCATATTTTGATACGGCTAAAAGCCGTATCTAATTCGATTAGATACGGCTTTTAGCCGTATCAAAATAGCGTTTATGGTGTAGTGATTTGGAGATTAAAATCTTAGGTTTTACCCTTAAAACTATTTAAACAATTTCATAAAAATTCCAATAACCATTATTCTATCCAAACAGTGACTAAACAACCATATCTTGGCAAAACAAACATCAATCATTCAGGTATTATCCACAACCGAATTCAAAGGCAAAAATAGAGATGGAACACTTATTATTCACCTTAAAATTGATGTTGGAATTGAGATTTGATTTAGCCCTTGAATCCTAATCTTGAATTTGTGAAACTCCTTTGGTTTCACCATCCTTAGGTTGATTAATGGCCGGCCTCCTTGTATTTTTTTGATTATTTTTGTATGAATAAAGTATGAATGATATGAATGGGAGAGGGTTTAAGGCAAAGAAAAGGGCTATTTCCTAAATTGCCCCTTTCACATATTCTCTTATATCTTAAATTTAAACAATCTTACTTAATTAATTAAGTATGGCACTACCTTATTACGTTTTAAGTCTCATTCTCCTCAACCCTTTATATTATTCTATTTAATCTATCTAATTAAATGTCCTGAACAATATTTACTTAAAAATAGGGGTGTTACATTCTCCTCCAAACCTCTCATTTTCTGAATCTAACATATATACAGATCCCTTGTTGTATATATCAAAAAGAAGAGATATGAAAAAGGTTATATTAAAAGTGTCAAATCTAAGAAGGAGGCAAAGCTAAGGACCTACTGTGAGTGAAAATCTTAGTTTTTCTATTTTAGTGATTGAATAGTGCAATATGGATTTGATATATGCCTTAGGGAATTTTGGATTATGGAAACTTCACATTAAAAATCCCTAAAATTCCCCTAAGCGAAATGTCAATTCTTAGGTTTGAATCTTAATTGTTTTATATCAAAATTGTAACAACCTACCCTAAAACAGACCTAAATTCCGACCTAAAAAGGCCCACCGAAACTTGTACCCATTCCGAAGCTGGTTTTTGTTGATAAAAAGAAAAACAATACAAAGCTATCTATCTATTCTTTCAGAACTCACAACAGAAGGAATAAAATATAATAACAATAATAGTACCCATTTATTCTAAATCATTTCGAATGTCACAATACATAACAACAACCGCTACAACATTTTGTTCAAAAATACATTTCATGGGTACAATAGAAAATGACATGAAAAGATATATAATAACTGCCACAAGCATCACTCTTGTCATCTTCAAGCATCATCAACTCCTTCTTTGACCTGTGTTGTAAGGAGGAGGGAGTCAGAACAGCAAGTGTTTGATGAATAAAAACCTCGAGCCTTATTATTTCAGTACTTAGGTAGTGTAATATAAATAAGAATATGTCTTACGTATTTAAACCATTTCATACTTCAGAAAAGGAGGCGGGCTCTCAAACAACCACTTAATACCTTTCATAAGCAGGTTTCCCGGTCCCATAATCCATAACCAAAGTCATAAATGTCTAATAATGTGAGAGATAGATCCCAGGTCACTTAATACCTTTTAATGGAAAATAGGCAGACTCTAACCATTTAAGACCTTAATTTAGGTAGTCACCATCATTTAGTACTTATTTTCAAGACGGACTCCACAAACGTATCTATCCAGCTAACATTGCATGGAAATCTCTTCGGACACTTAATACTTTCAATTGAAGCGGACCTTTTCGAGATATCCTTAACCGTGCTTCGACCATTTAGTACTTTATTTGGGGAAGAAGGCGGGCTCTCAAACAACCACTTAATACCTTGAAAACCCCGAAGCGGGTCCTTTGTCTTATGACATGTACCCACAGTGACATCTCATATTAGCCCGACTATTCGTAGGTATTGGTAGCCAGATTAACTAGGCAGATTTACCTTATAGAATTGGGACTAACCTCATGTCATCATAGTTACTTATCATAGGTGATATCTCACATCAGCTCCATAGTCACACTGCTGATAACTAGATTAGCTGGGCAGACTTCCGTGTGTCTTGTGCCCATTAATTAGGCTATATAAGAATTACTTCTTATTTTCCCTTCAATTACTTTCTTAATGAGGATTTAATTACACTAATTAACTACGCAATTAATACATTATAATTGTATGTTGTTTACAGTAATTAATATATAAATAAATGCATGCTTATTATTTTCCATGCGTGCGGAGATTACACTCTAACTAACGTTAAATGTCAATTCTTTTTTAACAACAATAATACAAGTCCTTTTTCCATACTATCGATGGTGCCATATTTCCAATATCCATAACAAGAGATTTCAATGTCCTTAACAAAGGATTCAACATTCATATCCAAAATTGCAATAAATAGACTTGTACACAACAAAATTTTCAACTCAATCTGTCACATCAAATCAATGGAATAATGTCAAAAATAGAAATTGCAACACCAGTTTTAGCATTCATTCAACCCCTCTTTTATGATGAATTAAACGATGGAATTTTTCTTTTATTTTCATATGGAATAAATGATGTAAACTACAAATAAATTCATACTTTACACCTTATTCATTGGTTGAAACTTCGTAATCAAATTGGAATTAAAGAGGAATGGAATAGAAATTGAAATCGCCAAAAATTGCAAAAACTACATATTCCAACCATTTAATGTAAACAATTGAGAATTATAACAGGAATTGACATTTCAAATTATAAGAGTTTTGGAAGTGTTTTATTTTGTTTTGTATTCGCAATCCCAAAACATTTAAGGTATATTAAAATCCATAATATACTAAACCACCATCGAGACAAAAATGCTAAGATTTTCACTCATAGTTGGTCCTTAGCTTTGCTTCTCTTTGGATTTGAAACACTCATTATAATCTCCTTCAGTTCTTATTGATATATACAACAAAGAATTTGTATAAATATTAGATTCATAAATGTTGGATGAGAAGATGTTTAGATATTAAATAATAAACAAAGATAGGTATATGGCATTTCTTACCTGAAAACCTTATGGAGTTTTTTGAATCTAAGAATAAATGAACTGACAGAGCTTTGTTGATGTTCCTAAAATATTTGTGAATAAAAGTGAGGGGTCTAGGGTTTATTTATAGATGTTGAAACACGCCAGAACCATAGAATGAAAAAAGGTTAAAAATGAATAAATCTGGAATGTTCGTTGATAGGAAAACCCTAGCCACCAACAGGAGCAGTCGACCGCCCTATATGCACTGATCGACCGCTAGCGATCGACTTATTAGGGTCGGCGGTCGACCCCTCCGTCTATTTTAGGAACATAATTATATTTGTACCGTCGGTTTTATTTAATTCCTTTATTATACTTTTAAAGTTAACAATTTCTTAACCTCCAAGTCTAATCTCAGTTAATTTTCTAATTTTAAATTTCAAATTTAATTATTTATTTGAATTTGATTTCGAATTATATTATTTTAAAGCTGAAAATATCAATGCCCATAACTTCTTCGTTTGAGCTTCGTTTTCAACATATTATGTATGGAAACAGATCAAAATTTGGCCACTCTACAGTTATTTATGTTGTTCTGATTACAAATATTGGATTTCTACCCATAATATTCCCATTCCGAGAATTAAAACAAATGAAAATTCTCAATTCTCTACGACGTCTGGGGGACAAAATATTTTCAGGAACAAGGAAATCTCAACAATAACCCAAATACTGCAATGGCCCGATCTCGAACGAGGTAGGCCATCAATGAAATCCATGGAAATCCGATCCCACTTCGACAATGAATTCCAACAGGAGATGAAAAAGATACGCTGTCTCAAACATGGACTCGGGCCATGTTTGCAATAGCGCAGAAAACGAAAATATGTACAGGTGAATTACAGTGCTCGTATTGATTTTGCAGTACAGTTTTCAGGCGGGTTTTTAGACCTGGGCAGAATTCAACATGGCCTGAGTCTATGTTTGGAATTCCATATCTTTACCATTTCATGTCAGAATTCAGCGAATCCTTTTCTAGTTCATAGATAAATTGTTCTACTTTGTGTATGTCAAATTTAAGACCATTTTGAGGTCATTAAGCCATTCAAATTATGTCCAAAAGTTAAACTCGGAGAAGATTTCAAACCTGGGTATTGTTTTTTGCCTATGCATTTTTTTGTGTTCCGCCTTCGTTTTCCGTCCGACTTTTGACTTCTACTTCATGTTTTTATGATAATTCTGAACTGTTTTGAGGGCTATGATGCCTATCAATAGGCTAGCCAAGATTTTGGAGAATTTGTGATTCAAATTGAATTGTTTTTGAAATGAATTCGAGTGTCGGTTTTGAGTATTTTTCGATGTTTTCTTTGATTTCGTGCACGGGTTTTTCCAAACGAATTTGAAATAATTTTTAAAATAACTTGGTAATGCAATGATACAACTTTCATGGCCAATTGCAACTTTTATAGAATTTCCATTTTTACCCGTACTTAATTTTAATTTACTTAATTCTTACTGAATTTACGGCGTGTTACAAACAATGAAGTTTGTGCGAATTTTGCAATTTATGTATTTTACCTTCTATTCCACTTTTTATTCTTTTTCTTTAGATCTCATCAAGAGATTTGACTAAGAAATGGTGTGTATGGTACGAATTCTTATCTGAAGTTTGCACTGCATATTTACAAATTGAATAAAAACTCCCTTGTCTAATTTCATGTAAAAGAAGTTGAATAGAATGTAAAGTTAATTAAATTGCAAGTTTCCACTATTATTAATTTATTCTATTATTTTAGTATAAGGCAAGTTGGATTTTGATTCTAAGTACAAGTCTATTGATTTGATTTTGGAATACTGGATTTATGGTATATGTTCTTGTGGAAATGAGAGTTGTATAATTTTGGAAGATTTGACATTTAAAACATTAGTTTAGGACGTAATCTCTGCATGCATAGAAATCAATAAATGTGTATTTATATATGTAAACTAGCGTAAATAATGTACAATTATAATATATTAATGACATAGTTAATTAAGTTAAATTATTATTTAAATCATCCTTAGGAAAGTAATTAATTATGGAGGCAAAATAAGAAGGATTTCTTATAAGGTATATATGATTAATACTGTGAGATGTGTGATAATATACTCAGAGAGTGTTATGAAATATGACTAAGTTATTGGGATGCGAGGTTAGTCAAAAGCACACAGAAGTCTGCCCAGCTAATCTGGCACCAGCAATGTGACTTTGGGATGATGTGAGACATCGCCTATTATAAGTAACCACGGATGACATGAGGTTAGTCCCAATTATGTAGGATAAATCTATTTAGCTAATTTGACTACCAATTCCTATGAATAGCTGAACTAATCTGAGACGTCTCCGTGGGGTTATAGGTTATAATACGAAGGACCTGCTTTGGAGATTGGAGGTATTAAGTAGTTGTTTGAGGGCCCATCTCCTTCCCTTATATGACATATTAAATGGTCGAGATTGGGTTTAGGCACGGTTGAGGATATCTTGGAAAGGTCATCTTCAATTGAAGTATTAAATGTCCGAAGAGATTTCCATGCAATGTCAGAGTCCGTGTGGAGTCCGCTTTGGGAATAGGTATTAAATGATGGGGCCAACCTAAATTGAGGTCTTAAATGGTCAGAGTTTGCCTATTTTCCATTAAAAGGTATTAAGTGGCTTGGGTACCGTCTCTCGCATTGGTAGACGTTAATAACAATGGTTATGGGATTGGATAATACGAAGGACCTGCTTCGTGGATTGAAGGTATTAAGTAGTTCTTTGAGAGGCCGCCTCCTTCCCTTATATAAATTATTAAATGATTTTGAATATTGTTTAAATGTGAAAGGCATATCCTTATTTAAATTGTACTATCCAAGTACCGATAAAAGGCTCAAGATTTCTATTCACTAGACATTGTTGTTCGAACTTCCTCCTTATTACAACATAGGTTAGGGAACGAGACGATGATCAAGATGAAGATGGTGATGAGAGAAGCTTGTGGCAGTAGTCTATTTATCCATTTATGTTATTTTATGATGTACCTATTTGAAGATGATATGTATTTTTGAACATGGTTATGTAACGGTTATTATTGACATTATGTTATAGATTTGTGAGATTTGGAATTTTTAATAAAATGGGTAATGTTTACGCTATTATATTATTACTGTGAGTTCTGAATGAATAGACGAATAACTCTGTATTTTTAATTTATACCTACCAACAGCTAGCTTTGGAATAGGTCTAAGTTTTAAAGGACTTTTTCTGGGTCGGAATTTAGGCCTATTTCGAGGCGGGTTTTTACATAAAGGCTAAAAGAGTACTTGACAATAGTTAGTCGGTTTGTTACTATATCGACTCATGGAGTTAATTATTAAAAATCCTATAGCAATTCTTTGAAATCTCTCTTTTAAAACTCTTTATTTTATTCCGTATAGTCATTTTATAAAAAAAATATTTCCTTGTTACAATTTAAAGAGTTAAAAATAATTTTTATAAAGAAATTGTAATTTTGAACTAGGACATGTCGACATATCCTTGTAAGCATCTCGACATACTAGCCATTGGATGCAACTTTTCATTTTAAACAAACGAACATTTCCTTTCACCTTTCGCGAAAAGTCTCTTCTCTTTTATTTAAAGGCTCCGAAAAATGAATTTTTAATAGAATTCTCCATCTTTTCTCTCACTTACTTCTCTCTTTCATTTTGCAAAAAAGTATATTGTTTATATATACTTACTTTGCGAATCCACTCTCTTCCTCTTTATTTCTTCATGGATTTGCAATCTTCTAAAAAGTCCAAGAGTCTGCATTTAATTCTCTATCATTTACTTTATTATATTCCTTAAAGAAATCAAAGATATATTGTTATTTGATGTCTATAGGAAGTTATATTGAAGACTACTTCAATATATAATTGAAAAGTTTAATTTCTTACAAATATTACTCTGTTATTTGTATGTAAAGGTGCATCCTATCACCCGTGGAAAGTTAGGATTGTATAGGTACGCATGCCACTCGTGGAAAGTCGGGGTAAGTGGTTTTGCCACTTGGTTCAAAGTCAAGAAGGTTTAGGTATGTCCGGCCACCCGTGGAAAGTCAGGATAGGTGTTATTTGCCACTTGATTGAAAGTCAAGCAGTAAAGGTTTGCTTGCCACTCGTGGAAGTACAAGTTCGTTATAGTGTAATTTTGTACGATGTACAAGACTGGATGTAAGATTGAGAATCTAAACCAATATAAAATTCTTAGTGTATTCTCTATACTTTTGCTGCTTTTACTTTCTACATTTACTATATTACCATCTGTGATTCTAATTCTACATTGTTAAATTTGATAATCACAAATATAGGAAAGTTGCAGGTAAAAATGGAGAGTCCTACAAATAAAAAGAATCAATGCTCTTTGAAAGCTTCAACCAATTCAATGGATGAAGATAATACTGTATGTTTTGTGGCTAATAATGAACAAATATCTAAAGTCAAGAAGGAATAAATGGATACTAGATAGTGGATGCTCAAGACACAAGGCTGAGAACCTAGAACTATTGACGAACATCATTTAAAAAGATAGCGGAGAAGTAAACTTTGATAACAACTCAAAAGGATATGTAACCAGCATCAGCAGTGTTGGTAACTCTGAAACCCTTACTATTTTAAATGTTTTATAAATTAAAATTTTGAAACATAATATCCTAAGTGTGAATCAGTTATGCGATAAAGGCTCCAAGATAAATTTTGAAAAGGACACTTACCACATCTTAGATCAGGATTATAAAACTATATTTAAAGGAATTAGAAAAGTAAATATCTATATTTTAAGCATAAAAGTTGCGAATAATAACTTATGTCTCATTACCGATTCAAATGATCCTTGGATTTGGCATAAATATCTTGGTCACTTAACTTCAAATAGCTGACAAAATTTTCAAAATATGAATTAATAAGAGAATTGCTAAAGATGAATCTATAAGTAGATAATCTTTGTGATGTTTGCAAAATGGGTAGACGTCATAAGAAATCTGTTAAATCCAAAGATATTATATTTACTTCTCATCCACTAGAGTTTCTTCATCCATATCTCTTTGCACTATCTCAAATAAAATCAATCAATCATAATTAATATGTTTTTGTACTCATAAATGATTTTTCAGAATATACATGGATAATATTCTTAAAATATAAAAGTAATACATTTGAAATGTTTAAAACCTTTGTTAAAAGAATACAAAATCTAAATTACTTAAAATTAAAACTATAAAAAGTAATCATAGAGGAGAATTTGAAAATGAATGTTTTGTAATAAGATATGGATAATTCGTTATTTTTTATTTCCATGAACATCACAACAAAATAGAGTAGTAAAACATAAAAATAGAATAATTTAAGAATGTACTAGAACAATGTTATAAAAACTTTTGGGATAAAGCAGTATTGTTACATTCTAAATAGAATTTTGATTAGGCCATTAACAAAGAAAACATTATATGAGTTATTATTCAATAAAAAGCCAAAAGTATCATATTTTAAAGTTTTTGGAAGTAAATATTTGTAGTAAACACAAAAGATAATTCAGATAAATTCGACGCTAAAGCAGATAAAGGAATATTTATTGGATATTCCAGTAAATGTAAGGCATATAGAATTTGTAATACTATAGCCAATACTATTGAGGAAACTCTACATGTTTCTTTTGATGAATATTTTAAAGAAACTAGAATAGAAAAGGATGAAAATAAAATTTTAGAACAAACTAAAATGAATAAAAATTCTATTAGTGAAAATAATAGCAATAATGATACAAATTCAGAAGTAGGATAAACTCATACCTTAAAAGACCACCTTAAAGAAAATATCTCAGGGAATACAAAATAATTTGTAAGAACAAGGAATCAACTAAATAAAATGAGTAATGTAGCATTTATATTAATAAATGAACCTAACAGTCCTAATGAAGCATCTACTAATGATCCATGGAATCTTGCTGCGCAAGAAGAATTAAATCAGTTTATAAGAAATGATGTTTGGAAACTTGTACCTCGACCCAATGATTAGTCCGTTATTGGAAGTAAATGGGTTTATAAGAAAAAATTAAATGAACTTAGAGATGTAATAAGAAATAAAGCATGATTGGTAGCTTAAGCTTATAATCAAGAAGAATGAATAAATTATAATGAAATTTTTCCCCCCATAACACATCTAGAAGCCATACTAAACTCCCGCAAATTATAATAATTTTAAATTATATCAAATGGAAGCTAATGTTAGAATCTTGCAATATACCATAAAGGAGGGTGAATAGGGTATTTAAAATAAACCGTAGATAAATAATGCAGAAACGTAAATGCGAAAAGTAAATAACACACGATATACCCAGCTTTAACCACTAACCCGTTAGTGCCTACTCCTGCCCTCTAAGTTACCACTAGAATTATATATTTGAACCTTATAACACATGTAAACTCGCACTCTCTACTGACCTAAATATATAAATCCTATGCTTAATAACTCTGCTTGAAATTAATCTCCTGAGATTAGAATTCCCAAAACTACACAACGTAGCTCCTAGAAAAACTAGATTTCAAAAAAATAAACATAGACAAACAGAACAATACAAAAAAGAAAAGGAAAGGGATATATTTAAATAAATAAAGGATAAAACACTCCCTATCCCTTTTTTCCATATGATGATATGTTGCTTCACTTCAAAATTGTTCACGTGATGATTGGTTTCCCTCTTTTAATAACTTTACTTCAAAAGCTGTTGTCTTTAAAATTAAAATCATGAACTGCTCCCTTCTCCTCCAACATCAAAAGCTTTGTTCTCCTTATTCAAAAATTATGCAACCATTAAGTTACTCCTCTTGATCCTTGTCAACTATAGACAATCGCTGCAGCCTAAAACTGTAAAAATTACACTGAAAAGAAAAGGATTTTCTGTCGATATATCAACTGTCGCTTTAAATCATCGTCGCCTAAAGTTGAGAGCTATTGTCGCTTCATTGAGATGAAGTTTGCTGGTGATCGCTATGGTAGTTGCTAAAGTTAGTAGTCACTTCGGAGTCGCCTAAAACCAAAGATTGTCGTGAGATGATGGGTTGGTACTCGAGTCTCGTTCCCATGGATGATGATGCCACCTCTTCTGAATTAGGTCATGTCAGGACAGAGCTGATCACTTTATTATGTTGTGTTTGATTTGAATGTTGCAATGCTTGAGGTGAACGCTTGGATGTTGCTCGACAATGGAGTGCTTTGCCTCACCTTTTACTCTGCTGTAACAGTATTTGAATTGTAATGATACTTCGAGGTAATTGAGTACTCTAACTTTGTCTAAAACTTCTGTTTAATTTGAATTGAGATATATTGATGATGATGGTGGTTTGGTTGGTTTCACATTGGGGATGATGATGGTAATGTTGGCTGTTGTTTGGGTTGTTGGAGATTGTTTTGATAAAGGAGATTTGATGCTAAATCTTGAATATTTGATTCTTGATGATGTTCAATTGCAGATGAGTGATTTTGTTTCTCTGAGATAATGGAAGTTGGTTGCTAGTTGTCTTTACGTTGATCGGCTAATGTATGCTTATAGAAAAAAGAATTTTTTCATTCTTTTTTTTTTGTATTGATAAGACTGTAATTTGATAATTTTTTTGTTTGATGTACTTGAGTTTATATGTGATTAAAAAGGAGATACAAGTACAGAAAGAAAATATGAGAGAGGATACATGGAGAAATATATGATTTGTGTAATAATTTGTTTTCCTTTATAAAAAATAAAAATCAGTATAGTAGGAAACAAAATTTAATGTATCTTTCAGAGTATATTGCCTATTTATGTGTGTGTGTATATATATGCTTTTAATTTATATTAATTTCCCTTTCTTCATATATACAGCTTTTGATATTGCTGTTAACGAATATCTTCGTCAATCCCAAAAGGTATTAGGAAAGATGAATGTGGTTATAAGAAGGATTGGATATCCCTTGTAAACCACAACGAGTTTTGGCAAAAGAGACACATGGTTGAGAAAAGGCTTGGGCAACTAGGCTTGGCTTGTTCAAGTTCATGATGGTGTTATGAGCATGACCATGATGAGACAATATCAATCTATGTAGAGCAAGCTTATGCAAGCACAAATCAAGATTATGATTGCTTTTGGAATTTGAAGCAAATTATGATTCAAAATCACAAGTGCTTTGGAACTCGAAAGCAAGTTATAATTTAAGTTCTCTTTATTCGTATGTAATCGTTGAATGTAGAAGGTCCTATGTGCAAAAGTACAATCGGCACTAAAATCCCCAAATTAATTTTGGGTTACAAAATGTAAAATTTAAGAGATAAGAAAAGGATGATTTGCCGCTTTCTTCATGCCCCCAAGTCTGTATTTATAGGGGTTGAGGGATGTGGCATAGCTGCCATATGTCCATGCAACATGCTTAACTTCCGACATTAACCATATTGATGGCGCATGACGCTATACTTCAGCATTCACTTGCATAATGGTGAACTTCAGCACTTAGCCATCCCACCTTGATAGCCTTCATTAATGATATTCGATATCAACATTGTATTGAGGATACGCGACCTTCTTCGAGGTTGGTGAAATGCGGTATTACTATGGCACGACATCAATAAGAGGTGAAATTGATAAGTGGAGATATTAGCAATGATTGACATTAATAACATATGGCATGGATAACAAGTGGCATCGATGGCAAACGACATTGATAACAAGCGGCATTAACAACATACGACACTGATAACAGACAACATTGATAACAGACGGCATTGACAATAGGCGGCATTAATGATAAGCGACATTAATAAGAGATGGCATTGGTAAAGAGCGGCACTGATAGGAGATGGCATCGATGGTGAAGTGACATTGATGAGATGCGATATTACTTTGAAGGGTGATATTAGAATAAGGCAACATTAGAGAGATGCGGTATTGTTCTGAAACGACATTGATAGGAGTCAAATTAGGGTCTCAAACTAGTTTCTTGCTTCAGGATGATGGTTTTCCATTTTACAGAGCGGTCATAGAAGAAAAACGGACTTACGGTTAGAAAGTCATGCCCATTTTAAGTTTTTAAAGCTGATGGCCATGATTGGTGTTTAATAAATTAAGCCCATTAGTGAGTCTGTTAGTCCTAGAGAATAATATTAATAGAGGGTGGAAGAGTCAAGTTAAAACTTTTCCCTCTCATCCTAAATCAGGTCTAACACTAATTAGCCATAAATCCATCCTAATTTCATCCAAAAAATCACTCAAATTGCTCTCAAAATCAAACTAGATTATGAATTAGAGATTAGATCATCAACCAGAAGATAGAGATCATTGACTTTCTTGATTTGAAATGCATTCCATTGCTATTCGGATTATATCTACATTTATAGTGGTTGAATTTGGTAATTGGTGGGTGGTTTATGCCTTTTCACTATACTATGCATGTTTATATGGTAGAATCATAGGATTTAACATGTTTTGAATTGATTTTTGGCCATAAAATATTTTCCAACTTTAATTACATGTTAAACTATGTATATGATCTAGGTTGATTAGAAATCAGTCTTGCTTATGCTCATATATTCATGCTATATTTAGATCTATATTAAAAATTGACTTATTTGTCTTATTTCGATGGATTGCATGTTTGATTGGATGAAATTCCTTGTTATTCTAGGTTGGATGATATGATTTGATGTTGTTTGCTAGTGTTGTGGTTGTGTAGAAAGTTAGGTTAGAGAATTGAGCAAATCGAAGGCAAACTTGGTCGGAATTGGACGAAACTTGGAGGGAAGGCAAAGTTCCTATCAGGTTGGGTGACGATATAACAGCATGATGAAAAGCTATAATCTTTGAATGTTGGCTCGTGTTGGGCGTAGGTTCCAAATATGGTGGCTCGTAAAGGGGATGGACCGTGTGATCAGGAAATGTGGAAGGGTTCCTCGTGAATAATGGAAACTAGATTGATCAAGAAGGTCATGGTATCCAAATGGACCAAAGATAGGCTCAGGTGTATGTGTTGAAAAATCATTGATTACTTGGAGAGTTTTAAGTTGTATCAAAGAAGAGGTACTGTAAGTGGGGACGCCCATGGGTCAATGAAGGGAACTATATACCCTAGATCTGTAGCTTTGGGTCTAGTATCCATCTTTGGGCTGCGAGACACGTATTCAGCTTTAGGCTGCGAGATACGAGAGTACAACGGATAATTGGGATTTTCAATTATCCATGGCTTGGGGGTTATACGAGTTATCATATATTTAGAGCACATGGAGCGATAGTTAGGATTGTTTGATGAATGTTATGGTTTCTTTGGTTGCACTCTTTAGTAGGCTATCACTCATAGGTATCAGAGGAAGTAGGTATTGGAGATAGGAATACCTGAAAGACCTATATCCTTTATTTGGTTCTTGGTATATCTTTATGATATTGTAGCATAGCATATCATAGTGTTTTATGCTAACTCTTTGGTTATAGGGACAGGTTAGGTATGGTTCGTGTACTCTTGTTCCTTTCCATATTTACCTATTTAGTATTTTGAGACTCATTTACTGCACACACTAGACTATTGTCTGACCCAAGGTTTTATGCTTTGCCTCTTATTATCATGGGTACTCTTAAATGAGTAGATTAGATAACAGGTTTAGGTGACTGATAGATGGCGAATTTTCTTTCGATTAGAAAAACGCCGAAAAATTATAATCGTTAAAAATCGCAAGCGCATGACGTACAATTGTAGTACATATGTGAGTATGTGTCGATCCGTAGGGAATGAATTAAATTCTAATAATACTCAATCAAATTAACTGAAATTTTTTGAAATTTGTTTTAAACTAAAAAATTATAAAAAATGAGTTAGAGCAAAAGTGAATAAACTATGATAATAAGAGGCAATGTAGAGCCAAATCCACTTCCAATCATTCATATAAATCAACATAAATTCACTAGTAATTTCTTATTAAAATATTAAGTAGAAATGATAGGCGTGCTTATTATAAGTATGATTTATTTGTGCTATTAATTAGCACAGCTTAAATCATCAAACTCTAATACACCATTCAAACCCACTTATCAAAGCACTTGAAATTGACATGAAATTAAAAATAAAATCTATTTTAAGCATGATCTATTTACTATTAATTAGTAACATAGACCATTAATTTTGATTCTAGGTTGACTTCCATTATCAAAATCACTTAGGCAAATGATCAAATAGTTTATGTTTTAAATGGAGTTAAGCATAGCTTATTTGAGATGTCAGCGTATGTTATCAAAATTTAATAAAAAAGAAACATAAACCACCATCATTCATAATTCCATTAAGCACATAAGAGAGATCATAAATGAAATCATTATGTTAATTTCATATGTTTCATGAGAGCTTCATTACCCCTAAATTGAATATGTTTAGCTACTCATATTTGAAAACTTGTTAACATAAAGTGATTTCAACATGAAATAAAAAGAAAATGAGTGCTAATTACAAGAAAAGAGAACTAACTACTTACATAAAATAAATCTAAACTAATCACATGAATTAAAAGAGAGCATAAGATAATAAAAGAGCATAAAAGGAAGCATAAATAATAATTGCATGAAAGTAAAAACAAGGCTAAGAAGCCATGAAAGAAACTTTTGTTTATCTTTGATTTTATGGCCACAACTTTGCATGAAAGGAAGAAGATAATTACATGAGACATAAGGAGTATTTATACATGCTTAAAGCCCTAATTCATATTTTAGGGGACTACCTAAAATACCCTTGAGAAAGTGTAACCTCCAAGTAATCATTAGGGAAATAATTAATCCCCACTAACATGCCTTTAAGCCTCCATTAACATGTGCATGTGCTTTTAATTATGAATCATATGGTAGTGGGTATATGGGCTCCTTCATGTTGCCTTCAACATGTGTGCATGCATTTATCCATTACAGCTCTTCATATTTGCACTCTATTTCCTACAAATAAAAATAAACATGTGCAAATAATTTTCTCAAATTAAATCATACACAAAATTACCATTTTACCCCCTAAATGAACATGAATAAATGATTATTTGAAAACAATTTAAATTTTGGTTTAAACATATAAAATACCTTAATATACCCATTTATATAAATAAAAGTAGTGTAACAACCCGAATTCCAGTGGGTCCGGATTTTTCGCAAAAAAGCTAAAATCCAAGCCAACTGAAGTCCGAGTTGGGTTTTTGGTATCCTGCAAATAGACAAAGACAAATATATCAGAGATCAGATAAATATCTCACAGCGAAACTGACTAAAATACAATAATAAGTAAATACTCACCAATATAATAGCACTTTCTAAACAAGTGTCTCAAAGCTGGGAAATCTTTGTCATCTACCTAACCTGTAGGATGTTATGAGGAGGGGGTCAGAACTAAAGTTCCGGTGAATGGACAAATTATACACTTCTAAGCTTAATTCTACATATACCATTTTATTTCCATTTACTGTTATATTAGGTTCATTGGGTTTATAATACTCTCGCCTCTGTGCGTGAATCTTGTTCATCTACTCCCTAGTAGATTAAAACCTAATAACTGATATATATATATATATATATATATATATATATATATATATATATATGTAGCTACAAGCCCAATGACCGCATCGGTCCTAAGTACTACCCATAGTACCTTCCATATCATCCTAGCGAAGGACTCCATCGTCTCGCTCCTATAGCGTTCTGTGACTACTTCTATAAAGGACTGTCTCGTAAGGCCTACAATATAGATGTTCTGTCGTCTACTATGGAATGTAAAACTGCGTCTGCACTAGTCTATACTAATGCTCGGACATCCACAACGTACCACCCAGTGCATACCTTGAGTACTATACATAATCGTTCTATCTACTTCCTGATTCCCACTTAACAAGGTCTACCTTATATGGAACTCAGTCGGGGATTTTCTATTTCTATAAAGGACTGCCTTGTTAGGCCTACAATACAGATATTCTATTTGGTTTGTCCATTTTCTTATCGTGGCTATGGCCCCATGCAGCCACCCCTCAACTATTCGAAAGACCACTAAAGAGCTAAGTGGATGTGCCCTACTACAAACAATCTAAACATCCAATTGGCTGCGCCCCTCATCCAATGTCTCGATAGTGAAAGAATCATTGGACTGATGGTTTAACTCTAGTCTTTCCTGAACCCGCTTCTTGGTTTTGATGCTGGCCCGATATCCGCATGCGACTATCCTTTTGGGTCCTGCCCACTAAAACTTACTTGCAAGTACTGGGACATATGAATATCCTACTCCAAACATCAACCCCTTTTGATTGCCTATAATGGTCTTACCATGCAAAAAGCAGTCAAGGCATATTCTTTTGATGGAACACCTACAGACCTGCCTCTGGGGGACTGCTCCGTTATTCCTACCCCAGAGGGCCATCCTAGAGTACCCTCACGTCCCGTTGAAGTCTCGTACTTCCTTCTATCCCAAAATAACTAAGTTGGACGTACTTTTTCTGTGTTGAAATCTGTGATGAACTACTTCGTTAGGCTCTTCATCCTTTGGGCTGCTCCAAACACATCTTACTCTTTTATTAGACCCTAAGTCCAATATTTTATTTTGCGTTTAGTTTACTTTTCTTATTCTGTACGCTACTTATTTACCCTAATTAGCATAATCTTGTCCCAGCCTCACCTAACTATTGTGAGACCATCAGTTCCTGACTGAAAGGGAATGCTGTTGGTATGGGCCACTTCTATTATCTTGCTTATTAACTTAATCCAAGATCTAAGTTTATTAAAATAAGCTTCTTCTGTTATTTCTGCTCTATTTGCTTATTAACATAATTTAAGTCTTAAAATAAGACTTTTCTGTTCTTTCTACTTAATTATAACCTATGTTATAATTTTACTTGCAATTGTCACTACTATATTCTTTTATAATCTATATATTATAAATATAACTACAAGCGTCTCTTTCTATTCTTGTCTGTCTTCTTTTATTATGATATTGAATTCTCTTTAATTCTCTTATATTATATGACAATCTTTGCTTGGGACTATGTCCGACTGTCACAAATTTACTTATCATAATAACTGTTTTGCTTTTATTCTATTGTCTGCGCAGTAAATGCAGAGCTTTTAGTCTTGTCTAATAATTAACTTGATTCCTTCTTTAATTCCTTTAATTTTTCACTTTAACTTCTTATATTCTAGGAAGTAGTTCAATTCTATTTGGTTGGTTACAAAAACTGTGCTAAAAATCTATTTTCATATTTTAACACCAAATAATGCTATAAACAATAATCCATAACTGCAATATATCTCTTTTATTGTTGCTTTACTTTTTGGATAGTGTAAAATATAGTAGTTTCTCTATTTTACACTAATTCCCTTTTTCTTTCTTTTATTCTTGCAATTGCGTTTATCGTTATCTTCTAAATATTAAACTATAGAAATGTATTCTCTTTTCTAAACCAACCAATTAATCTATCACTTACTTCCAAATCAAGTTATTAGATTTTCCCTTTTTATTTATTTTTCCCCGTTTTAGCATAATTTACTGCAAATTTCTATTTTTTTCTTTTTATTTCAACTTTCTTATTTTACATCTAATTTCTGTAAATCTAGTGTTCTTTCTATTTTAGTCTGTATTTGCGAATTTTTCTCTTTAACTAATTATTCGCGTAAAAAGGAATAAAAAGAAGTTAACATTTACAGACTAAATTTCAACTTTTAAAATAGATGTAAATAACTGTAAATTTCTTACTTTTAGGCTTATGCCTTTCTCTAACTGTCAAATCTAATATTAATTAAATATAAGCTTTCTTATACAATTTACAGTCTCAGCATAACTAATTAATAAAATTAATTACTGAAATAAATACCGAATAAAATTATTTAACGGGAATCTAATGATAATATATCATAAACGTAAAAGATATATAGTTAAATCCACTCACCTATCGTCCTTAGCTTTAAATCTCTATCTTCTAAAATTACTACGCCGTTCTACATCTTCTCTCCTTTAATTTGTTGCAATTCCTCTATTTTGTTCACATATATTTTATTTGGATTTATTTGTTGAAGATTTGAGAAATAGGAGAAAAGATTGAAGAAAGAAGCCATTGTTTACTGTAAGAGAGGGATGAAGAAAGTGACGGCTGATGGAACGAATTACATTACGTTCTCCCTTAAATAGATGCAACCCACCAATTATCTAATTAATCCTCTACTTAATTGATCCTTCAATTAATTTTTATGTGCATCAATACACTTCATATACACACACATTCAAATCTAGGTCAACTATTATTTCTTTTCCTTATTAATTGACATTTTCTACTGATTACGTTACAATCATAATTAATAGCCCCATTAATAGATTAACATGTCACCTCTATTAGTTAATTTTATTAATTAATACTTTACACATTGTAACGTTTCATTAATTGGCATGTCAATTAATTGCACCATTCAATTAACATATATATTTAATATGCATATATTTTTTATCCAGATTTGAATTTGAACATTTATTTGTTACATTTATATGTAAACCTCTTTAAATTGAGGGATCTGATATATACACACACACATTATATATTAATCTCCAATATTAATTCACATATTAATTAATTGCACTTTTTAGCTGATTCTGTTTGCAATGTTAATTATCCCCCTTATTTTTTTTCTCTTTCATCTAATTCTCTTAATAATTTACATTCATTACAAATATAATAAATTTGTTACTACTTTTATAAATATCCTATGAATTAATTGCAAAAGTTATAATTGATAAAATTTCCATGCTTGCATATGTATTTGTTTCTGACGCTAAAACTTCAAACGGCTATAACTTTTCCGTTTGAAGTCCATTCAGAAAACATTGTATATGGAAGTTGATCAAAAAATTGCCACGAACACAATAGTATAAGTTTCGCGGTCAAATTCCAACATTAGTAAAAATTCATTTTTCACTGTTTTCATAGTTATTAATTAAATTTATTTTTAATTATATAAAAATGCGGGGTGTTACAAGTAGATTAAATATGGAAGTAAAAATATGCACTTTTACGTGCACATCAAATACCCTCACACTTATCTTTTTATTCGTCCTCGAATAAACTTAAACTAAGATAAATCTGTTTTGTAGGAAACACGATTGCATTGAGCGTATGCAACAAGCCATTAAACCTCTAGGTGTCCCTAGTAAGACTAGTGTTGTCTCGTAAAGGTTTTCAGCGGATACTACCCACAAAATCCAATGCGATATGCAGATTCTAATGCAACTACATGAAAATTTTCAAAAATATTTACAACTGAAGAATTTACTTCTGAATTGACACGAGTAATTTAAATATAAATTTTGGTTATTATTAAAAAAATTTAGTCCTTTTACTCGTCAAAACTTCTAACAAAAATTAAGTTAACATCATAGTTAGACTCTAGTTTGGTTAGTTATTTCGGTTGATAACATGGTGCAACTATGAAATGGATTCTTTAGTTGATTATCAAAGTTTTGCAAAGTGGTATTTTTATTTCTTTTGAATAACAAGTCGAATGAAATAAGTGAAAATAGTGCTTGGATTTCAATTGCTAGCTCTCTCTCTATTTTTAAAAAGTATTAATATTATTAATATTTACACACCTAACTTAGATAAATTGAGGCCAGATTTACCAATCATGCACTGCCTTTCGGGCTTACGTGAGAAGAGTATAGAGCCTGGTGAGCGTACACATAGGCGTATGAACACATGACTGTGGGTGGTTATTTTTATTAATTTAATTTCATTTACATTCACCTCACTCAGATAAACCGAGGCCAGATGTACCGATCATGCATTGCCTTTCGGGCTTACGTGAGAAGGGTACAGAGCATGGCGAGTGTACATACTTACGTGCGAACACCTAACTCTAGGTGTTTCTTATTTTTTGTAAAAGCATTTTTTTAAGAAGAGAGAGGTTTGAAAAATCATCTTAGCACTACTTAACTCAGAAGATCAAAAATGTTATCGCCTTTACTTTAAATCAACCACTCTTTTAAACAAAGACTACAATTAGGACATACTTCATAATTATCACCTATGAACTTTCCTATATACTAGTTAAACCATAGTTACTTGTAATCAAACTTTATTTTTATTTTTGTTGAGACAAATAAATTTTCAAAAATTTCAATTTAATAACCAAAAACATATATTTATCCTATAGTGTTCCTTCAAAAGTAAATCAATATGCTAGAAAAAAGAAAATTTGTTTTGAGATTTTGTTTTTTGGTTTTGGAAAGAAAATGCAAAAAAAACCATGAAAAATTAAAAATGAACATAAGACTCCCCCATACTTAATTTTGACCGTGTCCCCATGGTCAATATATGACATAATGAGTGAAACGGAGAAAAATATGTACATATTTACAAAAGAGGGTTAAAATTTCTTACTAGACATAGTGTGGCTCATGAAGAATCATGAGCTCCTCCTCTCGGTCACTCGACAAATCCAAAGAAGGTTTTAAACGATGACTATTGACTTTAAAAATCGATCCATCCCTAGGGTTTTCTATTTCTATGGCACCGTGAGGAAAAACAGTATGCACAATGTACAGTCCTATCCACCTTGATTTTTGTTTCCAAGGGAACAAATAAAGTAGAGAGTCATACAAAAGAACTTTTGATTTGGTGAAATTTTTTTCCTTAGGATTGACTTGTCATAAAAAACTTTTGATCTCTCTTTGTAAATTTTCTTGTTTTCATACACGTCGTTCCTAATCTCTTCTAATTCATTGATTTGCTATTTTCTGTTTTCGCCATCTTTTTCAAGATCAAAGTTTATGTTCTTAATTGCCCATAGTGCTTTATGTTCAAGTTCGACAGGTAAATGACACGCTTTACCATATACAAGCCTAAAAGGAGACATCCCAAGATTGGTTTTATATGCAATTCTATATGCCCAAAGTGCATTAGTCAATTTTTGTGACCAATTTTTTCGATTTTAATTCATAGTTTTCTCCAAAATTTGTTTGATTTGGCGATTTGAAACTTTAACTTGACCACAAGTTTGAGGATGATAAGGAGTGGATAACTTGTGGGTTATCGAGTATTTCTTCATTAGAGTTTCAAATGAACGATTGCAGAAGTGGGTTACATCGTCGCTTATTATTGTGTGAGGTGTTCCAAACCTTGAAAAAATGTTTTCTTTTATGAATTTCACTACTTTGTGGTAATTTGTTTACAAGGAATGGCTACAACCCATTTAGAGACGAAATCAACAGCAAGAAGAATGTACAAATTTATGAAAGAATTTGAAATGGTCCCATAAAATCAATACCACAAACATCAAAGATTTCGATCGTAAGAATAGGGTTCAAAGGCATCATGTTTCGTTCAAAGATTCTTCCTAACATCTGGCAGTGATCGCAAGTTTTACAAAACTCAAATGCATCTTTAAAAAGCGAAGGCTAGTAAAAACCATATTGAAACACTTTTTCTGCAGTTTTCTTCGGACCGAAGTGACCACCACAAGCTTGGTCATGACAAAATGAAAGAACACTTTTGATTTCGCAATCCGGGATGCAACATCGAATAACTTGGTCGGAACAGTACTTAAACAAGTACAGATCATCCCAATAGAAGTACTTGACTTGTGAAAGAAATTTATATTTATCTTGTTTCGACCTAAATGAAGGAGTTTCCTTAGTGTTTAAATAGTTCACTATATTGGCATACCATGGATCAACAGAAAGGAGTTGTTCTTCAGGAAAGTCCTCGTTGATCGGTAAAGAAGATGGTGCGTTTGGAAGACGCGACAGATGATCATCGATGACATTGTCGGATCCTTTTTTGTCTTTGATTGTAAGGTAAAATTCTTGGAGTAAAAGGATCAACGGATCAAAAGAGACTTAGCATCCGTTTTAGCAAAAAGGTACCTAAGAGTGGAGTTGTCAGTGTAAATAGTAATGTGTGAGCCAATCAAATAAAGTCGAAACTTTTCAAGTGCAAAGACTACCGCTAGAAGCTCTTTCTCACTAGTTTTGTAATTGTGTTGAGCATCGTTTAAAGTCATACTAGCATAGTATATGACATGAATAATTTTGTTGATGTGTTGTCCTAAGATAGAACCGACTGCAAAGTTAGAAGCGTCACACATTATTTCAAAAGGAAGATCCCAATTGGGTGAACAAATGATGGGAGCAGAAATGAGTTTGTTTTTGAGACTTTCGAAAACAGAAACACAGTTAGAATTAAAGTCGAATGGAATGTCTTTTCCAAGAAGAGTCGTAAGAGGTCGAGCAATTTTACTGAAGTCTTTCACAAAGCGTCGATAAAAACTAGCATGTCTAAGAAATGAACGAATGTCCTTGACAGATTTGGGAATGGATAGTTTTGCAATTACATCAACTTTCATTTTATCTACCTCGATGCCTTTGTTTGCAATGACATGCCCAAGGACAATGCCATGTTTGACCATGAAATGACATTTTCCCCAATTTAACGTTAAGTGTTTGTCAATATAATGATTAAGAACCAACTCAAGATGGTGCAAGCACTCGGAAAAAGAGTTTCCAAAGATGGAAAAATCGTCATAAACACTTTCAAAAAGCGTTCGATCATAGCGGAAAAGATGCTGACCATGCATCTTTGAAAAGTAGTAGGAGCATTGCAAAGGCCAAATGGCATACGCTGATACGCAAAAGTGCTAAAGGGACACATGAAAGTCGTTTTCTCTTGATCTTCGGGAGCGATTGGAAATTGGTTATAGCAGGAATAACCATCAAGAAAGCAATAGAATTCATGGTCGGCTAATCTTTCAAGCATTTGGTCAATGAAAGGAAGTGGAAAGTGATCTTTATGTGTTGCAGCATTTGATTTTTGATAATCAATGCAAACACGCCAACCCGTTTGAGTACGAGTTGGAATGAGTTCGTTAGAGTCATTCATGATAACGGTAAGTCCAGACTTTTTAGGCACGACATGAATTGGGCTAACCCACGAACTATCAGAAATGGGTATATGATTCCGTTATCGAGGAGTTTAAGAATTTCATCTCGAACCGCATCCTTTATTTGGGCTAAGCCTTTGTTGCGCATCACGAACAAGCTTGGTATCGTCAACTAAATGGATACGATGTTGAACAAGAGCGGGACTAATCCCCTTTATATCGGTGATCGACCACCCAATTGCTTCTTTGTTTTTCAACAGAATCGAAAGAAGGGAAGCTTCTTGATCAAGAGAGAGATTTGAAGATATTATGACAGGAAATGTTTCATTGTCACCTAAGTATGCATACTTAAGGTGATCACGAAGAGGTTTGAGTTCCAACTTAGGGGGTTGCTCAAACAAAGAATTGGTTGAAGTTCTGACTCAACCATAAGTGGTTCAAACGGAAGCGCATTTTCAATCTCGTTGGGCTCGTCTTGAAATAGATGTTCATATTCAGTCTCACATTCGTTGTTAAGGTTAACTGTTTCGTTATCAATATTTTCTTAAGTGGAGCTAACTTCCAACATTTGGTTATGTGGATAGTTCGATTAATTTTCAAGATTGAAGATGTTAAGATCCAAAGTCATGTTTCTAAATGAAATTTTCATTGAACCGTTTCGACAATTGATTAGAGCATTTGAAGTAGCTAAGAAAGGTCGGCCTAAAATTAATGGAATTTAACTCATCGAATTGTTCACAGGTTGTGTTTCTAGAACGATGAAATCGACAGGGAATATGAATTAACCGATTTTGATGAGTACGTCCTTGATTTCACCCACGGGTTTCTTTAACAAACCATTGGAAAAATGAAGAGTTACTTTCATCGATTTTAGTTTACCCAAGCCAAGTTGCTGGTAAATTGAAAGGAATCAAATTAACACTTGCACCCAAAACTAGTAAGCACTTATTAATCATCTTGTCTTCTATCGTGCACGAGATCGTCGGACATCCAGGATCTTTGAATTTGATGGAAATTGATTGGGACAATACTTCGCTAAGACTGGCAGCTAAGAAAACTTTCTTTGGTACATGAGTGTGTCGTTTTTGAGTACATAAGTCCTTGAGAAACTTAGCACAAGTTTGGACTTGTTGAACGATATCAAGAAGAGGGATGTTAACTTTGACTTGTTTAAAAATTTCCAACATCTTTTCCATTTGATCAGAGTGTTTCTTGTGTCGAAGACGATGTGAATGGAACACAATACTAAGTAGGCTGGCCTACTTGAGTCGAAGAAGAATTTGGAATTGAATTTGATTCGATGTTTGGCTAAATGTTTTGTTTAAATTCACTTGTTTTTGAAGTGTCAAGAGGAGCTTCCGGTAAATCATTTGGATTAACAACTTGATTATCAATTTGTTTACCGGAACGTAAAGTCGTGAAAGCATTCATTTGGTTGACATTGCTATCTTGAATAACATGGGCTTGATTCAAATTCGTGTTTTGATTTCTGGGATTCGGAACTGGCTGACTTGGGAATGTGCCTCGTTCACGTTCACTCACAGAAGTGGCTAATTGACTCATTTGCATTTCAAGTTTAGCAATCGATTGACTCATATTCTGCATGTATGAGGTTAACAAATTTTGATAATTTCTATTTTATTAGAGGCTTTGAGTGGTTTCTTTAGCCAAAGTTTCAATACTTTTTTTAAGTGAGGTCAATTGTTTATCATCTTGGGGAGCGAAAGGTTGTTGCGGTTGATTTTGAGACGGACCTACAAATTTTTTTCGACAATGATTGGGTTGAAAGGGCAGATTCGAAGCATTTTTCAGAATTGCTTGAAAATTGGGACGGACCAAATTCGTGTTGGATTTATTTAGGTTCCACGCAAAATTAGGATGATTTTTCCAACCAGGATTGTACGTTTGAGAAAACGGGTCATTCTTTACCTTATTAAAAGCATTGAGTTGTTCTATCGAGTAAGGGCACTGATCGGCAATGTGATTCAGATCGTTGCATTTATAACACATTGGCTGGGAAGCTTGGTTCATTTGGTTGGATGAGAAAACGTTGTCGAATTTATTAATCATTGCATTGATTTTAGCTTTCAAAGCCAAAGATGATCCTATCGAGTGCGCGTTCGATCGTGAGTAAATGGATTTTTCATTAGAATGTTCCTATTGGGATGACTTTTTGGCCAACTTTTCAAGGAATTGCCAAGCATCGTCGTGATGTTAGGCGAGAAAATTGCTTTGGCACATCGATTCGAGCATGGTTCGTGAGCTGTTTTTAAGTCCATCGTATAGGATTTGGCAAAGAGTCCATTTTTCGAAATTATGGTATGGATATTTTATCAAAAGCTCTTTAAATCTTTCAAAATATTTCGAAAGGTTCACCCTTAAATTAATGAAAATTGACAATTTCGTTTTGGAATTTAGTTGTTTTTTCCAAGGGATAGAACTTTTTTAAGAAAACTTAACAAATTCTTTACAAGTTTTGATTGAGTTTGATGGTAAGCTATACAACCATTTTTCAGCGTAATCAATAAGGGCAAATGGAATTAACCGAAGTTTGATTCCATCATCACATAATTGTTGGAGTTTAATGGTCGCGCATACTTATTCGAATTTCGTTAAGAAGATGTATGGGTCATCGTGTTCAAAATTGCCAAATTTCAGGAGCGTGGCAATATGATTGAAATGAATTTCGAAATGGTTACCCATTGGGTCGGGTAGCGTGATACAAGAAGGAATAGAAACTCTATCGGGAAAGATTCTATACATGAGACTTGGTGGGGCATTTTCGTTTGTTATTGTTGGAGTATCGTTTGTCCGAGTTAAACGATTTATTGTTGTGTCACGAGTCCAGGTACTCATGCATAAGTGAAAAGGTCAAGTAGCGAAAGAAGTTAGAATCGAGTTAAGAGAATAAAACAAGGTTTAGAAGGTGAAATGAAGTGAAATTTTTTTTGTATATTTTTTTAAAAGGAAAAATATTTACCAAAAGGATTTTATTTTTCAAAAGGAAGATTTGATTTTTGTTCTAATTTTTTTTTGGATTTTGAATTTTCAAATTTTTTATATGTTTTTCTTTTTGAAAAGATTTTTTTTGGATTTTTGTTTTTCTAAAAAACTAACTCAATTAAAATGGTTATTTTTGGATTTTTGAATTTGTTTGAAATTTTTTTCTAAGGAAATGATTAAAAAAGTTTTTTTAGATTTTTAAAAAGAACTAAGTTAAGTAAAATGTACAAATTTTTTTAGTTTTGGATTATATTGTTTTTTTATATATGCATGAACTAATGCAACTAAGGACTTAATTACGAATTTTCTATCCTTAGTAGCTCCGAACCCAAAATTGTATAATTACACTCTGTCTTAATCCAACAAAATAGTTGTTAGCCAAATAACAGACAGCAGTTATCGGTGCACCATGAATCACCGTAGTAATGCAGCCGAAGGTTTAAGTACGTTTAGAGAAATGGCTACCATAATATTTATGAATCACCGTAATATTTATATATGATTATCGCTCAGCCGTAGCCTAGACACCAAGAAGTTAAATTGTCGAAAGAAGACAACTTGTCATGGTACAATTAAACCCTAGGTAAGCTCGCGACACCCTTAAGTCCAACATCTAACCGTTATTATTAGTTAATTTCTATGATGAAATGCAATTTATGGGTCAAGGAAGGGGTGATGAAATCCCCCACCTTATGTGGATTTGGGTGTTGTCCTTAGAAAAGAAAAACAAGATGAAATGAATGCAAAACTAAAATTAAACGTGTATTAACAATGCAACCATGAATGAAATTTGTTTTCGTTTTTTGGATTTTTTTTAAATGCAAGCAACCAACGTTGCAAGGAAACTAAAAACAAGTAATAAGAGCACGATACCAGAGTGTGCAGAATTATTAGCAATTTTATTTTTAAGTGGTAATTTTTTTAAAGCAAGCAAGCAGAGCAGCGCTGTTATTTAGCAATCAGAGCAGAGCAATGTGCAACCTAAAAAAGAGTTGAACACGATTTTTTGTTATATATATATATATATATTTTAAGAAAAACTTTTCCTAAAGAAAATAAAAAAAAGAAATTTTCTTATAAAAAGGAATTCAATCACAACATCACACCACAAGCCTACAAGTCAAACAACTTAAGGCCCAGACCCGCAATTTAATGCCCCAATCTTTTATCTCTCCTGTTAAAACAAATACAAAAAAATGAAACAGCAAACTGAAAAAAAGAAGCGTCTTTCTCAATTCAAACAAAGAAATTCAAACTCGAGAAGAAAAAAAAAGAAATTGCGAATTGGGTTCTGGTTGAAGATGGCTGATTCCTAGTTGAGTTCGCGGGTGGATGTAGATTGATGTGGCGGAGGTGGTTTCTTGTAAAGGCGAAGGTTGGAGCATTGAGGCGGTTGAAGTAATCGAAGTCGCGATTTTGGTGGTCGTGGATGGAGGCGATTGTGATTGGGAGATTGAGGGTCTCGATGTAGTGATGTTTGTGGATGGAGAAGTTGTAGTGGCAGTTGAATGATGGTATTTGATGGATGTTGATGGTTGTTGCAGCTGTTGAAGTGTGGTGATTGAGCAGGTTTGATGTGATTGAAAGTGGAGCAAGTTGTTGGTTTGGGGAAATTTGGGTTTCAACTGTTCGAACTTGGAATTGGGTTGCAGTTGGAATGAATGCTCATGGAGGAGGTGAGCAGCAACTCACGGGTGGAGGACGTGGAGTTAGAAACTGTTCGTGATGGTTGTATGTGTGCAGGTCGTAGGAGTTGTAGGTAATGATGTTGTCGATGGCTAAAGATGAAGTGGTTCGGTGATCTGGGAGAAGTTTGTTCCCCTGATGGTTGACCAAGTGGAGGAAGTTACAAGAGGATGGTAAGGCAGTAGCAAGTGTGGGTTACGGAAGGAAGTTTGATGGGGCTATAGTGATGTTGTGATGCACTGATGGTTTAAGTTGTGGAATAGAGATGGTTGCGGTGCATGGAGGAGTTGTAGAAGACAGAATTGTACTGAAGTGTAGGAGTTGTTGAAACTTGGTTCTGGTAGAGGTTGAATTGTAACTTGATAGAGGTGGTTTGAGGCAGGGATGGGTGACTGTTGTGGTAGGAAGTGCGAATGGTTGGTTGGATGTTTGCAAGTGTGATGGAGTTTGAGATTTGTATGAAGGAGCAGTTATGTATATGGCAGTGAGACAAATGAATGTTGTTTTGAGGTGAGGGTTGGTTATGTATATTGGGTAATGAAGGTAATTAGTTTTGTAATAAGCCGTTTTGAGTTGCAATGGTAGGTTTGAGGAAGATAAGGTTTGCAGTGTAGCTGAACTTGTTGGGGATGAAGATTGAGGAATGTATGTAGAGGATAGCATGGTTGTATGGCAATGGCAGTGGCAGTTTTTATGGTTTCAGAGGTGATATGGTGAAGTGATATGCAATGTAAACAGTGAAGTAGATGGCAGAAGTAGCAATTTTGCAAGAAGTGGCAGATGGCAGGTGATGGTGGAGTTTTGTTTGATTTTGCAGTTTTGTTTTGAAGTTGTAGTTTTATATGTGAAGCAGGTGGTTGAAGGTAGTGATGATGTTTTAGTGGGTTGAGTGGAATGATGGATGAATTTTGTAACTGGAGTTGCGATGAGGCAACGGGGAAGGCAGGTTGGAGTGGAGGTGTGCAATGCATAGAGAAATGCAACAAAGAAATGAACAAAGAAATACAACAAAGAAACAGAAAAATGCATGGAGAAATGCAAAGAGAAATGCACAAAGAAATGGAGCTTATGCAGTGATATTGATGAAGTTGTCAAAAGTATTATGGTATTTAAACAAAAGCAATGCAATGTGTGTGTGTGTATATATATATATATATTTACATGTAAAACAGAAATACAGAATAGAGAAATAGAAATGAAAATGTAAATACAAATAAAGTGAACTATATTTGTTTTGAAATGAAATTGTGTTTGTTGTTGTTTTTTTAAAAATGCAAATAAAGTAAAAATAATTCGAAGAGTAGAATTAAAATCAAATTACTATTCCCTGGCCACAGCGTCAAAAACTTGTTAGACGGCAAATTTTCTATTGATTAGAAAATCGTCGAAAAATTATAATCGTTAAAAACCGCAAGCGCACGACGTATAATTGTGGTCCGTATGCGAGTACGGGTCGATCCGCAAGGAATGAATTAAATTCTAATAATACTCATCAAATTAACCCAAAGTTTTTGAAATTTGTTTTAAACTAAAAAATTGTAGAAAATGAGCTAGAGCAAAAGTGAATAAACTATGATAATAAGATGCAATTTAGAGGCAAAACCACTTCCAATCATTCAAATAAATCAACACAAAATTCACTTGTAATATCTCGTTAAAATAATAAGTAGAAATGATAGACGTGCTTAGTGTAAGTATGATTTATTTGTGCTATTAATTAGCACAACTTAAATCATCAAACTCTAACACACCATTCAAACACACTTATCAAAGCTCTTGAAATTGACATGAAATAAAAATAAATCTATTTTAAGCATGATCACTATTAATTAGTAATATAGACCATCAAATTTTGATTTTAGTTTGACTTCCATTAGCAAAATCACTTAGGCAAATGATCAAATAGTTTATGTTTTAAATGGAGTTAATCATAGCCTATTTGAGATGTCAACATAGGCTATCAAAATTCAATAAAAAAGAAACATAAACCACCATCATTCATAATTCCATTAAGCACATAAGAGAGATCACAAATGAAATCATTATGTTAACATAATATGTTTCACGAGAGCTTCATTACCCCTAAATGGAAGGGGCTCATATTTGAAAACATGTTAACATAAAGTGATTTCAACGTAAAATAAAAAGAAAATGAGTGTTGGTTACAAGAAAAGAGAACTAATTACCTGCATAAAATAAATCTAAACTAATAGCATGAAATAAAAAAGAGCATAAGATAATAAAAGAGCATAAAAGAAAGCATAAATAAAAATTGCATGAAAGTAAAAACAAGGCTAAGAAGTAATGAAAGAAATTTTTATTTATCTTTATTTTTGTGGCTACAACTTTTCATGAAAGGAAGAAGATAATTACATGAGACATCGGGGTATTTATACATGCTTAAAACTCTAATTCATATTTTAGGGGACTGCCTAAAATACCCTTGAGAAAGTGTAACCTCCAAGTAATTATTAGGGAAATAATTAATCTCCACTAACATGCCTTTATGCTTCCATTAACATGTGCATGTGCTTTTAATCATGGACCATATGTAGTGGGTATGTGGGGTCCTCCATGTTGCATGAATTTATTTATTTCCATTCTTTGTTTGCCTTCAACATGTGTGCATGCATTTACCCATGAAAGCTCTTCATATTTGCACTCCATTTCCTAAAATAAAAATAAAAATGTGCAAATAATTTTCTCAAATTAAATCATACACAAAATTACCATTTTACCCCCCAAATGAAGATGAATAAATGATTATTTGAAAACGACTTAAATTTTGGTTTAAACATGTAAAATACCCTAATATGGTCGTTTGTTTAAATAAAAGTAGATTAAATATGGAAGTAAAAATATGCACTTTTACATGCACATCAGTGACGTAGTAGCTATTTGAAGGACGAGTTGGATGGAGCTATCTCTTATTATATACATATATGGAGTCTACACTTATTCTGCCAAGCAACGCTGTGGAGCTCGGCTTGCTTATTACTATTTGTTGAGACTGTTTATTTGAGTGTACTTCTATTGTATAAGCTCTACTACATTTGATATATAACTTTATGGATCTATTGCTCTGATGATGATTTGTTCACATGGTTATTACTGTACCTTCTGTTATATCCATGATATTACATTTTATCCATGTGCTATGAGATATGACAGGTTATATGCTATATTGGTTTATTTCAATCTTGGTGATCGTCTTGTATCGGCCAGATACAGACAGCGCACTAATTATATGCTATTGGTGCCGGCAGTATAAGGCGATCGTTATATTTGGTAACAGAGCTTTGGTTACACGAATAATTGGAGTTGATACCATGATCCAGCAGAGATAGGGAAGGTGTTATTGCCTTTGACTAGACAAAGAGTATGTATACGTACAAGAGATTGCGTACTTGTTATAAGTTGGGTTTTCAAAACTATATAGTAATATTATATAGTATAAGTTGCATGCACATGAGCACTATATAAACGATTTTCTTTATGAGAGACCAATCATTCTTGTTACAAATAAGAATGAACTGGCATGCAAGGAGCAGTCATGAGGAATTCTTCTTCAGGAGTAGAGGAAGGAGCAGGTTCAGGAGCTGCTACGCTTGATATCCAAGCCATGTTCAATACTATGACTTCTAATATGATGAGGAATGCTCCTAGATTAGTGATAGGTGGTGGTGCTCCAGTGCAAGCGCCTAGGGCTGATTTGACCAAGGTAAGCAAAGATTATTCTACTCTTGGAGGGAAGCCCTTTCATGGGACGGAGTCAACCATAGAAGTGCAAGGTTGGTTAGGTACTTGTGAGTGCATCTTCGGTGATATGGAGGTGGAAGCTGCTATGAGGAGGAAGTTGGCTTCGAGACAACTTCAGGGTCGAGCCATGAATTAGTGGAATGTTGTTACTATTGCTACTCCAGAGATCAGTTCAAGGAGAAGTATATCCCGACTGCTTAGAAGTCGGTTCTGTTCAAAAAAAATATCGATCTCAAATAGAGAGAGGTGACAGTTTATGAATATGTGGTGGGATTTGATGCTTTGTCTAAGTATGGGATGTCATTCATTGAAGCTGCATTGAGGAAGAATGAGAAATTCATCATTGGTTTGGATGACTACTTGGGTGAAAAGCTAGTGGACTATGTAGATGAGCCGTTTAAGAAGCTTGTAGAGAAGAAACATCGCTATGAGATCTTGTGTAACGATCCGTAAAATTTCAACTGTTTTAATAACGTAATTAGTTGAAATTTTGTGAAATTTTAAACGATAAAATTTTGAAATAAAAATTTAATATTTGGAATACGTCTAGTTAAACATAGCAACTGGTAAATTTTCGTCCGAAAATATGGAAGTTTATTTCGCGCGAAAATTCACTTCATTTTAATCAGTTAAAAAGAAATGAAAATAAAATGTTTCCGAAACCTAAATATTTTTACATAGAAAAATTCTAAACCATCTTCTGAGCAAGATGTCAGTTTGTTGTTTTTCCAAATTCGGACATCTTTGGCTCCGTCGATCTTATTTTTAGTGTTTTTCTTACATTTTCCACCGGTAGAAAATTCGAATTTTTATAATTCGATCGTATCACTGATATCTGAATACCGTTGTGATCGTCTCGTCGCACTGATCTCAACGGTATATTTATTTCTGAATTTTGAAATTCGATACGCAACGGAAATAATAAACTGCTAGTGTAACGGTACCGTAAATCTCGACTTTACACCTTCCTTCAGTTTCAAAATTTAAACAATGTAATCCAACAATTTATTGCTAAATTTATTCAGCTCAATTCAAGGCGACTGTTGCATTCACATTTATTTTATACTTATCTCTACACGTTTCCGCCGATTCACTTGCATGGATGTTCCATCTGCATTTATAATTTGGTAGAATACAACTGGCTTCCACAATTCCCTATATTCTTATTTGCTCCCTCTCCTACTTCCTTTCTCCAGATCCATTTTTCTCTTCCATCTTACTTCACAAAATTTTCCAACACCTTCTCTGCCATACTCGTCTACCCGAAGCCACCATCACCCAAAAACTGTGCAGCCTCCATCCATCAACCACTCCGACCATAACTCCTCCGTGCTCCTCCACACTGCATCACGCCCAGATCCGTCTCCAAATGAGCAGCCACCGTACCACCTTCTTCTCTTCCATATATATATAAAAAAAAAGAAACAAAAATTGAAAGCCTGCAAATTCCCACGTGCGACCCACCGGGTGAAGCTCACGACCACCACCTTCCGTAGCCTCGGCCTTAAACCCCAGCCTTCACGTGGACGAACCCACTTCCACAAGCATCAGCCAACCCGAGTCAAACACCTCACCGCACCAATACAAACCCCGGCCTTAGCCTCTCCACTTCATTCGCCAGCACACGCCCGACGCCCTCCCACCGGCGACAAGTCGCGCCTCCACCGACGTGCAGCCATCACTTCTCCTTGCGCCTACTCACCCAGCTACTCGAGCCTTCCTCACATTTTGCATGATTAGGTATTTATATATTTTAGTGTATAAGTGATATATATTCATGTCAGTACTATTAGTTTAGGTACATTTGAACTGACTTGAAATTTGGTTTCGAATAGATTTATGTACATACTTATTTCATAACAGTATTATGTATATTTGTATTATGTTAGTCATATTATATATATGTTCCAGATATTGATTTTTAAAGTATGTTTATATAAATTTTATATATATTAGTATATGAAACCGTTAGTTGTGAACACATGTATATAGTTATAAATTAGTTCATATAATAGTATAAATATATCATTTGGTTACTGGTTATGTTTAGGCTGAGTCTTTCATGTACAAGTTACAACTGAGTAAGCTTGCATGGATATTGGTACATCTGTACGTTTATATACAAAGGTGCATATTTGTTTTATATTGTTTTATATATGATAGTAATGTAAGTCTGTACCGTTTTTCTTCTATACATATTACCTTACAGAAGTACTATATATTTTTATTATTATAAAGTTGTATATAGTTTTAACTATGCATAGTTTATATATATGTTGTTTGAGATGCAGTCTTTATATATATAGGAAGGTAGGTCGGATTTATAGTTATGGATGGGTTTTTGTTTTTTTTTTAAATTTTTGTATGTGAAGGTTATAACAGTGCTAGTTTATATATACGTGTATTTTATTTTTTATTTTTTTTAGTTTTTATTTACAAGTATATATCGTGAGTCATATAATAATATGATAGTTTTATGTATATTGTAATAATAATATGAGTTGACGTATAAATTTGTTCAACAGTACGTGAGTCTTGTTTTGTATAAAAGTTTATAATTGTTATTGGTGATAGTTGAAAATGTAAATATATAATACGTCTGTTTTAATAACTATAGATAGTTCGAGATGTAATCTATATATTAAGTGGTATGATATATATAATTTGGTTTGGTCCTTTCGGTCTGATGCATATATATTTATATAAAGGATTTTATAACCTGTATATGATACGTCTATTCTGTATATATATATAAGCATTAATTTCAAATATAACATATATGTGTTGGTATTAATATAGACGTTTTGAATTTGAATACTAATACATATGTATTCAATATGAAATGTGTTTGAATTTAAAATAATTTTTTTTATATATAAATATAGTTATATATATAGTTATATATGAATTTACTTATACCATTTATCGGCATCAATCCAGTTCTGACTTAATTTCGTCAATTCCTATTTATCAGTCTTGTTCGTCCAATTCGCGTTCAATTTTGCTTCGCTTTGGAATTCATGCTTGGATTCGTAACTCTTTCCATCGTTGATTCATCTCTAACCTCGAAAGGTGAGCAATCACTCACGATTAACGTTCTTTTATTTATTAAATCTGATTTCAATTGAAACGACAATTGAAATATGCTACTGTTAGTTAATTACACTGTTATATATGCTATTATCTGTATCAGTTCACCTGTGACATCTGACACCATTATATGTTAATTATTTATGCGATGATAATACAGTTTGGCTGATAATTGATTGATTGTTCGATATTTATATTGGACGTTATTTGTTAGTGTTAGTGATAAATAGTATGCAAAATTGAAATTGATATAAGATAGTTAACAATTTTAAAACTGATTTATATGTTAAATTTGATTAGTTGAATATGACCCCTTTTAATTGTTAAATTAATTGACATGTAGAATAGTGATAATTACACTTTGAACCATCGACGTATATTGGAAAAAGTGTTGTAGTGTAAAAATTTGAAATTGAATGACAAGTGAAAACCGTAATGTAATAATCTTTAATCTACATGAAATGATAGTGTAGATTCTAGAAATAATTATATTAATTCGTACAAATAACAATGCGAATTAATACGGTTATTTCGGGATTATTTGAATTGATTATTGGATTGATATTGATTGTTGTTATTGCTTGTTTATTTACTTTGACACCATCCCAGTTATCACACTGCAAGTTCCCTTTGCTATGTTTTGATTTTGAATTGAATTGGAATCGGGTTGAAATGATAAATACCCAAATTAAACTTTGACCTAGGATACAGAATTAAATAAAACTCGATTGGTCAATAATTTGATTTAAAAATAAAACGAAGATTTTATTTGAATAAATAATATGGTTTTGAAATGAAGTTGAAATTTGAATTTTTAACGAAAGGAAAATGTTAATATTTAAAAATCTGAAACAAAATATTAAAAATGAAATTGATGAAAGAACAATGTTTAATTTGAGAAATGATTGAATTAAGTTTGAAATGATTTAATAATTAAGTTTGAAATTATAATTAAGTTTGAAATTATTAAACTTTGAAAATTATTTAATAATTAAGTTTTGAATTATTTAATAATTAAATAAGATTGGATTATTTAATGATTAAATTGAATTGAACTCTTTAATAAGTAACATTGAACTTTTGAATAATTGAATTTTACTTCGTAAATAATTGAAATTGAGATTTCTTGATTAAGTAAGTTTTTGGAAAATTATTTAAGAAAGTAAATAAGTGAAATGGAATTTCTTTAACAAGAAATGAAAATGTGATATTTTTGGAATAAATGTAAGACTTGTAATTGAAAGAATTGATTTGACGAATTTAGTTTAATTCAAAATTGTAAATTTTGATTTAATGAAGTTGAACTTAAGAATTGATTTAATGAATTGGAAATTTAATAGAAATTGTTTTGAATGATAAAGTAACTTAACGAATATTGAATGAAATCGATAAATGAGTTTAAATTGATTTGAATGTTAAATAAAATTTATTTAAATGATTTCGGAATGAAACTTATATACGAACTTGAATCAATATTTGAATCGTTTTAAATAAAATTTGAAATTGTATTATAAGATTTTGAAATTGTGAATTTGGAAGTTTTGAAACGGAAATTATGGAAATTGATTTAGAGAGATAAATGAAATGTTGGTTTGCAAATTCTAATTGGAATTGTAATTGATTTGGTTTTGAAATATATTAAATGACCAATCGGTGTAATAATTACGGAAGTTATTAAAGAGACCGGAATCGGGTATGGACATACTCTCTGTCTAAACCGAAACCACTTTAATAACTATACGCGGAGTGTGATCCAAAACGAAGTGGTTGGAATGATGTACGTGATGACTGAAGAAAGAGAACGATAATGGATAGCCTTGACACTTGTGTCAAATTGGAAATGACTAAAACAGGAGCCGTGCCGGGCCAATGGAGGATTAGCTACCTCAAGTGAACACACTTCTTCGAACTACTCATTACTTGTTGTCGATTGGTGCACCCTTGATTTTGGGAGTGTTGTTTCACGGTGTTGCGGGCGCTGCGGCGTTGCGTTCTCACCAGTCCGGATCAGACAAACGGTAGTATCACTACCTTGGGTATTGCCTCATGTGCCTTGTCATACTTGTATTCCCTATTCGCGACCACTACGAATTTGTTTTGTACCTTTAGTATATGGATTGCCCTCTGGTGACTTCCGGTTTTGGGGAAACTACGGTCTTGTATATGCTTTTGGGAATAAAAATGTGTTAAGGGTGGAATGGGCCATGACTTAACACTATTTTAATACCTTATATTACTGATAGACATTATCTACTTATCGTACATTACTACCTAGTAGATAGTTTAACGGATCCTTAAAGGATGGTTATTCCAAACATCCTTTGAGTTACTTGTATTTCAATTGCTATTTCACTTGAGTTGGATTTATTAATATAAGAATGTTAATCCTGACTCGAGTGTCTTGTGTTTTTGCTTTACGCTCGGGTTAGACTGAGTGTACCAGTATTCGAGACTCACCTTTGGAGTTGGAGCTTTGCTTGAAGATCCAGCCATCTATTCTGCTTTCAGTATTCGAGGATTCCAGTGATGTATTCTGATTTGTATCTGATGTATCGTGTTACTCTTCCGTTGTATCTGGTTTAACTCTGATGTATTTTATATATTCATATAGTAGCTTCATGAACTACTATCTCTTTTATTTCCGCTGCATTTATTACTCTGTGTCTGTGATCTGTGATTATTTATTTACTGTATATGTTCAGTTTTGCCAAATTTAAATTAACAACGCGGTATTTTGAGCAATTCAATTCCGGCATGAGTGTCTACCTATACACTTATAATGGATGCGAATGGTCCAAAATTCTGGGTCGTTACAGTTGGTATCAGAGCTTTGGTAGCTCTAGGCAAAACTCAACATATAGGGTAAATGTATTTACAGAATCACTCTCATTCGAGTTTCAATTTCTTCCTTTTGACTCGATTCCTTTGGATTTTGGAACGTTCCCCTCGGTTCCGAAATTCATTCGTGTCCCTCACTATTTCGTCTTCTTTCAATTTCGGAGTATCCAATAACTCCACTTCGAATGATCCCTATAATAACTTGGCGGTCTCGCCAATCTTCGAATTATTTGTAAAGGGGTGAAACTCCTTTATAATAGGCATCGATTTATCGGAGATTTCTGTATCCTCGGTTTACGATGCTATCTATCTCCTGATATACCTGAATTTTATTTCTTGAGATCGAATATCGTTTTACCTCGAAATTCTACAACGATCTTATTCTTGAAGTCACGGTTGATCCGGTTAAGGTTGCCCGTGAATTAAATAAACTTACCCATCTCCCGATTCTGTTATTGAATCATCTTATCTTTTCTTTCGAATTTGTCTTCGTATCAGAATTTTCTTTGATTTAAGTCCATCAAAGTTGAATCCCTATCCTTATTTTGAAAATTCATTCTTGTATCGTCGAGCAAAGAAATGTATTTCTAAATTTATATTAAAAATGTTGTTTTCAAATTAAATAAAATAAAAATTTTGTATGATTATATTATATATAAATATAAGTTTTCTGAAATTAAATTGTTAAAGAATTTGGTTGTCTGAAAATAATAATATTTGATTTTCATTTATTGTTTTGTAAACCATTGACTATTGCATAATATAAATAAATGAATTCATAAACTTGGTTATAAATTGATCTGAAATTTGAAATGAATTTAATTCAAAAATTTGAGAATTTAGTTCCCGGTGATTTCGAACTTTGATTTTATAATTTTAAAATGTATATTATTGAAGGTATTTTCAAATAGAAACCATTTTCAAAGAATTTTAAAATGTTGAAATCAGTGCTCTTCTCTTTGTCGCTGGAAAATAATTTCGGTGATGGCGGCCGCATCATCGACATTCATTTTCGAGTTTCGAAGTGGAGAAACCATTCTGTAGCTTTGCTACGGTTATGTTTTGAAAAAAATTATTTGATTTGAATTCCTTCAGTATATTTTGATTTACCTATATATAGGTATCTTATTTTAAAATTTAATTTGATTTGATATAAATATATTATATATATCTCTAAACTGTTTAAAGTTAATCGGAAAATCTAATTCTTAAATTTTGTTAAAGGATGATTTTAATTATAAATAAAACCAAAATTTGGAATAAATATTTAAACTTGAATAATTGAATTGGGAAAATTTATTTGTATATTGTTCAACTGCATTCTAATACAACTTACCTAAATCATTCAGAAGTTGAATATGTAATTGGATAATATATAATATAAATTGAATTTATAAATAAAAATTGAGTGGTTATAATAAATGTTATACACTAAATTTTGATTATAAAGATGTTAATAGAGTTAGATAGGATAATAAGTAAAACTCAGTTAATAATGAAATAAATTTGTTTTGAGAGAATTAATAAATTTGTTTTGAAAGAATTAACAAATTGAAATTTGATCAACATATGAAAATACCTTGAATTTAAAAGAAATTAATAGATATAAATTAATTTAAATCGAAACTTTTATGGTTTAAATTAATTTATATGGGTTAAATATATGTAATAAGATATATTAAGTGGAACAAGTCTAATAATAATTTGGAATAAAGAAGAATTAGATTGTTGAATAAAATATGATTAAAATAAAAGACTATTCAAGTTTATGATTTTAGAAATTGTTAATAAGGGATAATTGGATAATAAACCAATGAATAAATGAGGTAAATAAAATAAAAATTTTGTTTTGAAGAAATCTTTTGGTATCAAATATTAATAAATTGGAATTAAATCAACTTATTGAAATACCCTGAATTTTAAATCAAATATTGAGTATTAATTAAGGTAAAGTGAAATTTATACGGTTTAAACCAATTGTTTTATTTTGTATTTCAAATCTGTTTTTCTTTCTGGTTGTTTCTATTCTCCTACCTCGTTCCTTTTCGGGGACGAAAAGTTTTGAGTGGGGGAGAGTGTAACGACCCGTAAAATTTCAACTGTTTTAATAATGTAATTAGTTGAAATTTTGTGAAATTTTAAACGATAAAATTTTGAAATAAAAATTTAATATTTGGAATACGTCTAGTTAAACATAGCAACTGGTAAATTTTCGTCCGAAAATATGGAAGTTTATTTCGCGCGAAAATTCACTTCATTTTAATCAGTTAAAAAGAAATGAAAATAAAATGTTTCCGAAACCTAAATATTTTTACATAGAAAAATTCTAAACCATCTTCTGAGCAAGATGTCAGTTTGTTGTTTTTCCAAATTCGGACATCTTTGGCTCCGTCGATCTTATTTTTCAGTGTTTTTCTTACATTTTCCACCGGTAGAAAATTCGAATTTTCATAATTCGATCGTATCACTGATATCTGAATACCGTTGTGATCGTCTCGTCGCACTGATCTCAACGGTATATTTATTTCTAAATTTTGAAATTCGATACGCAACGGAAATAATAAACTGCTAGTGTAACGGTACCGTAAATCTCGACTTTACACCTTCCTTCAGTTTCAAAATTTAAACAATGTAATCCAACAATTTATTGCTAAATTTATTCAGCTCAATTCAAGGCGACTGTTGCATTCACATTTATTTTATACTTATCTCTACACGTTTCCGCCGATTCACTTGCATGGATGTTCCATCTGCATTTATAATTTGGTAGAATACAACTGGCTTCCACAATTCCCTATATTCTTATTTGCTCCCTCTCCTACTTCCTTTCTCCAGATCCATTTTTCTCTTCCATCTTACTTCACAAAATTTTCCAACACCTTCTCTGCCATACTCGTCTACCCGAAGCCACCATCACCCAAAAACTGTGCAGCCTCCATCCATCAACCACTCCGACCATAACTCCTCCGTGCTCCTCCACACTGCATCACGCCCAGATCCGTCTCCAAATGAGCAGCCACCGTACCACCTTCTTCTCTTCTATATAAAAAAAAAGAAACAAAAATTGAAAGCCTGCAAATTCCCACGTGCGACCCACCGGGTGAAGCTCACGACCACCACCTTCCGTAGCCTCGGCCTTAAACCCCAGCCTTCACGTGGACGAACCCACTTCCACAAGCATCAGCCAACCCGAGTCAAACACCTCACCGCACCAATACAAACCCCGGCCTTAGCCTCTCCACTTCATTCGCCATCACACGCCCGACGCCCTCCCACCGGCGACAAGTCGCGCCTCCACCGACGTGCAGCCATCACTTCTCCTTGCGCCTACTCACCCAGCTACTCGAGCCTTCCTCACATTTTGCATGATTAGGTATTTATATATTTTAGTGTATAAGTGATATATATTCATGTCAGTACTATTAGTTTAGGTACATTTGAACTGACTTGAAATTTGGTTTCGAATAGATTTATGTACATACTTATTTCATAACAGTATTATGTATATTTGTATTATGTTAGTCATATTATATATATGTTCCAGATATTGATTTTTAAAGTATGTTTATATAAATTTTATATATATTAGTATATGAAACCGTTAGTTGTGAACACATGTATATAGTTATAAATTAGTTCATATAATAGTATAAATATATCATTTGGTTACTGGTTATGTTTAGGCTGAGTCTTTCATGTACAAGTTATAACTGAGTAAGCTTGCATGGATATTGGTACATCTGTACGTTTATATACAAAGGTGCATATTTGTTTTATATTGTTTTATATATGATAGTAATGTAAGTCTGTACCGTTTTTCTTCTATACATATTACCTTACAGAAGTACTATATATTTTTATTATTATAAAGTTGTATATAGTTTTAACTATGCATAGTTTATATATATGTTGTTTGAGATGCAGTCTTTATATATATAGGAAGGTAGGTCGGATTTATAGTTATGGATGGGTTTTTGTTTTTTTTTTAAATTTTTGTATGTGAAGGTTATAACAGTGCTAGTTTATATATACGTGTATTTTATTTTTTTTAGTTTTTATTTACAAGTATATATCGTGAGTCATATAATAATATGATAGTTTTATGTATATTGTAATAATAATATGAGTTGACGTATAAATTTGTTCAACAGTACGTGAGTCTTGTTTTGTATAAAAGTTTATAATTGTTATTGGTGATAGTTGAAAATGTAAATATATAATACGTCTGTTTTAATAACTATAGATAGTTCGAGATGTAATCTATATATTAAGTGGTATGATATATATAATTTGGTTTGGTCCTTTCGGTCTGATGCATATATATTTATATAAAGGATTTTATAACCTGTATATGATACGTCTATTCTGTATATATATATAAGCATTAATTTCAAATATAACATATATGTGTTGGTATTAATATAGACGTTTTGAATTTGAATACTAATACATATGTATTCAATATGAAATGTGTTTGAATTTAAAATAATTTTTTTTATATATAAATATAGTTATATATATAGTTATATATGAATTTACTTATACCATTTATCGGCATCAATCCAGTTCTGACTTAATTTCGTCAATTCCTATTTATCAGTCTTGTTCGTCCAATTCGCGTTCAATTTTGCTTCGCTTTGGAATTCATGCTTGGATTCGTAACTCTTTCCATCGTTGATTCATCTCTAACCTCGAAAGGTGAGCAATCACTCACGATTAACGTTCTTTTATTTATTAAATCTGATTTCAATTGAAACGACAATTGAAATATGCTACTGTTAGTTAATTACACTGTTATATATGCTATTATCTGTATCAGTTCACCTGTGACATCTGACACCATTATATGTTAATTATTTATGCGATGATAATACAGTTTGGCTGATAATTGATTGATTGTTCGATATTTATATTGGACGTTATTTGTTAGTGTTAGTGATAAATAGTATGCAAAATTGAAATTGATATAAGATAGTTAACAATTTTAAAACTGATTTATATGTTAAATTTGATTAGTTGAATATGATCCCTTTTAATTGTTAAATTAATTGACATGTAGAATAGTGATAATTACACTTTGAACCATCGACGTATATTGGAAAAAGTGTTGTAGTGTAAAAATTTGAAATTGAATGACAAGTGAAAACCGTAATGTAATAATCTTTAATCTACATGAAATGATAGTGTAGATTCTAGAAATAATTATATTAATTCGTACAAATAACAATGCGAATTAATACGGTTATTTCGGGATTATTTGAATTGATTATTGGATTGATATTGATTGTTGTTATTGCTTGTTTATTTACTTTGACACCATCCCAGTTATCACACTGCAAGTTCCCTTTGCTATGTTTTGATTTTGAATTGAATTGGAATCGGGTTGAAATGATAAATACCCAAATTAAACTTTGACCTAGGATAGAGAATTAAATAAAACTCGATTGGTCAATAATTTGATTTAAAAATAAAACGAAGATTTTATTTGAATAAATAATATGGTTTTGAAATGAAGTTGAAATTTGAATTTTTAATGAAAAGAAAATGTTAATATTTAAAAATCTGAAACAAAATATTAAAAATGAAATTGATGAAAGAACAATGTTTAATTTGAGAAATGATTGAATTAAGTTTGAAATGATTTAATAATTAAGTTTGAAATTATAATTAAGTTTGAAATTATTAAACTTTGAAAATTATTTAATAATTAAGTTTTGAATTATTTAATAATTAAATAAGATTGGATTATTTAATGATTAAATTGAATTGAACTCTTTAATAAGTAACATTGAACTTTTGAATAATTGAATTTTACTTCGTAAATAATTGAAATTGAGATTTCTTGATTAAGTAAGTTTTTGGAAAATTATTTAAGAAAGTAAATAAGTGAAATGGAATTTCTTTAACAAGAAATGAAAATGTGATATTTTTGGAATTAATGTAAGACTTGTAATTGAAAGAATTGATTTGACGAATTTAGTTTAATTCAAAATTGTAAATTTTGATTTAATGAAGTTGAACTTAAGAATTGATTTAATGAATTGGAAATTTAATAGAAATTGTTTTGAATGATAAAGTAACTTAACGAATATTGAATGAAATCGATAAATGAGTTTAAATTGATTTGAATGTTAAATAAAATTTATTTAAATGATTTCGGAATGAAACTTATATACGAACTTGAATCAATATTTGAATCGTTTTAAATAAAATTTGAAATTGTATTATAAGATTTTGAAATTGTGAATTTGGAAGTTTTGAAACGGAAATTATGGAAATTGATTTAGAGAGATAAATGAAATGTTGGTTTGCAAATTCTAATTGGAATTGTAATTGATTTGGTTTTGAAATATATTAAATGACCAATCGGTGTAATAATTACGGAAGTTATTAAAGAGACCGGAATCGGGTATGGACATACTCTCTGTCTAAACCGAAACCACTTTAATAACTATACACGGAGTGTGATCCAAAACGAAGTGGTTGGAATGATGTACGTGATGACTGAAGAAAGAGAACGATAATGGATAGCCTTGACACTTGTGTCAAATTGGAAATGACTAAAACAGGAGCCGTGCCGGGCCAATGGAGGATTAGCTACCTCAAGTGAACACACTTCTTCGAACTACTCATTACTTGTTGTCGATTGGTGCACCCTTGATTTTGGGAGTGTTGTTTCACGGTGTTGCGGGCGCTGCAGCGTTGCGTTCTCACCAGTCCGGATCAGACAAACGGTAGTATCACTACCTTGGGTATTGCCTCATGTGCCTTGTCATACTTGTATTCCCTATTCGTGACCACTACGAATTTGTTTTGTACCTTTAGTATATGGATTGCCCTCTGGTGACTTCCGGTTTTGGGGAAACTACGGTCTTGTATATGCTTTTGGGAATAAAAATGTGTTAAGGGTGGAATGGGCCATGACTTAACACTATTTTAATACCTTATATTACTGATAGACATTATCTACTTATCGTACATTACTACCTAGTAGATAGTTTAACGGATCCTTAAAGGATGGTTATTCCAAACATCCTTTGAGTTACTTGTATTTCAATTGCTATTTCACTTGAGTTGGATTTATTAATATAAGAATGTTAATCCTGACTCGAGTGTCTTGTGTTTTTGCTTTACGCTCGGGTCAGACTGAGTGTACCAGTATTCGAGACTCACCTTTGGAGTTGGAGCTTTGCTTGAAGATCCAGCCATCTATTCTGCTTTCAGTATTCGAGGATTCCAGTGATGTATTCTGATTTGTATCTGATGTATCGTGTTACTCTTCCGTTGTATCTGGTTTAACTCTGATGTATTTTATATATTCATATAGTAGCTTCATGAACTACTATCTCTTTTATTTCCGCTGCATTTATTACTCTGTGTCTGTGATCTATGATTATTTATTTACTGTATATGTTCAGTTTTGCCAAATTTAAATTAACAACACGGTATTTTGAGCAATTAAATTCCGGCATGAGTGTCTACCTATACACTTATAATGGATGCGAATGGTCCAAAATATCGGGTCATTACATCTTGCACCCTAAGACTAAGACTGTTATTGTTGTTTCCACTGAGAAAGAAGAGCCAAAGCCACAACAAGGTGGTGAAGTCAAGAAGAAGTGGAATGGAAAGAGAAAGCAGTCCCAGGGAAAAGGTGGTAAGAAGAAGGGTAAATGAGAATCTACTGGATTTGGATGCAACGAAAAGGGTCATTTGATTAAATATTGCAAGACGAGTGAGAAGAGGAAATGTTACAACTGTGACAAGCCTAGGCATTTGAAGAAGAATTATCTAGAATCGGTGAAGGATAAGCAGGTAGTGAAGTCATATGCTTTGGATGCAGTCCCGACTTCGTTAAGTGCTCCCTCGGCTAAGGAGAAGGGGAAGAAAGTCATCATTCAAGGTATGCTTTCTATTGGTGATGTTCCTATTTGAGTTTTGTTTGGTACCGGTGCTTCTCATTCATTCATCTGTAGTGACCTAGCAGATAAATTGGGATTGGAACCTAGGATAGTAGACGGACCCCTAATCGTGACGAAGCCTGTTGGAGGCTCTACTAATCTTTGCATGGTTTGTCGTGGCCTAGTTTTATTGAGTTATGGATGTTCTTTGGTTTATGATTATTTTGTTTTGAACTTTGTTGGGTTCAGGATTATCTTGGGTATGGACTGGCTTAGGAATTATGCGGCCATAGTGGATTTCGAGAAGCTGTTGGTGACAATCGAAGATGTGGATGGGCAAACAACGATGATTAGCCGCCTACCAGAGGATGGGGTAGTGGTTAGATTTTTTATATTCTCTTGACTACAGGAGGGATTGTCATTTGTGCCCATCGCTAGAGAATATCTAGATGTTTTCGAGGAAGTGACTGAATTGCCGTCGCATAGAGAGATCGAGTTTCAGATAGACTTGGTGACGGAAGTTAGGCCGATAGTTATGCCTTTGAGGCGTATGGCACCAAGAGAGCAGAAGGAATTGGAGGTACAAGTGAATGACCTATTGAAGAAAGGGTTCATTCGAAGAAGCATATCTGAGTGGGGTGCACCTATAGTATTTGCAACAAAGGCAGATGGCTCTTTGAGATTGTGTGTGGATATCGTGAGCTGAATAAAGTGATGAAGAAGAAAAAGTATCCGCTCCCATGCATTGATGACTTGTTTGATCAGCTGCACGGTGCAAAGGTGTTCTCATAAATGGATTTGGTGATGAGATTTCGCTAGTCGAGAGTAGCAAAGAAGAGTGTGTCTATTACTATGTTTCGTATGCCATCGGGTTTCTATGAGTGGTTGGTGATGCTATTTGGATTGACCAATGCTCCGACATACTTTGTGGATCTCATGAATCAGGTTTTCAGAGACCAATTGAATAAGTTTGTGCTTGTTTTCATGGATGATATTCTATCTACTTGAGAACTAAAGAGGAGCACAAGACTCACTTGAGGATTGTGCTAGAGATATTGTGGAAGCACAAGTTGAGAGCGAAGTTCTCTAAGTGTCACTTTTGGAGTGATGAAGTGAGATTATTGGGTCACGTCATTTCGGGATAGGGTATAGCAGTGGATCCTACGAAGGTGGCGGTGGTCCAAGATTGGAATCGGCCCTAGAATGCTGCGGATGTAAGAAGTTTCCTCGAATTAATGGGATACCATAAATGTTTAATAAAGGACTTCTCGAAGGTAGCTATACCGTTGACCAATTTGACAAAGAAGAATCAGACTTTTGTATGGGATGTGAAGTGTAAGCATGCATATGTGAGTCTAAAAGAGAGGTTGATGGGTGCACCGGTATTGAGCATTCTAAGTGGAAATTAAGAGTTGATAGAATATATCGACACTTGTGGTAGACGATTGGGTGTGGTATTAATGCAGAAGGCAAGGGTTGTCGCTTATGCGGGTTGACTGCTAAAGCCGCACAAAAGGAATTCCCAACTCATGATTTGGAATTGGCGGCAATTGTTATTGCTTTGAAGATGTGGAGGCATAATTTTTTGGGAGAAAGGTTTGAGCTGTTTACGAACTACAAATCCTTGAAGTACCTTTTCTCTCAGAAGGATCTCAATCTTCGACAGCAACGGTGGTTGGGGTTCTTAGCCTCTTATGGTTTTAGTATTTCCTATACTCCAGGTAAAGGGAATGCAGTCGCTGATGCATTGAGTAAAAGACATGCTGGGTTGGAAGCAATGTTCTTGGAATGGAAGGAGAAAGAGTATGTTGCTGGATTTGATTTTACGCCTCACTACGAGCTAGAACCTGAAACGTTGGCAAGTTTACCGATTAGACGTACTCTAATCAAAAGGACTGGTACTAGTCAGAAGCGAGATGCTAGGCTAGTGGAGATCATAGCAAAGACAGAAGAAGGAGTAGAGTCTAAAGACATAAAGCAATACGAACTCGACCGAGAAGTTTGGCTTCGTAAGAATGGAAGATTATTTGTTCCAATGTTGATAGATTGAGAGATGAAGTGCTAAGAGAGTGTCATCATTCCAGATTGGCCATTTATTTTGATGGTAATAGGATGTACTGAGATATGAAGAAAACTTACTATTGAGAATACTGACGAAAAATCATCATTTTTGATATATCAGATAAAACAAGAAAATGGCGTCTGCATCTCTTCATCGTGATCCTTCTTCCTTGATTCTTCCGTTTTCTTCCTTCCCTTCAGATCAATTCCATCGTGAATCTCTCCCATATCGTTCTTATGCGCAAGTGGTAAAATAATTTCAGCCTTCATTCCAATTTCTAAGATCTGGTTCGCATTTAAAAAAGAAGAATTGGATCGATTCAAGAAAAAGCAAGACCTTCTGTTTTAGATGTGGCAGATATAATCATCTGGCTTCTCAATGTCACGAGCCTATCATTTGTTTCGCCTGCGGCAAATCTGGGCACAAGAAACATGCTTGTTCGTCCAGATCGAGCGAATTGGTTTCTTCTGATTCTTTGGTTGAGCACGACTTCCAATTCGTCTTAAAATGTATGCTGCTGAAGGGGATTCTTATTGGTCATCTTTGGCAAAATCGTTTTGAAGGTTTCAAGTACTTAGAGACTTTGCTGTATCACTTCAACATTATAAACGAGCCAAATATCGGTAAAGGGTATAGGGACAAATTTGGGGATCCAGGGCTTTACTTTGGCAAGACTGTTACTCGTCCTAACTCGAAAAAGGAAAATCCAGTTGGTGCTACAGGAAAAGATTTTACTGGTTCTGTCCTAAATAAGGATTGTTCTAGTTTCGACCCTATGTCGATCGACCCCGATGTTGTAGCGTTTGATCTTTCATCAACTGCTAAGCCTGGAATTGAATTGAAAGATAATTTTACTCATGTTAAATCCAAAAAAGGCAAAAATCTTAATAGAAGTTTGGAGAACTTCGTGATTCCTACTGCAAACAGTTTCGAATATCTAGATTCGGCATCTTCCTTAGAGTTCATTGAGGAAGTAGTGGATAGTGACAAGCGTGTCCATTCCTTGTCTGATTGTTTCATGGAAAATCATTCGGCAGAGATGGTTTGTAATGTAGCCTCGGTTGATAATGATGGAGACAGTCAAGGTGACAGTCTAATGAATTGTTATTTTGTTAATGAGTTCTTGTTTGACCACGATTTGGATCATCAAAACGCTTTGCAAATGGAGGTGGATCGGGTTTCTTCAATGGGTAAAGATATGTGGTCAACAATTTCAACAGTTAATCTGCCTTTGGTATTTGATTTATCTGATCAGAACTCAAGTTTGGATTCCTGTAATAGTGACAGTGAGTTGAAGGACGATTTGGGGTTATCAATAGAATCTGATGAATCTGCATTTTCAGATGGTTGTGAGTTTGTTGATTTTAGAGATTGGATCTTGTCACCTGAGCAGCTTAATGAGTTTGATATTATTGTTGAACCAGAGAATTATGTTGATGATGAGTTCAAAAATTTGATCAATGTTTCTCTTGATGATATGCACACTGATACAGTTGTGCATGATTCGCAGTCTCAGGACAATCTAGAAAAAGTTGGTGGTCTGTTTGATATCCCGGAACACTTAGCTAATCGCTCGATTGTTTTGAAGGAGTGTATATTTAGTTCTGATTTCAGAGAAGGGAAATGCTCTTTTGATTGCTGTTTTTTGTGCTCTGGTAGTTCTGATTGGTCAGACATTCTTCATGTGATGGATATTGATCTAGTTGAGCAGGAACCTTCTGTTGTTGGGAACTCGTTGTTAGATGTGGAGAAGCACTTCGACAATTTGTTAAATCTTTCAAATGCTAGTGTGCTTCGTCCAACAGATATTGTTATTTTTCCAGGTTTCTTCGGTGATGACTTATTAATTAATAATGCAGCAGTCTTGAGTGATAGTGATATCAGTTTGGGTTTGTGTGTTTCTAAGCCACTTTTTGATATCAATTCGAATTGTTTAAATCTTATGGATTGGATTTTGGGATCTGAAGTTGTTGATGTTCTGGATGAAGTAGAGTCTTTTGTTGATTTGGATAATCTGTTGGAGGTTGGGTCTGAATCTAGGATGGCATTGAATGAGGTTGTAGCTGATGTGCACATATGCACAAGTGACAGCGTATCTTTGGTGGATTTTGGGTCAGTTAATCATAGGAAGGTGGAAGCTGCATCGGGTATCGCTTCAGGAGATGGTAGTTTATCATTGTTCTCTTTTGTTGAGGCAGGGTCTAGTTCAGTCAAGGGCTCGGATTCATTTTGGCTTGAGAGTGGTAGTAGATCAGCTCCTAGCTATTCTTCGTCGAAGAAAAGAAGGTGCAGGAAATCAGTAGCTTCTAGTGGGACGGTTCGTCGAAGTGCTAGGATACGCAATTGCCATCCTCAGTCTTTTGGTGAGTTACCTGGATTGAGTGCCACGTGTGGCGCTTCGAATCCAGGCTCAGGTATGAGTTATTTTATGGGTAGTACATACTCCACCTATGCTTTAGGCAGCTTATCATCTTCCGAGTTTAGACAGCTTGCTTGTGATACTTCATTTATTTTTTCTGATATTGAGATTGATAGAGAGTATATTAGGCGTAAGGAGTTAGAGAGGGCTAGTTTAGTTAGCTTATGAGGATCATTAGTTGGAACATTAGAGGTTTGAATGATTTGAATAAGTGTGATAAGGTTAGAGCGTTCTTTAAAGATTATTCTATTGACATTGCTTTACTTCAAGAAACAAAAATTGACTGTCCAGATTTTCGTTTCTTTAGAAGATTAGGAGGTTATCACTTTAGAAAATGGGTTTTTCTACCTTCTGTGGGTTCTTCAGGGGGTGTAATGATAGGGTGGCGGGATAATTGTTTTAAGATGCTTCAATGTATTACTAAACATCATTCTCTTCATATTATTTTTATTAATCTTTCTGATAATTCGCTTTTAAATATTTCTAATGTTTATGGGCCTAACTCAAAAATTGATCGGAGAATTTTATGGGAAGAGTGCCTAGATTTTAGATCATTAGCTCCGGGTTCTTGGATTTTGGGGGGTGATTTTAATGTTACGCGTTTCATAGGCGAGCGTTCTCCCAGGGAAGGGGATTATTCTGCAATGGAGGAGTTCGATCATTTTATTATCAATTCTAATTTGATCGAAATTCCCCTTTCTTATAGGGAGTTTACATGGAGTAACGCTAGAGAGTCTCCTTCCATGGCTCTTCTTGATAGTTTTTTTGTCAGTGATGAGATTGAAGATAAATTTCCAATCTGTAGAGTCACTGGTTTACCGTATACATACTCCGACCATTGTCCAATTATCCTTATTTGTGAGCATCTTAGAGTTATTTTTAATAATTTTAAATTTGAGAAGATGTGGCTTTTGGAATCTAACTTTGTAAATATTGTTAAAGGTAAATGGGTTTCTTTGAGTTTTCATAATATTAGAAATAAGGAAAATTCTGCAAAAGTTTTTGTTTTTAAACTTAGGGAGCTTAGGTCTTTTCTTAAAAACTGGAACAAAAATGTTTTTGGAAATCTTAAAATTAAAAAAGACAATATTCTTAATGAAATGCTCAAAATTAATAAGATAGAAGAATCTAGATCTTTAAATATAGGTGAACGTAATGTTCTTACTAATTTAAAAGATGAATTAAATTCTATTTTAGAAAAGGAGGAGGTTATGTGGAAACAACGATCCAGAGTTCAATGGATCAACGAAGGTGATAATAATACCAAATTTTTTCATAATATAGTTAATGGTAGAAAATGTAGTAATACAATTAACTCCATATTTGTTAATAATATAGAGTTAGTTGACCAAAGAGATCTTAATAAGGCTTTTACAAACTATTATAAGGATATTTTTGGTTCTAAAAGCAAACATAGAATCAATGTTAGATGGATAGATCTGTATCCATCGTATTCTATTGTTGATTTATCAGAGTTAGATAATTCTTTTACTGAAGAGGAAATTAGGAAAGCAATTAATGATATGCCAAGTGATAAATCACCTGGCCCTGATGGTTTTCCTATATTATTTTACAAAACTTTTTGGGATGTTTTAAAATTTGACTTAATTAATTTGTTTAATGATTTTTATAATGGAAATTTGCAATTAGGGAGATTTAATTTTGCAAATGTTATTTTGCTGCATAAAAAAGTAGGAGCTAACAACTTAAAAGATTTTAGACCTATTTCTTTGATCAACTGTTCAGTAAAAATCATTTCTAAAGTTCTTGCTAATAGACTTAGTTTAAAAATGAATGATTTAATTGATTGTTCACAATCGGCTTTTATTAAAGGGAGAAATATTACTGATGGAGTGGCTGCTGTTCAAGAATATATTAATTACTGTTGTAAAAATAATATAACTTGTGCGATTTTAAAACTTGATTTTGCTAAAGCTTTTGATTCAGTAGATTGGGATTTTCTTGTAGATATTTTTCATGCTAGAGGTTTTGGTCATAGATGGATTAGTTGGATTTTGACTTTGCTTAAAACGGGAAATTCTAGTATTATGGTTAATGGTATTCTAGGTAATAAAATACAGTCAAAGAGAGGTTTAAGGCAAGGGGATCCCTTATCACCTTTGTTGTTTAACTTAGCCGCTGATGTTTTTTCTAAAATTATTAAGAGAGCAGTGGATAATGGATCTCTAGGAAGTATTGGAAATGACATTTAGCGTAATGGTATATCGATTCTGCAATTTGCGGATGACACCTTACTTTTTTCTTCTCATCTTCCTAGACACATTATTACCCTCAAGTTTATTCTATTCAGTTTTGAGCTTTTATCTGGTTTAAAAATTAATTTTGACAAAAGTTCAGTTCTTGTTTTAAATGATTTTGAAAGAGTAGAAAACTTAGTTTCTAATACTCTAAATTGCAAAAGTATGAATTTTCCTTTTGAATATCTAGGGTTTGTGATTAGACCTTCAAAACTCAAGCATGATGATTGGCTTATTATTATTGATAAAATTAAAAATAAGATTTCTAATTGGAATGGAAGATTTCTATCTAGAGCAGGTAGGCTTGTTTTAATAAACTCGGTTTTATCAGCTTTACCGATCTACTGGATGTCTATGCATCTGTTTCCAGATTGGGTTATTGATAAAATCGATAAAATTAGAAGAGATTTCTTATGGAGTGGGGATAATATTAATAATAATATAAAGTGTCTAGTAAATTGGGAAACTGTTTGTAAAACTAAAAAGGAGGATGGTTTAGGAGTTATTAATTTACGCAACATGAATTTGTCTCTCTGAGGTAAATGGCTTTGGAAGTTTAAAGATATAAATGATAATGCTATTTGGAAAGAGATCATTTCCAAATATTATTATAACGGTAATTTCAATTTACATCAATTTGATTTTTCTTCTTCCCATTATTTTTCTAATTTTTGGAAAAATATTTTAAAGTGTTTTGAAATTTTTTACTTAGGAACTAAAACTATTGTGCATTCAGGAAATTGTACTTCCTTTTGGCATGATAGTTGGATTTCGGTATTGCCTCTCAAGTTTGAATTTAAGGAATTGTATAATATTTGCAACTTTAATTATGCTTTAATTAAGGATGTGTATTCTCCGAAAAATGATCCTCCTTGGAATTTCAGTTTTAACAGTATTTTAATAGGTTCTACCCTTAGACAACTTTCTTTGCTTTATGCTAGATTAGAGCTTTATAACATTGATAATGATAATGATTTTATTAGTTGGGAATGGGATAAGAGTAAGAAATATACTCCAAAATCTTTTTATAGATTTATTAATTTTTCGGGTACTTTAAATAACTCTTTTAAATACTTGTGGAAATCTAATGCTCCTCCTAAATCCAAAATTCACATGTGGTTAATACTTCATGGAAAACTTAATACAATAGAATTTTTAAAGAGAAAAAACATTCATAATGATAATAAATGTTATTTTTGCAAACTGCATCTTGAGGACATAAATCATTTATATTATGAATGTTTGGACTCTAATTACATCCTTACTAATACTTTTAAATTTTTTAACTTTAATATAATTAATAAAATTTCGGATTGTGAATTCTACTGGAAAGATTATAGATTCAAATTCAATAAAAATATTAGATTTTTACTAGATACTTTATTTATTATTATTAGTTGGTTTATTTGGTTTGAGAGAAATCAAAGAATTTTTAATAATAATAATAGTCATCTCAACAAATTGATTTTTTCAATATCTACATTTTGTCTTAATTGGATTTCTAATCCCAAATATAAAATAGCTAAAAATATCCATTTCAAACGGTATCTTAGCAAGGTTAGTTATAATATTAATTTTTTTAATCTTAACAATAGCTTTTATAACACTAATAATAATATTATTAATATTTTTCCTAATTCTTTTGATAATCTCACCTTAAATCATAGTTTTCTTATGATTTAAGATATATCAGTCTGATCCGTCGTTTATGTTTACAGCTTTTTTGTTCCTTTATTTTTTGTCCTTTTTGTCTTATTTAGGTTTTTATTTCATTCCTTTTAAATACACATATATGTATATTTACTATATAAATATACATATATATATGTATCATTCTAACTTTTTTCCTAGTGTTGTTTCAGATATAGATTTTGGGAGACTGTGTATTAGGTTCATTTTGCAGGTTTCTCTCATCTTCAGTTTGCTGGATATCAGATAGTAGAGAGGTTACCAGAGCAGTGTTTCTTCATCCAGGACTTCTTGCTGATATTCCCCCAGATATAGGATTCTGCTATCTTTGTTATGGAGTACTTTTTCAGGATGTTCTATTTCTCCAGTTTGGCACTCCTTCTTCTTTTTCAGAGCATTCGGAGTGGTCTCCTAATTTTAGCAGACCCTCTTCAGAGCATTCACTTCTTCTGGTTCTGACCTTTTGGAGCTTTCTTTTTGTTTTAGCCTTTTTGGTACTTCTAACATCTTAATATCGGGTGGTGGCCATGCCGGAACTTGATATTGAGGTAAGATGGGTGGTGGCCTTACTGGAACTCATCTTAGGAGTACCTGAGATTAGCTATCTTTATTTATTTTTGCTCTTGTTACCTGTTAGGCATGTTGGCAGCTCCTTATATTTGTGTTATATATATATTCGCATGTGTGCTCTCCTCTATGCATAGAGGATCACACATTTTTCTCAAAAAAAAGAACATATGAAGAGGGATGTTGGGGCATTCATCTCGAAGTGTATAAATTGTTAGTTGGTAAAGGTAGAGCAGAAGAAACCTAGCGGATTGTTGCAACCATTAGATATTCCTGAATGGAAATGGGAACATGTATCGATGGATTTTATTGATTGATTGTTAAGGACTCGAGCAGGATACGATGGCATTCGGGTCATAGTAGATTGATTGACTAAGAATGCAAGGCTTATCTATGTCAAGTCAAGTAGAACAACATTCAAGCTAGTAGAGTTATATGTAAAACGGATAGTATGATTTCACGGTGTCCCCAAGAGCATTGAGAGCGACTGAGACACGTTGTTCAGTAATGGACTTTGAAAGAGCTTACAAGGGGCATTAGGGACATAGCTACATCTTAGTACAGCTTGTCATCCATAAATGGATGGGAAGACTGAAAGAGTAAATTGTATATTGGAAGATTTCTTGTGGGCGTGTATTATCGACTTTGGTGGATCGTGGGGTGATCATTTGCATTTGGCGGAGTTCGCATACAACAATAGTTATCAGTCGAGTATTGGTATGATACCATATGAAGCATTGTATGGCTGACCATGTAACGCTCCTTCATGTTGGAGGGAAGCGGGCAAGAAACTGACACTTAGGCCAGAATGATTAGAGAGACTTCGAAGAAGATTGAGGTCATTTGGCAATGAGTGAAAGCTGCTCAGGATCGATAGAAAAGCTACGTGGATAAGAGATGAGGAGAGTTAGCATTTTCTGTTGGAGATATGGTGTTTGTAAAGGTTTTTCCTCTAAGGAATGTAGTTCGATTCAGTTGGCGCCAATATTCGTGGGACCTTTCCCGACAGTTGAGAGAATTGGGAAGCTAGTATATAGGTCAACTTACCTGAGAAGATGGCAAGCATGCACAACGTTTTTCATTCTCTAATTTACGGAAGTTTGTGCACGACTAAAGCATGAAGATCACACCAGATCTGCTAGAAGATGTTGAGGTAGAACTAGAAGTTTCTATATCTCGTAGGCCGCTTCAAATTGTTGGGTATGATACGAAACAGCTTAGGAGAGTGAATCTAGTTAATGTACAATGAAGTGGAAGTGAGGGCAATAGTATGTAGGAGAAGGAAGAGAGCTTGAGGAATTCTTATCCGGGTCTCTTTGAATGGCGAGACTCATTGTTTATCATGTTTACCTTCACTATTGTATACTATATTTGACAGGTTAGTATTCTGAATGCTAGAATAGGTCATCTATACTATTGATTGTATGGCTGGTTGGTTGATATGTATGATGGTTGCGCATGTTTGGTAGGCATGCAGGATGACCATGGTTGCTTATACTTTGGCATGTTTGGAGATTTCGAGGGGGAAATTCTTAAATAGGGGAGGGGGAGAATGTAACGACCTGTACTTTATGTATCAAAGGATCGTAAAATATTTTTATTTTATTCGTTTGAGGTCGTAAGATTCTATACTTTTTAGATATGACCCTTAGGGTTATTTTACACACCTATGTTTTTTTCTTCAAATTTTTATGCGACCATTTTAACCGTAGAAATCTTATTTTGGCTATTACTTTTGATAGGTGTCGAATTAGGGTCTCAAACCAGTTACATTGCTTCAGGATGATAGTTTCCTATTCTGTAGAGTGGTCATGATAGAAAAATGGACTTACGGTTAGAAAGTTATGCTTATTTTAATTTTCTTAAGCTGTTGGCCAAGGTTTGTGTGCAATTAATTAAGCTCGTTAGTGAGCCCATTAGTCTAATTAGAAAATACTATAAATAAAGCGCTGGAGAGTCAAGTTAAAACCTTTCCATCTCATCCGAAATCAGATCTAAACCCTAATTAGCCCTAGATCCATCCTAATTTCATCTAAAATTACCCAAATTCCTCTCTAAAATGAACTAGATTGCAGATTAGATATTAGATCATCAACTAGAAGATAGAGATCATCAATTTGCTTGATTTGAAGTGCATTCCATTGCTATCCGAACTGGATCTACATTAATATTGGTTGAATTTAGTAAATGGTGAGTGGTTTATGCCCTCTCACTATATTATGCATGTTTAAATGGTAGAATCATAGGATTTAACATGTTTTAGATTGATTTTTGCCATAAAACCTTTTCTAACTTTAATTACATGTTAAACAATGTATATGATCTAGGTTGATTAGAAATCAACCTTGCTTATGCTCATATATTCATGCTATATGTAAATCTATGCTAGAAATTGACTTGTTTGTCTTATTTTGATGGATTGCATGTTTGATTGGATGAAACTGCTTGTTATTCTATGTTGGATGATATGATTTGATGTTGTTTGCTAATGTTGTGATTGCATTGAAAGTTAGGTCAGATAATTGAGCAAATTGGAGGCAAAGTTGGTTAGAATTGGACGAAACTTCGAGGGGAGGCTCTGGAGTATTGGAAGAGTTTAGGGTTCAAGTTGCATGTTCAGATTCTCTAAGCACAAAAGTCGGCACCAACATGAGAGGTCGGTACCGAGTTTTGTGGGTTGGTCCAACAAGTCGATGGTTTTGGGGAGAGCTAGGGTATTACTAGTAGAAGTTGCCTAAAGTGATGGATAGGTGATTGGCTAAGTGTTAGCGGCTATGGCGACTTGTTTCTACAATTTGAAGTAGGGTGCTTTGAATAGAGGACTTGTCCTATGTCGACTTGATTTGTGTAGATAAGTCGGGGTCAAAGCATCTGGGCATGGAGTACTAGAAGCAAGGAAGGAATGGAAGAAAACTTAGCAATAGATTGGCTAAATTGAGTGTCGGGGCTGAGTAGAGAGGTTGATGCTGAGTTCTACGGTTAGGTCCAAATGTGATGTAACTTCTTGGAGGTGAAGTAGAGGTCTTGTAGATCGCGCTAGTTGTGTTGGCTCGTATGTGTCAGGTCAGATGATGATATAATAACATGATGAAAAGCTATAGTCTTCGGATATTGGTTCTTGTTGAGAGTAGATTCCGAAGATGGTGGTTTGTACAGGGGATGTGCCGTGTGATCGGGGAATGTGGAAGGGTTCCTCGTGAATAAATGAAACAAGATTGAGCAAGAAGGGATAGATATCCAAATGGATCAAAGATGGTCTCGGGTGTACGTGCTAAGGAATCGTTGATGACTCAGAGAGTCTTTGGTTATACTCAAACCAGGGGTATTGTAAGTAGGGACTCCCATGGGTCAATGAAAGGATATGTATACCTTGGACCTGTAGCTTTGGGTCTAGTGCCCAACTTTATATGTATAACCTGGACCTGTAGCTTTGGGTATAGTGCCGAGCTTTGGGCTACGAGACACATATCCAGTTTTGCGCTGCGAGATACGAGAGTACAAAAGAGAACCGGGATTTCCATTAGTCCCTGACAAGTTATCATATATTCAGAGCACATGGAGTGATAGTTAAGGATTGTTTGATGGATGCTATTGATGTTATGGTTGCTCTCTTTAGTAGGCTATCACTCGTAGGTATCAGGGGAAGTAGGTATTGGAGATAGGAATACTTGTAAGACTGATATCTTTTATTTGGTTCGTGGTTTACCTTTATTGTTAACCCAAAAAATGGATCAACACCCTAGATTGAGTGTGAAAGCACCAGCCATGTTCTTACAGAGCAATAATATAGAAAATAAATGTAAAAAGAGCAGAAATAGTAAAAAGACAAGAAGATTTTTATAGTGGTTCGGCTGTTAATGAAGCTCACGTCCACTTTATAACTTTATATTAACTGGCTGCTATTAGAAGTTAAATCGGATTATAATATGATTGAATCTTCTAAGTTAGATCAAGTCACAAGTACAAGAGTTCACTGGAGAATCACAGTGAACCCCTAGATGACTATTGTATGGGAAGAGAAGAGTGAAGAATAATCCCTGCAAAGTTTCAGCAGCCAGTCTAGAAGATCCCCTTTCTGTTGCAGGCACAATTGTCTTTATAGGAGTTGGAGAGCTATTGGGCTAGCCCGCTTTGCCAGAAGCCTACATTCGATGATAAGAAGGTGCTCTGAAAATTTCATAACGACCCAACCTAATCTGATGGATGCCTAGCGATCCATAGGGCATGGATTACTTGCAATCCATGTACTTGGGGAATTTTTGGGCTTCTTTCTTTCGGTTGCACTCCTTGCCTTATGTAGGTGCTCTCCATGTAATTTCGTTGCTCGTTGCCTTATTTTGATGATGGTTCACACATGGGTTAGGTTGTCCTACAACTTGAATCAAATGAATGTTCACTTCTCGAACTAGGTTGCTTCAAATACTATGAAAGTTGAAAAACATCCCTAGAAAAGATATTGGTTCATAATGCAAGAGGCTAGAACAATCCATGGAGCTTCCTTATGGATCACTAGCGATCCATAGGTGATGGATCGCTAGCGATCCATTCCCTTAGTAGATTTTTGGGTAATCCTTCTTGAATCCTTCTTGGCCTATTCTTCTAGTCCTTTTGGTTGATTCTTAAGTTGTTTTAGCTTGGCCTTGATGTTCTAACTCATCTAGATTCCTACTTGGATAAAAACCTAGTTAACATTTGCCCCCAGAGTATGCCTTCATTGGAAATAAGGTGTGCTCTGGAAGTAACTACTTTTGAGTTTCCATTTTGTGAAATCTAGTTGATTTTGTCGAAGATTCCATGTGAATTTAGCTTTGGCTATTCAACCGTCTATTGAGTTTTCGATGTGAATCATCGTCGCTCATAGAAGCAAATCAATTTCAGTCCCACAATTATCAAGATGATTGTAAACAACATATAGATCGTGCTTGGCAAATTTGGAGAAGATCGATTGCAACTGATGATTCGCTAGTGATCCATAGACTTAGAAATTTTTCTACAAACAATCCCCTGCTTAGTTTTGCTTGAACCGACCCTTCTCACTTGCCTTTTTTCATGTGTTCTTCTTGCGACCCGAGCCAACCACAAGACCAAACCCTAACCAGCCTCTAAAGCTGCTGCCGTTGACCTCTATCACTGTAGCCTATCACCACTGATCTCATCTTCCCGTGGCCATCACCCTAAGCCAAACCATAGTGCCAGAATCGATGCTTTTTAGATCGCTGCCGACTTTGTAGATCGCTAGCCCAAGCTTGGATTGCCATGAACTCGAAATTGAACCCTTTTGCTTTCGATCTAAGGTTTATGATGACGTGGTTATTATATTAGTGGTAATGGCTGGTGAATTCGGGAAGGTCTGTGAGGATGGTTAATGAAGCAAGTTGATTGCGATTTATTGGAGGTAGATAGTGTAGTCGTCTCTTGCAATCGACGCATTTTACTATCTTCGTTTAATAAATCAAAATCGACTTACACGTGGCCTTGATGATTCCGATGAGGCGGTTTACATGGAGTTGATCATCCCGGACTAGTTTTACTATTGCACGCTCGGTGTACCTGATAATAGAAAGAGCTTTCCGTGTCGCTTTGGACAACGGACCTATTATCGATCGTCGATCGATAACGTGTAAGTGTGGAAGGAATAACTTCAATGAATGACATGAAAAGCCTTTTTATTTGTCTGCTGCAAGTAACCTATCTACACAGGATAGAGCATTTATAGTGTTCAGAACACCGAGCCCATCTCACATAGATAACACACTGCATTTGCCCCAGCCAACGCTTGGAATCCGACGAGTTGGCACAAGTCAACGTCTTTTCGGAATTTAGGCATTAAACATATGGGGATTTCTAGTTAAAAATAGAGTTACCGACCACGTTGGATACAAGTTCTGTTATATCGAATGAAGCATCCATCTTTTCGACGTAAATCCATAGAGGAAGCTCGGTACTTTCAGAACTAGAATCAACATTAGTTATGCCTTCACAGACGATTCCAACAAGGCCTACTTCTTCCACACCACAGGCTCGATATGGTCAATTGGTGCTAATTGGTCTGGTCGTTGATCGAACTCCTACGAACTTTAGAGTTTTAGTTAACCCTCCGAAGAGAGCTTCTACTGTCATTACTGCTAAAGTTCTGCATAATATTTGTTTACAGCATGGCATTCTGGAAGACGACGTGAGCCTTCCACTGAAAAATGTATTTGCACACATGCCATCTTCGAGGTACACCGCCTACCATTGGTACATGTGTTTGAATGTTACAGTTCCCCTATTCAACCATTTCTTAAGGGACACTCTTTTGAATTTGGGAATAGCCCCATTTCAGACTCATTCCAATGAATATGCAATTTTGACTTGTATTTATGTTTTGTTTATGTAGACATTCAACCGTGCCCCAAGCTTTGACGAATTGAGATACATTCTTTCATTCAAGAAGAGAGATAAATGTCCATCTCTTGTGATTATTGAAGCTCAGAGAAATCTCAAAATCGTGTTGCAACTACAAAACAACTTATCCCAGTTCAAGACCTAATATTTATTCGTTAGATGTCCTGAAGGGTTTAATCGCCTTTGGAAGAAAGGGGGTAAGTTTTCTCTTCTCACGTTGAAAATTATGACAATGGTGTGGGGTTTTAATAAACTGAATGCTTCTTATAGTTATTCTAAGGCCAAATAAAGATCCAACACTAGATTCTGTCTACCATACTCCGAAGGCCATAGATGCTAGAGAGAGATCGGTCAAACTTTTGCAGACGGATGAGAATTTGCATCGGTACATATTGTTACATCCTAGGAGGTCTATCGTCACTGTTGAGGTTCTATCTCCTACGCGTTCTAGGATTAGAACATGCTTCCCTTCTTCATCGCATAATTCTGAAGAGAGTGGTCTACAAGGAGAAGAAAGTCCATCGGGTGGATCAATTGAGTAAATTCATGAAGAAAAGGGCATTACGACCAGAGCTATTAGTCCGAATAGGATGCCCCTAATCCCAGAGGAAGGGGAAGAGGAGTCTAAACAATGAGAAGGCAAGGCTGTGGTGATCGTAGAAAAAGAGGATGGTGAAATTGAGAGCGAAAGTGACGATGACTCCTCCTCAAGCGATGAGGACTTTGATGCGCGTTTCAGTGAAGGAGATCTCAAATCATGTGATAAAATTTCGGAAATGAGTCCTATTCTCTTGGATTCACCTCCCTAAGAGGTTATTACTAAAGATGCTCACCCAACAACTAGACGACTTCATGGTTCTATGCCTAAGGAAACTGATATCGACTTTAGGGACTTGAGCAACGTTTATATGGACATTACGGAACTCATGGGAGACGACTTTGAGTCCGAGGGATTGTCTCCTTACTCTGGTCATGTTGTTTCCAGAATTAGCCTGGCTCCCACTGTAGCCACTTCCCGAACCAGTTTGTGAAGTCCTTTTAGGACACCTACGACACGTTACATACTTCACGAGGGTCACGTACACTCATATATGCATTATTTAAGCTCATCTTCTACCGCTAAAGTTAATTTTTTATATATTAGGTACTATGAGAGGTCGTGGACTTTATGAAGATATTGAATAATTTACAGATGCACAACTTGGGTCGAAACGGACTTCAAGCCGCCACTAGCCTTGAGAAATTAAGGAAGAATGTAGGAGAAGAAAAGATTGGGAAGCTGAAGCTCGTCATCGGGATGACAAGGATAGAAGCAGAGTTTATTGGGGGTGGCTATGAGAAGAGAAAGACTCCCGATGATTGGGAAGAGCCATCCAAAAAGTCGAAAGTAAATCATGATAATCATCCTTTCGAGCACCATACACCTGCCCTAGCTCTAGTTTCTATTGGAATTGAGGTTCCGTCTTCTACTATTTAGGTTGCTCCATCAACCCAGACTCCATCAACTTATCTTATGCCTACTTCTGGTTTTTCACGCCTTCGCAGGAGGCCTACTTATATTCTCCCATCTAGTCCACCTAAACTTAAAGCCACGTTCCCCGGATGGTTCTTGAAGGAAGTTAAAGTCAATTGTGACCTACGTCCGATTCGTAAGAATTCTTATATACTCCATCTCCAAGCGATTCAGAGTGACTTGGATCAAGTTGAAGGATATGAGAAAATATGTAAGCAACTGGCGGACACAAATCATAATAACTATCAAGAGATTCTTTCTTTCGAGTTGAAAAAGGTTGATTACGAAAGGATGTTAGTGGAACGTGATGCCAGAATTGATCAATTGACAAAAAAGAGAGATGCTTCCATTCTAGATAATAAGAGCAACGCTATTTTGTTAAAGGAATTGAAAGAGGCTCATGCAAAAATTCAAAATCATGTTCAAAGTTGAAATCAAGAAAGCCCATGTTGATGAAGTAGAGCTGAAAAAGGAGCTTGAAACCTGAGATGAGGTCATCGAAGCTCAAAAGAGAACCATTGCTGGTCATGATGAAACTGTCGAAGCTCATAAGAAAACAACTGCTGATTACGCGGGAATGGTGGAATCCCAAGATAAGACCATTTCCAACCAGGCTTAAGTTATTGCTTCGCTTTGGGAAAAAGTTGTGCAACTCAACCTTGAAAAGACCAAAGTCAAAGTTGAGAAAGTCGTTGTGATGGCAGACTACTTGTAGCTGCAAGATACCTTCGAAAAGAAGATGGCGAAGATGGATAACACTGTCCTGAACTTCTACGTTAACTCCCTGTTCCATCAGGGCAGTCTTTGTTATCTGGGCCCCAACTCCCGTGTACTCTTGATGTGGTTTGGGAATGTTGAATCACTAGTTTTGATTCATGACAAAACGGTTCAGAAGCTAAAGAAGAATATGCACTCATACATGACAAAAAGAAGACATCAGAGGATTAAGACTTCAACTCTATGCTTAAAGTAATTATTATATATGTTGAGTCTTAGATATATGTTAAAATCAATCCTCAAAGTTTTAGTGTTCTAAGATCCTTTAAAAACAAAGTTCACTGTGCAATATATGCACAGCCAGTCGACGGGCTGTGCATAATTTTTTTTACTTTTTTCAATTCAGTCGACTGACCGGGCTTCAACTGTCAAATTCTGAATAGACATCTTCTTCCATGAAGAGTTGCACTTTGGGAAAAGATGCCTCTCTTGGTTGAAACTCTTCACTAAGAGTTGCATCTCTCTGAAAACTATATATAGGAGTTCTCATACACTTCACAATCACCAATTTCTGATTCTAATTCTTTCTATTCTCTCTTGTGATTATTCTAGTGCATTCATACTCTTCATTGCTTTGAATCTTTGAATTATATTTCATATACTTTGATTCTTAGCAATATTCTTCCTTTCAAATCTTCACATACACTTTATATACTTGAGGAATTGATTATAGGAAGTTTGTAATCTTAAAGACAAATCAGTGTTATCAAGAACACATTGTGTCAACTACTTTTATATTTTGTTAAGTCCTGTTCTGCTGCTCAGGCAAGGGAATGTCCTCTTCGGCTGCTGAGGCAAAAATCCTGTTCTGCTGCTCAGGTGTCTGTTCTGCTGCTCAGACCTATTCCTCCGGGTTAAGTGAGGGTATTGTTAGTTAAAGCCAGAAGTTAGTCTTGGACTGGACGTAGAATGGGAGTTCGAACCAGTATAAAAATTCCTGGTGTGCTTACTCTTATTTACTTTACTGCTATTAACTACTTCCACACTTAGTTTAATATACATTCCATATCCGTCGATCCACACCCGTACTTTCATTTGGTATCAGAGCAAGGTCATCCAATAGCTATAACACAGTTATTTGATATCTTGATAATATGGAAAATAACACTAACACTAGTTTCAATGAAGGACAGTCTACTGCACGACCACCACTATTTAATGGTTTAAATTACAGTTATTGGTCCACTAGAATGAGAATATTTATGCAGTCAAACAGTTATGAAATTTGGAATATCACTCAGACTAAACATCATATACCAAATAGTGAATATGCACAATGGTCACACACACAGAAACAAGATGCTACAAATAATTCAAAAGCTATGAATATGTTATTTTGTGCTTTAGACAAAAATGAGTTTAATAGAGTCAGCATATGCACTACAGCCTATGAAATTTGGAGAACACTAAAAATAACTCATGAAGGTACAAACAAAGTTAAGCAAAGTGAGATTTTAATGCTTAAAAATCAGTTTCAAAACTTTAGAATGAAACCATATGAGTCTATAAATGATATGTACTCTAGATTCCAAGACATATATCACTCATTATTAGCACTGGGAGAGAAATATACAGATTTTGATATTGTGTCAAAACTCCTCAACTCACTCACGGATGAATGGGAGAGAAAAGTTTTAGCTATTGAAGAATCTAATGATATCTCTACCATAAAACCAAAGGAGTTGATAGGTAATCTAATGTCTTATGAAGTTAATTTACAGGCTAAAAGAGTACATGCACAAGACAAAAAGAACATAGCTTTTCGAGCTGAAGAAGATGAGAACCAAGATTCAGATGATGAGAATTTAGCATTCATTGCCAAGAATTTCAAGAAGTTCTTAAAGTATCGAAAGAACAACAGATTTAATGATAAAAAGAACTTCTCAAGCAAACCATCTGCATCAGCTTTAGAATGTTACAACTGTCACAAGAATGGACATATCCAGAAAAATTGTCCAGAACTAAAGAAGAGTTATTCCAACAAGGGCAGAAAAGACAAATACAAAAAGAAAGCATTCTCTGTCACATGGGACGACTCAGATTCCTCATCATCAGATAGTGATAGTGATAATGAAAATGAACAAGCAAATGTATGTTTCATGGCTACAGAAAATGAGGTTAGTGATCTTACCTTTGATGATCTAATAGAAATTAATTTAGAACTTTTGAACACACTAAAAAGTTTCAAAAGAAAATATAAAGAAGCTCGCGAAAATCAGAACAAAGCAGAATTCGAAAGAGATATGCTTAAAGATGAGAAGAAAATACTAGAGGAAGAACTTGAAAAACTTCAAGAATCAGTCTCGAATACTAATTCTCAACTTACTTTACTGAGTCAAGAAATTGAAACTCAAAAAGAAAAGAATGATGTTCATGTCTCTGAAAATCATGAGTTAAAAACAAAAGTAAAATTACTTGAACTAGACAATACTGGGCAAAAAGTAAGTTAGAGAGTATTACTAAAAATGTTTCTAACTTTAATAAAGGAAGAGAAAATTTGTCTAAAATTATTGAGAATTCTCAATCAGTATCAAGTAAAAAGGGGTTAGGTTATGTTAAGAAGTCAATAGCTCCATCTAGACTAGAAAATAAAAGGAGAATTGATTTTAAACCCACCATCACTAAAGAAAATTCAAAAAGAACAAATTTGAAAACTATAAAAATATGGATTCCTAAAACAAACAATAGTTTGATTAGAAAGAAATATATAAACTCCTTTATTGAATCTGTACACAAGAATATAAATTATATTTATAAAGGGAATATCGAACCCTCTTGGGTTTGGTTTCCTAAGATTTAACTCTTAGGACCCTATAAAAAGTGGGTACCAATATTATTTTTTATTTTTGCAGGACCCACTTAAAAAGAGAGGAAAATGGATATTAGACAGTGGTTGCTCAAAACATATGACAGGAGACAAAAATATGTTATCAAACATTATCTATTCAGATGGGGGTTCTGTCATCTTTGGAGACAATTCCAAGGGATATATCATCGTCAAAGGCGATGTGAGCAATAACGGTACATCTAATTTACCTCTTATTTCAAATGTTTTACTAGTTAAGAATTTAAAACATAATCTCTTAAGTATTAGCCAATTGTGTGACAAATGATTCAAAATTACTTTTTCTGAAAATAAGTGTAGCATTTCCGATCAAAATCAAAATTTACTCTTTGAAGGAAATAGAGACAAAAATATTTACATTTTGAAAATGAAAATAAATCATAATTCAGATATGTGTCTACTAGCCAAAGAAAATGATCCTTGGTTATGGCACAAAAGATTTTGTCACATTAACTTCAAAACTTTAACTAAGCTTTCTAAAAATGAGTTAGTAAAAGGATTACCTAAAATGAACTTTAAGATAGATCATATTTGTGATGCATGTCAATTAGGAAAACTAACTAAGTCATCTTTTAAATCTAAAAAGATTATTTCAACAACACAACCACTGGAACTATTACATATGGATTTATTTGGACCAACACAAATGCAATCCATAAATCATAATAGATATGTATTTGTAATTGTTGATGATTTTTCTAGATATACTTGGACTATTTTTATGAAAAACAAAAGGACTATTTTTATGAAAAACAAAAGTGATACTTTTGAAAATTTCAAAGTATTTTCAAAAAGAATTCAAAATTTCAAAAACTTAAAAATAAAGAATATTAGAAGTGATCATGGAGGTGAATTCGAAAACGACGTTTTTGAACATTTTTGTAAAAAGAAAGGAATAAACCATAATTTTTCTTTTCCTTTTACTCCACAACAAAATGGAGTAGTAGAACGGAAAAATAGAACTTTACAAGAATGTGCAAGAACCTTGTTAAATTGAAGCACATTACCCAAACATTTCTGGGCAGAAGTAGTTGCAACTGCCTGTTATGTACTAAATCGTGTTTCTATAAGACCTCTAACTAGAAACACTTCTTATGAAATTTTTAATGGTCGAAAACCAAATATTTCTTACTTTAAGGTTTTCGGTTCAAAATGTTTTATTTTAAACACAAAAGATCAGCTTGGAAAATTCGATCCAAAATCCGATGAAGGAATCTTTATAGGATATTCAGACCGAAGCAAAGCCTATCGGATTTTTAATAAAAGAACTAATATCATCGAAGAAACACTTCATGTATCTTTTGATGAAAATTTTAAACAAATTTCAAGTAGTAGAGATGATGAAGAAGTTCCTGAAAATATCATAAATATAGAATCTACCTTGTCTAACAATAATGAAAACATTTTTCCTAATAATGAATTAAGATCTCCACCAAGGAATTAAAAGATCATCCAGTTCAAAATGTCATAGGAGAAATTAATTCAAATGTTAGAACTAGAAATCAATTAAAGCAAATGGGCCACGTAGCATTTCTTTCTAATATAGAACCTAAAAATATTAAGGAAGCCTCAACTGATGACTATTGGATTATCGCTATGCAAGAAAAACTAAACCAATTCGAAATTAGTTCCAAGGCCTAGTGACCAATCAGTTATTGGTACTAAATGGGTTTTCAAAAATAAGGCTGATGAACATGGAAACATAACTAGGAATAAAGCTAGATTAGTTGCTCAAGGATATAATCAGGAAGAAGGAATTGACTACGAAGAAACGTTTGCTCCCGTCGCTAGATTAGAAGCACTACGTATATTATTGCCCTATGCATGTTTTCATAACTTTAAATTATATCAAATGGATGTTAAAAGTGCTTTTAAATGGCTTTATAAAAGAAAATGTTTATGTTGAACAACCTCCCTTATTCATTCACGAAAATTTTTCAGACCATGTCTATAAACTTAAAAAGGCATTATATGGACTAAAACAAGCACCTCGTGCTTGGTATGATCGTCTAAAAAGTTATTTAATAGACTCTGGTTTTGAAATTGGGAAGGTTGATCAAACTCTTTTTATTAAGAAAAAGAAAGAAGATATTTTAATAATTCAAATTTATGTTGATGATATTATTTTTGGTTCTACTAATGAAAAGTTATGTCAGGAATTTTCTAAAATAATGACTAATGAATTTGAAATGTCTCACATGGGAGAATTTAATTATTTTCTTGGTTTACAAATTAAACAACTTTCAAATGGAATTTTTATAAATCAAGAAAAATATTGTAACAATCTAATTAAACGCTTTGGTATGGAAAATACTTCTGCCAAACCTACTCCTATGAGTACAACTATACATCTTGAAAAAGATGAAAATGGCAAAAGTATAGACCAAAAATTATATCAAAGCATGATTGGATCATTACTCTACTTAACAGCAAGTAGACCCGACATAATGATGAGTGTTTGTCTGTGTGCACGATTTCAAGCAGATCCAAAAGAGTCACACATTAGAGTAGTGAAACGTATATTATGATATCTTAATAAAACCAAGGACTTTGGACTATTTTATCCGAAAGAATGTCCTTTCGAATTAGTTTCATATAGTGACACTGATTTTGGAGGATGTCAGACGGATAGAAAAAGTACAAGCGGAACTTGTCACTTCATTGGATGATCTCTTGTATCTTGGTTTAGTAAGAAACAAAATTGCGTCTCACTCTCAACTTGTGAAGCAAAATATATATCGGCAGCTTTGGCATGTGCTCAAGTAATCTATATGCAGCAAACACTTCAAGACTTTGGTTTCGATTTATCTAAGTCAACAATTTTTTGTGATAACTTAAGCACTATCAATCTTTCTAAAAATCCAATCAATCATTCGCGAACAAAACATATTGACATTTGTCATCATTTTCTTCGTGATTGTATTGAAAAAGATATAATAAACCTTGATTTCGTATCTTCTGAAAACCAGTTGACCGATATTTTTACTAAGCCTTTAAATGAAAACACTTTTGTAAAATTGAGACGAGAACTTGGAATCATCTCATTTAATAATTTATAAGTTTATTTTCTGCATAAGCTGGGATTTGAACTCAGGACCTCCTGGTAAGTATGCATATAACTTTGCCAGTTGGCTATTTGATATTTCTTGTCTAAGCTTATAGCTCAATTCTGCTTATTTCTGTTTTGTTATTTAAATGGTTCATATTAACTTGTTTTTTTTGTCCTCAAATTTTTTTTTGGCTAAAATTAAATCATTCTATATTTAATCTCAGCTATTCATTGTTTAGTTTTTCAATTTTCTATAATTACATTCATTTAATTTTTTTTAAAGGAAAATCAAACATGTTTTTCAACCTTGCATTGTTTATCTACACCATGGCCGGTTCATCTTCAGATGAGCCTTCCTCTCATTACTCGTCTGGATATTCTTCAATTGATTTTGAAACTCCAAGTACAGGGTCTTCAGAACTTCCAACTCTGACTCCTGCTTATATTCCGATATGTCCACCACAAAGTCATCATACGGGATATACGCCAGAAAATAAACGCACGTAAAGAAACTTATTTCCATCCCCAACTACTAAAGAAAAGATAGATGATTTACATCACTATCAGATGGAAACACTTAATCTTCAGCGAGAAATGTATTATGAGCAAAAGAGTATTGGTAGGAGACTTAGTTTTCTTGAACGATGTGCTGCAAAAATATGTGGTTCATCCCCCATCAACACAAACGCACATATTCACTCACCTCAACGCCCTCATGTATCTCCAAATTCATGGGAACGTAGAGGACCAAATTCATGGGAACATGGAGGAACGAGTAACTCACCGATTCAAAAGGAATATTCACCTATAAAACTATTTGCTGAAAATACAAAAATTGAACCGGGAGAAGAATCAGAAGACTCACACTCTCATTTCTAATTTTCTTTACACAAAGTATGCTCATTGTCTTTGTTTTATAATGTATTAATGAAATAAACTTGTGTGTATTCTTGAATTATTGCTCAAAAATTATTCTGTGTTTTTTGTTTCCAGTCAGTCGATTGAAATTCAGGCTCAGTCGACTGACTGCAGGGAAATCAAACTCTCGGGAAACCATTCAGTCGACTGACCAATCACGATCAGTCGACTGGATGTATGAAATTCGTGTTATTTTTAGTGCACCATTCGACTGACTACATTCGTCCAGTCGACTGGCTGTAGGCAATTGTTACTGCTTCCCTTTTATAGTTACTTTTTACCCAATTTCACTTTACCATTCTCAGTTTTTTACCCAAAATCCTTCTTGAGAAAAACCCTAAAATTCCAAATCCAATCAAATCTTTCATCAAATCCTTCCTCAAATGGCTCCTACAAAGCGACATAGGCTGCCGGACCTACCGATAGCCAAATTGCGCAATGGTTATATAACGATGTAGCAATTGCAAGATGGAATAAAATGGAAATTCGCGGATCTTTGAAGGTTCATTCATGGTCTACAATGATTTTGCGGCTTACGGTTTACAAGATCTTATGCGAAGATCCGGATTGGAATCTCTTCTCGACATGAATCTCAATTCTCACAAGATCAATCATCTCATGGTAAAGCTCTTATATGCAAATTTAAATCTTCCTCATCAGCGTCCATCAAATAGGGATGATTATGTTTGTAGTTTAGTTTGTGGGCATCAAGTCTTCTTCTCCTTAGATCGGATGGCGCACATACCTCAATCACCTAACCAAGGTATTCCTCTAGACAATATTGATTGTAATATTCAACAAAGAGATCGAGTTAGTCATATGTTCATGGGTGACAATATGACGGAACAAAAATCCATTCTTCTTCGACCAAAAGCAAGAATTCTTCACAAAGCATTCATGAGAAGTATTCTTCCAAGAACCGGGTCATATGAACTTATCTACCCGGAAAATTTCAAAGCACTATATGCGGTATGGAAGAATTCAAGTAAATTGGCTACAGAGAATATTGGATGAATTTCTATCCTTTAACAATGGAAATATGAGAACCATTTACTTCGGGGAATATATAATGAGATTACTTGTAAATGTGGGTGCCCCTCAACCGGAATCCGAAACTTCTTCCGTTGGAGTTATAAACATTCGCACTTTGAGTCTCATGAAACTACCGTCAGCTCCTCCGGCATTTACCTCTTTTGAAGAATGGCGTCGCCAACACCAACAACGACAATCGGGCGGACCAATCATTCGAGAGCAAACACCCCAACCCGAATAAGAGGAAGAAATTCGTCTTGCAACATCCGCTAGTACTCGAGAGTCCATAGAAATTCTATCGAGAAATCAACAAATACTAGGAACTCGTTTGAAGAAAGTTGATAAAAAATTAGACAAGGTCAAAGGGTTCTTCTCTGTACTATGGGATGCGATTTCATGCTCTTCATCCATGACTGCTTCTTCTGTAGCACATGGTAAGCGACCAGCACCAAGATTCACATGGGCTACTTCCGAGGAACATACCGGAAGCGATACTAGCGGACCAAGTGGTAGTGGACAAGACACATCAAGACCTGGAAAGGAGCATACCGAAGAATATGACTGGGATCGAGATGAGTAAGCCTTTTTGGTAAGATTTGATGAAATGTTGTTCTTTGTTCAAATTTTAATCCTTGCAAAATACTTTGGTAAAATTAATGAGACTTGTAGTTGGTTATGTTTTTATCTCATGTACTATGATACTTTGTTTATCTATATGTAATGTTCTGTGTCTATTTGTGTGTTATACACTAAATTTTAATTATCTGTCTCCTTTTTGTCGATGACAAAGGGGGAGAAAAAGTGTGTACACTAACATATTTGATGCAGGAAAAAGATGTCATACTTTCAGGGGGAGAAAATTCTCTATCTAACATATATACAGGTTGTCATCAATCAAAAAGGGGGAGACTGTTGAATCACTAGTTTTGATTTATGACAAAACGGTTCAGAAGCTAAAGAAGAATATGCACTCATACATGACAAAAAGAAGACATCAGAGGATCAAGACTTCAACTCTATGCTTAAAGTAATTATTATATGTGTTGAGTCTTAGATATATGTTAAAATCTATCCTCAAAGTTTTAGTGTTCTAAGATCCTTTAAAAACAAAGTTCACTGTGCAATATATGCACAACCAGTCGACTGGCTGTGCATAATTTTTTTTTACTTTTTTCAATTCAGTCGACTGACCGGAATCGACCGGTCGACTGACCGGGCTTCAACTGTCAAATTCTGAATAGACATCTTCTTCCATGAAGAGTTTCACTTCGGGAAAAGATGCCTCTCTTGGTTGAAACTCTTCACTAAGAGTTGCATCTCTCTGAAAACTATATATAGGAGTTCTCACACACTTCACAATCACCAATTTCTGATTCTAATTCTTTCTATTCTCTCTTGTGATTATTCTAGTGCATTCATACTCTTCATTGCTTTGAATCTTTGAATTATATTTCATATACTTTGATTCTTAGCAATATTCTTCCTTTCAAATCTTCACATACACTTTATATACTTGAGGAATTGATTATAGGAAGTTTGTAATCTTAAAGACAAATCAATGTTATCAAGAACACATTGTGTCAACTACTTTTATATTTTGTTAAGTCCTGTTCTGCTGCTCAGCCAAGGGAAAGTCCTCTTCGGCTGCTGAGGAAAAAATCTTGTTCTGCTGCTCAGGTGTCTGTTCTGCTGCTCAGACCTATTCCTCCGGGTTAAATGAGGGTATTGTTAGTTAAAGCCAGAAGTTAGTCTGGGACTGGACGTAGAACGGGAGTTCGAACCAGTATAAAAATTCCTGGTGTGCTTACTCTTATTTACTTTACTGCTATTTACTACTTCCGCACTTAGTTTAATATACATTCCATATCTGTCGATCCACACCCGTACTTTCAGGGAAGAGATCCTGGCCCGTTTCCTTGAAGACGGGGATGTGTAATTGAATAAGAGCTAGAGGAAGCCTATTTGAATGAAGAGTCAAAGATGGCTTTGGTAGAGGGCTGAGAGATTATTCGAGTTGAAAGAGAGAGAGAAGCCACTAATGATGGCGCAGCTGCAGCTGCTAAAGCACTATCAGTGCCTTTCAGTTCTATGCCTGGAGAATCATCCAAGCAACTTCATGATCAGATGGAAATCATTCTAGCTTCGACCAGCACTGCTTTGTTATCTGTTCCTTCAACACCTATCTTTGAAGCCTTTGGAAGTCTTGAAACTTCACCCAAGATTGTGGGGCTATCTAAAGAAGGAAACGGTAGGGAGTACGAGGTTGAGATTTACGGTCGCAGCTTTGATGCTGGTAATTTTCTTGTTTCTCCCAAGTTTGAGGACTTCCGACTCACGCCGTAAGAACAAGATGAACCGAATTCTTTTCTTTTTGATCACATATGTCCGTCTTCTTTGCCCATCGAATTGCTAATTTCTCCAATCCGAGGCCTACTGCTATCTCGACTGCTTCAGCGCTTGTTTCTGTGGCTGCTTTGATCTCCACGCCCGTGTCTGGCTCATAACTAGGGACGAAATCTGCAGCAGCTTACACCCGAAAGCAAACAGACCAAGCTAGCAAGCTTGGTGAAACTAAGCAGCAGATGGTGGCAGTTAAGACGGAGAAGATAGAGGAGAGAAAGTCTTCTAAGAGCTTCCGCAAGTCCCTCAAGCGGAAGGCCATGGGGGAGTCTTTTGAGGGGGCTAAAGAACAAGAAGGAGACATGGGCATGGAGCCTATAATCGATATCTCTGGCAGCGATACGACACCCGGTGGGGATGCTAAGGGGAAGAAGAAACTTCCGACCAAAGGTGGGAAAGGAAGAGGTCGCAAGAAGCATTGACAAGCTTGAGTAACAGTGGAGCCGGATTTTGTAGCATTTTGATTTGTTTGGCATGTATTTTGTATAAGTGCAGAGTCTACACTTATTACTTTTATTGTTGTAGCATCTGTACTTTTTTTGTTGGCCGATATTGTATGGGTATGGCTCCCACATTTTGATTTTGTACGAGAAATGTTATGAGAAACGAAAAGATTAATGTTTCTACTACTGTCACTTCTGCATTCTTTCTTATTTATCATGTACTTAGCTTGTTTTTGTACCACTTATATGTGTACATGATGTGATTGCTTATTCTGCAACTTCTATATTTCATATTGCCATGCCATGTTTTGTGGTATACAATGCCTTTATTTCCATGATTTCAACATTATGGATGCATTTTTTCAGTTTTACAACTAGATCTGTTGTGATTGCCAAAGTCCTTTGTACAGTGTAATAAGACTGTGGAGTAGTTTTCCTTTTAACTAAGTGTTGGTGTGTGTGCGCCCTCTACTTCACAGGGTTGTTTACTCTAAACACTTGATAAATGACCGGTTGATCCGAGCGATTCCTTTGATGGCTATAGCCAAATTTACTTTGCGGTTCCTATCTTCGGGAACTTGTAACTCTGTCATGGTCGGTATTCTTTGCCGATTTCTAGTTTTGCGACATTGCTGGACTCATGTTGATTCTTTTTTATAGTAGGAGCTAATCCTTGCTAGTCCTACAATAGATAAGTTTCCCGGTGTTGTTAGGACAACACCAGTACTTAGAAAATTTTAACGGTTTTCTAATGATGTTGGGGCAACATTAAGCAGTGCTTGCATGGCTTTTAAGAGTGCATGGCTTACGAAATGCGCAGCTTTTAAGAGTGCATGGCTTACGAAATGCGCGGCTTTTAAGAGTCCATGGCTTACGAAATGCGCGGCTTTTAAGAGCGTGCGGCTTATGAAATGTGCGACTTTTAAGACTGCGTAGGGTTTTGAGAGTGCGCGACTTACGAAATGCGCGGCTTTTGAGAGTGCATGACTTATGAAATGCGTGACTTTTAATTCTAAGTCGATTTACTTGCATCAACTTGGCGAGTTGGCAGAGCGTACTTGGTTATGATTTCACTTCACCAAGTAGCCAATGAATGATTTCGATTCGGTTTACTTTCTCCGACCCTAGGAGTAATCTATATGAACACGGTTTTATTGGTTCAAGAAACTAAAGAGATTTCATTGATAAAATGGAATGTAGAGAAAATTTTACCTATTTACAATGCCCCCAGTGCAGTCCAGCGGCTTATTTGCGAAAATAGTAAATACATAGGTAAAATCTAAATAAAGTAATGCCGGAGCGAGTCGCTATTCCAAGCACGGGGAATCCGGATTCCATCGACTGTGGTTACCTTGAAATTGCCTTCTCTGAGCTTTTTCTCGATTGAGTAAGGCCCTTCTCAGTTCAGTCCGAATGTTCCTGGAGTCAGATAGTTCCATTTCAGGACGAGGTCTCCCACTTCGAAGGTTCGGTTGCAGACCTTGGAGTTGAAGTGCCATGTTGCCCTTTCTGGTGAGTCATGGTCCTTAGCTCGGCTTCCTCTCATTTCTCATCAGTCAGATCAAGTGACTCGAGTAGGAGCTACTCGTTCTCTTTTTGATTGAAGTGTCATTTCCAATGACAGGAAATTTCCAATTCGACTGGGATTATTGCTTCAGATCCGTATGCTAAAGCAAATGGCGAGTGTCCAGTTGCTGACTTGTTCATCGTCCGGTAAGCCTAGCGTGCAAGTGGGAGCTCATCAACCCAGTTTCCTTTGGCTTTCGTCAGCCATTTCTTGATGGTGGACTTCATGATTTTGTTTACCGCCTTTACTTGTCTGTTTGCTTGAGGGTGTGCCACAGTGGAGAAACTCTTTTCGATGCGGAAACGCTTGCAAAAGTCCTTGAATTCGACACTTTCGAATTGAGTTCTGTCATTTGTGATGATTTTCTGTAGTACTCCAAACCCACAGATAATATTTTTAGTGACAAATTTAATTGCTTTCTTAATGGTAATAGTAGCCAGCAGTTCCGCTTCGGCCCGTTTTGTGAAGTAATCAACAATGACGATAGCATATTTGCTACTCTTTTAGAAATTAGGAGCACACCGATCAGGTTCTGTGGATGGAGTTCTTTGTATTTTGGCAAACTTTTTGCATTGCACACATCACCTGGCATAGTTCGCTGCGTTACGGTTGATGGATGGCCAGAAATAACCATATCGGAGGATGTTCTTCGCCAGAGTCTGCCTTACAATGTGGTTTCCACAATCGCCTTCATGGACTTCCCTGAGGATCCTTTTGGCTTCGCTGTTGGTTACACTTCTGAGTAGGGGAGTAGAGAATCCCCTCCTATAAAGAATTCCATCCTGCAAGACGAACTGTGGTGCTTTCTGAGTAGCTTCTTTCGCTCGCTCTGATCCCTGGCGAGTGTACCTTTAATCAGGTAATCTTTGATCGGCGTCATCCACGATTCCTCTTCCTCTACAGTTTCCATAATCCAATCGATATCCATATCGCTTATGTTGGGTGATGTAAGCATTTTGACTGGAGCCAGTCCCATTGACCGAGCATCTCCAAAACTGGCTAGTTTAGTTAGGTGAACCGCTTGCATATTCTGTTCCCTCGAAATGTGATTTTAAAGTATAGTGCTCGATGTCCTGTAGCAATTCCCGCGCTTTTGACAGGTAGAGGGCGAGGTTGCCCCTTGCTTGGTACTCCACTTTCACCTGGAAGATTACTAGCTGAGGATTGCTGTAGATATGCACAACTTTTATTCTTAATTCTTTAACGATTTTTAGTCCTGTCATCAAAGCCTCGTATTCTGCTTCATTGTTGGTGGCGGGAAATTCCAGTCTTAGGCCATAGCAAATAGATCGTCCTTTGCGTTTTTTAGCACTAACCCTGCACCTGAATAGGATTCATTTGATGCACCATCAACAACAAACTTCCACCGTGGCACCATGTCCGAAGTGCTTTCTTTCTCACCGTCCCGCTCGGTAAATTCGATGATGAAATCTGCCAGTGCCTGTCCATTGATAGCTCTTCGAGGGTGATTAGTGACTTCATATTGGCTTAACTCAATATTCCATTTCAGAAGTCCTCCTGATGTCTCTAGGCGATACAACACTTGTTTCAGAGGTTGATCCATCAACACCTTGATGGGATGAGCCTGGAAGTACGGGTGTAGCTTCCTCGACGTGATTATTAGGCAATAGATGAGTTTTTACAACTTTGGGTAATTCTTTTTAGCTCCAGTAAACCGTTTACTGATGTAGTAGATGGGTCGCTGGACCCTAGCCTCTTCACAAACTAATGCTGCACTCAAAGCATGGGTCGACACATCGAGATAAACGAACAAATCTTCCCTATTTATTAGCTTGGATAAGACTGGCAGGGTTTCCATATGATGGAGTAATTCTTCAAAGGCTGTCTGGCAAGTTCGTTCCATTCAAAATTCTTCTTTCTCTTCTTCAATGAATTAAAGAACGGTATGCACTTGTCAGTCGCTCGAGAAATAAATTGGCTTAGCGCCGTGATATTTCCATTTAGACTTTGTAATTCCTTTTTCGTTATGGGGGCTTTGACATTCCTTAGGGCGGTAATCTATACCGGATTGTCTTTAATGCCTTTTGCACTTACGATGAAACCAAGGAATTTGCCAGAAGCAATGCTAAAAAGCATTTCAGTGGGTAGAGCTTCATTGCACATTTTCACAATATTTCATACATCTCTACTAGATTGTCTAAGTGATTCTTTGATATGCGTGATTTGACAAGCATGTTGTCTACGTATACTTACATCATTTTCCCAATCTGATCTTTGAACATTGTCTTTACCAGTCGTTGGTAGGTTTCCCTCGCATTCTTTAGTCCGAAGAGCATGACCCGACAACAGTTTAATCCAAGGTCAGTAATGAAACTGGCATTCTCTTGATCGGGTTCATGCATCATGATTTGGTTATATCCCGAATAGGGATCCATAACGATAGTAGCTCATGGCTTGCCATGGCGTCTACAAGCTGATCGATCTTGGGCAATGGAAAGCTATCTTTTGGGCAAGCTTTGTTCAAATCTGAGTAGTCAATGCAAGTCCGCCACTTCCCATTGGACTTCTTTACCAAAACCGGATTTGATACCCATAAAAGATAAGTTGCGTCACGGATGAAGCCGTTTTCCAATAGCTTATCCACTTCCTTTCTTAGTGCAGCAGACCATTCCAGTCTCAGGGTTTGCCTCTTCTACTTTACTGGAGTGTACTCGGGATTGATATTAAGTGCATGACATGCTATCTTAGGTGATATCCTACACATATCAGAATGCATCTAAGTGAACAAGTCCAGATTGGCGAAAAGAAACTTGACTAATTCTTGTCGCGTCTCGGTTCCAAGATGTGATCCTATTGTAACGTCCCTTATCTAGAGGCCCAAAGCTAAGCGCTTCAGATGCAGTCATCCATAGTATTAACTTCCGAGGACTAAATATGGCTATGTTAATGGTATCCATAATATCAGAAGCATTTGAATATGAAACAAAATCATAGATTTCAAAAACATCTTTTCACATTACATTTTCAAAACACAAGTTTCGCATTCCAATTACATAATCCCATAATCATTTCCCAGGTTCTGATAAAATATAATTATTACATAAATACGCCAAGAGAGACATATGATGATGCCCCCTTGGTTGACCAGAGTACTATATAGACATAACTTTCTTAAATGCAACACAGCGGAAAAAAACATTAACTCCTAAATAGCTATCCATCAGCCACCTGCTCATCTCCGGAAGCTTTATTCGTCAACCTACTAAAACCTGTAAAACCTCAACCCTCGGCTTACTCAAATCAATTTTGAGCACCCGAGATTTTAAAGGGAAAATCATAAACTTCGAGTCAGACATAAAACCTGGTGTGAATAATACTATACATCTCGGTTATTTGATATTAAGTGAGACCACGCCGCTTAGCGGAACGGGTTTCCCCTCACTAATAACCTTTTAGAACATATCTTTTGCAAACCATAATCCTGCAACCAAAACTAATTAAAATTGTAAAGCATTATTATGTAAACATACATATCATGTAATAAATGGACTATCTGTCCGAACGTTATAATTTTGTTTGGCTAACTACTAACCTTTGGCTGACTCGGGCCTACCAGACAATATAAAAAATAATCTAACATCTATTAGACACACCTCTTTTGGACAGTCTATCCTTAACATCTATTAAATACTCCTCTTCTGGACGGTCTGTCCCTACCTTAACATCTCTCAGGGTCACCTGATCCTAATGATTTTGCGGGCTCACCAAACCTATCTGTACATAAATATATATTTCTTCTGTATGTAATCATAATTTTATCCTTACCTGTGACAAAGCCCTACAGTCTGGAATTTTAGACTAAATTAGCTGGGGCTAATAGCTAATGTATAGGGCGCGACCCTATACCAGTCTCATCTGGTATTCTAATATCTGAGTCATTTTACTTAGCGAAATCTTCCCATAAATTTTCCTTGAAAACCTTTTCAAAATGATTTAAAACCTTTAAATCTAACTCACATAAGGAAAACACATATACTCTATGCTTTACTCAAAATCACCTTGCCATGTTATATATATACTTTACTCAAACCTTAATTGATGAAAATAATTAAACCATTGAAAGTACCGCTTTCGAATCCATTGAAAGTACCCCTTTCTATAAACCATTGAAAGCACCTCTCTTAAAACCAAGTAAAACCCTTTATTTCACCAAGGCCGAAAGGCCAAAACCTTCTTTTCGAAATCATTCTCAAAACCTTTCAAAACCCTTGAAAAACCTTTCCTTCAAAAGCAATAAAACCTTAGACATCTTACCTCAAAACACTTTAAAACTGCCTTTCGAAAGCATCGAAAACCTTCATAAACAACAACCTTTCGAAAGCACTTGGGTTCAATTTAAAACATGTGGAAAAAGTCCTTCGAAACCATTTGGGTTATACTTCAACAGAGCAAAAGGGTCATTAAAACCATTTAAGTCGAAAGCCTATCTTTTGAAAGCATTCCTAAGCAAAGAAGTGATGGTGTCGAAACCACCCTTCTAAAAGCATTAGAGAAGTGACCAAGTTTAAAAAACAACGTATACCTTCTGAAACCATTATCTTCGAAAGGTAGGAAGACAACCCAGTCGAAAGCTAACTCTTCGAAAACAAAGCAGGCGCTACTTCATTTTAAAACAAAGGCATGCTTTGACCCCTTCGGAACCCTACATTTCGATCCTATACCTTCGGCCCCTATCCAATTCGCTACGTACCAAATATGTTGATACCATGTGCGTTGGTTTCCAAAGCAATAGTTGTGAAATGTCTAGGTCGGAACCCCTGGTACCAAAAGTGGCGAAACATGCTAAAAACATGTAAATTTTGTTTTTAACTTAAAAGAGGAACACTTTTCAACTATCCTGCTCTATTAATCAAATTTTCATTAGTTGCTAAATTTCTTTCTAAAAAGTGCTGCCAATTATTCAGAAATAAACAATCTATTTTATTTACAAAATACCCCTTCTCCTTTTATAAATATATACAACATCTAAGTCCCATACCTTAAATAATTTTATATATCTATGAAAACACTTAGGAAAATTCTACAAAAATTCCATAAAATCGAATTTTAATATGTTTTCTGACATATATTAATTTCAGACCCAGATAATTAATTATTTAGCCTAAATAATTTAAAACCCAATAATCATTTTCTTCACTAGAAAATTAATATAAAATCCACGTTAATTCGGAAAATTATGAAAATTGAAACCCATCTCTAAAATATTATTTCTAATCTAAATCTAAATCTAAAATTGAAAATTGAAGGATATCATAAGGGATATTTTAATGGCAGCAATGGTTTAAGGCAAGGAGATCCCTTATCCCCTTATCTTTTTACTTTATGCATGGAATATTTCACTTTGTTGATGGATGCTAAAGCTATTAAAGGAAAAGTGGAATCAGTTATCAAGAACAATTCTAACATAACACATCTAATTTATGCGGATGATCTGTTAATTTTCATAAATACAACTGATATTGGAGCTAAAGCTGTTAAGAAATGTTTCAAGAAATTAAAGAGAGTCACTGGCTTGGAAATGAATAATCTCAAAACCCAAGTATTTTTCAATAAGTTTTGTAATAACAAGGATCAAGTACTTAACATTCTGGATATTCAAGAAAGAGAATTACCTGTTAGATATCTTGGGTTACCCCTATCTGTGACATATATCAAACACTCAAATTGTAAGCAACTGATTGACAAAGTGTTAAAAAAGATGCAAGGTTGGGAGTGCAAATTTCTCACAGTTCCAGGAAGAATAGAATTGATTAAGGCTGTAGTTTATCCTATGGTCAGTTTTTGGATGCAATGTTTTATGCTCCCTAGATTAACTATTCAAAAAATCAATCAGTTATGCAAAAAAATTATCTGGAAGGGTAAAAAGAGTAGTGTTCCATGGGAAACAGTTACAAGTGTTAAATCTGAAGGTGGAATGGGGCTGAAAAAACTGTCAGATATAAACATTACTTTCTGCATCAAAAGAATTTGGGAGACTCTTAACAATTCAACATATAGTGCTAAGTGGCAGAATGTGAAATATGCTAATAATGAGACACTGTGGGAATCTAATTTTAATAACAATTTCTCATGCACTTGGAAAAAAATGCTATACCACAGAAAAGATGCACAGAAACTAATTGATAGAAGAATTGTGGATGGTAAATCTACAAGCTTGTGGTTTATACCATGGATTAATGGTTCAACTTTATTGGAGAAGCTGGGGCATGAGACTTTATCATTAACAAGAGGTCACAAACACAAGGTAGAGCAAATTATATCTGGAAATATTTAGAGGCCTGAAAACATCTCATATCTTGGTAATATAAGTGAGGAAATAAAGCAAGTACCCATTCATTATGACAAAACAGCAGACTATTGGTTTTGTATAAGCAGTAAAAATGGCCTATTTTGTTTCCATGATGTATGAAATGATTTTAGAATCAAGCTACAGGAAATCAGTGACTACAAAATCATATGGAATAACATCTCACTCCCAAAAATGAATGTATGTTTATACAGAGCTATTTTCAGTTTCCTACCTACAAAGGACAAATTAAAAATGCAAGGAGTGACTGAAGATGATGTTTGTGTTCTGTGCAAAAGAGAAGTGGAAACTTGCAATCATTTATTTTTTAAATGTTCCTTTTCTAAGCATGTGTGGTGTTGGATCAGAATCATGATGGGTGACCCTATAACACAAAGAAACTTTCATACTTCTCTCATAGATGCCATTGCCTACATAAGTCAGAAGTTTGCTGCTAACAATATTAAAAAGGACATCATAATAGCTGCGCTTAGCTCATCTATCTGGTTCATTTGGAAAAGCAGGAATTCTATCATTTTTAACAATGAAAAGATAGACAAAATCACGGTGTGCAATACCATAAAATCCAATGTTCGTGACCTCATCATTAATAGATCCAAGTTTTTCAGCCATAGTCAAAACAATCTTGAGGATATCTTTGAAAGATGGGAGATTTTACCTCTGCGAGTTGACAACCCTTTTAACCTTACCTTGACCCCGAACCCTAATTTCCCAAACACAGCATCATCCTCAAGATGCATGATTGATGGAGAAGAAGATGAAGTTGAGAGCTCTAGATTGTCCAGACGCACTGATAGTTTTATCGCTAATGTTGAAAGAGAGGAAGACTTGCCTGGAAGAGAAAACGAGCCGCCATGAAAAGACAAGTTTGCTAGGTTTACGCAGTGTGTTTAGGGCATCGTTTGTGGGTATGCATATTTTTTGTTTGTAGGCCGTCTATATGTTGGGCTGATTCTTATGTAAATAGTGTTTGTAATGATTTTATCATTAGCAATAAAATGTTTGACCATTCTTCAAAAAAAAAATTGCAAGGCATTAGGATGTCATTTAATAGGGTTTCATATCAAAACATATCATAAAATCTATATAAACAAGCATAAATCATCAACAAGTATACATAAACATTTGATCCATAAAAAGCATGGCATAATCATGCAAAACACTTCGGATTCAATTTAAAACCGAATTTTTTTAAGAAAATGAGATGTAGTCATTATTCACCTTAGCTTTGTGATTTTGGATGTGAGAATTGATCTTGATTAAGTGATTTGATTCTTCTCTTGAATCCTAGCTTTTATCTTCTTCCTCTTGCTAAGGGTGGCCGGCCTTAGAAATGTTTTTGCTTGAGAAAATATGAAATGAACGTGTGTTTTGATTTCCTAAGGGTTTAGGGTATAAAAATATCCTTCTCCCTATTTTCCCTTACCTATTTCATGTTATCTCGTTTTGATTTACTCATTAACATGGCACGGCTACCCTATTAAATCACAAATCTCATTCCATTAATCCACTTACATTATTTTATTTTATTTAGCTAATTAAATATCCTAAATAATGTTACTAAAAATATGGGTGTTACAATCTCCCCTCCATAAAGAATTTCATCTTCAAAATTACGATAAGGTACACATCAAAACAATCCAAGTTAAAACAAACCATCAAACAAATCAGGATAAGCGTCTCTAATCCTGCTCTTAGTCTCCTAAGTACAGTCCCTATCATCGTCACTCCACTGGACCTTCACTAATCTGACTGTCTTGTTCCCAACTTCTTCTCATCTCTTGCGACTGTCTGAACAGGCTTCCTAACTATAGTCATGTCTGGTTCCACTACTAAATCCTCTAACATGGTCGGTGCTATAGTAGTGTCTAAATCCCTAACACACTTCCTCATATGAGATACGTGGAAAACATCGTGGACTCCTGCCAAACTACTCAGTAACATTACTCTGTACGCGAGTTTTCCGATCCTCTCTAAAATAAGAAACGGTCCTACAAATCTAGGTGCTAACTTCCCTGTCTTCCCGAACTGATAACACCTTTCATCGGCGATACTTTGATGAAAACATGATCTCCAACAGAGAACTCTAAATCTATCCGTCTTCTATCTGCATAGCTCTTCTGCCTAGAATGAGCTTCCTTCATTCTCGCCTTTATTATCTCAATCTTCTCTACATCTTCTCTTACCAAATCAGGACCAAGGACTAATATATCTTCGGTTTCTAACCAACATGCAGGAGATTTGTATGGTCTTCCATACAAAACTTCAAACGGTGCTATCCCTATACTATTCTGATAACTATTGTTATGCGGAAACTCGACTAGGTGTAGATGGTCTTCCCATGATCCCTCGAAGTCTAATACACGAACTCTTAACAAGTTTCCATGATCTTGTTAACTCTTTCCGTTTGCCCATCGGTCTGCAGAAGGTAAGCGGTACTCATCTTAAGTTTGGTTCCTAAACTTTCCTGTAGACTCTTCCAGAACTCGCTAGTGAACAAGGAATCTCTATCACTAACAATACTACTAGGAATTCCGTGCAGTCTAACCACATTCTTCATAAATAACTTAGCCAATATAGGTGCTGTCCTATTTGACTTAACGGGAATGAAATGGGCACTCTTGGTCAATCTGTCCACTATGACCCATATACTTCCATTTCCTCTATTAGATCTTGGTAACTCATCTATGAAATGCATAGAAATAGAATCCCACTTCCATACTGGAATATCCAATGGCTGAAGCAACCCACTTGGCTACTGATGCTCGGCTTTCACCTGCTGACAGTTCAAAAACTGTTTCACCCATAAGCCTACATCCTTCTTCATTCCTTCCTAGAAGAAACTTCTCTTCATATCTTGATACATCTTCATTCCTCCTAGATGAATAGTGAACTTTGATTGATGGCATTTCTCCAAAACTTCCTTCCTTATGTCTCCCACATCCAGGATACATAATCTACCCTTCTTTCTCAACCACCCACTTTGGTCAAGACTAAAATTGTTCAAGTCATCGCTCTCTGTTCCATCCCTTAATTTCCTGATCCTTTCAGCTAACACTGGATCCTTTTCATATTTAGAAGCAATCTTCTCCATCAATACCGGCCGGACTTCTAAACAAGATAACATAGCAGATTCTCCACTAGACCCTGCCTCAGATCTCCACTGCACTCTACATGTCGACAAGGCTTCCAAGTCTTTCCATTCTGCTATCATAGCCAACACTACATTCTGATGCTTCCTACTAAGCGCATCTGCAACCTTGTTGCCTTTCCCTAGTGTGTACTCAATTCAAAATCATAAGCGGATAAAAACTCTAACCACCTTTGCTCTCTCATATTTAGTTCGTTATGTGAGAACAAATACTTCAACTACTTATGATCCGTATAAAGCTCAAACCTCTCTCCCAAAATGTAATGTCTCCACACCTTTAAAGCAAAAATAACTGCAGCTAACTCCAAGTCATGAGTCGGGTATCTAATCTCATGCGGTCTAAGCTGTCTAAAAGCATAGGCAATCACTTTACCTCTCTGTATTAGTACAGCTCCTAGTCCAGTACTACACGCATCTGTATAAACTACCAATTCTTGATTTCCTTTCAGAACAACTAATACAAGTGCATGTGTCAATAAGTGTTTCAAGCTCCGGAATGCTTCCTCACACTTATCGGTCCACAAACATCACATCCTTTCGTGTTAGCTTAGTCATCGGTGCTCCTATCCATGAAAAATCCTTTATAAACCTTTGGTAATATCCAGCCAATCCAAGAAAACTTCTTATCTCAGTCACTGTCTCCGGTCTCTTTCAATTATTAACAGCTTCAATCTTATCTGGATCGACTGATTACCCCTTCTCTGAAACCATGTGACCAAGAAACTTCACTTCCTTTTTCCAGAACCACTCCAAGATGACACTTTGAAAACTTCACCTTCAGCTGATGTTCTCTCAAAGTCTCCAGAATCACTCTAAGATGATCTTCATGCTCTTTCTCATCCTTAGAGTATATCAAAAGATCATCTATGAACACCAACACGAATCTATGCAAGTGCTCTTTGAAAATTCGGTTCATCAAATCCAAAAAGAATGTCGGTGCATTAGTTAGTCCGAATAGCATAACTAAACATTCGTACGATCCGTATCGAGTCCGAAACACCGTCAAAGGTATACTATCCTCTGCCACTCTAAGCTGATGAAAACCTGTGGCCAAATTCAACCAAGAAAATATCTTGGCTCCACTCAGCTGATCGAACAAATCGTCAATTCTAGGAAATGGATATCGATTCTTTACCGTTTTCTCGTTCAGCTTACGATAATCGATACATAGCCTCAATGATCCATCCGGCTTTTAACAAACACTACAGCTGCTCCCTAAGGTGAACTACTCTGTCTAATAAAACTCCTACCTTCCAAATCCACCAACTGCACTTTCAACTCCCTCATCTCTGTGGGTGTCATCCAGCTTGGCGGTCTACTTACCGTTTTGTACCAGGCACAAAATCTATCCGAAACTCAATGGCTAGTTTCGGTGGCAATCCTACTACCGTCTCGAAGACATCTATGAATTCTCTAACTACAAAAACTCGATTAAACTCGTCTTCCAACTCCACAACACCCAACAAGGCATTCACCTCACAACTAGGGTTTTCTACGGTATAAACTATCTGATCACTACAATCAGGATGTCTAAGTGATATTTTCCTATCATGGCAAAATATCCTAGCATCATACTTACTTAACTAATCCATACCCAATATAATTCCGAACCCTACAAAGTCAAACGCATGCAAACAGCAAACAAAGGTATGACCTAACAAATCAAACTCTAAGTGGTCACACTTCATCCTAAGTGTCGCATACCCTCCTTGCAACCTTTAAGGAGTTAACTAAATATGAGGGTTCTAGGTTAAGCTTATTTACCAAACATCGAGATATAAAAGAATGCGATGCACCAATATCAAACAGAATGCTAACAGACATACCATGAATCTGAAGCGTACCTCCCAAAACTGCATTCCCTTTCTCCTGCACTTTTGGCTTCGAAGTAGTAGGCTCCAATGCATACACCTTGCCCTTCCCATCCTTAGCGGGCTCTTTGCATTGATTCTTATAGTGACCAATCTGATCGCAATTGAAGCATCTGATATTCTTCTTCCCGATCACTTCCTTAGCCTTTCCGGTACGACACTCATTAGCAAAATTCCCCTTCTTATCGCACTTAAAACAAACCACTTCAGACTTTCCTTTCTTCACCGCTCCACCTTTTTGAGCACCCTTCTTGTGAAAGAACTTCCTCTTCTAACATTGCCCAACCTGTACCTCCTTCTCCTTCTTCTTCTCCAAACAAGCAAGCATCTCCTCATGTCTTAACGTCATCTCCACTACCACATCACAGGGATCTCTGATATGCGGTAAGGTAGCCCTAGCCAACCCAGGCTTCAATCCCCTGATGAATATTTCATTCTTCTTCATCACTGTATCAACAGTGGCATAACCATACCTAGCCTATTCTTCAAACCTACTAGCATACTCCAAAACATTCGTCTCCCACTGCTCTAGCTCAGTAAACTTTTAGATCAAAACAGACTGCACCATCACCGACATGTACCTCTCCTGGAACCTCCTCTTAAACTTTGCCCATGTCATTGTCTCCTTATCCACACTAGCTGTTACACTATTCCACCAAAATAAAACCGCTCCTTGAAGCTATCTAGAAGCAAGCCTCCTCCTCTTCTCATATTGAGCCTCAAGTCAGAAAAAAATCCTTTCACAGTGTAGCAACCAGTTCTCCACCTCGATAGCATCCTCAGTTCCAATAAATGGCTTCCCTCTATGTTTAACATAATCTCCACTCAACTTAGCATAGTCGTTGACAACTGGAACCTTCTGAACTCCTACTCCTGCATTCCCCCAACAACTCCAGCATCAATCCCAGCTTGCATCATGTTTACTAAAAAATTATACATGGCTTCTATATCCACTTTTGGGACTCCAGCACCAACATTCTCAGCTTGAGCCTGACCTTGAGTCCTCCTCGTATTGGGTTGGGCATTTCCATTGGTGGTAGTGTTGTCCCCTCCTAGGTTAACTCTGCCTATTTTTGCATCCATATCTGTATTCAAGCCTCATAAGATACAGAAGAATAACCTAATAGAGATGGGATAATAGAGATATAACATATACTTATATATAGCAAATACAAGTACGTTACTATATCGTTATCCCATACCCCAATCTTACTCTAATTCCTTAGGATCATGTTTTCAAAATCATATTTAGTTTAAAGTTTTTCATAAACCTATGCTCTGATACCAAGTTGTAACATCCCCTATCTAGAGGCCCAAAGCTAAGCGCTACAGATGCTGCATTCATCCATAGTATTAACTTCCGACGACTAAATATGGTATGCTAATGGTATCCATAATATCAGAAGCATTTGAATATGAAACAAAATCACAGATTTCAAATACATCTTTTCACATTACATTTTCAAACACAAGTTTCACATTCCAATTACATAATCCCATAATTGTTTCCCAGGTTCTGATAAAATATAATTATTACATAAACATGCCAAGAGCGACATATGACGATGCCTCCTTGGTTGACTAGAGTACTATATAGACATAACTGTCTTAAATGCAACATAGCGGAAAAACATAACAAAACAGCAACTCCTAAATAGTTATCTATCATCCACCTCCTCGTCTCTGGAAGCTTTATTCGTCAACCTACTAAAACCTATGAAACCTCAACCCTCAGCCTACTCAAATCAATTTTGAGCACCCGAGAGTTTAAGGGGAAAAACGTAAACTTCGAGTCAGACATAAAGTCTGGTGTGAATAATACTACACATCTCGGTTATTTGATATTAAGTGAGACCGGGCCGCTTAGCGGAACGGGTTTCCCCTCACCAATATCCTTCTAAAACATATCTTTTGCAAACCATAATCCTATAACAAAAACTGATTAAAATTGCAAAGCATTATTATGCAAACATACATATCAGGTAACAAATGGACTTTCTGTCCGAATATTATAGTTTTGTTTGGCTAACTACTAACCTTTGGTTGACTCGGGCTTACCAGACAGTATAACAAAATAATCTAACATCTGTTAGACACACCTCTTCTGGATGGTCTGTCCTTAACTATCTGTTAAATACTTCTCTTCTAAATAGTCTGTCCCTACCTTAACATCTCCCAGGGTCACTTGATCCTAATGATTTTACGGGCTCACCGTTAACTTATCTGTATACAAATGTATATATTCCTTCTGTATGTAATCATAATTTTAGCCTTACCTGTGACAAAGCCCTACACACTAGAATTTTGGACTAAATTAGCCGGGGCTAATAGATAATGTATAGGGTGCGACCCTATACCGGTCCCATCTGGCATTCTAATATCCGAGTCATTTTACTTAGGGAAATCTTCCCATAAATTTTTCTTGAAAACCCTTTCAAACTGATTTAAAACCTTTAAATCTAACTCACACAAGGAAAATACATATACTTTAAGCTTTACTCAAAATCACCTTGCCATGTTATATATATACTTTACTCAACCCTTAGTTGATGAAAACAATTAAACCTTTGAAAGTACCCCTTTTGAATCCATTGAAAGTACCCCTTCTAAACCATTGAAAGCACCTCTTTCAAAGCAAAGTAAACCCTTTATTTCACCTAGGCCGAAAGGCCAAAACCTTCCTTTTGAAACCATTCTCAAAATCTTTTGAAACCCTTGAAAAACCTTTCCTTCGAAAGCTATAAAACCTTAGACATCTTATCTCAAAACACTTTAAAACTGACTTTCGAAAGCATCAAAAACCTTCATAAACAACAACATTTCGAAATCACTTGGGTTCAATTTAAAACATGTGGAAAAACTCCTTCGAAACCATTTGGGTTATACTTTAATAGAGCAAAAGGGTCATTAGAACCATTTAAGTCGAAAGCCCGACTTTCGAAAGCATTCCTAAGCAAAGAAGTGATGGTGTCGAAACCACCCTTCCGAAAGCATTGGAGAAGTGGACAAGTTTAAAAACAAAGTATACCTTCCAAAACCATTTACTTCGAAAGGTAGGAAAAGCGGCAGCTAGGGGTTTCGACCCCTTCAAAAGCATTTCTTAAAACAAAAGAGCGCAACTCATTCGAAACCATTCCTTTGAAATCATTTGACCAGGTCAGAAGCTAACCCAATCGATAGCTAACTCTTCGAAAGCAAAGCAGGCGCTACTTCATTTTAAAACAAAGGCATGCTTTGACCCCTTCGGAACCCTGCGTTTTGATCCTATACCTTCCGCCCCTATCCAATTCGCTACATACCAAATATATTAATACCATGTGCATTGGTTTCGCAAGCAATAGTGGAGAAATGTACAGGTCGGAACCCTTGGTACAAAAAGTGGCGAAAGTGGCGAAACATGCACAAAACATGTAAATTTTGTTTTTAACTTTAAAGAGGAACACTTTTCAACTAACCTGCTATGTTAATCAAATTTTCATTGGTTGCTAATTTTTTTTTCAAAAGTGCCGCCAATTATTTCAGAAATAAACAATCTATTTTATTTACAAAATACCCCTTCTCCTTTTATAAATATATAAAACATCTAAGTCCAATACCTTAAATAATTTTATATATTTATGAAAACACCTAGGAAAATTCTACAAAAATTCCAGAAAATCAAATTTTAAATGTTTTCTAACATATATTAATTTCAGACCCAAATAATTAATTATTTAGTCGTAAATAATTTAAAACCCAAATAATCATTTTCTTCAATAGAAAATTAATATAAAATCCATATTAATTCAGAAAATTATGAAAATAGAAACCCATCTCTAAAATATCATTTATGATCTAAATCTAAAATCACAAGGCATTTAGATGTCATTTAATAGGGTTTTCATATCAAAACATATCATAAAATCTATAAGAACAAGCATAAATCATCAACAAGTATACATTAACATTTATTCCATCAAAAACATGGCATAATCATGCAAAACACTTCGGATTCAACTTAAAACCAAAAACATTTAAGAAAATGAGATGCAGTCATAATTCACCTTAGCCTTTTGATTTTGGATGTGAGATTTGATCTTGATTAAGTGATTTGATTTTTCTCTTGAATCCTAGCTTTTATCTTCTTCCTCTTTCTAATGGTGGCCGACCTTAGAAATGTTTTTGCTTGAGAAAATATAAAATGAACGTGTGTTTTGATTTTCGAAGGGTTAGGGTATAAAAATATCCTTCTCCCTATTTTGCCCTTACCTATTTCATGTTATCTCATTTTGATTTACTCAATTAACATGGAACGCCTACCACTATTAAAATACAAATCTCAATCTATTAATCCACACATTATTTTATTTAATTTAGCTAATTAAATATTCTAAATAATGTTACTAAAAGTATAGGGTGTTACACCTATTTTTTGTACTCGTATCGGGTTATCTATTTCTACATGGATATGCACCGTAATCTCTACCGGTGCTGCCCGTTCCTTCCTTGAACTCTGCTTTCTAGGGCCCTAGCCTTATCGAATCAGCTGTGGTCCCTAAGCCAGGGGCAGTTCTGTAGTTGCCATGTTGATGGTTCGCGAATGTAGAGAGTTTTCTCCACACTCTTCCCCTTTTCTTTTTTTCGTGTTTCATGCAATTCAGTGATGTACCATTCCCTTGCGATACTTTGGTCTCCCTTTACCACTCCAAATCCATTTTCCAGAAGGAATTTCATAGTGAGACACCATTGTGCTAGGATAATTTGGAAATCAACGAGGGCCGGTCGTCCCAAGAATGCATTATAGGCCGAGATCTCGTTAATTATCACAAAGGTTTGTGTGAGAGCCTCTCTCCGATCTCTTGTTCCGAGTTCAATAGGCAGATCGATTGTGCCAACCGGTTGTAGTGGATGACCGGTGAATCCATGGATTTTGGTTCAGCAGCAGAGACATCGTTCTTGTTAAGCTTCATTTGGTCGAACGTATGTCAAAACAGAATGTTTACTGATCCAACGGTATCAACTAATACTCGACGTACGACAGCGGGTCAGATTCCTATCTTCACCACCATTGGATCGAAAGTTGGAGCTTCTATTCCTTCACTATCTCGGTTTCGAAACACGATGTCGTCATTGAGAATACAGTGATGTTTAGCGGGGGTCCCGTCTTCGATTGCAAAGCAAGTTTCCTTTGGAGCATGTTTGAGTGAACTAGCATATATTTACATCTCACCCCAACTTTTCTGTGCCGGATGAGGACCTCCCGAAATGGTATTGATGACAAGTCTCTGTTCTGGTCATTTGGATCCATCTCCACTAGATCCAGCTTGGTTTCCTTAGGTGTTAGGTGCATGAGGTCCGGTTGGCTGATTGGAATTTTGAGGCTTCATCACGTACTATTGGAGCTTGTTTTTTTTAATCAGTTCTATGATCACGTTCTTCAAATGGCGACACTTGTTTGTGTTATGGCCGTAGGTTTCGTGGAAGCAACGAAACTTCCCCAACTTCCTTTATTGCTCAGACTCTTCCTTCCAAGGCGGCTTCAAGTACTCTTCTGTTCCTTGAGTTGCCAGGTAAATATTCTCCAAGCTATCGTTCAACGGAGTGTATTCTCCGCGTTTCAGACCTCTAAGTTTCTTTCTCCCTCCATTTCCCTTGTTGGTGCTCTGATCCTAGTTCTTCCTTTTGTGGTTCCCATCTTTTCCAACAGTTACCTCAGAATTCTTGCCGTTTTGATTGACCACCACATTACTCTTACCTTCTAACGTATTTGCCTCTTCCAATCTTAAGTATTGACTAGCCTTTCGATTAAATTCTTTCATAGTGGTCGATTGCTTCATTCTAATTCATCTCGCAAAATCTGTCTCTAGGTGGATTGAGCAGACTAAAGCCATGAAAATCATATCCTCATTTGGGTTGCTCACTTCGGTGACGACTGTGTTAAAGCGGTTCATGAACGATTTTAGTGATTCGTTAGGTCCTTAGAAGTAACCGGATAGGGACATCACATCCTTTGGCTGAGCTGTGTGCAATCTAAACTAATCCAAGACCTTCCTGGATAGCTAAGGTGGATCGCAGAGGGAGTCCGGTAAACCATATGGAGGCAAATCCTTCCAGATAGATAGGGAAATATCTGCAATGAACTGCATCTATTTCCCTTGCACCATCCATATTCCAAATGTACTTGTACAGGTGCTATTGAGGGTCAGTAGTTCCATTATAGAAGGGCATAGCTGGTGGCATGGTGAATTTCTTGGGGTACTCCGCCCTCAGGATACTATCGGTGAAGGGAGTTCAGCTCAAAGCGGAACCCCAATCATCATCATCCTTTCTACCGTTACTTTATCCCATCAAGCGTCTGACTATGTCTGCAATGTATGCCTCACTTGTCCGTTCATCCGTAGGTTGGCTGTCGTTAGCTGCACCAAGTGTTTGACTTTGCAAACGGTCTTGGTTAGCTGGCTAGAGCCTAGGCTCTCTAGTATTTGGGTGAGCCACTCCTACCATGGTCCATTGGCAGGCAGTTGGTTTTGCGGGTGGAGTTTAATCATTTGAGTTCAATCCTCCTTCCTTAAGTTGTTCGCCTTCCTTGGAGTTAGTATCAGCTACTAGTATGTCCTTCCATGGAGTTTTCACTCCTAAGTTCATGTTTGCAATAGGTGCTTTTATAGTGGGCAGAGTATTAGCATTTTCCACTATCGTGATGCCTTGAGCTCCACCCATTACTTCCTTTTTCTTCTACTTGAGCTAGAAACAAAAGAAAGCTCTTACTCCTAGTAACCATGGCTTTAGGTGTCATCTGGGAGTAGTTAGTGATTGGAGCGCTAAGAGAGCATCTATCTTTTCCATAAGAACCTTTTTGACTGTTTGCCATTTTCTGGTTAATTTCATCAACCATCTTGTTTAATTCTCCCTTAGTCACAACTTCATGCTAAGTGAAGAGTCCTGGTACTTGATCTCCAGTGTTAGTTCCAAATCGCAGGTTGTTGGGGTTGTTGACTTCAATTTGCTGAGGGTTTGTTTCTTTTCCAGCAATGGTAGCTCTTATGGATCTTTAGGAAGTTGTTCTCTTTCTTTCTAGTGCCATTGATTCTCAATAGCAAATCTTCTAAGCAGAGATTAAGGGTCTAACTTCTGAACCTATATGATCCAAAGCAGATAGCTAGATCTAAGCCTAAGTTGGTTTCTCAATGAAAGCACCAAAATGTTAACCCAAAAGATGGATCAATACCCTGAATTGAGTGTGAAAGCACCAGCCCTATTCTTATAGAGCAATAATATAGAAAATAAATGTAAAAGGAGCAGAAATAGTAAAAGGACAAGAAGATTTTTATTCGGTTGTTAATGAAGCCTACATCCACTTTATAACTTTATATTAACTAGCTACTATTCCAAGTTGAATCAAATTACAATATGATTGAATTTTCTAAGTTAGATCAAGTCACATGTACAAGAGTTCACTAGAGAATCATAGTGAACCCCTAGATGACTATTGTGTGGGAGGAGAAGAGTGAAGAATAATCTCTACAGAGTTCCAGTAGCCTGTCTAGAAGATCCCCTTTATGTTGCAAGTAGAATTGTATTATAGGGGTTGGAGAGCTATTGGGCTAACCTGCTTTGCCGGAAGCCTACACTGGATGATAAGAAGGTGCTATGAAAATTTCATAACGACCCAACCTAATCTGATGGATCGCTAGCGATCCATAGGGCATGGATCTCAAGCGATCCATGTACTTAGGGAATTTTTGGGTTTTTTCTTTCGGTTGCACTCCTTTCCTTATGTAGGTGCTCTCCATGTAATTTCGTAGCTTGTTGCCTTGTTTTGGTGATGGTTCACACATGGGTTAGATTGTCCTACAACTTGAACTAGATGAATGTTCACTTCTCGAACTAGGTTGCTTCAAATACTATGAAACTTGGCAAACATCCCTAGAAAAGATATTGGTTCAAGATGCAAGAGGCTAAAACGATCTATGAAGGTTCCTTATGGATCGCTAGCGATCCATGGATGATGGATCACTAGCGATCCATCCCCTTAGTGGATTCTTGGGTAATTGTTCTTGAATCCTTCTTAGCCTATTCTTTTGGTCCTTTTGGTTGATTCTTGAGTTGTTTTGGATTAGCCCAGGTGTTCTAACTCATTTAGATTACTGCTTGTATAAAAACCCTGTTAACATTTATGATATTGTAGAGTAGCATATTATAGTGTTGTATGTTAACTCTTTGGTTGTAGGGTCAGGTCATAGTTCATGTACTCTTGTTCCTTACCATTTTTACCTATTTATATTTTAAGACTCATTTACCGCTCGCACCAGACTGTTGTCTGACCCAAGGTTTTATGCATTGCTTCTTATTATCTTGGGTACTCTTACATGAGTAGACTGGATAATAGGTCTAGGTAACGTAGAAGCTATTTGAAGGATGAGCTGGATGGAGCTATCTCGTATTATAAATATCTGGAGTCTATGCTTATTACACCGAGCAATGCTGTGGAGCCCGTGAAAATGCTTGCTTGGTACTATTTGTTGAGACAGTTTATTTGAGTTTACTTCTATTGTATAAACTCTACTATATTTGATATATACCATTATGGATCTATTGCTCTGATGATGATTTGTTCACATAATTATTACTGTCTCTTCTATTATACCTGTGATATTATATTTTATCCATGCGCTGTGAGATATGACAGGTTATATGCTATATTGGTTTATTTCAATCTTGATGGTCGTCCTATATCAACCGGGCACGGACAGTACACTAATTATATATTATTGGTGCCAGTGGTATAAGGCGGTCGTTACAAAATTTGTGTCTTAAGTTGTATGAGGTTAGTATCATAGTCAGCTGTAGTCAACTCAAAGTCAAATTCTCTAGCCAGAGTGGAATGGATAATGACAAATGTTACTATTGAACCAAGTACTTATTTGATGGACATGTTGAGTTGAATGAAGATAATATTGGTGCTTTACTAATACCAAGTTCCATACATCATAATGTGATATAGTGTTAGCAAAGAAAACATGTGTAAATTATCGTCGTGGTACCGCTTAAGATAATGTAAAATATGATTTTTATTTTATTGAAAAGGCCTGTAATCGATGAATTCGTTCAAATTGTCGCATCACTAGCTAAGGTAATGTGTAAACATTAATATTTGAATTATTCAATATTATTCACTAAATAAATTCACACCTCCGAGTCAAACAACTACATTGTATATTCTTTGGAAAACCACACTATTTAATTAGTTTATAAGGTGTTATAAATTAATTAATATTTGAGAAATATTAATTATTTATTTATTTGATAGTTTGGGTGTTAGTAATCATTTCGATGTGTAGATAAAAGTTATATATATAAATATTGATTTATTATATCGATATGCATTCAAACAGTGTTTAATTAGAGATAATTACCCAAACGGGGTTTTGGAAGCTTTGCTTCGATTGAGGAAAGAATGGAAGACTATGCTTGACAGGGGATGAGGTGGAATGATTGATAATTGAATGGGAATTAAAGAAGGGAAGGTTTAAAGAAGAAAACCGGAAAGGTTTCATTCTCCCCATTATAACAAATCTCCTAATTTCATTTCTTTCTTTCCATTTTTCTCTCCTTCTTCCTACCATCATAACTGCCTAACCCTTCTCTCTTATGGCCGAACGTTTTTCCTTCCACCTAAAATCAATTCAAATGAAATAAGATAATTCATTCGATTCTAGCAAAGTTTAGAATGTTGATTCAAGGAATCTAAGGATTATTTTCAAATTAAGGTGTTAGAAAGGGCAAGGCTCTTTTAGATTCAATTCCTTTTACTTTATTCATTCATCATGTTTAACCTTGATCAAATTCACATATATGTATATTAAATTGCCACTTATTGGATTTAATCTAAGGCCTTTTGTTTATTGTCATATAATCATCCAATTTTGTGTTTGATTTAATATGTATATTGTTATTATTCATTGGATCTAAAACTTTTTATCAATGTAGATTTGATATGCTATAATAAAATTTATATAAGTTTTCATAATTTAATCTACTTATAATTATGGATTCGATATTCAATTAATTGAACCGTATATATTTATATACATTCATCTTTATGTTATCCAAAATTTTAAATCAATGTTAAGTTAAATCATTTGGTTTAGTTAATTTTATTTTCAAATTAATATATTTAATGTTATATTGTTTAGTCAAATATATGTATTTGAAATTAAATTTTAAATTATACTGTTTGTGTATGTATATGTATATGTATTTTAATCATGTTATTGGAGCATTATATTAATTATGATAATGCTTTATGATAATCATGGTTACATATTGGTTATGTGTTTTTCGGATCTATAATATTAAAGCAAAAACACTTTAGTTATGAGTAAGTATATAAAAAAAATTCATATATATGTTGAACATATAATTAATTAGGTGTTTGTAAAAGAGAAAGTTGGAATCAACTGAAATATCACGTTTTTCCCATTTCATTTTTGATCCTGATTTGATTAGATCTAGATCTAATGTATATTTTATTTCCGTCTTCATGTATTCACCATGAATTCTCTTATCTTGAATATATCTAATTTTATTATCTATTATATATATATATATATTTGTATGTGTGTCTAAATATATAAGTGGTAATATAGATATCATATATGTATATATGTCTAATTACACACACACACACAGATATATATATATAATACAATAAATATCTGTATACAAACAATAATAACATATTATTGAATATTTAAACATATATTTACTTAGGCATTATATTCCAGATATTCATGTGAAATTGTCCATGCATATGTAAGTATAATATATATTTATATACGATAGATATAAATCTCAATATCTATGTGCATATATATAGCAATATACATGTTTATACTTCATTATGGTATATTGTTATATAATTGAATGTATGCATGATACATTCAGTTAAATGTCTAGTGAAATTAGTTAATGTGATTAATTAATAAATGTTAAATAAAATGGTCAGGGGTAACAAATCTCTGTATTGGGCTGGCTAACCTCCCTCCTGTCTGTGGTCGGACCAGGCGGGGGGCTCCTCCCATCCCTTCAATTTCATCAGGGCACTGGGTTGAGTTTTAAAAAAAGAGTATAATATGATTAATTAAGAATTATATAGGACCTAATGCTAGTTAATAGATAACCTAAGCCTATTAAGATCCCAATAGGTTTTTATTATTGAAATTAACCTAGTTCACCCACTACTAAGAAGGACTAGATCCAACAATGGTATCAAAGCTAAAATGATATATGTAGTCTAATTAGTCAACATTTAGGTCAACCTAATAAAACCTACTTATCTGATGGGTGTCTAGAATAGTAGTGTTTAGGCTTAGGATTTAATAATCAATACTCCCTTTCTTGACTATGGTTCTGGCATAACAGGTGGAGTAAGTCTTAAAGGTTGACCCAAATATAAGGCCTTGAGTTTTTTAGGCCTTAGTTAATTTTCAAATTAAGATTTAAAAATTTAATTTATATATTAAATCTAAATATTAATTCTAAAATATAAAAGAAATTTTATAAATTTTATCAAATAAATTACAAAATTTTCAAATTTTTTTATAAAAAGTAATTTAATAAGTTTTAAATTTTTTATAAATATTTAATTAATATAACTAATTAATTAAATAATTAATTACAAGTTAATCAATTAAAATATATATGTTGATACACACATACACAATAATAGAGGTTATAGTTGAGTATTTATCTTAAAATTGTTTAAGGTAAACTAAATAAAGTTTAAATTTATTAGAATATTTTGTTAAAAGGATTAAGTAAATAATTGATATATTTGATAGGCAATAAGTTAAATTTTAATTAGTTAAAATATATATACTGATATATATGAACTATCAAGGTTATAGTTTAATAATTAAATGTTTTAATTTTTTCAAAATTATTTTGAGAAATTAAAATAAATAAATTTTTGAAACTTATTAAATATTTAATTAGAATCTTTAGTTGAATACTTTATTAATTAATAAGTTAATACACACACACGTACATGATATATGTATATAATACTATACAGGTTATAATTAAATATTCTTCTTGAGTAGCTTAAGATGAATAAATTAAAATTTATAATTTTTTTTAATAAAGTTTAATTAAATTAGTTAATTAAATTAAGAACTAAAATTAATTAAATATGATTTAATTAATAAAAATTGATAGTTAATTAAATGTGATTTAATTAATACGAACCAAAAATTAATTAAATATTATTTAATTAATAGGAATCAAACTTGATTAAATATTATTTATTTAATAACAATTAAAATTAATTAAATATGATTTAATTGAAAAGATACATAAATACATTTTATAATTTAAATTAAATTATAATAGTTAGAAATAAATTAAACTTATATAGTTATATGTGCATATACAGAATTAAAGTGGAATTGATACAAACTCAAAATAGTTTCTGGAATAAGTACAAATGTGAAGTACATGCAACGTGATTCAAATGTGTCTAACACTTGGGTCATGAGAGTATTTCATAAAAATACATTATTCCTTAAATTGATATCACTCTAGTGCATATATTAAAGATATGAATCTCTAATATATAAAGTTATTATTTATCATTTATATATTGATAGATTACTTGCATATTCACTAGTTATTAAGCAAACTCAAGCTAGGGTTGTTATGTGTAGTGCAATTAATATATTTCCTGCACGAGTTAAGATACATGCACGTATTTGTTGAACAAACTCAAGGTATGTGCATTATACTTAGACCGATAGGAAATGATAAGTATGAATGAATAATCAGTGTTAAGAAAACCCAAGGTTGAGGTCGAGATTAGGGAAAATACGATGGTTAGGAGTTATATATGATACAACCGATAAAGAGTTCCCCGCCTAGTGCGGGCATATTGTTTGTTGGGCAAACTCAAAGTCAGAATCCCAAGGAAAGCAAGTCCTAATACTCACTAGAAAAATCAAATTTCTATATTTCTATTAGGATTTTGAGAAATATAAAAATCTAATAAGAGACTTATTAGAAAAATGAAATGATATCATTTAACCATTCCAGTATTATAAGAACACATGCTATACAAAATTAAAATTATCTACTTCGATAAATTTATACAACTAATATAATTGATAAAATGTTTATCAATTAAAAATATACAAGTGAACCGAGTAAGGATTAACATAGAAATATCAACTATACTTACCATTAAATTCTTTGGCATGTTGTTTTCGGGACCCATGCAAGAGTTAAATAATACAAATATTAAGCACATTCACACCTTAGTTGCTTAAGTATTCATTTTACAGAGACTACTATTGTCTTCTATGTGTTTTGAACTCAAAAACAATATAAGAATATGAATATTTGATCCGTATTAATCATGTACATAATCTGTATAACGAGAAGCTGCATTCGTAATAAACAAAATCTCGATGAAATTAGTTCATTCGAAATGAAAAGCTAAACCATAACGCAAGATCATATGTTCAATACTATTGAGTACAACAAGATTCTATTGTATTAGAAGTGGAACAAACCAAGAACTACTAAATAGACCTAGGAACTTAATATTGAAATGTTAGTTTGATCGGTTTACTTTAGTGTAGCTTACACAATATCCTTAAAATGTTAAGAGTGTTAGAATGTGCTTTTGTAAAAATATCGATGTCTTGTAGTAATAATTTTATTTTGAATTGTTCAACCATTTAGAAAAGAAAGTGATGTTTGATAGTGGATGTAAAATAGGCATAGTTGGGATGAAATGGGTAGATGGCCACTTCTGCTTCTTGAAGAGAGATTGGACAATAAAATACTAAGTACATACTTAATATTGTGACGACCGCCCATGACCCCTGCACCGAATCTAGAGATAAAGCGCTGTAAAGTGTGCCAGGCGACCATGGACGATTGTCAAGGTAAGATTTAAAACAACAGAATCTATCGTATTACTCACAGCGCATGGAAAAAATACAATAGAACATATGTATAGTGAAGCTTTACAGAACAAAATGACATCATATAAAACTCCATAATAGTTGAGTACAAGCATCAAAATAGTCAATACATCAAGCCTCACTACATATCTCTCAGAGAATACAAAACAGCGGAATATCCAGTACATATAATAAGAAGATAATATGCAACCCTCCAGCTCGTCTTCGATATCAGCATCGTGAGAAGAGAACAGCACCTGTCACCTGCTACCTAGTCTGCCCGTCCCAAAATGGACGAACAGCCCAAGGCAATAAGAATTAAAAACATAAAGCCTTGAGTCAGACAACAGTCTTAGTGAGCAGTAAATTAACTAACAACATGCCAAAAGAGCATAAAGGAAAAGGAATAGGAATACACCCTCCCACTCCAACCTCATTCTACAGTGATAGCCCCCAGACACACACTAAGCAGAAGCAAACATAGCAGAGCATACAATTTAAAGTAAAGCTACTATCACTCGAGTCAAGGGCGATGTTTTCCAAGTACCAAGGCCTAAATCAGATAAGCACCCAGAAAATACCGCTCTTGAGTCCGAATGACGATACAACCAAACATCCATGACTCTGGCTATCACTGTTATCATTGCTTCGATATCACCGTTAATTGAATGACCGGCACATTCTTTCAGCCGTCCGTCAAGGGTTAATGGAAACCCCGGTTCTAGATATAACTCCCGCACGTCGTCGCAGCCCGTGCCTAGGACTATCGAATCTGCCCAGAGTACTCGACCATCAACAGTTGGCCGTTGGGACTATCGAATCTGCCCAAACGTACTCTTGCTTAGAGCATGCTAGAACCTTCAACAACGATGCTATCCAAGCCTCCTAGTCATCCTCCTCGACGACTATTCTCATATCCATTCATTATCCTCAACTCGAATCATATCACCGAGTTATCAACATGCTTGGAATGATCCCGTCTGGATTAGACCAAGTCTTCATCATATGATGCCTCGCTTCATTACATCCTCGCAAAGCCTCATCTCAACTTCGCATCATCAAATCTATGCATAAGAGCTTCATCATCCCGCTACAAATGCCACGAGCAGCTTTTCCAATTCAAGAGCCTTTCCCTTAGCTTTGAATCACCTTCGATCTAAATCTAATCATCAATCATCTAATTCATAACAATCAATCAAATCAAACATCAATCCAAGCAATCAAGCATTCAAAAATGATCTAAGTAGACAATTATAACAATAATGGCATTTTCGTAATTAAAGAGTTGAAAGTCCAATAAGCATGAAAACATGGATTATATGTCTACAAACTTGATGAATGAACTTTCATAGGTTAACATATGATAAAATGGATGTAACATCATCATGAACAATGGATCTATATGGATCTACACATAGGATGAAGAAAATGCATGGAAATCTCTATTTTAACACCAAATCGAGCCAACAATCCGATATACTCCTTTGGATCCGTGTGAGAGATAATCACCACTCACCAAATCACCTAAACAACCTCAAATTAACACGCTTCAGATCTGGACAGCGAAGGATCAAGCTTGATCTATCACGAATCTGCTTCAAACGATGAAATCTCTCTTGAAAAGATGAAGATCTTCAACTTAAGCTCTTGAATCTTCAATCTTGATCTTCGAATTGGATGGATGGAAGCACTAGATTAGAGTGGAGAAAAGAAGTGAAGAAGTGTAGAAGTTGAGCTCTCAAAATGGCAGCACTTCGTCGCTTCAAAAATCCGAATCCCAAAAAGTGAGAACAACCCCTCCTATTTATAGCTGAAATTCCTTAAGTCGAAATCTGGCTATCTCCCTAAGTCGCTTCCGACCTAAGCCTCTCCGACCTAAGCCTCTCCGACCTAACAGATGCACGACTTAACTCCTTAGCGACCTAACACTTGACGACCTAAAGCAATGCGCTTTCCTTCGACCTACGACTTAGCAACAGGTATGACCTAACACTTAGGAAACCAAGCGACCTAACAACCTAACGACTTAACTTCCTACGACTCAGTTGGGTTACGACCTAACAACTCAGGCTTCTACGCGACCTAACACATGTCGACCTAAAACAACATACGACCTAACAGTTAGATCCACGCGACCTAACACTTAAACTATTCTAGCGACCTAACAACTCACGCGACTTACGACTTAGCAAACTCGCGACCTAACACACACGCGACCTAACCATCTTAGGTCGCCTACGACCTAACTCAACACAGAACTAACGACCTAACTACGCTAACACTTAGGTCGGTCAATTCCATAGGTCGCTAACTCCTATAGGTCGCAAACTGCTTATCCCCTAAGTCGTTAATTCTACTAGGTCGCTACCTCCTATCTCTTAGGTCGCTAACTCGAACTGCCGACCTAACACTTAACTCACCCAAACATTTAGGTCGCTCCCAACATTTCCTTAGGTTGTTGCCGACCTATCCCTTAACTCGACAACGACTTACAACCTACTAACCTAGCCCAGCTACGACTTATTTCCTTAAGTCGCCAAACCCTGGGTCACTCCTATCTCCTAAGTCGTATACGACTCACGACTCATGCTAAGTCGTGAACGACTTAGGACTTAGGCAAAATTTTGCCTAAAAGCTGAAATGGCTCAAAATGCTAAAACTCCAGATTTGACGAACTTTTCGATCCGTGAAAATACGGGTCGTTACATTCTCTCCCCCTTAGGAATTTCGCCCCCGAAATCCCAAACAATCATAGCAATCAGAACTATTCTGTACGCCTACCATCCATAACAATCAGCAAACCATGCATCCAATTCTAGCTTAGCGTACAGAATTCTAAAATTAGAACAAGTTACAATATCGCGAGATGACACGACACCTTAGGGCCATACCTTGAAGAGTTCAGGATGAGCTGCTTTCATCCTCTCTTCCACCTCCCACGTACAGTCGTTATCATCATCACTCCATTGTATCTTGAGCAACTTAACTACCTTCCTCCTAAGCTGTTTCGTGTCGGTTTCCACAACACGAAGTGGCTTACGAGGTCTCCTATCGACTAGATCAACTTCTAAGTCTTCACAGCTACCAGCAGAAACTACCGTACTCGAGTCATGCACATACTTCCATAGATATGATACATGAAAAACATTGTGCACACTCGACATCTTCTCTGGTAACTCCAATCTGTAAGCGAGCTTTCCAATTCGCTCGATAATCGGGAATGGTCCAACAAATCTCGGAGTCAATTTTCCTTTCTTCCCGAATCGAATAACATTCTTCAGTGGAGAAATCTTCACAAAAACCATATCTCCAATGTCGAATTCTAAATCCTTACGACGCTTATCGGCATAACTCTTCTGACGGTCTTGGGCTGCCTTCATTCGTTGCCGAATGATTTCCAAACAATCCGAAGTCTGTCGAATCATCTCTGGCCCAAGCATCAGCTTTTCTCCAGTTTACAACCAACATGTCGGAGAGTTACACGACCTTCCATACAATGCCTCATACGGTGCCATACCAATGCTTGACTGGTAATTGTTGTTGTACGCAAACTCCACCAAATGAAGGTGATCTTCCCATGATCCTCCGAAATCCAAAACACAAGCTCTGAGGAGATCTTCCAAAACTCGGTTGACTCTCTCAGTCTGACCATCTGTTTGAGGGTGATAAGCCGTACTCAAACACAACTCGATTCCCAAAACTTCCTGGAAGCTCCTCCAAAATCCACTAGTGAACAATGGATCTCGATCGCTCACTATACTCTTCGGAATACCATGGAATCGGACTATCCACTTAACATACAACTCAGCCAACTTTGATGCAGTCCTAGTCGATCGAACAGGAATGAATCGTGCACTCTTAGTCAGACGATCTACAATGACCCAAATCCCTTCATTTCCCGTTCTGGTTCTAGGCAATCCATCGATAAAATCCATCGACACTTGTTCCCACTTCCATGTAGGAACTTCTAATGGCTGAAGCAATCCACTTGGCTTCTTCTGTTCGGCTTTAACCAACTGGCAGTTCATACACTTGGAAATAAAATTTCCAACATCCTTCTTCATACCTTCCCAGTAGTAGGTTCTCTTCATATCCCGATACATCTTATTTCCACCTGGATGAATTGTCAGCTTCGAGTGATGACTTTCCTTCAGAACTTCACTCCTCAATTCATCTATATCGGGAACAACTAGTCGTCCTTGCTTCCGAAGCCAACCCTCTCGATCGACCTCGAATCCTTTATCCTTTTCTGGATCCACTCCAGATTCCAATTCACGGATAATCTTGACAAGCTTATCATCTCGCTTTTGGCCCTCGCCAATCCTTTCCACAAGAGTGGGTCTTATCGATAAGTTTGCCAACATCTCAGGTTCCAATTCACATCTAGGCCTGAAGTCAAATCCAGCTAAATACTCGAGACTCTTCCATTCTGAAAACATGGCTCCCAATCCTGCATGTCTCCGACTTAACGCATCTGCCACTGCGTTACCTTTTCCCGGAGTATAAGCTATACCAAAATCATATGATGCCAAAAACTCTAGCCAACGTTGCTGCCGAAGATTCAAATCCTTTTGGGAGAAAAGATACTTCAACGACTTGTGATCCGTAAACAACTCGAATCGAACTCCCAACAAATAATGCCTCCACATCTTCAGAGCAAATACAATCGCCGCTAACTCCAAATCATGAGTCGGGTAATTCCTTCCATGCGGCTTTAGTTGTCGACTGGCATACGCAACAACTTTATCCTTCTGCATCAGCACTGCTCCAAGTCCAGTACCACATGCGTCGGTGTAAACCACCATCTCATCATTCCCACTTGGAATAGTCAAAACAGGAGCACTCGTCAATCTCTCTTTCAGGATTCCGAAAGCTTGCTCACACTTAGCATCCCAACTGAACACTTGGTTCTTCTTCGTCAATCCTGTTAACGGTGCAGCTACCTTGGAGAAGTCTTTGATAAACCGTCGATAATATCCTGCTAATCCAAGAAAACTTCTCACATCAGATGCATTCTTAGGCCTAACCCAATCCTGGATTGCTGCCACCTTAGCGGGATCAACCGCTATTCCACTTCCAGAAATCACATGGCCTAAGAACCTCACTTCACTCTTCCAGAAGTGACACTTCGAAAACTTAGCCTTCAGCTGATGTTTCCGTAAGATTTCCAAAACAATACGCAAGTGCGTCTTGTGCTCTTCTTCCGTTCTGGAATAAATCAGAATATCATCCACGAACACAAGTACGAACTTGTTCAACTGATCTCTGAACACTCTATTCAAAAGATCCACAAAATATGCTGGCGCGTTAGTCAATCCAAACGGCATTACCAGCCACTCAAAGAAACCGGATGGTGTCCTAAAAGCAGTCTTCGGCACACTATCCTTAGCTACTCTCAACTGGTGAAATCCCGTTGCCAAATCCATCTGAGAAAACACCTTTGCTTCGTGAAGCTGATCAAACAAGTCATCTATTCTCGGCAATGGATACTTGTTCTTCTTAGTCACCTTATTCAGCTCACGATAATCCACACACAATCTCAACGACCCATCTGCCTTGGTTGCAAACACAACTGGTGCACCCCACTCGGACACACTACGCCGAATGAATCCTTTCTGTAAAAGGTCATCAACTTGCACCCTCAACTCTTGCTGTTCCCTAGGCGCCATCCGCCTTAGAGGCATCACAACAGGTCTGGCTCCTTCAACTAGATCTATACGAAACTCGATCTCTCTATGCGGCGGCAATCCTTTGACTTCGTCAAAGACATCCTCGAATCCATTTGCGATTGGCACTAAAGACAGTCCATCCCGTGGAACAACTAGCGAATACATGAAGCTCATGAAGACGCCTTCCTCATGCTTACATCGTATCACAATCTTTCGCCCTTCCACATTCTCGACTGTCACCTCCAGCCTCTCACAATCAACCTTAGCCGCATACTTCCTAAGCCAGTCCATACCCAAAATAATTCCGAACCCCGCAAAGTTCAGAACAAAACAATCACAAACAAAAGAGCAACCATGACTCGATACAACTAGACCACGGCATAACATACACAAACAAGACGAACCCCCAACTGGATTAGTCACAACCAATGGCCTATCAACAATATCCGGTTCCAAACCTAACCGGTCTACGAGTTCACTACAAACAAATGAATGCGACGCTCCAGTATCAAACAGAACTCTAACTGGAACACCGCATAGGAAAAGAGTACCTTGAACAACCACACTCTTTCCCTTCTCTTCACCAGTAGGAGCTTTCGAAGACGACGGAACAGCTCCTAAAGCATAGGCTTGCACAATCTGCCTGTCCTTCCTTGGTTCTGGACAATTCTTCCTGAAATGCCCCGGCTTGTCACAGTTATGACACTTCATCGGCACCTTAGGATTCTTACAATCCTTCGAGAAATGGCCCTTCTGCTGACAGTTGTAGCAAGTCACCTCGCCTTTCGGCTTCTTCTGGCCATCCTTACCCTTCTGCTGCTGCTGCTTCCTCTTCTTATTTCCACCCTGCTGGGGTTTAGACTCTTCCCTGGTCACAGCAACAACAGATCCTTCCTTAGGAAACAGCCTCTCATGCCTAAGAGCTTTCTCCACAAGCTTCTCAAATGAATCGTCCAAATCATCCACCAACTGTCTCCCAAGATAACTATCCAAGCTGGTCACAAACTTCTCATTCTTCTGGTAAGCAGACTCAATATATGACCGGGCATACTTGGACAAAGCTTCAAACTCAGAAACATACTCAAGAACTGATCTTCCACCTTGCTTGAGCTCCACAAACCTCTTGAACAGAACAGACTTCTGAGCTGTAGAAATGAACTTAGCTTCAAATCTAGCTTGGAATTGCTCCCAAGTAATCTCTTCCTCCGCAGTATTGATGGTAATAGAGTTCCACCAATCAGAGGCTCTCCCTTGAAGTTGCCTTGATGCCAACTTCCTCTTAGTTGCATCATCAATTCCCAAATCACCAAAGATCCTTCTACAAGCATCTATCCACCTCTGGACCTCAATGGTAGATTCTGTTCCCAAGAAAACCTTCCCTCCAAGAGCAGTATAATCCTTGCACAGCTTAGCAAAATCCACTGGTTTCGGAGTTTGGACTTGAACTCCAACATCAACTGCTGCCCCTGGAGCTGGTATCCTTCTCATGATCGAAGTCATCATAGCTTCGAACATGGCTGCATAATCAGCAGTCTCTTCAGTAGCACGGCCTTCCCTAGCAGCTGGTCTCCCTCTTCGACTCATTCTCAATATCTATAAAAAGGAATGATTAGAACATCTAGAGAAACAACTGCATAAAGGACTCAAACTCTACTAAGCTACTATATTATATATAGTAATCATCCATCAAAATACAATTACGTCTCTCATACGTAGTTACGACGGCGAGCGTTGGGTAAAATCGATTAACCAATGCTCTGATACCAAATGTGACGACCGCCCATGACCCCTGCACCGAATCTAGAGATAAAGCGCTGTAAAGTGTGCCAGGCGACCATGGACGATTGTCAAGGTAAGATTTAAAACAACAGAATCTATCGTATTACTCACAGCGCATGGACAAAATACAATAGAACATATGTATAGTGAAGCTTTACAGAACAAAATGACATCATATAAAACTCCATAATAGTTGAGTACAAGCATCAAAATAGTCAATACATCAAGCCTCACTACATATCTCTCAGAGAATACAAAACAGCGGAATATCCAGTACATATAATAAGAAGATAATATGCAACCCTCCAGCTCGTCTTCGATATCAGCATCGTGAGAAGAGAACAGCACCTGTCACCTGCTACCTAGTCTGCCCGTCCCAAAATGGACGAACAGCCCAAGGCAATAAGAATTAAAAACATAAAGCCTTGAGTCAGACAACAGTCTTAGTGAGCAGTAAATTAACTAACAACATGCCAAAAGAGCATAAAGGAAAAGGAATAGGAATACACCCTCCCACTCCAACCTCATTCTACAGTGATAGCCCCCAGACACACACTAAGCAGAAGCAAACATAGCAGAGCATACAATTTAAAGTAAAGCTACTATCAGTCGAGTCAAGGGCGATGTTTTCCAAGTACCAAGGCCTAAATCAGATAAGCACCCAGAAAATACCGCTCTTGAGTCCGAATGACGATACAACCAAACATCCATGACTTTGGCTATCACTGTTATCATTGCTTCGATATCACCGTTAATTGAATGACCGACACATTCTTTCAGCCGTCCGTCAAGGGTTAATGGAAACCCCGGTTCTAGACATAACTCCCGCACGTCGTCGCAGCCCGTGCCTAGGACTATCGAATCTGCCCAGAGTACTCGACCATCAACAGTTGGCCGTTGGGACTATCGAATCTGCCCAAACGTACTCTTGCTTAGAGCATGCTAGAACCTTCAACAACGATGCTATCCAAGCCTCCTAGTCATCCTCCTCGACGACTATTCTCATATCCAAATGTGACGACCGCCCATGACCCCTGCACCGAATCTAGAGATAAAGCGCTGTAAAGTGTGCCAGGCGACCATGGACGATTGTCAAGGTAAGATTTAAAACAACAGAATCTATCGTATTACTCACAGCGCATGGACAAAATACAATAGAACATATGTATAGTGAAGCTTTACAGAACAAAATGACATCATATAAAACTCCATAATAGTTGAGTACAAGCATCAAAATAGTCAATACATCAAGCCTCACTACATATCTCTCAGAGAATACAAAACAACGGAATATCCAGTACATATAATAAGAAGATAATATGCAACCCTCCAGCTCGTCTTCGATATCAGCATCGTGAGAAGAGAACAGCACCTGTCACCTGCTACCTAGTCTGCCCGTCCCAAAATGGACGAACAGCCCAAGGCAATAAGAATTAAAAACATAAAGCCTTGAGTCAGACAACAGTCTTAGTGAGCAGTAAATTAACTAACAACATGCCAAAAGAGCATAAAGGAAAAGGAATAGGAATACACCCTCCCACTCCAACCTCATTCTACAGTGATAGCCCCCAGACACACACTAAGCAGAAGCAAACATAGCAGAGCATACAATTTAAAGTAAAGCTACTATCAGTCGAGTCAAGGGCGATGTTTTCCAAGTACCAAGGCCTAAATCAGATAAGCACCCAGAAAATACCGCTCTTGAGTCCGAATGACGATACAACCAAACATCCATGACTCTGGCTATCACTGTTATCATTGCTTCGATATCACCGTTAATTGAATGACCGACACATTCTTTCAGCCGTTCGTCAAGGGTTAATGGAAACCCCGGTTCTAGACATAACTCCCGCACGTCGTCGCAGCCCGTGCCTAGGACTATCGAATCTGCCCAGAGTACTCGACCATCAACAGTTGGCCGTTGGGACTATCGAATCTGCCCAAACGTACTCTTGCTTAGAGCATGCTAGAACCTTCAACAACGATGCTATCCAAGCCTCCTAGTCATCCTCCTCGACGACTATTCTCATATCCAAATGTGACGACCGCCCATGACCCCTGCACCGAATCTAGAGATAAAGCGCTGTAAAGTGTGCTAGGCGACCATGGACGATTGTCAAGGTAAGATTTAAAACAACAGAATCTATCGTATTACTCACAGCGCATGGACAAAATACAATAGAACATATGTATAGTGAAGCTTTACAGAACAAAATGACCTCATATAAAACTCCATAATAGTTGAGTACAAGCATCAAAATAGTCAATACATCAAGCCTCACTACATATCTCTCAGAGAATACAAAACAACGGAATATCCAGTACATATAATAAGAAGATAATATGCAACCCTCCAGCTCGTCTTCGATATCAGCATCGTGAGAAGAGAACAGCACCTGTCACCTGCTACCTAGTCTGCCCGTCCCAAAATGGACGAACAGCCCAAGGCAATAAGAATTAAAAACATAAAGCCTTGAGTCAGACAACAGTCTTAGTGAGCAGTAAATTAACTAACAACATGCCAAAAGAGCATAAAGGAAAAGGAATAGGAATACACCCTCCCACTCCAACCTCATTCTACAGTGATAGCCCCCAGACACACACTAAGCAGAAGCAAACATAGCATAGCATACAATTTAAAGTAAAGCTACTATCAGTCGAGTCAAGGGCGATGTTTTCCAAGTACCAAGGCCTAAATCAGATAAGCACCCAGAAAATACCGCTCTTGAGTCCGAATGACGATACAACCAAACATCCATGACTCTGGCTATCACTGTTATCATTGCTTCGATATCACCGTTAATTGAATGACCGGCACATTCTTTCAGCCGTCCGTCAAGGGTTAATGGAAACCCCGGTTCTAGACATAACTCCCGCACGTCGTCGCAGCCCGTGCCTAGGACTATCGAATCTGCCCAGAGTACTCGACCATCAACAGTTGGCCGTTGGGACTATCGAATCTGCCCAAACGTACTCTTGCTTAGAGCATGCTAGAACCTTCAACAACGATGCTATCCAAGCCTCCTAGTCATCCTCCTCGACGACTATTCTCATATCCATTCATTATCCTCAACTCGAATCATATCACCGAGTTATCAACATGCTTGGAATGATCCCGTCTGGATTAGACCAAGTCTTCATCATATGATGCCTCGCTTCATTACATCCTCGCAAAGCCTCATCTCAACTTCGCATCATCAAATCTATGCATAAGAGCTTCATCATCCCGCTACAAATGCCACGAGCAGCTTTTCCAATTCAAGAGCCTTTCCCTTAGCTTTGAATCACCTTCGATCTAAATCTAATCATCAATCATCTAATTCATAACAATCAATCAAATCAAACATCAATCCAAGCAATCAAGCATTCAAAAATGATCTAAGTAGACAATTATAACAATAATGGCATTTTCGTAATTAAAGAGTTGAAAGTCCAATAAGCATGAAAACATGGATTATATCTCTACAAACTTGATGAATGAACTTTCATAGGTTAACATATGATAAAATGGATGTAACATCATCATGAACAATGGATCTATATGGATCTACACATAGGATGAAGAAAATGCATGGAAATCTCTATTTTAACACCAAATCGAGCCAACAATCCGATATACTCCTTTGGATCCGTGTGAGAGATAATCACCACTCACCAAATCACCTAAACAACCTCAAATTAACACGCTTCAGATCTGGACAGCGAAGGATCAAGCTTGATCTATCACGAATCCGCTTCAAACGATGAAATCTCTCTTGAAAAGATGAAGATCTTCAACTTAAGCTCTTGAATCTTCAATCTTGATCTTCGAATTGGATGGATGGAAGCACTAGATTAGAGTGGAGAAAAGAAGTGAAGAAGTGTAGAAGTCGAGCTCTCAAAATGGCAGCACTTCGTCGCTTCAAAAATCCGGATCCCAAAAAGTGAGAACAACCCCTCCTATTTATAGCTGAAATTCCTTAAGTCGAAATCTGGCTATCTCCCTAAGTCGCTTCCGACCTAAGCCTCTCCGACCTAAGCCTCTCCGACCTAACAGATGCACGACTTAACTCCTCAGCGACCTAACACTTGACGACCTAAAGCAATGCGCTTTCCTTCGACCTACGACTTAGCAACAGGTATGACCTAACACTTAGGAAACCCAGCGACCTAACAACCTAACGACTGAACTTCCTACGACTCGGTTGGGTTACGACCTAACAACTCAGGCTTCTACGCGACCTAACACATGTCGACCTAAAACAACATACGACCTAACAGTTAGATCCACGCGACCTAACACTTAAACTATTCTAGCGACCTAACAACTCACGCGACTTACGACTTAGCAAACTCGCGACCTAACACACACGCGACCTAACCATCTTAGGTCACCTACGACCTAACTCAACACAGAACTAACGACCTAACTACGCTAACACTTAGGTCGGTCAATTCCATAGGTCGCTAACTCCTATAGGTCGCAAACTGCTTATCCCCTAAGTCGTTAATTCTACTAGGTCGCTACCTCCTATCTCTTAGTTCGCTAACTCGAACTGCCGACCTAACACTTAACTCACCCAAACATTTAGGTCGCTCCCAACATTTCCTTAGGTCGTTGCCGACCTATCCCTTAACTCGGCAACGACTTACAACCTACTAACCTAGCCCAGCTACGACTTATTTCCTTAAGTCGCCAAACCCTGGGTCACTCCTATCTCCTAAGTCGTATACGACTCACGACTCATGCTAAGTCGTGAACGACTTAGGACTTAGGCAAAATTTTGCCTAAAAGCTGAAATGGCTCAAAATGCTAAAACTCCAGATTTGACGAACTTTTCGATCCGTGAAAATACGGGTCGTTACAAATATGGAATGATAAATGTGATTTATTTTCAAATGTAATTTTATTACAGAAAATTGTTTTCTATAAAAGTTATTTTCTGAGTTTAAGATATTTTATCTAAAACTCTTGAATGTAAATTAGTTATAGTGGATGATATAAATAACTCACGATAAGTGTTTGAATGGAGCTTCATACTTCATGCATCATTACAGTAATGGCGGAAATGGTGGGAGCATATCATATGCCACTTATTAATTAATTCATTAAGTTAATAAGATTGTTTTTTGTATATATACCAAATATTATTTATGAAATAATAACTTTTTTACGTACTGATTGATAATAGATATGGTTTTATTTTAACATGAATATTAGGAATATTTGTTATAAAATAAATCTTTTATAATGATGGTATTTGTTTTTAAACAACATGCATTAGTTATGGAAAATATAGAAGTATCTAAAATTATCAACAATTATGTTGGAATTATGGACTAAGCCATATTTTGGAGAAATAATTCTTTAATCGCATGATTATGTTTTATATGGCAATCATGAATTGTATCCCAAAAGATTAAGGGCAAAATACCCATTTAGTGAGAGTGATGAAAGAGTTAACAAACACTTCGAATTGATATATATATATATATATAGAAGTCTGCATTCCAAGGTCTAGTGATACCAAAATTAATCCACTTACTTCATTAAATTCACCGATGAATTATCATATATAAACATGTGTACTTGATACATGAGTAATATATCTTTGATAAGTTCATTGAATATAAGACGGAAGTAGAAAGCATAACGTGTAAAGGAAATAAAACAACTTGATTTGATCAAATAGGCTAGTGTATTAGAAATAAGTTTAAAAAGTAACTAAAAACAAATAAGATTCAATTTCAATCACTCCTCCTAATAATACATAATAATGTATTGATAAGGAGTAATCGGACTTTTTTGAACAAAGTACGATAAATGATGAGTAAAGTTGAGAATACTTATAAGGATATGTACTTAAGAGTAAGTAGTTAAAATTAGTTTCATATAAATCGAAGTTTATTCGTTTAAGATATGAGTTAATAAGAAGCTATTACATGTCCTAGATCAAGGAGTTGATCGATTGTGTAAGTCGAGAGGATGCACGTAAAATGCGCTTATGAGGGATCCTCTATGGACCACACCAAATGAGTTTGAGACTAACCACGTTGATCGGCTAATTTACAAGTTTCGTGAACTCAAAAGTGAATTAGTTTTATGTAAGTATTGGATACGATCCAAGACTCCAACATAGAAACTGGTTGTATAACTTGAAATGAAATTAACTAAGCCTAAAATGGAGACAACTCATTAGACTGCCTAACAAAAACTCGCACTTGAAAGATAAAAATATGCTTTTCTTATCAATGTCGAGAAAAATAGTTGTTTGTTATAGCAATTTCCTTAATTCCCAATAAGCCATAAAGAGTATAGACTCTATCAAAGGTAGGATGCTTATATCCAGTAGAGATTCCAAGTAAATTATTAAAATATGATTTTGATAGTTATACCCGAAGGGATATGATCCATCGGTTGTGGGTGTGTCTTCGAAAAGAAGACCATGTAGTTGGAATAGATTAAGAAACATTAATGAGAATAATGTTTCAATTGTTGAAATAGCATAACAGATTCGTCAATTAACGTACTTAAGTTAATCTAGATTCTACTTGCAAAATTATCACCCAATATGACCTTGACATTTTGTAACGACCCAAAATTTTGAATATTTGATTGGAATATTTAATTGATTTTAAATATTTAAAGGTTAATTTTCAACTTGAATTTCAAATATCAATATATATCTGATAATTAAATTATTGAATTTAATAATTGGAAGTTGGGTAAAATATTGAATCTTCAGTTTTAAGCCCGATAAAAATGATTTAAGGGCTTGTAAAATTTATGTTAATATTACTGAAGGTAATGGAACTTTTAAAATTGAATTTGGAAGTGATTTGTTCGGTTTTAGAAATATATCGTTTAAATTGACATTTAAAAATAGCCTTCCGAGGCATAGTCTCGAAATTCAACGAAACCAGTTCCATTGGATCCGTAATAGTGTATTATTATCGGATTCAATTTTCGTAGCATTTGGAGTTATCGTGTTATCATACGGTAGATAAACGCGCTGAAATCTATATCGAAAATTCAATATAATAGCTGGATCCAGAAAGCTATCTTCTCCATACGATCGAATTAGGACTCGAAACCTTTTCCATTGCGTTCGAAATAAGGGTATAACATTATGAACGCCTGGCGCATGACTCGATAGGATGTCAAAATTTTAAGTTGCGATATCGAGGCGATTTAAAATTTAAAATTTAAATTTTTGATATAAAATATACTTTGTTTGAACTGGTCAATATATGCCCCATCGGCTGAAATTCTTTCCACATCAAACCTTTTTCCTTCCCACTTCAAATCACTGTAGCTGTCCCTGTACACGCCAGCATCGCATCGTGTCCCCCATTTTCATTTTAAAACTCACGCAACCAGTCCGATCAATTCAAAACTTAAGAAAAATAAATAAATACAGTAGCTTCAAAATTCAATGGCCGGCGAGATTTTTTTCTCCTCTCCTCCCAGTTCGAAGCTGCCTTCCCCCGAATTCCTCTTCTCTTCCACTATGAGTTCAAATCGAATTCGAGAAGCGTCTTCAAAAAAAAAATCCAACGTTCGAACATTCCTCGACTTCCCTTCTCCTCTATCAGAACTAATCGAGCACGAAGATGGGTGTTTGGATGCAATCGAATCGCGTGCAGGTTGGATGTGGGGCATCAAGAATTGGAATTTAGGTCTCGCAATTTGCAGTGTCGCTTTTTGAAGGGGACGAGCTACGTTCAGGTGAGTGGTCGAGGCATTGGGTTGCTCCTTCGTGAATGACAGGACGACAGTGCTTGGCGACGAGGCTGCGAGTTCACGGTGGTGACTGGGGTTCGTGTGGGATGCGCAGGCAAGGGGAAAACTCGAGTTAGGGCTTCGGGTTCGTGAGGGCAGCTAGGTACACATTTCAATTTAAAATTTAACACACACATATGAGTATGTGCAGAAAAGAAATACAGAAGAAAATACAGTGAGATGTATATGTATGCAGATTAATTTCAATATATATATATATATATATGTACTGAAAATAGAAAAGAAAGTATTTTACAGTAAAAACAATTTCGTTTTTAATATATATATACAGGTTTGAAAAATATGGAAATTTTAAAATGTCGAGGAGTTTACATAAAGATTAGATTTTTAAGTCTTTACAGGTTATTCTCAAAAGAAAAATAAATATACATATACAATTTTAAATCTACTAGTTTATTTTAAGTGGAAATTAGCCACAAGGGCCTCTTTAGCAAGTGGAATTAGTTTCTAGGACACACAATTGAAATAATTACTTTCAAGGACAAAACGTAAAATTATTAGTTTCTAGGGCCTAAAAACCTATGAAATTATGTCCTTGAAAGTAATTGGACTACTGACTTTGTCCTTGAAAATAATAATTCTGCTGACTTTGGCCTTGAAAGTAATTTCTTTGAATGTGTGTCCTAGAAACTAATTGGACTGCAAAGTTTGTCCTTCTGGTGAAATGCCCCTTATTTTAAAGTAATTTATTATAGAGATTAATTTGTTTAACTTACTTATCTAATTTACTTTAGTTACTAAAGATATTCTATTATAGGGAAATTAGTTTTAAATTAAATTATTAGTTAATTAAATTAAAAAAATGGAAAATTAATTGTTCGGTTAGTTCAAATGTTAATAAACTGTAAATGTTTATACAAGGTCCAAAATCGTGAAGGAAATAGCCGGTTTGGATCAGATTGCAAATTAAAGGGCAAAGGTGAGTTAATCTCACTCAAATTGGATTATTGGTGAATTTAAATAGTTAAATTTAAATTATTGGTTGATTGCTTGAACTGATAATTTATTATCAGTCCGGATGTGATTTTTTTTTGAAAATGGGTAAATTAATTATGTTAGGCTTTGCGGCCCAAATCAGCATAGTACAGACTCGAACAAAAAAATACAATAAGCTTCTCCGACAAACAAGTCCAAATAGACAAAAAGACACGCAACTAAAAAACTTCCATTTTTAGGGTTCATGGCGGCTCCCAGTTCTCTAATTAACCACGTCCGTTCGATACCTTCATCATCAACATCTCCACTAGTCGTTCTTCTTGTTCCGTTGCCATGGTAAGCACCTTCTTTGGTATCCTCCCAATTATTATACTTATGTCTCTATTTATCAAATTCGTGAGAGATTGAACATCTTGTTGTTTATTATCAAAAGCCCGACAGTTCCTCTCCCTCCAGATGTGCCACAAGGAAGCTGTGAGTCCAATTTTGCCAATCTCCTTCATCAGCTTCGAGAGATTACGCCCTCTGTGCAGGTAATCTACTTCCTCTGTTAGTTTTTGAGCATTGTTTATACGTAGGCATCTCAGTTTTTGAATACTCCAATTTTTTTTGGAATATTCACATTCAAAAAATAAATGTTCATGTGTTTCTTCTTCAGTATGACAGAGATTACACGTCGTATTGTTTAAAATCCCCCATTTATGTAATCTATCCTTTGTTGGCAGTTTTCCGAGAATTGCCTTATAAAGAGTATGCGCCATTTTAGGGCTATTCGATCTTCTCCACACTACCTTAGACCAATTGACTATAGGATGTTTGTTCCTTGAATCTTCCCAGACTTCTCTATAGCTAAAGTGACCATTAGAGTTCCTCTTCCAAGACCATGCATCCTCCAGTTTGTCACTGTGTATGATTTTATCTCGAATCTCTTCTTTATAATTTGAAATTAGTAAGTTGTTATATTGCCATTCTCCATTGTCTATTATGTCAGCCACATTACAATTAGGAGCTCCATAATCTGAGAAAGTATCCCATCCTAATCTATCAATAAAGCTTTTTGAGTTTAACCATGGGTCTTTCCAAAGGTCAGTGTTTATTCCATTTGCAATATTCCTGTCTATGTGCTTCTGCAATTCATCCCTTAGTTGTAAAATATTTTTCCAAGTCACAGAGGCATTATTGTCAATTTTTATAGTCCAAAAATTGTCTTTAAGATATCTTGATCTCATCCATGAAGCCCATAAATTTGTTGAAGTTAGAACATTCCAAGCTAGTTTCAGTCCATAAACTTTTTTCAGTTCAAAGAGATTCTTCAAACCTACTCCTCCTTCCTCCTTTTTCCTACATAAATCAGAGTATTTAACTTTATGCATTCCTCCTCTCCATATGAAATCTGCACAGACTGAATTGATCTTTGTGATCGAACAATCTGGAATTTGAAAAGATTGCAGCCAAAATCTGACTTTAGAAGTGATAACTGTATGTACCAATTCAACTCTCCCTGCAAAAGATAGCAGCTTTGATCTCCATCCTTGTAATTTGTCTCTTATGTCATCCACCAACTTACCACACTCAGCATCAGTAATAGTGTTGTTTGAGAGAGGAACTCCTAAATATTTAACAGGAAGTTGTCCCTCCGAAAATCCCAATTTTCCTAACATAACTTGCTTATTTTGGCAGAACTTGTTGAAATAACATTTAGTTTTGGATTCATTAAGTCTAAGCCCAGCAAGATGCTCTAGTTCTGTAAATATATCCTTGATTTTATCAATTGCTTTCATTTTTCCTTTCACTACCACAAGCAGATCATCTACATATAATAAATGTGTGATTCTCGGGAGGTTATTGTAAATTGGGTGTATATATTCATGTAGACAAGCCAATTCCATTTGCAGAGTGAACCACTCCATAGCTACAGCAAATAGGTATGGGGATAAAGGGTCCCCTTGTCTAATCTCCCGATTACTCCGAATATACCCTTTAGGAATTCCAGTAATCATGATTGAGTAAGTAGGGGTATCTAGGGAATATTTTATCACTTTTAAGAGCTTCATTGGAATCCCCATAGATGCAAGCATATGAATTATAAATCCTCTGTTCACCTTGTCATAGGCTTTTTGCAAATCCACTTTAATGCACAACTTATCAGCTCCCTGTTTATTAAAATTCATGATTAATTCATGAGCCATCAGAGAATTTTCCGATATGAGTCTACCTTTAATAAACGCACTTTAACACTGCGAAATTAGATCAGGAAGGACTTTATTCAATCGTTCACAAATAATTTTACTCAGAATTTTATAACTAACATTGCAGCAGGCAATTGGTCTGTAATCTTCAACTCTTTCTGGATTCTTTGTTTTTGGGATGAGTGAAATAAAAGTGTGATTGATTTCTTGTATGAATTCCCCAGTTTCAAGTGCCTCATCGTAAGATTTTAACATGAACTCTTTTAGGTGTATCCAATACATTTTGAAGAAGGCTGCCCCCATGCCATCAGGCCTAGGGGAGGAATCACTGTGGATGGAGAAGACAGCATTCCTCAATTCCTTTTCCATAATTGGAGCAGTCAACATGTTGGCCCCTTCAGCAGAGACCTTCCTTCTACAGTTGATGTGAGGTAATTGATTGTTATAGTCACCATTGTACAGATTTGAAAAATATGAAATGGCCTGGTCTTCTATGCCCTTGATATGCCTGGAAGTATTTCCCTGCTCATTTAAAACATTATTAAGATTATTATGATGTTGTCTTAAGGACATTTTAGTATAAAAAAACTTATTGCATTCATCTCCTTGTTGTAGCCATTTCTCTTTAGCTTTTTGTTTCAACTCTACTGCCTGCTTGTGTAGTTCTTCTTTAGTTGCTTTTGAAGTAAGTAAAATTCTGCATTTAGACCTTCATGTAGAGGGTCATCATCCAGTCTATGTTGTATGCTTTCTAAATGATGTTGGACTTCTGTGATTTTGTCAGTGGTCTTTGGTCTACACTTGTTCCAGTCTTTTATTCTGTTTTTCATGATTTTGATGAGCATTACAAGTCGAAACATATGATTGCCTGGAGGAATACGAACTGTGTTAAAGTTCACTACATCATCAAAACCTTCTATCAAAGGCCAATGATTTGCATATCGGAAAGGTTTTCCTTTATGCATTTCTTCATCTTCATTGAATTGTAACAAGAGGGGACAGTGATCGCTTGTGGAACAAGGTAGAACAGTTACTCTAAAATTTGGAATTTTGTTAAATAACTCTGCATTTCCAAGAACTTTGTCTAGTCTAGATGCAATTTTCTTTGACTCACCACTTCTCTATGTAAATTTCAGCCCAGAGTGTTGCACTTCAGCTAGTCCACTAGACAGAACACAGTTATTGAATTCTGCTACCTGTGCTACCCTTAATGTAAGCCCCCCTCTTTTCTCGTTAATTTTTAGAACAACATTAAAATCTCCAGTTACTACCCAGGGATTATTTATATTTTTTGAGTTATCAATTATTTGTTTCCATAACTCTGTTCTTTTAGAAGCTAAGTTTTTCGCATACACAAATGTTGTTACAATCTCCAACCCTCCAATGTTATGAAATTTTATGGTCATTTGTTGGTCACTCATGTTAATAATGTTGCCATTCCAGTAATTACTTTCCCAATCAACTATAATTCTGCCTTTAACTTGTGTTGTTGAGAAAGTCCACTGATTACCAAAGTGGTTTCTAATCATCTCTATATTTTTATCAGTCAACTTATTTTCCAAAAGAGCTAAGATAGTAGGCTTATATTTAGCCTTTATATTGTGGAGGTATAACATACGTATGTCATTATCCGGATGTGATATTATATATAATAGTGTATATATATATATATTTGGAGTGATTCATATTCCCGCATTATATAGTAAATGAGACCCTATGCGCCCCACATAATAACGGATGACCCTTTGTACCGCGATATCCCGCCTTGAAGCGGGATTGGTATTTTATTTGTTGACTAACATCTGTGGATGCAGGGAAACAGGTTGGAGGGATCCAACTGGATTCCTCAAAAAATTGCTGAATTTATTTTCATATTCAGTTATATGAAATGTTGGATAATTTATGATATATTATGTTGGGAAATTAATTTATTGGATGTTAATATATTGTTGGATATATTGTAGCATTTTAAAAATATAAATATTGAATTTTTAAAAGGAAAATAAAAAGGGAAAATTTAAAAAAGGAAAATTTATAGTAAAGAGGGATAAATTTTAAAGGGTGAATTTGGGAAAAAGTAAATAGTTGATTTTGAAATCCAAATTAATAAATTTCGAAATATGGAAAGAATAGAGATTTTGAATAAATGTGAAATTAAAGGTTTTAAAAAAAATATGGACTTAAGCAATATTGATTTGAAATACAAAAAATATTTTAAATTCAGGATTTAAAATGTTGGGAGGAAACTAAAGGGGAAAATTTTGAAATAAAGTATGAAATTAGTATTTCAGATTTAAATAAAATTCTAAATCATAAATAAAGGAGTGAATATGGAATTAATGGGTTTTGGAATAAATTTGGGTAAGTGAAGGAATTTATTTTAAATTGGAGTTAATTTGAAAATCGATTTGGAAACCGACTAAGTGTTGAAACTGTGATTTAAAGGAAAATGAGGGTATGGAGATTTTAAACTGGGTTTATAAATAAAGTGAAATATTTATCAGTGGATAAATTTGAAGGTATAAATTCACGGTGGGAATTTATAAGGAGATGGTAATTTGTTTTAAAAATAAAAAGGTGGTTTTATTTTTAAAGTGTGGAAAAGAAATTTACGGGATGGGGACGTAAATTAAATTGGGATAAATCGAGAAGGATTTATAAATGATTAGATGGGCTATATTGAAATGGAAGGTGTATTTTCCTGAAAACCAAGTATATTTTCAAGAAAGATTTTTAAGTGTAAATTAGAAGTTTTAAAGTGTTTTTAAAAGAATTTTTTTAGAAAAATTATTATTTAGTTTAAAAAATATTAAAGTAAATATTTATTTTAGTAATTATTTTTAAAGGTTAAATTAGAATTATGATTAAAGGAAAATTACTAAATATTTATATTTTATAAAATGACTTTTATTTTAAATGTAGTTTTGGCTAAGGCCTTACTTGGGAAGTTATTGTAGAAATTCATAACTATTGTTGTGAATAAAGTGACTTAAGTAATTTTATTTAAAATGTTTTAAAGTATATATTTTTGGATAAAGTGATTTAAATTATTTAAAAATCTAAAGTATTAAGACTTGGTGATTTTTAGGGGAAATAAAAAAATTGGTGAATGATTGTTTGAATTGGTAGTTAAATAACCGACTATCAATATTGGCCAATGCGTTGATCGTTTCGAAGAGACCAGGATCAGATTTAATTATCCGAAAACCACTTCGATCCGGTTTGAACGTAGCGAATGAATATTGTAAAGATGATGAAGACGGTGATTCGGTTTGTCCAGACCCACGGCAACTTGTATGGACGAATGCTATCAGACCATCGTCAGGAGGACGATGAGCATTCTAAGTGAATGTGTGCTAAAAAGGTAACACATAGCCTCAAGCCTCATCAACCGGGAATGGCTAAAACATGAGAGGTGCAACAAGGCTAAGTGGCTAGCAACCAATTAGGGTAAGGTCATCCCTGTCTAGATGTCCCTTTTTATTCGGCTTAGTGGGCGGTTGCTGATCCCAACCGCGAGGTGATCTTATTCGGACTATCCAGTAAGGGGTAGCTCCGGTTTTGTGTTGCAGGGGATCGGGCGTGATCCTCGGTACTCTGATCTAGGCCAGGTACTATGACGGGCGGTACCCCAGTAGCCCTGCCATTGATGGAAACCCAATCTCCAATAAGTGCCTTCGGACTTGTTTGTATACCTATTATGCTGGAATTTAATGAATGTAACAATTTCGGCAATTTGAATAAGTATTTGTGCTTAGACACTATTATAATATCAGAGGATTTGATATAAATGTTTTGGTTATCGTAAGGTAAAAACCCGACATGTTTATTTGTGGCGTGGTCTTACGAGATACCTTTGATTTTCAAAAGGATTTTGAAAACTTTAATAATTCAATTGAGTGTGTTTTCTCACGCTAGTTTTCCAGACTGACTCGGGTGTTATTTATTTATAATGCTCGGGTCAGACCGAGTATTATAGATACATGATAGGATGCCGTGGAGCTCAGGAGACGAGCTAGATGATGAGGCGTATTTCCGTAGATTTGTATATTCCACTGTGTAAGGACAAGTTATTAAACTGTCCGGATTTGATGTGATGATTGTGTACTCTGATGATTGTAAGTATCAAACTGTTACAGATTCTTTTGTATAAAAATCTATTGTTATATATTATATTTTGTTCCGCTGCGATTGAGAGATTCTGATGTTGTTTTCTATTCTTTTTTTTCTACCTCCTTCTTCTTTAACCATAATGGTTTGTATTTCCGACCACTTTGAGTTGTACTAATGGAGAATATTGTCGGCTCAAAGGGGTATGGATTTGTGGGCTGTTACACATTTGGCACATCATGGTTGGAAAAAAATTATGAATAATGTTTTAGAATAGGCTGTTTACAAATGATGACCAAAATGTCACAATGTTAGTTGGAGCGACGACTGAGTTTGTAAATGTTAGATAAGATCCAAGAACTGATACGATAGTATCGTTCGACAAGTGTCTTGATTGAGAAAATAATTTTACAAAGAAATCACGTAGTTTTATTTTAAGTCAAAATGCAGAGGAAGTATGTGTCTATAAGAAGGAATATTAAGCTACTAACTTATTTCTAAAACTATAAGTGTGGATGTTGGGGGTTTCCCAAACTACATACATTGACACCATATTAACATGTTTAATGTGGAGCATATGAGAAGGATTCCTTAGGCATCGACAATAAGAACTATCATATATGATATATTATCTATTATACCATTATTCTCTTATGTAATTGATGCATGAGTGAGTATCAATTGTGAAATTAATATCATTAAATGGTAATTATGAGTATTTCCAGGTATTAATGAAATACTAGAGAATTGTTTATAAAAAATGAACTCCTTATGAGGGAATATCTGGATCGAACTTTATAAGTGATATCAAATATAGTATGTCAATCCCAAATTTATATTCAACCTCGGTTAAGAAGCTTTAATTTAAAAATGTTCCAAACAAGAAGTGGTTGTTGATTCTACCAAAAGGCTAAGTACATCACCTTGAATAGCACCGTAATAAAAGTAGTACAAATACAATGCATAAATTTATAACTAAGCTATGGGTAATTCCAAATGTTGAGAATCCCATGACATTACTTTGCAAAAACAATGCCGCGATGCAAGTTATGGAAGGAACTAGGGCTCGTAAAATGTCTAGACACATACTCTGAAAGTTCCACATGATAAAGTCAATATATCAATGATAGAGAGATTTTGGCTAACAAAGCAGATAATAATACATTATAGAAAATCTGTTCATTAAGGAACTAGCTTGATTAATTGTAAACTAATTAGTGGAATGAGATAAAGATTCCATAATTGACCTAAGTGTAACTAGGAGATTGAAGGAGTTAATGTTACGCCTAGGGGCAATATATATAAAACTTTGTAGTTAATCTTGTTCATAGTAATGATGTTTGTTTTCCTTTATACACTTTATTATATCATGATATAATTAATTAAGCAATTAATTTATGTATATAGTAATAAACTCCTTAAACATATGTTAAGTGATTGCAGTTGCAAACAGTTGCAATCATGAATAATAATCACAGAATAAAATGATATTTTATTTTGAATTTTCTTGGTAAAGATGTTTCAAGAAAAGGATATTGATTCATCCATTGAAACCAAAGTGGGTAACACTCTCGAAATGTTGGACAGTTTGTTACTCAAGGCTATTGAGAGAACTAAGGGGTTATGTACTTGTAGTTGTTGGATAACCATGGAATGACTCGTTTAAGAGTTTCCTATTGGTTGATAACAACTAAATCAAACAGGAAATCTCAATGTGACCATATTACACAGTTCCCTCCACTTTAGAATAACGTGGAACTTCAATATGAATACTCCATTTTGATCATATTTAAATCATGGCAAGCTGATCCATCGAGCGACTATAGTTAGGTCTTGGTGGAACCATTGGAAGTGAAGCACTATACAATAGAGAATTTGTCTCCTCGGTTATATGATATTAGTATCACAGTCAATTGTAGTCAACTCAAAGTCAAAAACTATGCCAGAGTAAATGTATTTAATGATAAATGTTATCATTGAACCAATAACTTTATTTATGGGTTGATCAAGTTAAATGTGGATAATATAGGAGTTTGACAAATACTGAATTCCATACATTTTAATGTGATGTAGTATTGGCAAAGAGAACATGTGTAAATTATTTTCACTGTTAGCACCGCTTAAGATAATATAAAATATGAATTTTTTTTACTGAAAAGGCCTGTGAGAGACAAATTCAACCAAACAGTCACACTACTAGCTAAGGTGACATGTGAAAGTTAATATTTAAATGTTTTATTATTAATCACTTATTGAATTCACACCTCTGAGTGACACAACCGCATTTGTGAATTTGCCGGAAAACCACATGATTTAATTAGCTCATGAGGTATTATAAATTAATTAAATTAACTAATATTTAAGAAATATTATTTATTTATTTATTTGATGTTTTGAGTGTTGTTAGTAATTATTTGGAAGTATGTATAACATGTATATATATACACGATATTAGTATACATTTAAATGGAGTTTAAATAGACATAATTAAATGGGCTTTTTAGAAACTTTACCCCAATTAAGGGAAAGAATGGCCATCCATGCTTAATAGGTGATGAGGTGGCATGATTAACTATTGAATAGGAACATAATAAGAGAAGTTTTTAAAAAGAGAATTGAAAAGGTTTCATTCTCCCCCATTAAAATAAATCCTCGAATTTCATTTCTTTCTTCTTCAATTCTTTTCTCCTTCTTCCACCTATCATGGATGCCTACCCATTCTCTCTTATGGCCAAATCTTTTTCCACCCAAAATCAATTCAAATGAAACAAAATAAGATAGTTCATTCGATTCTAGAAAAGTTTAGATGTTGATTCAAGAAACCTAAGGATGATTTTCAAATCAAGGTATTACAAAGGGAAAGACTCTTTTAGGTTCAATTCCTTTTTTTAGCAAAGCTAGTGGGGTTGGCTAGTCCCCTACTAGATTTTATTGCAACCAAACAATAAAATGAATTGATTCAAAACATACTTTGAACCAACGCTAAGAAAAACACACACGTAGAAAACAAAGAAAACAACATAGCAGAAAAACACAAAAAGAACAGACAAAAAATAAAAGAGGATCAAGTCCAAGCTAAAACAAAACCATCAGGGAACTTGGAAGCTTCTCTCTTTAATTGCATGTGAGTTCTTTTTTTTATCTCATACCATAGGCATTCCATAGGCCTTCTTTTATCTTCAAAAATGATAGCATTTCTTTCCTTCCACGTTATATCAAGATAAGTCTTTGTTACCACAACAATAACTCTCGACCTTGCTGTCTTCACTTTTATTTCTTTGTAAATATTATACCATTCATCATCAGAGGTTATACTCACTACACTTCTTCCAGCTTTCAACATATAGTTCGACCACAAGTTGTACAGAGAGGGGCATTCAAAAAATAAATGGGCGGTTGATTCATTTTGCATAAAACAGAAAACACATTCTCTAGAGAAGGACAACCGATAACCATTTATGACATCTTTAGTAAGCAAGGCAGAGTTGAGCACTTTCCACAACATAAGATTTTCTATTGGGGATGAATCATTTATCCAGATCATTGAAGACCATTTTTCTACAGGCAAGGAGACATTGCCTGTAAGAAATTGATACACATTATCTATAGTATGTGGTCTGTTATTCCAAGAAGATGACATTGAGGCCTGAACATGATATATTCTGCTTTGTATGGTTTCCCATAGTTGTCTGATAGACTGACTACTGATATATGGGAGATGAACCATCCCATCATGTACATAATCATTAGCCTTTGCATGATAGTGTATTCCTGTTTGTTGTTGTTACTGGTAGGTTAATATTCTTGATAAAATGATCCCTTTACCTACCTAAGGATCATGCCAAAGGATAACCTGATTGCTGCCATTAAATAAGGTTTGAATTTGAGGTAAGAACAAGGTTCTAAACCCAAGAAGTTTCCTCCATGTCCAACTATAGGATTGCGGTATTTCCAAATTCTAAAAATATTTTCTCCTAATGCTATGGTGCCACACCTAGTTAACCCATAAACTACCCTTCCTATTCAATATATCATTAAAGTGCTTGTTGAGATCAGCAATGTTCCAAGATTTAATGTTGATAACACCCAGACCTCCCTTGGATAAAGGAGCTTCAAACTTAGAGAATGAGCATGGTAGGAGGTTCCTTGAGTGCATAGAACCAGTCCAGAAGTATTCGAGCATGGCAGATCTTATTAACTTCAGAAGTTTTCTAGGAAGAATGATTGTACATGCCCAATACACCAACATGGAGAAATTAACAGCCTTTATAAGGACAAGTCTACCAGAATGAGTGAGCTATCTGTTAGACCAACATTTCAAAGACGTAGTGATTTTATTGTACAAAGGCAGGCAATCAGAAAGAGTGATTCTTTTGGTTATCAGAGGCAGCCCCAAGTACTTTATGTCTTCATCCATACAGTTAAAACCAGTTGCTTGATACAAAACATCAGATAAGCTATATGTTACTCCAGTGAGCAGCATACTGGATTTAGATGGGTTTAATCTCAGCCCAGTCATCTTGTAGAAGGTTTCTAAGGTGTCAACAATGCAAAATAGTGATGAGAATTCATGTTTAGTAAACAATAAAACATCATCAGCAAACATTAAGGTGGTGACTTGCAAATGTCTACACTTGGGATGATATTTAACTTGCTTATTTGAGAATTTCATAGCCATCAAGTTAGGGAAAACTTCCATTATCATTATGAACAGATAAGAAGAGATTGGATCTTTTTGCCGTATCCCTTATTTACTTTTAAAAAATCCCACTGATCTACCATTGATGATAACTGAGAAGGCAGTGGTAGAAATGCACGTGTAAATCCATGATACAAAAACTTTGGGGAAGCCCATCTTAGCCATGGTTCTAACTATAGCAGTCCAATGCACACTATCATAAGCTTTTGATATATCAATTTCAAGGCTGCTACAGGTGAAGAATCAGCTCTACAATATCCTTTTAATAACTCTTGCGCAAGAAGCATGTTATCCAAAATACTCCTCCCTGGTATAAAGGCAACTTGGTTCAGGGAGATAAGTTTTGGTAAGACTGCAACAAGCCTAGTTGCAAGTATTTTTGAGATGCATTTATATACTACGTTGCAACAGGAGATAGGTCTATATGAGGAGACATTGGTTGGAGAGCTATTTTTTGGGATTAAGGCTATGTTGGTGGTGTTAACTTCTCCAAGTAGTTTGGATTTATCAAAGAAGTTGTGAACATCTTTACAATATTCAGGCCCTAAAACATTCCAAGTGGAGATGAAAAAGGTGACATTTAGCCCATCTGGCCTACCCGCCAGATTTCTGGTTCATGGAAAAAAGATTTTTTTAATCTCATCACTAGTCACTTTGGCAATCAAGGAAGAGGCATCATGTTGGTTAATTGTTGGAAGGTGGATGGATGAGATTAGGTCTAGATCAGGGGTAAAATCTGAGGAGTTACCAAAAAGTTTTGCAAAATGATCAACAAAGGCTTTGTCAACACTTTCAGGAGCACTACGCAGATTACCTTCTTCATCATGAATGTTATGGATGTGTAGCTTTGCTTGGTTGACCTTGAGAGATGCATGAAAGAAGGCAGTGTTCCTATCTTCTTCTTCAATCACTTTGTTATAAAGCTGCTGCCTTTTCATGCAAGCTTCAATAACCAAAGCTCTATCGAGTTCATGGAAAATCCTATTTTCCTCTTTAGCTACTTCATCATCATAGGGATATCCATCATGTTGTCTTGAGCTGCCTTCAACTGAGTCCTGAGGTTTGCAGACATGAGACTACCAGTACCAAAAATGCTATGAGCCCATTTCCTTAGAGCAACTTTAATATTCTTAAGTTTCCTGTAAAATCTGAACATGGGGTTACCGTAGAAATTATTAGAACAAGCTTGCAATATAATATTGTTAAAGTGAGGATGCTTAACCCAAGCATTATAAAATTTAAAGCTTCTCTTTTCTTTGTTAATATGGTGCCTAGGGTTTAAAATAATTGGAGAATGGTAAGATAGATAGGCCAGGGAAGGAAAACAGAAAGGGTAGGCCAAAGAGATAATGAAGAAAGATTATAGAAAGCATGATCAATGGTAGTGAAAGTCCCCAAACCACTCCTACTTCTGTTGTTCCAGGAGTATTTTGCACCAGATTTGGATATAGGGATGAGGTCAGAGTTTGTCATTGCAATGTTAAGAGGGGAAATGTCCCTGGGGAGAAAAGGGAGACCATCCATTGTAACAACCCGGATTTTTGATCGTTGATTTTGAACATTTAATTTATTTTAAATGTGAATTTTGAATTGTGAACGGAATTTTAATATGAAGTTTATCGATCAAAAATAGTGTAATAAAATTTAAGCTCCAAAAATAGCAAATTGATTTAATAAATTTAATTGTTGAGTGAATAATTAAAAATCGTTTAAATAATTGAATTGGAGTTGAATATGAAAACGAAACGATTTCAATGTTACTATAAATTCTATTTGAATTAGAAATTAGTTAGTAAGATTTTTAAACAAAAATTTTAAGCTATTTCGTAAATTTTGAAACTAGTCGATTTAATCGACGCGTTAAAATAACGATCCAGGGCACAGTCTCGGATTTCGACGAAACTGGTTCCATTGGGTTCGTAATAGTGTATTATTATCGGATTCCAAATTTCGTAGTGTTTGGAGTTATCGTTTGATCGTACGGGATATAAACGCATTGAAATTTATATTGAAATTTAATATAATAATTGGGTCCAAAAAACTATCTTCTCCATACGATTGAATTTGGACTCGAAACCTTTTCCATTGCGTTCAGAATAGAGGTATAACATTATGAACACCTAGCGGCATGCCTCAATAGGAGATCAAAATTTTAAGTTGCTAAAACGAGATATTTTATAATTAAATAAAATTATATAAAATCAAATCAAATCACCTTACCTTCTAAAATGCGCTACCCATCTTATCTTAAAATCACGTCTCCTTTTCATTCTATCAGTTCAAAAATTCGATCATGTCTTTCTCTTCCCCTTTCTCCCTTCTAAAAATCGATCAGTATTCAATTCGAAAAAATATATATAAAGGAAATGGTGACCCTTTCTTTTCCTCTGAAGTTCAAATCAATTCGCGTTCAGAAAAATATATCTGCGGTCGAAGATGGTAGAGGAGGAGCAACCTCGAAGGCGCGGCAACAAAATGGGGAACGCACGCGAGTGGGAAGAAAGCGTGAGGCGTGGGCCAATTTCAAATCGTTGTCGAGTTCATGAGGGGTTCGTTGGCAATGGATTGAGATGCAGTGTGAGGCTCGCGGTCAGTAAGGGTGGCCATCGACGTGGAGGTGGGAAGCGATTCTGGATTCATGGTCAAAGCTCTGCCTGGCATATTGCGGTTGGAAGAAAGGGTTGGAGGTGCGACTTTGATCTGGGGTTGGACAGTTAGCGAGAGGAGCTCGAAGGAGGTCGCGTTCGAATTTGAATGCTCTGATGGCTGTTTTGGGGCACGCGAGCGCGAGTGGTTGAGGGCTGCAAATTGTCGTTTGGGTATGGCAGAGGCGAGAGGTGATTGCCGTTCAGGTCATGTTTTTGGGCTGAGAAGAAGGTATAAAGTGACTTATTTTAATGTCAATTTAATAAAAGTGATTAGTGAGTGAAAGGAAAAAAAATTAAACTTATAAAAATTCATAATTTTCTTACGAGGTTTAAATCGAATGGAAGCTGTGTAGAAAATATAAATTTGGGATGGGTTGCAATTTAAAAATCAAGGTGAGTAAATCTCACTCTTTTTGGATTGTTAGAATTTATTTTAGGTAGTTAAAATAAATTATTGGATGTATGGATGAATTGATATTTTATTATCAGTTGAATGTTATATTGTTATATATAAAGTAGTATATATATATATATATATATATATATATATATATATTAGTATTTGGAGTGATATTCCCGCACATTATAGCGGATGAGACCCTATGCGCCCCGCGTAATAGTGGATGACCCTATTTACCGCGATATTTCCCTCGAAGTGGGATTGGTATTATTTTTATGTTGTATTAACATATGTGGATGCAGGGAAATAGGTTGGAGGGATCCAACTGGATTCCTTAAATATATTGTTTATTTCATATATAGTGATATATGATGTGTGTAGATAATCTGTTATGGATTATTGTTGTAATTTGAATTATTGGATGTTATTGTAGCACTGGCCTAAATTTTGATAATTTAAATACCATAAATTTTTTTTAAAATTTAAGGGATAAAAGGGAATTTTTGATATAAAAATATTTATATTGGAATTAGGGTTATTTTAAAGAAAATAAGTTAGAGAAATATATTGATTTTTGGTTACATTTAACTATTGTGAATTATTAAATGGAGATTTTAAAAATGAATTATACAAGAGAATTTATAAATGATATCCCGAAAATATAAAAAGACTTGAAGTCGATATTTAAAAATAGATATGAAGTTATAAATGGAATTATTAAGGCAATGAATTTATAAAAGTGGAATTTTATAAACGAGATTGGTTTTATAAAATAAGTGAAACCCAAAGGAATTATAAGACTTTATAAATGATGTTATAAATAAGAGAAAAAAATCGATATCAGATTATAGATTGGAAATATAAATTTACAGGAAGAATTTATATTAGAATATGGACATAGAGTGAGAAAAATAGTGGAACTATTTTTGAAAGTGAAGATGGTTAAGGAGATCTGAATGGAAGTGATATGTTGTGATTCGAGAGGAATTTATAAATTGAATTGGTTATTGAGGTTTTAAAAATATATTTTCAATTCTAAGAAGTTAATTTTCCTTTTAAAAGGAAAATTTTATTATTTTAAAACTATGAAATTTTAAACTAGTTAGGATTGAAATACTTTGGTAAGTAGATTTTAAATATTAAGCATTTATTTTAGTAAATTACAACTTTTAAAATCATCTTTGAAAATTTATTTGTTTATCTAAAAATGAGTTTAGATAAATCATTACTTGACCATGTTTTTAAAAATAAATTATCCTTTTTAAATACTTATTTTATATATATATATATATATATATAGTGTTCTGAAGTGATTGAAATTTTTATTTATAAATTCTCTTGAGATTCGTAATTGGGGTTTTTAAATGGATGTGATTTGGAGGGAAGGAATTTTATAAAGGATTTGGAGGAAATGAAATTTCAAAATGTTGAAAATGAAATCTAAATTTATAAAGAAGTTATAAATTGTTGATTGGGGTTATAAATAAGTATACTGGTTTTGGAAATTGGAAAAAGGGATTTAGTAGTGATTCCAAAGACTTATGAAATAAGTTACGAAATATTCTCTTAAGTGTTGATATTTGGAAGATTTTGGGAAAATAAAAATTATAATGTTTTCCTTAGTATAAAAATGGAAATTTGGAAATATTTCTAAGTGTTGAGGTGATTTGGAAATATCCGGTTATGGATTTAAGTATTTGAAATTGTTTTTCAAATGTTGGAAAGGATCGATTTATCTTATAAAGATATTTTGAAAATAGATATTTTGGGAAAAAAATTATAATAAGGCCTAGTGACTGCTTATGGATGTGTTATTGATAGTTAAATAACCAACTATCAATATTGGCCAATTTCGTTAATCGTTTTGAAGAGACCGGGATCAGATTTAATTATCCGAAAACCACTTCAATCCGGTTTGAACGTAACGAATGAATACCGTGAAGATGATGAAGACAGTGATTCGGTTTGTCCAGACCCAGGGCAACTTATATGGACGAATGCTATCAGAACATCGTCATTGGAGGACGATGAGCATTCTAAGAAGAATTGTTTCTTGAAAGGTAACGCTTAGCCTCGAGCCTCATCAACTGGGAATGACTAAAACATGGGAGATGTAGCAAGGCTAAGTGGGTCGCACCCAATTAGGGTATGTTATCACTTTTCTAGATGTCCTCAGAAACCTAAATATTATGGATATTGTTGTTCATGAAAGAAGGAGCGCTCGATTGTAAGGGTGGGAACACCCGGGGTGATAACATATTCCGTCTATCCAGGTTAGGGGTAGGTTGGTCTTGTGTAGCAAGGGATCCCGACGATGGTCCTCAGTACATTGTTCTAGAGGTGTACTGTGATGGGCGCTACCCCAGTGACCCAGTCATTGTATGGAATCCATTCTCCAATACGAGCCTTACGTTTTTGTTTGTGGAGACTAGTATGCTGGAATTTAATTAATATAACAATTTCAACTATTTGAATAAGTATTTGTGTTTAGAAACTTTTATAATATCAGAGGATTTTCTATAAAATTGTTTTGGTTATCGTAAGGTAAAAACCCGTCGTGTTTATGTGTGACGCAGTCTTACGAGATACCTTTGTTTTCAAAGGATTTTGATAACTCTAACAATTCAAATTGAGTGTGTTTTCTCACGCTGGTTTTCCAGACTGACTCGGGAGTTATTTTATTATAATGCTCGGGTCGGACCGAGTATTATATTTTCAGGTTAGAATGCTATGGAGCTCAGGAAGCGAGCTGGAGAAGTTCGGACGTATATCCGTACTTGGTTTATATTTTCCGCTGTGTGAGGACAAGTGATTATAACTATTAGATTGATGTATTAATTTTTGTACTCTGATGATTGTAAGTGTAAACAGCTATAGATTCATTTGTATAAAAATCTATTGGTATATATTATGTTTTGTTCCGCTGCGATTGTGAGATTCTGTGTTGTTGTTTATTTTTCTTCTATCTCCTTCTTCTTCTTTACCCTAGTTATTCGCTCTTTTGTACACTTTGGGTTGAGCGAGGAAGAATTATTATCAACTCAAGGTACAGGACTGCGGGTCGCTACACCCATTTTGTCATCAAGTTCAAGGCAATAGTTGAAATCCCTTAGCATAAGCCATGGGTGGGAAGATTGTCGTAGAGGAGGAAGAGCATAAAAGAAGATGTTCCTAGAGACAAGAGCATTATCAGCATAAACAACAGTAAGATATAAAGATGTGTGAGGATGATTAGTATTGATATAAAGGTGAATATGTTGTCTAGATGTTAAAATGGAAGATACAGATAAACAGTGGGATCGAAAAGGACAAGAATTCTACCATAAGGGGCATTATCAAGTTTAGGAAGCATAGATCATGTGGGGTTGATATATTTGGCAGCTTTGATGGATAAAGGATAGTTAAGCTTAGTTTCAAGAAGAGCTAGGAGGTTGGGATCATGGAGATGGATAAGTTCTTTTGCTTGATCAAGTTTAATATTACTATGAGCACCATGTATATTCCAAGTTGCTATTTTTTTAAACATTGGGCAAACTATATACAGTGGAGGAATTCGGCTTTGCTGCTCTTAGAAGTAAGAGATCGAGTCCGCCTTCTTGAACTTATGGTATTTGTGTTTGGGACTTATGGAGTAGTGGTTGGTAAGTCATTCTGTAAGGTGGATGGGCAAGCTGAAATATGGGTTGGTGTTTGTGAGTCTAAAGACTGGTGTTCAGACTGGGTTGGTGAAACCCATCCAGGGATGTTGATGGAGAAGGTGTAATCGGGGGATTTTGCATTGCATTTTTGTGTTGTGGAGGTTTGGGGTAAGTTTTCTTGTGCATGCATAGTTTCAATCATATTGGTTATTTGTGTTTGAAAGGATGTACACCAGTCTTGTTCAATATGTGGAAAGGACAAGCTTTCAGGGTTGGCACAGGCAATTATATGATTTACTTTGGGTTGTGAGTCCAACTTCTGCTGTTATATGCCAGGATTTAGAGATTGCATGCTAACAAGGGAGACTCGGGCAAATGAGAGAGATGCTTCGGGCTGGGATGAGGTATTTCTTAGAACTTCTGGAGTAACACTTTGGTTATGCATGTGCACGTGCACATCAGACACATAATGTGCACTGTAGTTCTTTTTTTCACTACAACTCGCTTTATTATTTACCTTATTATTTTCATTGTTAGCAACATATTTTTCTACTTCGACTTCCATTTCATCTTCTATCATATTTTCATTATCATCATTGTCACACTCCTGTAGCACATTGAATTTGTTGCTACTCAGGTCATTAGTCTCTGTTTGCTTAGTAACATCTGAATCTTTCATGCTGCTCGTTCCTTTATTTTGGTTTTCTTTATACAACAAGTTTCCTGACTTCACAATCTCTATGCCTGTTTCTTTATTTCCATCAACTAGCAGCGGTGCTTTAGCATTCCTCCGTTTACCTTTATAGATTTACACATTCTACCAAACTTGCTTTTTTCTAGTAATTCTTGCATCAGCAGCAACTTCAGTTTTGTGATCTTTTTTGCATTCCATTTCCTTCTTTTCACGTAGGCACTTACTATCATCTGAATTTATATCAGACAAGCAGTTCTCCAATGTGTGACCAAAGACTTTAAATGAAGAACATATTTCATGTTTCCAAAGATAGTTGACTAGGACATGTTGCTCAGAGCCATCTAGCAGTTTTACTGAAAAGCTATCAGGGAGAACTTGCTTTGGACTCACTTCAACCATACATTTAGCAAAGGATATTCGTTCAAGTCTTTCAGTTGATTCATCCATAGATAGAAATTTTCCAATTCTCGTTGCTAACCAATTAATTCCAATGTGTGACCAAGCATATAAAGGTATATTACTGATTTTGATCCAAACAGGGACATATCTGATCCTACCACAGCTGTTACCTATGTTTTAATCCCATGGTTTCACAATAAAGAGTTTATTACGCATAATAATGGGGTATGATTCAATGATTCTCCTCCTATCTTCATCACTAGTCAGTTTGAATAAAAAGAGAAATCCATCAGACCTAACTGAAATCGAACCTCCTAACTTCCACGTTTTCTTCAAGTAGTAGATCACCGTTGAGTATGAAAGTGGTTTATCTAAGAAAAAACCAACTAAATATTCCTTCCATAAGTTATTCCCTGCTTGAATGACCTTAGGTGGTGGAACCAAAGATGAACCATCAAAAATAATAGGCACATTACATGGAGGGATAACACCTGCATTACGAGGTTTAGATTTGAAAAGAGAGTTCCAAGCTGGAGGAGGAGGAAGCAAAATTTATGGAGGGGGATCAGAGGAGAGGTTGGAGGAAAGGTCAATAAAAGGTTGTAAGATAGAGGGAGAGACAAGCAAGGAAGGAGCAGCAAGAGAAACGGGCAGAGACGAGGAGGTAAGGTCAGCAGAAGGTGGTAAGATAGGTGGCGGTGGTTCAGGGGCAGGAGGTACGGGCAAGGACGATGAGGAGCAGATAGGTAAGGTTGGGGAGTACGAATGGTATAGGGAAGGGACGACGGGAAAGGTGATTTTAGTGGAGAAGGATGAGTCTCCATTAAAAAGAAAAAAGAAGCTCTATTCTTCAATATGGATATCAACAATATGTTGAATTGGGTTGATTTAATTTAATTTATTAATTCATAATTTTTAAACTTGACCAAATTCATATATATATATATATATGTGTGTGTATGTATATTGAATTGCCACTTATTAGATTTAATCTAAGGCCTTTTGTGTATTGTCATTTAATCGTAAAAAAAAATTGTGTTGATTTAATTTGTTTATTGTTATTATTCATTGGATCTAAAACTATTTGTTAATGTAGATTTGATATGCTATAACAAAATTAACATAAGTATTCATAATTTAGTTTAATTATAACTATGGATTTGATATTCAATTAATTGATTTGTATATATTTATATACATTCATCTTTATGTTATCCAAAAGTGTAGAACAATGTTAAGCTAAAATCTTTTGGTTAAGTTAATTTTGTTTTCAAATTAATATATTCATATTTTATTACTTATTCAAATATATGTATTTGAATTTTAAATTTTAAATTATGGTATAGATATATAGGAATGTTTTTAAAATGAATCATGTCATTGGAGCAACATATTAATTATGATAGTGCTTTATAATAATCTTGTTTACATGTTGGTTATGTGTTTTTCAAATTTGTAATATTAAAGCTAAGATGCTTTGGTTATGAATAACTATATAATTCTTGTCGTATGGATATTGAATGTATTATCAATTGGGTGTTTGTAAAAGAGGAAGTTGGAATCGACATAAACCTTACCTTTTCTATTTCCTTTTTTATCCCGATTTGATTAAATCCGGACCTAATGTATATTTTTATTTCCAATTTCACTTTTCCAAGAATTCTCTTATTTTGATGATATCTAGTTTTATCATATAAATTTGTTTTTCTTATGTATGTATATATATAAGTGGAAATATTGATATCACATATTATGTGTGTGCATGTGTTTTTGTAAATTATATATATGGTACTATAAATATATGTATACAAACAATATACATATATTATAGAATATTTAAACAGATATACATAGGCATTTATATTCCCAACATTCATATGAAGTTGACATATGTCGATGTAAGTATAGTATATATGTATGTATGTATGAATGTATATATACATACATAATAGATATAAATCCCAATATCTATGTCTCTGTGTGTACACATGTTCATACTTTATTATGTTTGTATCATTGAAACTATACATAATACATTCAATCAAACATTAAGTTAAATTAATTAATGTGATTAATTAACAAACATAAAATAATTTGAAATAAAATATAATTTAAATTTAAACTAGATTTGCATGTAATGCTAGTTAATAAATTACATTGGCACATTAAGATCCAGAAAGGGAATTTTGTTAAAATACCAATTTCACCCATTGCCAAGACGGGTAGGCCCAACATGGATAGGTGAAGGCGGTGAATAATATCATCAATTCATCGTAAAGAAGTAGGCTAGGGAAAACTAAGTGGATGAGTTATCATTGATGTTATGGATTATCGGATAACTCAGAATGCATAACTAAATGTACTCCATTTGCTTTTGCCTACGGAATTGAGGTTGTGAAACTGACTGAAGTGAAAGTCCATTTTCATAGGTGAATGCATTTTCCATGTGAAAGAGTAGTTTTTCTATCATCCCTTGACTCAGAAGAAGAAAAACGAGAAGATGTTAACCATGAGGTAGCTACTCACCAATAAAGAGTAGCAAGGTAATTCTACAACTAGGTCTGAAATCGAACTTTCGAGATAAGACACTTCCTTTTGAAATGAGTCATTTTAGGTGTGGGGAATTTGGTATAAACCGAGAAGGATCCAATGTGATAGGACGAAATCTTGGGGATGACACTTTCAGGCTGCCAACAGTCTTGGGATCCAAATTCCCAAGGCATGGAACAATGAGCACCTATGCTGCTATTTCACTTGAATTCTTTTGTACTTAGGCATTTCATTTCATTCAGATAGGATGTAATAAAGCAGGACTTGCCATTGGATTTATCAAAATAAAGTTAGACTTTTGAATCAATATAACGATATTCTTAAAGTCCGACTTTGTCCCACAAGATCAGTGGCATGATCATACATTCTTTGTTTTGAAAACTAGACGTCTAAGTTCGCGGAGAGAGATATCGATGGACTCCTTTGGATAATTATTGGTTCTTTGGAGTATAATTGGATAGGGGAAAGATTAGATAATTTGCTTCTACACATCTAAACTCTGACCAACGCCCGCGGATAGAAGAGGATGAGGTTCCCAGAGATAGGCATAGTACACACAGATACCTAGAGATAAGGGTCGAGATATAATTGAATTATGTAGGTACAATCACTACAACAAAAAGACCCTTTAATAGCGTTTAAAAAACGCTATAAAAGGCTATGATAGCGTTTTTATAAACGCTGTATATGTAAATGTTGTAATAGGTCAAGACCTATAAAGCAAAATAAAAACGTTGTAATAAACGCTTAAAAAGGGACTTTGACAGCGTTTTTAAAACGCTATGAAATGATTAATAATGGTGAGTTTAAAATGCTATCAAAGGCCCTTTATTATAATGACATGCAGATATAAGCCTTTAAAAAACGCTATTGCTTCCTTTGATAGCGTTTCTAAAACGCTATTACGCCTTTAGTAGTGTTTCTGAATGCCTTTAATAGCGTTTTTGAAATGCTATTAAATTCTTTGATAGCGTTTTTCAAATGCTATTAAAACCTTTAATTACACACTGTTAAAAATCACTTTTGTACTATATACATATCCATTATCACACTATAATCGATATATTTACATAAACAGAATGTAACATTTTACACAAACATATAGATTACATTAAACCAAAAATGACTAACCATTCAATATTCATACTAAATAATGCATAGTATGTTATAATATTTTATGAACATTACATTAAAAGTGTAAATAATATAAGTGGTAAAAGATCGCACTACACATGACGATTAAATGTGGAAGCCAAAAACTACTTCAAAAGAACTTCAAATCACTAATAGATTACAACATGTTGTTATTTTAGGGTCTTAAGACTGTATCAAAAATTAATCACCTTAATCACTTTAATAATCCATCTTCCCCAACCTGATGCCATGCACGCACAAGGAACCCATTATCGTGTACACCTCTTCATGGTGATACAGGGCTCCACTCCATGAAATCGAACGTCGTTCGCGCCATCGCACTCCTCTTCGAATGCCCAACCCATCGACGCCAAAATCACCAAAATCAGGCCTGCAACTACATTTTCAAAACAATTATACAAATGTCAAGATAATACATGATCCCAGCAAATTTCATTGATATTTTATGATATATTAGTACCATATAGATGTCAAGGTAATACATGATCCCAGCAAATTTCATTGATATTTTGTGATATATTAGTACCATACATATGTCAAGGTAATACAAGTAGAGTACATAATTTGTATCAAGATTTCTATAAATGCTATTAAGGGGCATGTATAAATTATTATGATATCAACCATGGTATACTATTAAGGAGCACCTATGAATTATTTAATAAATGCTTTTTATAAATCATTAACATTATTAGATTCGTTCAACCAAGTATCAAGCTTTTGTAAGACAGTATTCTATAAACCATGAATTTTTCCCAAGACTATTTAAATGATTTATAATACTTGATAATTATCAGAATTTGGAAATCACGCAATTATTATTGTTTGGGTCCAATTGAGGGTGATTTCCTCATGCTATTTTTTGTTTTTAATGGAGCAATTTCGATAATTTGTGTTTTGTAATAGTAGAATATTATTATATCAACCTTTACAAAGAACTATTGACTTAGTTTGAAATCATTTTTTTGGCTTTATTTGTTGTCCTGTAATGGGATGGTATACCAAAAATAATTAAGTTATAGACTTCTAGGGCTATTGAAGTGCAGAATATTCTTAAAGAGATAAAAACATAAGATAACTTTTTTAAATTTAGGATATATTTTGGAATTGAATATATTTTTGCATTTCTTTCTATCTATTGCTGAGGTATGCTGAAACACTGATGATAGGGTTTTTTTAAGTCCATTTTATGTTGTTCAATAAAATATAAGATTGAACAAGCTATCGAATTTTGTGCAGTTTGGTTGCTGAATCATGTTACAACAAATATATTTGGGTCGACCGGTTTTGGAATATATTATTAATATGCTACACATATTTTGGACTGTTTCTTAATTTTTCCGCATAATAATATTCTAATGTTTTTAATAACTAAAATCAGTTAACATTGATATACACTTTATTTTTCATCTTATGATTTTTACTAAATTATATTATTATTCGCTTTGGTTTATATGCTTCTGTAGTGCTAAAGGCAACATGCCATGAAGCACAAGTTATTTATTTACATCTTTCTATGCTATTTAATTTTTTTTCTCCAGGTTCATCAAAAAGATGATTATTTACCCTCAATATTACTTTATAAATAAGGTTGTTAATGTAAACATTATCTCTGTAATTGAAAGTAAGCTAAATCTTGGTTATAATCTTCCAACCGGAGAGAAGTTGTAGGTATGAATCTTCTAAAATGGGAGAAACCATTGAAACTTTTCATGCCAGAAACATGGCCAAAGTAGCAGTAAAATTATGATAGCCACCAGAGAAGCCCACGAGATTCCTACAAGTCCAACACCATTATTTGAATTTTCAGTTAGTGGTGTGTGGCTTTGGTGTTTTTGTCCCATAATAGTTGAGACTCCTATGTAGAAAGAAATATTAATAAATATTTCAATTTTTTTGTTTATACAAAAGTATAAAATTTAATGATATACATATCTTTTTAAAAACTTATGGTATGACCATAAGTCATTATCTTTACTTTTATACAAAAACATATACTGATTATATTAATACGAGTCTTATGAACTTAAATGTTATATATACACAAGTCTGTTATTGGAAAAGCCATAGAATTCATATATTAGTGATGAAAATTGTTCTTCAATTTGACTTCTTGTATAAATTATTAGTTATATACTTTGAAGAGTGAGAAAAATGAAATGAAAAAGAAAAAGAAAATTGAACTACAAAAAAATTCATACTACTTAATCTTTTAGGAAACAGATACGTATTAAGGACCTCGGTTACATTATTTAATGAATGAGTAATGATTTCCTTAATAAATATATTTTTGAATAGCTTTTACACTTTTATGCCATGAAATTACAAATTTTAGAAGATGACTTTATCCTGGTTTATCATTAATAATCCTTTTTCTTATAGTGTATAACCTAAAGTTACAAAGATGATTTTGTAATGAACACATTGAGATTAATTAAAATACCCTATTTTGTAAAAAAGTTATAACGAACCCAAGTTATGAGATATAAACATTATAGCTACATTGCAATATGAAGCAACTCAGGCAAGTCAATTTAATGGTGTTCTTTAATTAATTATCTAGGCAACTGAAACAGCAAGATAACTAAAAGATAAGAATTTATCATACCTCCTTTATGTCAACTTTTAAAGAACTTCATGCATGGAGTTGCATGGAGTTCCCATAATTCCAGCTGCTTCTACAACTTACTGATCATCCTCCATGTCAATTTCAATAAAATGTACGTTCTCGACAAATTCATCAATCACCTACATGTGAATAAGGATATCTCTATTAATACATTGCTAAAAATAACATTTTAATAACTAAGAATGCATGTAAATGCCCTGGCCTATCAAAATTTGAACACTCAAAGTTCCAATTGCAGCATTAGGTGCTTATATTGATAAATATTTCATCTTTCATGAACTAGCTACCCTTTTGACAGTAATTACCAATAAAACAAAGGTTTCTAGCTTTTATACTAGAGAATGTAACTTTACATACATCATCCCAGTACTCTATGATGTGAACTACACACAACATTAAGTGCAAACATTATCTATTTTTGCAGTTGGCTTCTATGCTCAAAACAGTACTGCGAGTTTGGTAATATGAAAATAGAAACATTTGAAATTTTAGGGACTAAAGTACTCACTTTTAATCAAGGATGAATTATCCAACATAATACTATTTGGCTGGAAATATCTTCTCGATACATATCCAAAAAATGAAATGAATTTTTGTCGTTCAACGAGGATAATTCCCAACATTATGAAAGAAAGAAAACATCCGCTGTGGGAAGCATTGTGTGAAATGATACGATAATCATAAAAGTAAAATACCTTGTCCATAATTGGTTTTAATGTCTGACATGGACCACATGTTGGTGATGTATATAATACACATATCAGCCTTGGACTTTCATGGTGCAGTTTCTATAATGCATAATGCAAAAAGAGGCCAAGGTCAAACTTACTGGCTTGACTTGTATAAAAGAGACTACAACTCAAAAAAAGTGACTCCTAAGCACCACTAGACTAATTAACAGTGTTAAGATGTCACAACATATAATTTAAGCACTGAGAACATTTATGAATTCACAAGTTTATTTGAGTAAAAAGGATGATAAAAGTTCATTAGTAAGAGTCTAGTATAGTAACATACAATTGTAAAGATGGTCATTCATAATATAGTTTCTTTTACGCAGCCTGGATCTTCAGTTGACAGTCATTGCAACCACATGAAACAAAATGACTTAAAATGCTCATACCAACTGTGCTACCTATAAGCGGCGTTGCCTTCATTTTTCACTGTAGTTATCTTTACATTGTCAAAATTGTTCTTGTTATATGTATATAATAATGATTTTATGGCATAGCTTGTAGTTTTGCATGCTTTGTTTCAGAGTTTGACTGAACCAGTTTTTGGCAATGCCAAAAAAGCATGTGTTTTAAGCTTGAAGTATTGTCATTTACAGTGTCAGTCTATTACAAATATAATGACTCCTTTTGGTACTCATCATTTAACATTATCAATGAGAAATATGTATTATTATCAACCTAGAGGTTACCATAAAACTAGCTCATCTAACAAAACTACTCAAAAGATATTGTGGATTGTAGTTTATCCAGATATGCAACAACTATACAAACAATCTCAATTTCAACTGAGATGACATTCTCAAGTTTAACTCAGTTCAATATATAAATACATACCTGGAATATATATAGTTACAATGTATAGTTTACATGCTTGGCACATATTCCCAATACGTAGAAGGCCTCCTTGTTGCCATTGACAAAGTGCAGCTCGTCTAGGGCCTCTCCATCCACATTGGACCTCCTCCCCCACACCAAACTCCAACCGCCACACTTTGCCTTGCAATCGAACGAAGACAAAAACACCCAATTTCATGCGAACCCAAAATTTAACCAGTAAAAAACCCTAAAGTAAGTGCCCCAGTAAAGAAATAAACCCTAATTTGAATTGATTTTAACGTAATAATGACAATAATAATGGATTCACGTGAAATTGAAATAAAACTTTTTCCAGAATGAAATATAACAGTAAATAAAGGGATTTGTGAAAACTAGGGAGTACCTACTATAAACTTTGATGACAGTCAGAGCGATGTGGAGTTGCTAAGGGGATTGGGAGAAAACAACGCATAAAGAAGAAGAAAGATTAAGCGATTAGCTGTTGTTTTGGAGACCCGCCACTTTATTTTTAGGAGGATTAGTGCGGATGGAGGGAATATGAATATGTTTGCTGCTTTATTTTTTGGGACTGCATTTGATAGCGCGAAGAAGTTAATTAAGTGGACCTAAATAGCGAAATAATAGCCAGCCGACATAGATGCTATCCTAATTTACAATAGATAGAGGGTTTTCTTGTAGTGAATACATGATAATATTGGTGCTCGCATAAACACGAGAGAAAATCCATATGATTTTAGTTGCAGCATCGGAATATAATTTTATTTAGTCAAATAGGAAATGTTTGGTTGATAACAAGAAAACTAAGTAATGGACCAACATTGAGCAATCGCGAAAGCTTATTATATGTACAGAGTTACTATAAATGAATGCATTACATAGATCATAGACACATAGAGGTATGGTGTATAAGTAATTTCATTTCAGATACTTATATATTAAACATGAAGGCAAATACATAGGCGTAGAAAATAGAGGATGCGATAAAAGTGAATGAGAAAAGTTTAAAGAAAAAAAAGCTATGTTTCATTACTTCATTCTGTATATACACATCATAGGGGTGGACCACATAATTATGACCTATGTAAGGAAATGAAAGAGAACAAAATGATTAAAAATGCATAAGGTCTTCATCGAGTGCGACGAAGAGCAATCTTGTCCTCCCCCATTTTCTTCCATTAGTGAGCTACTTGGCTAGGCATCTCTTTCGTATTCCATTCTTTTGAATTCTCTTATCGAAGGCTGAAGTCTCATCCTCTGTTATCTAGTAAAGTGTTTCATCAAAGAAGGAACTAGGCCAGTTGAAAGCAGGTGAAATGAGTGAATTTTAGAAAAAAATTCCATTTTGACCGTAGCTGAGTCTATGAAGCCTAAATGGATTATATATCAAATTAAAAATAAATTAAATAAAATCTTTTTTTTATTCATTTGGTATATTCATTTCGTAAATTTATTTGCAATAATAAATGGTTTGAATAAATAATCAGAAATTTTAATTTTAATATAACGACTCGATTTTTATTGACGTATTTTTAATTCAATTTATTTGAATTTTTTTCATAATTTTTAATTTGGAAAAATATTGAAATTATTCATTTGACGATTTATCGGCAAATAGTAGTGTTTTTATGATTTTGTAGAACTCAATAACCGGTGTATATTATTTTTGTTTTAAGATTGTGTCTCTATTCTGAACACGACCATATTTTTGGTTTTTTCGTTTGCAGCCCATACATGAATAAAGTCTGTACGGTGAGATGCCGGAAAACTAAAATTGACGTAACCAACACTGGACATCAACATACAACTTCTCTTCCCACCTTTCTCTCTTATTTCTTATCGCAGCAAAACGAGCAGAAAAGAAAAAAACAAGATTTTTTATCTTTAAAATTCATAAATAAATTTATACTCAAAATTATAAATTGCAAAATTTAAATCTTTGGACTCATGAGAATCGAGGCTTCGATGTGGTTTGTGTACTGTAAGGTGCGACTTCATCTCTGGAGTTGGACAGTTTAATAGTGGGCTACGACTTGGTATTAGTGTTGAATAAGGAGGTGTTAGTCGAATCGGGGGTTGGTTTCGGGTTTTCCGTGAGTAGGTGCTTTGGTGATCGGGTTCTGGTGGTGCACGGTGGTGCAAGTGGATTTGCATGGCCATGAGTGGATCGCATTTTCTAGGTTGAGGCGGAGTTAGCTGCAGGTCGATTTCATGAAGGGAGGTGCGGGCTTTGCTCTAAGGTGATCGTTGCAACGAGGATGCGGACAGAGGAACGATGGTGGTGATGGCATGTCGTTTCGATGACTGGAGAGGGACAAATAGTGAGGAGAAGTCGCCGGCCATGGTTTTGAGATACTGGAGTTGTGCATCTTGTTTAGGAGGGAAGATGAATTAGGGGGAAGTTTAAATTAAGGATAAGTTAATTAATGTGTAATTAACATATTAATTAATTTAAAATGTCTCAAATCTTATAAAATTATTAACTTGTTCATGTGAGTTCCAATCGAGACGAAACATTTTGAGTTGCGCTTGTAACGATGAATGCTTCGCGATTGAATTGGTTTGGTTGAATTTGGAGCAAGTTGAAATTTGGACTAAATCGGACGTTGTTTGAATTTAGTTCAAACCTGAACGCTTTGACACCAACTGGAATTTCAGTGAGTATAACTCACCTCTTTGGATAAATCAGTATGTTATATAGTAGGTTTAATTCTACTGTTTATGTTTGGTTGAAATTATTGGCTGTTTGGTTAAAATATTCGCTTTTACAAGCGATTGTTATTTATAATTGAAATACAAGGAAAATCGTTGAGAAATCCGGATTTCTCAATATTGTTACTTTAGAATTTCCAATCATATTCCTATTGATTCTAGTTATAACTCTGTTATATAAATTGTTAATTGCTGAATCCGTATTATTTAGCACTATTAGCTATGGCATTGTTATATGGTGAAACTTAACCTTGTAGTGATAAAATCAATAACAACGTTGGTTAAGTGCTTGGTGGCTGTTTGCCTCAATTTAGTATTTTGAAAATACTATTAATTGCTGTTAGCTCGAATTTGGTTTGTGGATCCGGAGAATGCTTTTAAATCTAACCTCTGGGTTTTTGGAATATTTTTATTTAAGCAAATTATGAACTTCTCTATTTTACCCCAACCTTTTTTATCTTGTCTAAATCATTTAGAAATATTTTAAAGTTGTTTATTTATATTTAATAGTGTTTAAATATATTTATCAGCATTTTATATTGTGAAAAGTTATTTATTAAATAATTATTTATTAACAACGATCTGGGATTTATAATAATTATTATTTAATAATGTTTTGAAGTAAATAAATTTTTATTTATATTGTTTTGAAGTTGTTAATTATTATATTAATGATGTTTTAGAGTTAATAAATTATTTTATAATATTTTATGTTGTTTAATTATTATTTTATAATAGTATAGGTTGTTTAATTATTATTTAATAATCGTAAAATTGTTTAATTATTGTTTAAAAATGTTTAAAAGTTTTTTATTTATAATATGGTTTAAAGGTTATTTATCAATATTTTAATATTTTAAAAAGTTATTTATTTAAATAATTAATATTGTTTGAAGATATAAATTATTATTTATTTATAATGTTTTGGAATTAATAATAATTAATTATTTATAATGTTTTTGAAGTTAATAATCATTACTTATTTATAAAATTTTGTTGCTAATAATTATTATGATATAATAATGTTTTAAAGTAAATAATAATATTATTTATTTATGATGCTTAAAATTTATTAATTGTATTTATAAATAATAAATTGATTTATGAAGGAATTTCATTTAATAAAGAGTTTATAAATGAAAATTGAGTTTTGGATTTATAAGAATTTTTATAAACGCTTTATAAAGGATTTTACAAAAGGGGTTTTTGGAAAGATTTTTATAAAGTAATTTTTATAATGAATTTTATAAAGGATCTTTATAAAAGACTTTTATAAAAGAATAACTTTTATAAAATGGGTTTATAGATTTATAAAAAAAGTTTATACATAGTTTTAGAGATTTATAAAATGAGTTTTATAAATGATTTTAGAATTGTATAAATACATTTTCTAAGTAGTGAAAGGGTAGCGTTTTTGTGAATATACTTATACGTTGCAATAAGTATATGGATATTTTTCCAAGTATGAAGGGTTTGTGAATATATCTTGGTAAAAGTATTTGATACAAGTATTTACAAAGCGATTTTAATTCATGAAAGGGTTTATTAAAGAGGTTAGTGGTTGCTTATATGCTTAACCAATGTTGGTTTCCTATGGAAATAAATCCCTGATTCAACTGATGTTTATTTGTTTATTTGATAGTTACATAACCGACTATCAAATTTGGCTAGTTTTAAATTACCGTTGTTGGTTCGAAGAGACTGGGACCGAATATGTTATCCGAAAACCACTTCAAACCGGTATTAGCATTTCGAATTGGAATATCTGGAAGATAATTGAAGACAGAGCTCTTTAAAGTGCAAGGGCTACTTAATACTAATCTTGAGGGTGATTCCAAAATGGATGTAGTAGAAGTAGGCTTTCGATTTCATTCAAACCTAGAACAAACTTATATGGATGAATGTTGGCATTGCATTTCTGCATGGAAGGCAGTATTAGCATTCCAAGTAGGATTGCTATATTAAAAAGGTAAAACGTAACCTCAAGCCTCATCAACTGGGAATGACTAAAATCATGGGAGATGCAGCAAGGCAAAGTGGTTCGCACCCATTAGAGTATCATCATCATCTTTCTAGATATATTCATTTATGGATTTGGTTGTGCATGAGAGCTCTCGAAAAGGTTGCAAAAGCAACTGGGGTAATGAAATATTCAATACTATCCAGTAAGGGGTGGGCTAGTCTTGTGTTGGCAAGGACTCCATGTGTGGCTTTCGGTACATTTTTTTAGAGGTATACCATGGTAGGTGATACCCCAGTGCCTTGTCATTGTAAGAAAATCCATTCTCCAATAAGTGCCTTCGAACTTAATTATATACCAATTATGTTGGAATTTAATTAGTGTAACAATTTCGGCTATATTCAATATTTATTTTAAACCCTGGACACTATTGTAATATCAAAAGATATCCTATGAAATGTTTTGTTTATCGTAAGGTAAAAACCCGTCCGTGTTTATGTGTGGCATGGTCTTACGAGATACCTTTATTTTCAAAAAAAAATTATAACATTAAAATCCAATTGAGGTGTGTTTCTCGTGCTGGTATACCAGACTGATCCGGGTGTTATTTTATTATAATGCTCGGTCAGACCGAGTATATTTACAGATCTAGTTTGGATGCTTTGGAGCTTCAGGAGATGAGCTGGATGCCTCCAAGTTGTATTCACGTATATTCTATTTTATTTCCGCTGCATTGGTGTAACGATACGACTTTTCGACGCTCGAAAGTCGACATTAATACGTCCACTGTATCAAATGCCGCGTAATCGAATGCCAGAAAACCGAACCATTAGGGTTAAAAAGAAGAAGTAGAAGAAGACAGAAGAAAAGAGAGAACTGAAAAACAGAAACAGAAACAATATCAGAATCTCACATTCGCAGCGGAATAATATATAATAGATAATCACTAGTCTTTTAAACAAAGAACTATATCAGTTTATACATACATCAATCAGAGTCAATATACAACTCAATACAACAATGGACAGTTATATAAACTTGTCCTCATACAGAATACACAACGGAATAAATAAACAAGTATGATAGTACGCCTCGCCATCCAGCTCATCTCCAAAGCTCCAGAATATCCAAAATATCCTGTTAACATAACTCTAGGCTGCCCGTGTAGAAAATTATGGGCACCCAGAGTTTAGAAAGGGAACAATAAACTCCGAGTCAGTCATGGTGACTGGTGTGAGATCGTAAAACAGTTATTTTCACAAAGAAAATAAAACAAATTTCGCAATGCTTTTGGAAAATGAAACTACCATAAGGCCTCCCGCCACACACAATGCAAACGCAGAATTGGAGGAGATTTCTCCTTATGATAGTCAAAGATGCTTACTATGCAAAATCAGTTGATATTATTATTAATGTCTAGTGTGGAAAACATTTCGAAAGTATAATATTAATCTTAGCCAGCATAGGTACCATTATACTATGCCTACTATAGCTGCTATGTTAAATAGTAGGTTCTACAACTAAAACCGTACAAGGTTCGTATTGTTTCTTTGGATTTCCAACAAATGGTCAGGCAAAGGAACTTCCTTACACCGAAATGGAAACGCCTCTGGAAAGACGCCCCGAGAGTCAACCTGCTCTCTGCAAACACAAGGCCGACGCTACCTCACGCTGTACAGCTGTGACTAGGTAACTAACACACTGACGCTACCTCACGCTGTACAGCTGTAACTAGGTAACTAACACACAAGTATGCCATCCCCCGGTCGTTACCGACCTTTATCCGAGGATCCTCAACCACAAAGCAACAACCACAAAGTATAATAAATGTGCAGCATTAACATAGGTAAAATATCTGGGCTCCATACCATGATATCACCTCTTATCCAGAAGGAAATGACATACCCTAGGGGCGTGACCCCAAAAAACATTGCCGCAACATTCCTGTTTCGACCATTACCGGGTTGTGAGGGTCGACGAAGTCTCGTCCACAAAGCTACGCTTTTTCATAAAGCCACGCTTTTTCACAAAGCCACACATTTTCACAAAGCCACGCTTTTTCACAAAGCCGCGCTTTTTCACAAAGCCGCGCTTTTTCACAAAGCCACGCTTTGATCAACAAATGATCAACATCACTTCGTATGCCACATTACCAAATAGGGAATGTATCACTAGTAACCATCAACTACATAACCTCTAAGCTCGTACGTCTTAGAGAAGGGTGTTAAGCTAAGAGAATAAATTCTCCGCCACCAACAGAAATGTATTTGATAGAAACCAGCTTTACATCTCAAAGTGTAACGTCAGACACACATCCATACAAGTCCGTTCCAGGATCGAACTGAACCGAAGGCACTTCCAAAGAAGCCCTTGCAATCCGGGTATTCACTAATCACGTCCGGACTTCCCATCACAAGAAAAGTGATATAAATCTCTATACTGGAGCAACTCGGTGCAGAGACATTCGACAGGTTGTCCTTTCATTTTCGAAAATACCCGGTCTTCACACCGGTCTTCAAATAATGTCCATTCACGACGTATCACTATTCGAAATGGGTTATATGACACAAAGTCCTTTCTCGGCTTAACCGAATAATGAGCGTTTGTTTTAAAAACAAATCAAGTGCCATTTCAAAGGAAAATATTGATAGTCGGTTATTTAACTATCAACAACATTCACAAAAATCAACCAATTTAAATAATTTTTTCCAAATTATTAAATTTCAAAATATCTTCACAAGATATATATATTTTCCACACTTCATAACTTTGAAAACAAATTTCAAATCACATTTTCACACTTCATCACAAAATGGTCCATAAACCAATTAAATAAATCCTTATCGATTCATTTTTTATTTACATTCCAAATTTGTAAATTACTTCCACACTTTAAAAATAAATCAGTGTTTATTTTTGAAACAAATTTCCCTTTCCTTTATAAATTCTATTCTGAATTTACATTCCCAAACATTCACTTTTTATACGATTTTCAAATCGATTTCTCAAATATTCACTTTCAACACCAAATCAACTTTCAAATTGATTTCCAAGTTTCATTTCAATCCCAAATCAAATTTCAAATTGATTTCCAATTTATTTCAACACAAATCAATTTTTTCATTTAACATAGAATAAATTTCCATATCAATTTCCCAAAGATTTATCTTCAAATACTAAATCAATTATCAATTGGATTTCAAACAAATTTATCACCTTTTAAAATAAATTCCTTTATCTCTTCCAAACCATTTAAAAATTCCATTTTAAATAAATTTCCCAACTTTCGAATAATACTATTCAAAATCCATTTATAAAAATCTTTTCCCATATTTTGGAAATAATTCGATAAGATTACAAAAATCAACTTTACGCTTTTAAAATTCCTTCTTTGAAATTCAACCAATTCTTTCAAAAGAATTTACTTAAAATTTCCAATTTTAATTTTCAAAAATCCAATTTCATTTATTTCTGGTATCCAACGATACCAAAAATACATTCGGCTAAATTATAGCCTTCAACACATTCAATCGTCAATATAATCATTCAAATTGAGTGTGTTTTTCTCATGCTGGTTTTCCACACTGACTCGGGTGTTATTTTATTATAATGCTCGGGTTAGTCCGAGTATTACAGATTCAGGTTAGAATGCTATGGAGCTTAGGAGACGAGCTGGAGGAGACTCAGGCATATTCCATGTACTTGATTTATATTCCGCTGTGTGTGTTAAACGAATGCTCGGTATTTGTGAGGAAAAGTTATTATAACTGTCCAGATTGATTGTTGATTATTGTACTCTGATGATTGTATATATATATAATAGCTACAGATTATTTTGCATTAAAAAACCAGTTATTATATATATTATATTTTGTTCCGCTATGATTGTGAGATTCTGTGTATTGTTGTTCTATTTTCTTCTGCCTCTTTCTTCTTTACCCCTAGCAATCGGTATTTCCGGCACTTGAATATTTGGCATTTTATACAATGAACGTATTGATGTTGATTTTCGAGGGTCGAAAATCCGGTTCGTTACACTTGGTATCAAAGCTGAAGGTTAAGCGAGAACCTTGGCTTTGGTGGGGATTACTCATTAAAGATAGGGTCGGTAGTACCCTATAATGAGTTTGAGTGTATTAATAGATATGAGTGCGTATTTTTTAATGAATATAAATTGATTTTTATTGTGTTGATTTATCTTTTGGGTGGCTTATAAATTCCGTTCGAGTAGTGAGACGCCACTAAATCGGTAAGAGATTCTAAATACTTGAACACGGTAAACCGACATAGTATTATTTTGAAGTGGGTAAATGAGATAATTTTGCCCTAACTATATTTTGATATTAAAGAAATAATTTTCAGAAATTATTATAGTAAATTGGTGTGTTTGGATGTTATTATAATCAGAACAGGATTATAAAAATTGAAATGTTTTATATAGCCAAATTGAAATTGTATAAGCATGACTTATACAAATGAGTAAAGCTAAAATTGGATTCAAACCAGGATTTGGAAATGTAAATCCTGGAAATTTAGAAAATGTTTTCCAAGCGTCTTGAAATAAATAATGGTACTATTTTTGTGAAAATGTATTTGAATAGAAAATGTTTCTAAATGGATTTTTGGAGTGACAAAGCACTGAACTCACTTCGGTTGTTGGAAAATAATCCTAGTGATGACTGCACAGCATCATCAGTATTCATTTTCGAGTTTCTAAGTGACGGATTGCTACCAAAATAATTTGAGATGGAGATTTTTGTTGAAAAACAAGTATTGTTTCAGAAAAGTCCGAAGGAAATTTGTTTTGAAATAAAACCGAGTTGATTTTGGAATTCCAAAGGAACGGTTTGTTAAACCAAAAAGGGGTTATATATCCATTTTTCATAATGAATCGAAATAAAAATCCGGGTGTTTGAATTTCGAAATTCCTAGCTAAATGTTCTAGAAAATATCAAAAAATAACTTTATGAACTTATAAGGGGAGAATGATATTAATAAGAAAAGAAGTGCGAAAATTGAATTTTGGAATTAAAAATTTAAATTGAGTAAGTTTAAATGGATTAAACGAATTGAAAATTAACTCAGGCTAAGTTAAATAAGTTTTGAACTTATAATCTAAAATTGGAAATTTCAAAATGAAATTGAAATTTAACTTATGTTAGTTAAATAAATTGAATTTGTAAAAGAAAATTATAGGGATTTGAATTTAACTTAAGCTAAGTTAAATAAGAATTGGGTTGGATTTGAAACCATATCGAATTGAATTGAATATAAAATATGGGTGGTAGAATGATTATATAACTATAAGTTATAAAATTTGAATGGAATAATTATTTTAGAGGAAAAAATTATGGAATTGTGAATAAATAAATTGAATAGCTTACAAAAATTGGAGTTAATGGGATAAATATATATTTAAGCTATAAAGTGATGTAAAATCTTGAGTTAAAATAAAATGTGAATGTACTCGAGTATAGAATTGATGAAAATGAGAAAAATAGGTTGTAAAATTTATAAATTGGAGAAATGGAATGCTGAAACCAAAATATAAATATAATTTGATATTTTGGCTAAGGAATAAAAATCCAACTTGAATTATATAAAAAAAATTTGAACTCAAGTAAACTAAATGAAGTGATTTTTGATATAAAAATATGTTTATGAATTATAAATTGGAAGTGAACTAATTAGATTAATTAATTAGTTAATTGTATATAGAAATGGAACTTAACTTGGTTAAGTAAAATAAATTGTGGATTGAAATTGAATGTGGAACTTGAGTTATAAATAAAATTCGACTAAAATATAAGTGAATTAAATATATTTTGAAATGTGTCGAATGAAATAGAAATGGATTGAAATAGCAATGACTTAAGTTATAAATAAATTCAATTTAAGTGTATATAAATTGAATATGGCTTTGAGATATTATTTAAATGAATTCGAGTATGAAAGTGAGTTTTAAAGTGGAAATGAATATATATGTTATATAAAAGGTTATAATAAACCTTAGTATTGATTTTATTAAATGATTCTCAAATAATATAGCAGAAACTGAGATATGCCAAGTAAAAGGAAATGCGAATCAATCGATGGTGAATAAATTGAATAAATTTAAAATGGAATCTGCTTGCAAAGGAGATAAACTTAAGTTGTATAGTTGAATTAATTGAAAATAAACTAATCAACTTAAGTTATTGTTTTTGGATGGAAGTTGGCTCAAATAAATGTATGGAATGGTTTATTAAGCAAATTGGCATCAAATGAAGTGTCGTTAACGTAAATGGGAGTATATAAAATTTTGTGAATCAATGAAAGGTGGATAAATTGATTTAGAATCAATTTGAAATGGAGATGAATATATAGTGTGTATAATATAAATGGGATGCAAGTAATATTAGTCGGGAATCATTCAAATTGAACGAAATGATATATAAATAGATTGAAAGCAACTAAATTAGTATTGGAATCTTGTGATTGCTTATGAATACATGTCTAACATGCTCGGTTATGCAAAGTCCGTGTTTAACTATTTAAATAAATGAAATGTTATTAAATTTCATGTTTTGGTACTTACGTGTTTAAATTAAGTAAGTACAAGTATAGGAAGACCGTTTGGCTAGTTTTTGGTCGTGCAAATTGCATATGAAGTAAACTTGCTTGCTTAATATCGCTAAATAAAGGTATGTTTCGGATTAAATACAGCAATGAAACAAATATTGATATATATTGTGTTTTCGACCGTGTGGGTCGATGTATATATTTTTATCACTCTTGTCATATTGCAAAAGGCTCTCCGTACAAAGGAGACTCTGCCAAAAGATTTCGGAAATTTAGAGTGTTAGAATTTTTTTGGACATTTTTGAAAAATTTTTGTTAACTAAAAAGCTGATTTTTGAATTGTAATGAAAATAAAGGGTTTTGATTTAGAAATGGAAACAAATCGTTTGAGTAAAACTAAGAGATTTGGAAAGATGAAATATTGAATGTTAACTAAGCGGGTTTTTGAAAAGTATTGGGTTTGGATCATTCGTCCTACCTTAGCAATTTCGGGGACGAAATTCTGTTAAGGGGGGAGGAATGTAACGACCCGAATTTTCCGACATTTGATTTTGAATATTTAAATGTTTTTCAATATTGGATTTGGAATATAAATTGATTTTTGAATATGAAGGTTTTGGTTGAAATTTTAGAATGAATTTAAATTTCAAATATAACGATAATCGTAATAAGGAAATGGTGAATAATTGAAATTTGAGTTGAATTTGAATCGATACGATTTCTAATGTTGATATAAATTCTATTTGAATTAGAATTGAGTTAATAAGTTTTAGAACTGAAATTTTAAGTGATTTCGTAAAATTTTGAAATCGTCGATTGAATCGACTCATTAAAATAGCGATCCGGGGCACAATTTTGGAATTCGACGAAACCAGTTCCATTGTATCCGTAATAGTGTATTATTATCGGATTTCAAATTTCATAGCGTTTGGATTCACCGTTTGGTCATACGATCTGAAAACGCCTAGAAATAATTTAATTGAATTTAATTTAAATAATCGATTTAAAAAGCTATCTTCCACATACGATCGAATTGGGGCTCGAGGCTTGTTCCATTGGGTTAGGAATAGCGGTATAACATTAGGAACGCCAGGCGGCACGCCTCGATAAGGATTTTAGATTTTTAGTTACCAAATACGAGATTTTTTTTAATATAAAAATATATATTTATAAATCAAAGTCAAACCCTAGCTAACACAGCCACCTTAACATGCCACCCTACGCGTATGATTACCTCCTTCGTTTTAAAGGTATTTCCCACTTTCTCCTCTCAGTCATGAAATCAATAATAAGAAGAAGAAGAAATGAATGAAATCGCACGTTATAAATCGCGATGCTTTAGAGGGACTTGAGTGCGGCGACGCTTGGAGGAATGGATAAGCTAGCGCTAGAGTGGGCTGCTGTGGAGCGCGGAGGGTTTTGTCTACGGTCGATTCAGGGGGAGGTCGCGATCAATGGAGCCGTGATTGGTGGCAGGCAGGCGACAATCTGGTGATGGCAGGCGAGGCAGTCGCGTTCGATCTGGGCGACGTGATAGGAGACGATGTGTGACGACCGCCCATGACACCCGCACTAAATCTAGAGATAGTGCACTGTAAAGTGTGCCAGGCAGCCATGGACGATTGTCAGGGTAAATTAAAACAGCAGAATCTATCGTATTACTCACAACGCATGGATAAAATACAATAGAGAATATATATAGTGAATCTTCACAGAATAGAATCTCATCAATAAAACTTCATAATAGTTGAGTACAAACATCTGAATAGTCAATACATCAAGCCTCACTACATATCACTCAGAGAATTATACAAAGCAGCGGAACATCCAGTACATATAGTAAAAATAATATGCAAGCCTCCAGCTCGTCTTCGTCATCAGCATCGTCGGAAACTAAGAACAGCACCTGTCACCTGCTACCTAGTCTGCCCGTCCCAAAATGGACGAACAGCCCAAGGCAATAAGAGTTAAAACATAAAGCCTTGAGTCGGACAACAGTCTTAGTGAGCGGTAAATTAACTAACAACATACCAAAAGAGCATAAAGGAAAAAGGAATAGGAATCCAATCCTCCCACTCCACCTCTTTCTATAGTGATAGCCCCCAGACACACACTAAGCAGAAGCAAACATAGCAAAGCAAACATAGCAAAGCAAACATTTAAAGTAAAGCAACTATCACTCGAGTCAAGAGCGATGTTTTTCAAGTACAAACCCCAAGGCCTAAACCAAGATCAGATAAGCACCCAGAAAACACTCCTCTTGAGACCGAATGACGATACAACCAAACATCCATGACTCTGGCTATCACTGTTATCATTGCCTCGATACCACCGTTAATTGAATGACCGGTACATTCTTTCAGCCGTCCGTCAAGGGCTAATGGAAACCCCGGTTCTAGACATAACTCTGCACGTCGTCGTAGCCCGTGCCTAGGACTATCGAATCTGCCCAGAGTACTCGACTACCAATCAGTAGCCTTTTGGGACTATCGAATCTGCCCAACGTACTCTTGCTTTGAGCATGCTAGAACCTTCAAAAACGATGAAATCTCAGCCTTCTAGTCATCCTCCTCGACGACTATTTCCATACTAGCTCAAGCGCCTCTCAAGCAAACCATTATCCTCTAACTCGAACCATTTCATCGAGTTATCAACATGCTTGGAATGATCCCGTCTGGATTAAACCAAGGCTATCTCATACCATGCCTCGCTTCATCTCATCACAGGAAAGCCTCATCTCAACATCATCATCATCAAACCTATCCATATGAGCTTCATCATCCGCCACATATGCCACGAGCAGCTTTCCCAATTCAAGAGCCTTTCCCTTAGCTTTTGAATCACCTTCGACCATCTTGTCTAAATCAAATCATCAATCATCTAATTCATAACAATCAACCAAGTCAATCATTAATCCAAGTAATCAAACATTCAAACATGATCTAATAAACAATTATAACAATAATGGCAATCTTGTAAATAAAGAGTCTAAATCTAACAAGTATGAAAACATGAGCAATATCTCTACAACTTGATGAATGAACTTACATAGGTTAACATGTAGTAAAATGGATGTCAAATCATCATGAACAATAGATCTATACTTAAGTTTACGAAAATGCATGGAAATCACTATTTTAACACCAAATCAAACCAACGATCCGATATACTCCTTTGGATCCGTGTGAGAGATAATCACCACTCACCAAATCACCTAAACACCTCAAAAGCAACACACTTCAGATCTGGACAGCGAAGGATCTAACTCGATCTATCACAAATCCGCTTCAAACGATGAAATCTCTCTTCGATGGATGTAGATCTTCAATCTAAGCTCTTGGATCTTCGATTTGATCTTTGATTTGGATGGAAGGAATCACAATATTAGAGTGGAGAAAAGAAGTGAAGAAGTGTAGAACTCGAGCTCTCAAAATGGCAGCACTTCATCGCTTCAAAATCCGGACCCCAAAAATGAAGAAGAACCCGCCTATTTATAGGCTGAATTCCTTAGGTCGTTTGCTCGCTATTAGGTCGTCCACGACCTAAGAAACCCCACGACCTAAGTCTTAACGACCTACCAATCTCACGACCTACGGCCTACTAATCTCACGACCTAACGCATGCGTGCGACCTAACAGCTTAGCCTCTACGCGACCTAACATAAGTCGTCTACGACCTAACGACTTATCATAAGTCGCGACCTAACAACTCACGCGACCTAACAACTCACGACCTAACATTCTTAGGTCGTCTAGCGACCTAACTAACATGGCATAGACTCAACGACCTAATCACTTAACACTACTGCACGACTTACGACCTAACAAAGATGCGGCTTAGCGACCTAACAAAGTCGCGACCTAACTATACTCATGTGTGCGACCTAATGACCCAACGACTTAACTTCCTTAGGTCGTAAACTCATTCAACCCCTAGGTCGCTAAATGCTACCACCAGCTTCCTTAGGTCGTTACCGACCTATCCTCCTTAAGTCGTTAACTCGGCCAGTTTCTTATGCCGCTAACTCTTAGGTCGTTGTCTTCCTTAAGTCGCCTATTCCTTAGGTCGCATATTTCCTTAGGTCGGTCAAATCCTATAGGTCGTCCCAAACTAACATACGACCTAAACCACTACGCAACCTAACTATCATACGACCTAAGCCTTACCTCGCCCAGTCTTTAGGTCATTAACTACTACCACTATCTTCCTTAGGTCGCCAACTCTTATAAGTCGTCTAATTCTGTAGGTTGCTCCAATCCCTTAGGTCGTTCACTCGACCTAACCTACCCCATGACCTAAGCTATCACACGGCCTAACTTCCAAACGACTTAAGCTCTAGTTGACCTAAACTCTGGATGACTCAACAATACCAACAGTCTAATAACAACTGTTTTACGATGTTTCGATCCGTAAAAATACGGGTCGTTACATTCTCTCTCCCTTAGGAATTTCGCCCCCGAAATTCCAAACAAACAAGAGCAATCAAAGACTATTCTGCACGCCTACCATCCATAGCAATCAACAAACCATGCATCCAATTCTAGCTTAGCATGCAGAATTCTAAAACTAGAACAAGTTACAATGTCGTGAGATGACACGACACCTTATGGCCATACCTCGAAGAGTTCAGGATGAGCTGCCTTCATCCTCTCTTCCACCTCCCATGTACAGTCGTTATCATCATCACTCCATTGTATCTTGAGAAACTTAACTACCTTTCTCCTAAGCTGTTTCGTGTCGGTTTCCACAACACAAAGCGGCTTACGAGGTCTCTTATCGACTGGATCAACCTCTAAATCTTCACAGCTATCAGCAGAAACCACAGTATTCGAGTCGTGCACATACTTCCGTAGATACGATACATGAAAAACATTGTGCACACCCGCCATCTTCTCTGGTAATACCAATCTGTAGGCGAGCTTTCCAATTCACTCGGTGATCGAAAATGGTCCAACAAATCTCTGAGTCAATTTTCCTTTCTTCTCGAATCGAATAACATTCTTTAGTGGAGAAATCTTCACAAAAACCATATCACCTACGTCGAATTCCAAATCCTTACGACGCTTATCGGCATAACTTTTCTGACGGTCTTGGGCTGCCTTCATTCGTTGCCAAATGATCTCTATACGATCCGAAGTCTGTCGAATCATCTCTGGCCCAAGTATCATCTTTTCTCCTGTTTCTAACCAACATGTTGGAGAGTTACACGGTCTTCCATACAATGCCTCATACGGTGCCATACCAATGCTTGACTGGTAACTGTTATTATACGAAAATTCCACCAAATGAAGGTGATCTTCCCATGATCCTCCGAAATCTAAAACACAAGCTCTAAGAAGATCTTCCAAAACTCGGTTGACTCTCTCAGTCTGACCATCTGTTTGGGGATGATAAGCTGTACTCAAACACAACTCGGTTCCCAAAACTTCCTGGAAGCTCTTCCAAAATCCACTAGTGAACAATGGATCTCGATCGCTCACTATACTTTTTGGAATACCATGGAATCGAACTATCCACTTAACATACAACTCAGACAATTTTGATGCAGTCCTAGTCGATCGAACAGGAATGAATCTTGCACTCTTAGTCAAACGATCTACGATGATCCAAATCCCTTCATTTCCCGTTCTTGTTCTAGGTAGTCCATCAATAAAATCCATCGATATTTGCTCCCACTTCCATGTAGGAACTTCTAATGGCTGAAGCAATCCATTGGGCTTCTTCTGCTCGGCTTTCACCAACTGGCAGTTCATACACTTGGAAATAAAATTTCCAACATCCTTCTTCATACCTTCCCAGTAATAGGTTCTCCTCATATCCCGATACATCTTGTTTCCACCTGGATGAATTGTCAACTTCGAGTGATGACTTTCCTTCAGTACCTCATTCCTCAATTCATCCACATCGGGAACAACTAGTCGTCCTTGCTTCCGAAGCCAACCTTCTCGATCGACCTCGAATCCTTTATCCTTTTCTGGGCCCAATCCAGATTCCAAATCACGGATAATCTTGACAAGCTTATCATCTCGCTTTTGACTCTCGCCAATTATTTCCATAAGAGTCGGTCTTATCGATAAGTTTGCCAACATCTCGGGTTCCAATTCACATCTGGGCCTGAAGTCAAATCCAGCTAAATACTTGAGATTCTTCCATTCTGAAAACATGGCTCCCAATCCTGCATGTCTTCGACTTAACGCATCTGCCACTGCGTTACCCTTTCCCGGAGTATAGGCTATATCAAAATCATATGATGCCAAAAACTCTAGCCATCGTTGCTGCCGAAGATTCAAATCCTTTTGGGAGAAAAGATATTTCAACGACTTATGATCTGTAAACAACTCGAATCGAACTCCCAATAGATAATGTCTCCATATCTTCAGAGCAAATACAATCGCCGCTAACTCCAAATCATGAGTCAGATAATTCCTTTCATGCGGCTTCAGTTGGCGACTTGCATACGCAACAACTTTACTCTTCTGCATCAGCACTGCTCCAAGTCCAGTACCACATGCGTCGGTGTAAACCACCATCTCATCATTCCCACTTGGGATAGTTAAAACAGGAGCACTCGTCAATCGCTCTTTCAGGATTCCGAAAGCTTGCTCACACTTAGCATCCCATTTGAATACTTGGTTCTTTTTCGTCAATCCTGTCAATGGTGCAGCCACCTTGGAGAAGTCTTTGATAAATCGACGATAATATACTGCTAATCCAAGAAAACTTCTCACATCCGATGCATTCTTAGGTCTAACCCAATCCTGGATTGCTGCCACCTTAGCGGGATCAACCGCTATTCCACTTCCAGAGATGATATGGCCTAAGAACCTTACTTCACTCTTCCAGAAGTGACACTTCGAAAACTTAGCCCTCAGATGATGTTTCCGTAAGATTTCCAAAACAATACGCAAGTGCATCTTGTGTTCTTCTTCAGTTCTGGAATAAATCAGAATATCATCCACGAACACTAGTACGAACTTGCTCAACTGATCTCTGAACACTCTATTCATAAGATCCACAAAATATGCTGGCGCATTAGTCAATCCAAACGGCATTACCAGCCACTCAAAGAAACCGGATGGTGTCCTAAAAGCAGTCTTCGGCACACTATCCTTCGCCACTCTTAACTGGTGAAATCCCGTTGCCAAATCCATCTGAGAAAACACCTTAGCTTCGTGAAGCTGATCAAACAAGTCATCTATTCTCGGCAATGAATACTTGTTCTTCTTAGTCACCTTATTCAGCTCACGATAATCCACACACAACCTCAACGATCCGTCTGCTTTGGTTGCAAACACAACTGGTGCACCCCATTCGGACACACTACGCCGAATGAATCCTTTCTGTAAAAGATCATCAACCTGCACCCTCAACTCCTGCTGTTCCCTAGGCGCCATTCGCCTAAGAGGCATCACAACAGGTCTGGCTCCTTCAACTAGATCTATATGAAACTCGATCTCTCTATGCGGCGGTAACCCTTTGATCTCATCAAAGACATCCTCAAATCCATTAGCGATTGGCAACGATGACAATCCATCTCGTGGAACAACCAGCGAATACATGAAGCCCATGAAGACGCCTTCTTCATGCTTACATCGTATCACAATCTTTCGCCCCTCCACATTCTCGATTGTCACCTCCAACCTTTCACAATCAACCTTTGTCGCATACTTCCTAAGCCAGTCCATACCCAAAATAATTCCGAACCCCGCAAAGTTCAGAACAAAACAATCACAAACAAAAGAGCAATCATGACTCGATACAATCAGACCACGGCATAGCATACACAAACAAGACGAACCCCCAACTGGATTGGTCACAACCAATGGCCTATCAACAATATCTGGTTCTAAACCTAACCGGCCTACAAGTTTGTTATAAATAAACGAATGCGACGCCCCAGTATCAAATAGCACTCTCACTGGAACACCACATATGGAAAGAGTACCTTGAACCACCACACTCTTTCCTTTCTCTTCAATGGTAGGAGCTTTCGAAGATGATGGAACAGCTCCCAAAGCATAAGCTTGCACAATCTGCTTGTCCTTCCGCGGTTCTGGACAATTCTTCTTGACATGCCCCGGCTTGTCACAGTTGTGGCACTTCCCCGGCACCTTCGGATTCTTGCAATCCCTGGAGAAATGGCCCTTCTGCTGACAATTGTAGCAGGTCACTTCGCCCTTTGGCTTATTCTGGCCATCCTTACCATTTTGTTGCTGCTGCTTCCTCTTCTTGTTTCCACCCTGCTGTGGTCTAGACTCTTACTTGGTTACAACAACAAAAAATCCCTCTTTAGGAAACAGATTCTCGTGCCTGAGAGCTTTCTCCACAAGCTTCTCAAATGGGTCATCCAAATGATCCACCAACTGCCTCCCAAGATAACTGCCCAAGCCTGTCACAAACTTCTCATTCTTTTGGTACGAAGATTCAATATATGACCGGGCATACTTGGACAAAGCTTCAAACTCAGAAACATACTCAAGAACTGGCCTTCCACCTTGCTTGAGCTCCACAAACTTCTTGAACAGAACAGACTTCTGAGCTGTAGAAATGAACTTAGCTTCAAATCTGTCTTGGAATTGCTCCCAAGTAATTTCTTCCTCCGGAGTATCAATGGTGATAGAGTTCCACCAATCAGAAGCTCTCCCTTGAAGCTGTCTTGATGCTAGCTTCCTCTTAGTCGCATCCTCGATTCCCAAATCACCAAAGATCCTTCTACAAGCATCTATCCACCTCTGGACTTCAATAGTTGACTCCGTTCCCAAGAAAACCTTTCCTCCTAGAGCAGTATAATCTTTACACAGCTTAGCAAAATCCACTGGTTTTGGAGTTTGGACTTGAACTCCAACATCTACTGCTGACCCTGGAACCGGCATTCTTCTCATGATCAAAGTCATCATAGCTTCGAACATAGCAACATAATCAGCAGCCCCCTCAGTAGCACGGCCTTCCCTAGCAGCTGGTCTCCCTCTTCGACTCATTCCTAATACCTATAAAAAGGAATGATTAACATACCTTGAGAAACAACTGCATAAAGGACTCAAATCTTTCTAAGCTACTATATTATATATAGTAATCATCCATCAAAATACAATTATGCCTCTCATACGTAGTTACATCAGCGAGCGTTGGGTAAAATCGATTAACCAAAGCTCTGATACCAAATGTGACGACCGCCCATGACACCCGCACTGAATCTAGAGATAGTGCGCTGTAAAGTGTGCCAAGCAGCCATGGACGATTGTCAGGGTAAATTAAAACAGCAAAATCTATCGTATTACTCACAGCGCATGGATAAAATACAATAGAGAATATATATAGTGAAGCTTCACAGAATAGAATCTCATCAATTAAACTTCATAATAGTTGAGTACAAACATCTGAATAGTCAATACATCAAGCCTCACTACATATCACTCAGAGAATTATACAAAGCAGCGGAACATCCAGTACATATAGTAAAAATAATATGCAAGCCTCCAGCTCGTCTTCGTCATCAGCATCGTCGGAAACTAAGAACAGCACCTGTCACCTGCTACCTAGTCTGCCCGTCCCAAAATGGACGAACAGCCCAAGGCAATAAGAGTTAAAACATAAAGCCTTGAGTCGGACAACAGTCTTAGTGAGCGGTAAATTAACTAACAACATACCAAAAGAGCATAAAGGAAAAAGGAATAGGAATCCAATCCTCCCACTCTACCTCTTTCTACAGTGATAGCCCCCAGACACACACTAAGCAGAAGCAAACATAGCAAAGCAAACATTTAAAGTAAAGAAACTATCACTCGAGTCAAGGGCGATGTTTTTCAAGTACAAACCCCCAAGGCCTAAACCAAGATCAGATAAGCACCTAGAAACACTGCTCTTGAGACCGAATGACGATACAACCAAACATCCATGACTTTGGCTATCACTGTTATCATTGCCTCGATACCACCGTTAATTGAATGACCGGCACATTCTTTCAGCCGTCCGTCAAGGGCTAATGGAAACCCCGGTTCTAGACATAACTCTGCACGTCGTCGCAGCCCGTGCCTAGGACTATCGAATCTGCCCAGAGTACTCGACTACCAATCAGTAGCCTTTTGGGACTATCGAATCTGCCCAGCGTACTCTTGCTTTGAGCATGCTAGAACCTTCAACAACGATGAAATCTCAGCCTTCTAGTCATCCTCCTCGACGACTATTTCCATACTAGCTCAAGCGCCTCTCAAGCAAACCATTATCCTCTAACTCGAACCATTTCACCGAGTTATCAACATGCTTGGAATGATCCCGTCTGGATTAAACCAAGGCTATCTCATACCATGCCTCGCTTCATCTCATCATAGAAAAGCCTCATCTCAACATCATCATCATCAAACCTATCCATATGAGCTTCATCATCCGCCACATATGCCACGAGCAGCTTTTCCAATTCAAGAGCCTTTCCCTTAGCTTTTGAATCATCTTCGACCATCTTGTCTAAATCAAATCATCAATCATCTAATTCATAACAATTAACCAAGTCAATCATTAATCCAAGTAATCAAACATTCAAACATGATCTAATAAACAATTATAAAAATAATGGCAATCTTGTAAATAAAGAGTCTAAATCTAACAAGTATGAAAACATGAGCAATATCTCTACAACTTGATGAATGAACTTACATAGGTTAACATGTAGTAAAATGGATGTCAAATCATCATGAACAATAGATCTATACTTAAGTTTACGAAAATGCATGTAAATCACTATTTTAACACCAAATCAAACCAACGATCCGATATACTCCTTTGGATCCGTGTGAGAGATAATCACCACTCACCAAATCACCTAAACACCTCAAAAGCAATACACTTCAGATCTGGACAGCGAAGGATCTAACTCGATCTATCAAAAATCCGCTTCAAACGATGAAATCTCTCTTCGATGGATGTAGATCTTCAATCTAAGCTCTTGGATCTTCGATTTGATCTTTGATTTGGATGGAAGGAATCACAAGATTAGAGTGGAGAAAAGAAGTGAAGAAGTGTAGAACTCGAGCTCTCAAAATGGCAGCACTTCGTCGCTTCAAAATCCGGACCCCAAAAATGAAGAAGAACCCGCCTATTTATAGGCTGAATTCCTTAGGTCTTTTGCTCGCTATTAGGTCGTCCACGACCTAAGAAACCCCACGACCTAAGTCTTAACGACCTACCAATCTCATGACCTACGACCTACTAATCTCACGACCTAACGCATGCGCGCGACCTAACAGCTTAGCCTCTACGCGACCTAACATAAGTCGTCTACGACCTAACGACTTATCATAAGTCGCGACCTAACAACTCACGCGACCTAACAACTCACGACCTAACATTCTTAGGTTGTCTAGCGACCTAACTAACATGGCATAGACTCAACGACCTAATCACTTAACACTACTGCACGACTTACGACCTAACAAAGATGCGGCTTAGCGACCTAACAAAGTCGCGACCTAACTATACTCATGTGTGCGACCTAATGACCCAACGACTTAACTTCCTTAGGTCGTAAACTCACTCAACCCCTAGGTCACTAACTGCTACCACCAGCTTCCTTAGGTCGTTACCGACCTATCCTCCTTAAGTCGTTAACTCGGCCAGTTTCTTATGCCGCTAACTCTTAGGTCGCTATCTTCCTTAAGTCGCCTATTCCTTAGGTCGCATATTTCCTTAGGTCGGTCAAATCCTATAGGTCGTCCCAAACTAACATACGACCTAAACCACTACGCAACCTAACTATCATACGACCTAAGCCTTACCTCGCCCAGTCCTTAGGTCGTTAACTACTACCACTATCTTCCTTAGGTCGCCTACTCTTATAAGTCGTCTAATTCTGTAGGTTGCTCCAATCCCTTAGGCCGTTCACTCGACCTAACCTACCCCACGACCTAAGCTATCACACGACCTAACTTCCAAACGACTTAAGCTCTAGTTGACCTAAACTCTGGATGACTCAACAATACCAATAGTCTAATAACAACTGTTTTACGATGTTTCAATCCGTAAAAATACGGGTTGTTACACGATGGTGATGGGTTTACCCTAGTTGACATTGCGATGTCTGGATGATGGCACGAGTAGTAGCTAGGCGTTCCATGGGGGAAAAGGACCTCATGATGGTCTGGCAAAGCACGATCAACTGGAGGTGATTGCAGTTTGCGTATGACCACTGAAAGGAGTGTGTGATGTTCTACTACAGGGAGGTTTGGGCAGATCGCGTTTGCATAGGGGAGACCGAACTCGATGCTGTTATGTCGATTGGATGGATATTTGCGTGGAGTATTTGTCAGATTGGAATTTCGGTGAGCATTGATGAGAGAGGCAGGAGTTTCTTTCGGGGAGAAGGGTTATCTTGTTAGTAAGGTAACTTTTTTTTTTTTTTTTAAATTTAAGTTAATTATAAATTAAATTATTTCGAAGTTCACTAATCCATGTAAAATTTACATACGAGGTCCAAATATCATGAAACAAGTCGAGTGTGGCTCGTAGCTGTGAAATCTATGCGATAGGATTGGATTGGAGATTTTTGAAGTCAGCTAGGATTTTAAATTAAATTGGAATAGATTTGCAAATAAAAATAACGGTGAGTGATCTCACTCTTTTTGGATTGCTGGATTTAATTGATAATAATTAAAATTAATTACCGGATGCTGGTTGAATTTATAAATTGTTATCAGGTTGGATGTTATTATATATATAGTAGTATATATATTAGTAGTTGGATATATTCCCCGCCGTTGGAGCGGATGAGACCCTATGCCCCCCGCATAATAGCGGATGACCCTATATACCACGATATCCCCCTCGACGTGGGATTGGTATTTTTATGTTGTATTAACATATGTGGATGCAGGGAAACAGGTTAGAGGGATCTAGTTGGATTCCTCAAAAATTTATATTGATTGTTTTTCATATATTGTAATATATGATGTGTTAGAATAATTTGTTGTAGATTATTGTTGTGATGTGAATTATTGGATAGTATAGTAGCACTGGCCTTAATTTTGGTATTTTAAATACCATAAATATTATTTTTGAATTTTAAAGAATTAAAAGGAGACTTTGAATAAAAAATATGTATCCAAGTTTGGATTATTTTAAAAGAATCTGATTTGGATAAAACGATAAATTGATTTTTGGGTTGTACTTAACTATTCGGGAAAATATATTTTAAATAGATATTTAAAAATAATTTATATAGAAGATTTTTAAACGATGGATTTTTAAATGATATTTCTGAAAAATATGAAGAGGAGTTGAAATCGATATTAAAAATAGATTTGTGCAATAAATGAAATTTATTCAGAAATGGATTTATAAAATGGGATTTTATAAATGAAATTAGTTTTATAAACAAGTGAAAACTCAAAGGAGTTTATAAATTTATAAACGATGTTTATAAATAAGGGTAAAACGATATCAGATGGTAAATTGGGGATATAAATTCATAGGGTGAATTTATATCAGAATACGGATATCGGTTCGAGGAAAAATAGTGGTTTCTATTATTGAAACGTGAGAATGGTTAAGGAAACGAAAATGAAATCGACGTGTAGTGAATCAAGAGGGATTTATAAATTGAAATTAGACATTGGGATTTAAAAAAAATATTTTTATCGAGAAGTTAAATTTGTTTTAAAAAGGAAAATTTTATTTATTAAACTATGTAATTTAAAACTGGTTTAGTACTGAAATACTTCGAAAGTGAATTTTTTACAAATATCTAATATTTTTGAAATTAAATTCTAATTTTTATAATCGGCTTATAAATCGATTTGTTTATCTAAAAATGAATTATTGATGTTTATAAAAAGTGTTTCGATATTTTAAATAATTACTTGAACATGTTTTAAAAAAAAATTATTATTTTTTAAAAAATATATTTATTATATATATATATATTAGTGCGTGTGTGTTTTAAAGGTAAGTGATTGAAGTGATTTATAAATACCCTCGAGATTTGTAAATCAAGTTTGTAAATGGAGATGGTTTTGCAAGAGGAATGTTATAATGGGTTTCTGGAAACTTGAGAGATTTCCAAAATGTTTAGAGACGGGAACTTTGAAAATGAATCTGAATTCATAAAAGAATATATAAATTGTTAGATGGGATTATAAATAAGTCTAATCGGATTTTAGAAATTGTAAAAAGGAATTTCATAAAATTCCTGAGATTTGTGAGATAAGTTATATAATATTCTGTAAGTGTCGATATTAGAAATGATTTTGGAAAATAGACTTGCAGTATTTTCCTAAGTATTGAAATAGAAGATTTTGGAAATATTTTAGCAACATGATTATTTGTATAGAAATATCTTCCTAAGTAATGAATTATAAAGGGAATTTTGAATATTTCTAAATGCTGGGATGGTTTGAAAAGTATCTTGTTATGGATATAGGTATTTGAGTTGTTTCAAATATTGAAATATTGGAAGAAATTCGAATATATACTTATAAAGATATTTTGAAAATAAATTTTGGAAAGTTATAATATGGGCCTAGTGACTGCTTATGGATGTTATATTGATAGTTAAATAACCGACTATCAAATATTGGCCAATTTCGTTGATTGTTTCGAAGAGACCAGGATCGGATTTAATTATCCGAAAACCACTTCGATCCGATTTGAGCGTTGCGAATGGTGATATCGTGAAGATAGTGAAGACGGTGATTCAGTTAGTCCAAACCCAGGACAACTTGTATGGATGAATGCTATCGTTGCATCGTTGTCGGAAGGCAGTGTTAGCATTCCAAGTATGAATGCTATTCTAAAAGGTAAACATAACCTCAAGCCTCTTCAACTGGGAATGACTAAAACAGGGGAGATGCAACAAGGCTAAGTGGGTCGCACCCAATCAGGGTATGTTTATCACCTTTCTAGATACCCTCGGATATATTATAAATTATGGATATGGGTGTGCATGAAAAAAAGAAGAGCTCTCGATAAGGGTGGGAACACCTGGGGTGATAACATATTCAATACTATCCAGGTTAGTGGTAAGTCGGTCTTGTGTTGGCAGGGGATCCAAGCGAGGTCCTCAGTACATTTTCTAGAGGTGTACTTTGACGGGCGGTACCCTAGTAGTCCAGTCATTGTATGGAATCCATTCTCCAATAAGCGTCGTACGGTTTTGATTGTGCCCAACTATGCTGAAACGTGAGATGCAAGCATTTCAGCTATTTTCTAATTTACTTTCTATAGACACTATTATAATATTAGATCATTTTGATATAAAATGTTTTGGTTATCGTAAGGTAAAAACCCGTTATGTTTATGTGTGACGTGGTCTTACGAGATACCTTTGTTTCAGAGAATTTTGATACCGTTAATCATTCAAATTGAGTGTGTTTTTCTCACGTTGGTTTTCCAAACTGACTCGGGTGTTATTTTATTATAATGCTCGGGTCAGATAAAGTATTACAGATTCAGGTTAGAATGCTATGGAGCTTAGGAGACGAGCTGGAGGAGACTCAGGCATATTCCACGTACTTGATTTATATTTCGCTATGTGTGTTAAACTGAATGTTTATTATTTGTGAGGACAAGTTATTATAACTATCCAGATTGATTGTTGATTGTTGTACTCTGATGATTGTATATATATATTAACAGCTACAGATTTTTTGTATAAAAAAATCAGTTATTATATATATTATATTTTGTTCCGCTGCGATTGTGAGATTCTGTGTATTGTTGTTCTATTTTCTTCTACCTCTTTCTTCTTTACCCTTAGCAATCAGTATTTTTGGCACTTGAATATTCAGCATGTTATACAGTGAACGCATTGATGTCAATTTTCGAGGGTCGAAAATCTAGTTCGTTATAGCTCGACAAGGATCCGGTGAGATCGAGGATTTGGATAATAATCCGAAGAGGTCATGGATTTGGATATTAGTTTTTAACAGCAATGGATTTGGGTTTGGATGGATGTGGATCCAGATAAAACAATCTAGAGAGACCGTGGATTTGGATTGGATTCTGGATTAGAAAATACGGCTATCAATGGGTTATGGATTTCGGATTTTGGATTTATGACAATTCAAAACACACCTTCCTATCGCAAGGCATGTTCAGGTGGGAAAAGTGTTAACCCACCTTTTCCGAAGGTATTAGAGAGGTGGATTTAACCTAACAGACTTCACGATTATCAAGGCTAGTAGCTAAGAGCGATGATTGTAAGGAGCAGAAATCAAGTGTAGGAAATGATATAAAGCGACGATCAACCGAGACTAAAAGATAGAATTTTTAGAATATTCTAAGTACGGATTAGTACCTCGCCCAGGTAGGGGATCGGTGCCTATCCCTTCCCCTAGGGGATCGGTACATGTCCATAATTTTTGTCCCAAACTGGGTGAGGCTGGTATAAAGTGACAAGGAAGGCCCCACGAGGCTACATTTTAAATCTCAAGTTGTTTGGAGTTTGTATGCTTAAGTTATGGGAAAATTACTTCACCTAAGAAAAAGATCGGTATAAAAGGGATCGGTATAAAAGGGATCGGCGTATTTCATCCAAGCAAGTACAACTCAATGGAAAACAATCAATATCTCAAAGTCCATAACTCCAATGCATATAAAATTTTATGAGCAAGAGGTGGGTACCCTAGGGAGTCTACCTTAGGAATCGAACTTCAAATAGAGAAAATTGGAGGGATCGGCCCTTTTCCCTCCATAGGGATCGACTATAATCAGCCTTCATAGCATATAGCAACAAAGATTGATCAGTAACTCAATTTCTACTAAACCAATTGGCGTAAAAATTGAAGGATAAGCATAATACAACATGGAGAAGCTCCCATAGGGATCACATAGCATTTGGAGAAATTTAGAGGGATCAGTCTCTATCCCTCAATAAGGACCGGCCATCTTCCCACTTAAGGATCAACTGAACCCAACTTTATAGCAAAGATCGATCGATATCCCAAAATATACACATGCAATCAACATGAAACTTGGAGTACAAGCTTAATACAACATGCGGAACACCCCTTAGGGATATAATTCCAATTGGAGAAAGTTGGAGAGATCAGCATAACTCCCTTTGGAGGGATCGGCAGAAATCAAAGTTCAAGCAACACTACTTCATGAAAAATGCGATATCTCACAAACTGTATGTTGTAATTGCACGAAATTTAGGGAGTAGGTAGCTAACATCATGGGGCACCCCTCATAATGATTGCAGCCCATTTGGACACACTAATAGGGATCGGTAATGATCCCTATTGTGGGCCCCGATGGGCCTGGAAATTTTTGGGTGGTCTCAACTTGGTCTCCCGAACCTTTTGCCGAAATTTCAGTCCGATCTGTGCACGTCTTCCCCTATAAATATAGCACGCATGACGTCAGAAAAGGGATCTTCAGCATCTTCTTTGTGCATCTCTTTATATTCAACCTAGGCTACACCTACCAATTTTATTCTTGAATTCCAGATTGTAACTGTAAACAAAATAGAGTATAATAAAAAGGATTATTCTAAAGTGGACGTAGGCTGGAGTTAGTCAAACCACTATTAATCTTGTCTCTTTTTACTTTATTTCATTTTTAATTTGTTTATTTTTCATATTATATTCTCTACATAAGGTACTATCTGAGATCTATGACTGGATATTGGTGTTTTCGTACAACTGGGTGTTGGTGGCCAATTTTGACGCCAACAATATATATATATATATATATATTACAAAAATATCTAAGATATTTTCATTTTCCTACCACTTAAGCATCCTTAAAGTCAATGCACATGCCAAGAATGGATGTGAGGTGATGGGTGCACATGGGTGGCTGGTCACATGGATGATGTGGGAGGAGGGTGATGCATGTGGATGATGTGAGGAAGAGATATTTTCTAAGTAACTTAAGGATTAAGGCTCTAAACTTATGCACACATATACACACACACACACATGTGTACATACACACTCGTATAAACATCCATATACACATAAATATGACCTACACATATGCATACATATAAATATATAGAACCAATATCTAGATATTTTCCCTTAAAGTCAAAACAATCATGTTAACATGGATGGATGGCATGAAGATGATGGAAATGATGAAATGGGAGGTGGGCAAGGATGGCTGAAGTGATGGGGGAGGTGACACATGGTGGTGAGTTGTAAAGATGATGTGAAAGGTGGTGAAAATATCATGATATTTGTTTTCAAACATTTGCCTATAAATACAAGGGGATACTCTTTATAATCCACACTACACTCTTAAGATTTCTTTTCTTTCTCCTTAGCCTCTAATGGCTTCTTTATATAAAGGAAAAAATAGGAGAAAATAAAATATAAAATACATACAGATATGTACATACACCATTCCACTTCTAAAACCATATCTTCATTCTCTTCTCTTCTAAAGGCCCTAGGCCGTGAGAATCTTAAGTGGAGAATGGCCCTAGGCCGTGAGCAAGGAAGTGAAGCGCTAAGGTAGTGGTGGCCATGAGTATTGTTGAGTAAAAGAGGTGAAGTTTTGGCCATGTGGCCGTAAGCTTGGTGGTGCTTGGAAGGCTAGGCTGTGAGCTAAGAAGAATGGGGGTGATGGTTGAGCACTTAGAAAAGATGGAGGATTTGTTTAGGTGATATGTTAGTGAAGTAGAAATGGTTTAGTGAAGTGTTGATTTGTTTGAATGTTGGTAGGAAGTTTGGGTTTGAATAATGGTGAGAAACTCTATTTATATTATGATACTTTGGATGATATATTTGTTTGGTATGCTTGGTTATGATGATTGTGAACCATGTTTTGATATGATAAAATGTTTGTTTGGATGTATAAACAATTCACGTTTAATACACGTCGAATATCACAGAGGAAATCACTTTCCTTTAATAAATGAAATGTTGTATATGAGATTGTTAAACCTCTTTAAAATGGTTTAAAATGATTTAAAAATGTTTTATAAACATTTAAAAGTGTTCGAAAAAGTTTTGAAAGGATATGGAAAATTAGTTAAAATAGGCGCATCTCGTAACGGTAGTTCACGGTTTCGTGCCATAGAAAGTTAAACTCATTTATAGAATGAAATTGGAGTTGGAATTATTTGGAATAAGAATTTTTCGGACTCTTATAATCATATTTTTCAAACAAAGAAAAAGATCGAGATTTCGTTTAGTAGATTTTGAAATATGAGCAAATCAAGTTTTCAAAATAATCGCGCTTTGGCAGTTTGGAAACCAAAGCGATAAATTCTTTAAAATTGATATTTTTAATTCTTTCAAAATATGGAATAAATTCTAAAAATATTTAAAATGTTTTAAAAAAGATTTAAATTATTGGTTTCGAATACTTTTATAGAATGAAGAACGGTTTCGAAAGAAATGCTTTCGTTTATGTTCACTTTGACCCAAAAATGTTATTTTAAATATAAACCCAATGGCTTCAGAAGGTATTGGTTTCGAAGGGTAACCTTCAATGATTTCGAAATGGAGAATTTCGATAGTTACGAAGGGTAACCTTTAATGGTTTCGAAAGGGGTATTTTTGAATTGTTTCGAAGCTATGCTTCTATACTTATATGATAATACTTTAACAAGATCGAAAGTTTTTGAAAGAGATGTTTTAAAATATTCGAAAGGCAGGAGCCAAATGTTTTAAAGATAGAATTTAATGCTTTCGAAGGAGGTTGTCCAATGAGGTCAAAAGCAAGGTTTCGAAGGTGTCGAAAGGATTTTAAACCCAAACTCATTTTTAAAGGAAAAACTCATGGCTAAATAAAAGAGTTTTGAAATGATTTTAAGTATGTAAATTTAAAGAAGTATTACCTTGATAAAAATATTGGTTAAAGGGATTAACTATGTTTTATATGAAAAGTATTTGAAGGACTTTAAACCCACAGGGGTGGTATTGTAAGTTGTAATGTTTGCTTATTAAAATATGAATATATTCACATGATAAAAGGACCCATAACTACATTTTGGGGATAAAGGGGTAGAAAAACTAGTAGGTTAACCCAGTAGTGAATATAAATTGATTAAACTCCTGAATGAGTTGAATTGCATCCAGGGAGTCAGGGAGACCAAAATATAGGATGCTTAAACCTTGAAGTTGTCTAGGAGATAGGTTCATAGTAAACCCATGAAAACTATGATTAGGAAGTTATTGGAGGTAACCAACATATTCATAGTAAACCCATGAAAACTATGCATTAAGGATGGTTGGAAGGGGCCAATTGGTTAGTAGTGAACCCATGAAAACTATATCTGGATTAAGAATTGACATCAGTCAATAGGTTCCTAGTCAACCCATGAAAACTAGGATAAGAAAGAATTTAAGGGAGGCATCAGTAGGTTCCTAGTCAACCCATGAAAACTAGGCTAGATAGGGAGTTACTGGAGTAATCCATAGGTCCCTAGTCAACCCATGTAAACTAGGATAAAAGATGAATTATTGGAATAACCAATAGGTTCATGGGGACCCATGAATTAATTAACTTAATTGGCAGGGGCCTATAGGTTCTTAGTGATCCGGTGGAAACTATGAAATAGGACTGGGTGTCCATATATTATACAAAGGTTATTAGTAAACCCATGAAAACTTATAGGTTAATAGTTACCATAGAAACCATAATCATGACCGGGAGTCAATTAAACCGGGGATGGGAAATCCAAGATGTTTATATATATGCATATCCTCATAAATGTTTTAAATGCTATGTTTTAACCATTGTGGATGCAGGAGCACAGTATATGGTTTTGAAAAGGTTTTATGATACTAGTGAGGGGAAAACTAGTTCCGCTAAGCGGCGTGGTCTCACTAGATATCTAAATGGATTGAGATGTTAGATTATTATTCATACCAACCTTTATGTTTGACTCGAAGTTTTTGTTTTCACCTTAAACGCTCGGGTATTCAATTGATTTTGAGTAGGTTGACGTTTAGGGTTCCAGATTCTCTTTTTAGACGAATAAAGCTTCCGGAGGCATGTAGAAGGCAGTTAGTTATTAGAGTTATCTTTTTTCCACTGTGTATTTTTGATGTAAAGGCATACTTATTAGCCTTATTATATACTTTGATCAACCAAGGGGGCATCTTCATATGTCGCTCTTGACGTATGTGTGATAATTATATTTTTCTGAACGTGGTTAACGTTTGTGAGATTATGTAATGAACATGAAATGTTTTGAATGGAATGTGGAAATGTGGTTTTAATTTGTTAAATTTTTTCCATATTCTTATGATCTGTATATCAATGTATCTAACACCGCCGTATTTGGTCGTCAAGGATTAATAACTATGGATGACTGCAACATCCGTAGTCGTTAGTTTTGGGCCTCCAAGTAGGGGTATGTTACAAGTTCGTATCAGAGCATATATTTATGAAACTTTAAAAGAAAAGTAAAACCTAAAAGCTTTTTGAAACATAATCCAATGAATTTGAAAATATGATCGGGGTTTGGGTTAACACTATATTAATGTACTTGTATTTGGTATATAGGTATATATCTAAGTTTGTATTCCCCTCACTCTTAGACTGTTCTTCTGTATCTTACTAAGGCTCATATGTAGATTTACGAGAAAGAGGATATGGAAGCAGGAAATGGAAGAGGAAATCTAGGTGGAGGAAGCACCACAACCAAGGGAAATGCTCGACCTAATACCAGGAGGAACCAAGGTCGACATGCTAATGCTAATCCAAATGCTGAAGCCAATGTAGGTGCTGGAAATTCGCCAGTAAATGTGGGGATAGTATATCAGTTGTTGTCCAATCTTTTGCAAGCAGGAGCTGCTAGTAATGTTGGAGGAGCTAATCTTGTAGCTCTAGCTGGATATAATTATGCAAGCCCGAGCAGGGATTATACCAGTCTGGGTGGAAAGCCATTTATGGGAACGGAGGACGTTATTGAGGTTGAGAATTGGCTGCTGAGCTGTGGGAGGATCTTTACTGATCTAGGCTTGGATGATGGGGAAAAGAGGAGGCTGGCCTCTAGACAGTTGCAGTGGGCAGCACTCTATTGGTGTAATAGTGTGACAGCCGGAGTTCCAGAGGAAGAACTGACTTGGGCTGATTTTAGAATGAGGTTTGAGCAGAGGTTTCTATCTGAGGTAGCTAAGTCAGCGCTGATGAGGACGTTCATGGATCTTGTTCAGGGTGGATATGTTAGAAATCGAGTATGCTATTAAGTTTGATGAGTTATCTCGATATTAATATGCCACTGTAGACACTAACATCAGAAGGAATGAAAGATTCATTCGAGGACTAAGGGCAGAGCTATCTAGAATGACCATGAAACATGTCAGAGAACCTTGTAATGTGATAGTGGATATGGCTATTCGCCATGAAGTGATGCTTGCTGTTTTTGCTAGGGAGAAGCCAGTAGAATCCCAGGGTCCTCAGGAATGGAAATTCTTTAAGAAGAAGGGAGCCCAGAAAAGGGAGGCTGCCAAGAAGGCGAAGGCTGATTTGGTGTGCTTCAAGTGTGATAAGAAGGGTCATTATGCTATGGAGTGCCGGATAAGCAAAGGGAAGAAGCCTGCAGAGAAGAAGAATGTGAAATGCTTCAACTACGACCGAGTTGCAAGAACCAGTGTCCAGAGCCAGTCAGGGTGGACAGAGGGAAGGTTTTTGCTATTGGACCACCATCTTCTTCTAGGCCTACTGCAGCAGAAAAAGGAAAAATCATGATGGAAGGTACGCTTTTGATTCAGAGTATACCAGTTAGGGTACTATTTGATACCGGCGCATCACACTCATTTATATCATAGTATTTGGTTGATAGGTTATGCATAGAACCCACATACCTTGTTACTTCCTTAAGGGTTCGAATCCAATAGGAGGGTATGCGACACTATGGATGAGATGTGACCAGTTAGAACTTGATTTGTTAGGTCACAAGTTTGCATGCAGTCTGTATGTTTTTGATTTCGTAGATTTCGGGATCATTTTGGGTATGGATTGGTTGGGTAAGGATGAGGCTAGGATATTTTGCTAGGATAGGGAAGTATCGTTGAGACACCGAGATAGTCATAACCGAATCATCTTCTCAATGGAAAATTCCAGTAGGGTGTATGGGCTTTGTTAAGTGCCATGGAGGTTGGAGAAGAGTTCAATCAGATTCAGGTGGGAAGAGAGTATGCATATGTTTTTGAGCCGGTTACGGGATTACCACCGAAATGAGTTGTTGAGTTTCAGATAGATCTTGTACCGGGGGCTGAACCTATAAGTAGACCACCTAGCAGGATGACACCGACAGATATGAAGGAATTGAAGGTGCAGCTAGTGGATCTTGAAGTAAGGAATTTTATTAGACCAAGCAGTTCGCCTTGGGGATCGGCCGTGGTATTCGTGAAGAAACCAGATGGGTCGTTAAGGATGTGCATCGACTATCATAAGTTAAACGAAAGGAAAATCAAGAATAAATACCATGTGCCAAGAATTGATGATCTGTTTGATCAGTTGAGTGGAACCGGAGTGTTTTCCTAGTTGGATTTGGCAACAGGGTTCCATCAGTTGAGAGTGGCGGAGGACGCCATTCCTTTGACAGCATTTCGAACTAGATATGGTTCGTATGAGTGGTTAGTGATGCCTTTTGGGTTGACGAATGCACCTGCTTTCTTTCTGGATTTGATGAATCGAGTCTTCTAAGAGTATTTGGATAGACTCATGTTGGTGTTTATAGATGACATTTTGGTATACTCAAAGGATGAGAGAGAGCATGAAGATCATCTTAGATTTGTGCTCGAGACGCTAAGGAAGAATCAGCTAAAAGAAAAGTTTTCTATGTGTCATTTTTTGAGGAAAGAGGTTAAGTTTCTTGGTCATGTAGTTTCAGAGAAAGGATTGTCAGTCGATCCAGATAAGATCGAAGCTATGAATAATTGGAAAAGACCAGAGATGGTCACCGAGATTAGAAGTTTTCTAGGACTTGCTGGCTATTACCGGAGATTCATTAAGGATTTCTCGCGGATAGCAGCACCTTTGACCAAGTTGACCCGGAAAGATGTGAAGTTTGTTTGGTTTGACAAATGTGAGGAAGGATTCCTTAAAGAATTTTTTGACCAATGCTCCAGTGTTAGTAATTCCAGATAAAAACCAAGTGTTGGTAGTATACACGGATGCATGTTGAACTGGATTGGGAGCAGTATTGATGCAGAAGGGTAAAGTTATTCCCTACTCATCCAGACAGCTTAGACCGCATGAAGTAAGATACCCTACTCATGACTTCGAGTTAGCTGCGGTGATTTTTTCCTTAAAGATTTAGAGACATTATCTCTTAGGGGAGAGATTTGAGTTGTATACCGATCATAAGTCTTTAAGATATTTATTCTCTCAGAAGGAGTTGAATATGAGGCAACAAAGGTGGTTGGAGTTTTTGGCTGCTTATGATTTTGGTATGGAGTATACACCTGGGAAAGGAAATAAGGTTGCAGATGCTCTTAGTAGAAAACATCAGAATGTTGTGTTAGCAATGTTGTTTGAATGGAAGGATCTAGAAACTTTAGCCAATTGCGGTGTGCAGTTAAGATCTACTGCTAGTTCTAGTCCGTAGACTGCCATGTTGTCCTGTTTAGAAGTTCGACCGGTGTCGATCGAGAGGATAATGAGAGAAGTTCTGGAAGAATGTCATCGGTCCAAGTTTACGATTCATCCTGGAGGGACCAAGATGTATCAAGATATGCAGAGGAGATTCTATTGGAAAGGCATGAAGATGGATGTTGGCTGGTGGTTTAGGTAGTGCGTGAACTATCAACAAGTGAAGGTCGAGCATCAGAAGCCGAGTGGATTGCTTCAACCTATAGAGATTCCAGTTTGGAAATGGGATTCGATACCCATGGATTTTATAGATGGGTTGCCAAGGTCAAGAAGAGGAAACGAAAGCATATGGGTTATATTGGACAGATTGTCCAAGAGTGCCCATTTCATTCTAGTCAAATCAACTAGGACGACTGTTTTGGCGAAATTGTTCCCGAAGAACATAGTTAGACTTCATGGGATTCCTAGTAGCATAGTCAGTGATAGAGATGCATTATTTACTAGCGAATTTTGGAAGAGTCTACAAGAGGTATTAGGTACCAAGCTCTAGATGAGTACAGCTTATCACCCACAGATGGATGGACATACAGAGAGAGTCAACAAAGTACTCGAGGATTTATTGAGAGCTTGTGTATTGGACTTTGGTGGATCTTGGGAGGATCACCTACATTTGATTGATTTTTCCTACAATAATAGCTATCAAACTAGCATAGGAATGGCGCCTTTTGAAACTTTGTATGGAAGGCCATGAAAATAGCCTACATGTTGGTTAGAGACTGGAGATGGATTAGTCTTAGGTCCGGATTTGGTTAGAGAGGCGTCAGAAAAGATTGAGTTAATCCGAGGATGGATGAAGGAAGCTCAATCAGATAGAAGAGTTACGCAGATAAGAGATGTAAAGACTTAGAATTCTTGGTGGAAAATCGGGCTATCATTAAGGTATCACCGATGAAGGGTGTGGTACAGTTTGGGAAATTGGGAAAGTTGGCCTCGAGATATGTTGGATCGTTCTAGATTTTAGAAAGGATTGGAAAGCTCGCGTACAGAGTAGAGTTGTCGAGCAGTTTGGCAGGTGTCTATAATGTATTCCATATGTCTCATCTTCGCAAGTATGTATATGATCCAGAGGCTATTATTCCTCAGACAGAGTTGGAGGACTTGGTAGTTGGGCCTGATTTGACTTTTGTTAGACAGCCATTTCGGGTTGTAGCGAGGGATGAGAAAAGATTGAGGACCAAGACAGTCAAGTTGGTGAAAGTTCAGTGGAGCGAAATGAAAAGGACTGTACTTGGGAGGCAGAGGACAGGATTCGAGATGCTTATCCCGATCTGCTTTGATGGTATATCAATATTAGATTTATATAGATTAGTTGCTAGTCGGGTAGGCTAGTATGGATGTTAAGAGTTGTTACAGATGATTGCTATGTTTAGTCGTTACTGAATTTCGAGGACGAAATTCTTTAAGGAGGGGAGCCTGTAACACCCCTAATTTTTAGTAACATTATTCAGGAGATTTAATTAGAATAAATTAGATAGAATTATGTAGAGTGATAAGGGGATTGAGATTGGTTAATGAATATAGGTGGCCATACTTATTTAAATTGAATGAACTTATAAGTGGTTAAGTGCTAACTAATTAAATATAAGGGATATTAGGGTAAATAGCCTCCCATATTTCCCACCCTTATACCAATATTCCTTAACCATACACGTTCATTTTGATCATAAGCAAAATACGTAAGAAAGCAAATAGGAGTTGGCCATTAAGGAGAAAGAAGAAGAGAGAAATCAAATCTAAAGCTTATGATTCAAGCTGGAAAAATCAATCTCAATCAATCTCCAATTTCCTTATCCAAACTAAGGTGAATAATAATAACTACATCTCTATTTTTTGGTTTTATAATCATATGATTTCGGATTTAAGGGTGTTATCTAGTCACTTGGCCCGACTACAAGGTGATAATTACAAAGGCTTTGATTGAGTCTGGATAAGACTTGAGTTAGTTAGAGATTGGAGACGTAAGGGATTGATCCATTTTGGGTAGTCCAACATATGTGCACCATTCGACCACCTTCGTTCGGCAACCACCGTTCGGCCACCTTCGTTCGGCAACCACTGTTCGGCCACCTTCGTTCGGCAACCATCGTTATGCCACCACCGTTCGGCAACCATCGTTCAGCCACCATTGTTCGACAACCACCGTTCGGCAACCACCGTTCGGCCACCATCGTTTGGCGACCACCGTTCGGTATGCCTGGCTCGCCACAAAGATGTCGCCTACTATGGGTCGAAATACCTTGTTCCTGGGCCTGCGAACGGAGTCCAGCCTATCTTCGTCTATAAATACAGAGGCAAGGGTATAGTTGAAAGGACCTTCTTTTTGGGAGAACTCCAGGGAAACTCTACCATATTTTATACTCTCCTATTTTCGATTCAAACTTGTATTCAAGTGGTTTGTATACGGATTGTATCTGTATTCAAGTGATAGGGAAAGTAATAAAGATCATATTCAAAGTGTACGTAGGCAATTACGCCGAACCACTATAAATCTGGTGTTCTCGTTTCTGCTGTTCTTTTTGCACTCAATTGCGTTATTTTTCTGTTTTAATTTACTTTCTTCATTAATCTCTCTACATAACTCTATTCAAGGGTGTTAGTGACCAATTTTGGTGCTAACAAAGGGTAAATTCATTTTTATGATATATTGAATGATGATATGTTCGATTTATATAATTTTCCAAGTTGCGGGGAATTAGTTATGAATTTTCAAAGGAAAATGTGATTATTTGGGTATATAAAATTATTTCGAAATTATATTAAGGTTTTGGGTTTGAAATTATAATATGTTAGGCAACATGATTAAAGTAAATTTCTGTAATTTTTTGGGATTTTTACTAAGTGATTTAGTGAGCAAATTAAATTATTTTAAAAGGAGGACCTAAATGATTTAATTGTTTTGTTAATAGGAAGGGCTTATTTGTTAAATGTTGTTTAGTTTTAGATCTGAGAAAATGCGGCAAATTTTAGTAAAATAATTTGAAAGTTTAATGTAACCAATCATGTGTTTACAAGTGGGCAAGTAAATTACAAAAAGTTTACTTTATTTAGTAAAATCAGCTTTTAGCTTAGAAAAGTGGGTTCTGCCTTCTTTAAAAGGGCCTTTCGACCAAGAACTTCCACCTCCAACCTAGTCGAAACCTACTAGGTTGAAATCCGTAAACCAATCACATGGTATCATTTAGATGGTATGTAGTGGATTGGAGAAAAGCGGAAGGTAGGGTGTCGAAACGTGGCTTCCGAAGGGGTTGGTTCCTTTGTTTTTTTTTCATTTTAAAAGAAAAGCGCTTGCCTGTTTATAAAAGGGTTTCACAGTTGTCGAAACCAATGGTTTCGCAAGGGTATTTCAAAAGAAGCTTTCGAAGGTGAGCTGCCTCCTTTGTTTTAAAGTAGTAGCTTCCAAAGGAGTTACTTAGATTTTTATTGAAGCTGTCAGAAGCGGTAGTTTCGACCAAGTCGAAACCCTTCTGTGATTCGATGCCTTTCGATGGTATTGAAGACATCAATGCTGTCGAAAGGTACCATTTGTTTTATAAAATAATAGCCACTTCCTACTGCTTTCGAAAGCGGTTAGGGGTTTCGAAGGCAATGGTTTCGGAAAGGGGTTTCGAAGCCAACCTTAAATTGTTTCACCCAGATATTTTAATGCTTTCGGAAGGATGGGTTCGACGCCATCAAGTTTCCCTAATACTTTTATAAAATGAAGAATGGTTTCGAAAGAGATTCTTTCTCTTATGTTCACTTTGACCCAAAAATGTTACTTTAAATGTAAACCCAATGGCTTCGAAAGGTATTGGTTTCGAAGGGCAACCTTCAATGATTTCAAAGGGGGTCTTTCAATGGTTTCAAAGGGTAACCTTTAATGGTTTCGAAAGAGGTATTTTTGAATGGTTTCGAAGCTATGCTTCTATACTTATATGGTAATACTTTAACAAGGTCAAAATGTTTTGAAAGAGATTTTTAAAGTATTCGAAATGTAGGAGCCTAATGTTTTAAAGACAGAATTTAATTCTTTCGAAGGAGGTTGTCCAATGAGGTCGAACGTTAGGTTTCGAAGGTGTCGAAAGGCTTTTTAAACTCAAACTCATTTTTAAAGGAAAAACCCATGGCTAAATAAAGGAGTTTTGAAATGATTTTAAGTATGTAAATTTGAAGAAGTATTACCTTGATAAAAATATTGGTTAAAGGGATTAACTATGTTTTATATGAAAAGTATTTCAAGGACTTTAAACCCACAAGAGTGGTATTGTAAGCTATAATGTTTACTTCTTCAAATATGAATATATTCACATGATAAAGGACCCATAACTGCATTTTGGGAATAAAAGGGTAGAAAAACCAGTAGGTTAATCCAGTAGTGAATATAAATTGATTAAACTCTTGAATGAGTTGAATTGCATCCAGGGAGTCAGGGAGACCAAAATATTGGATGCCTAAACCTTGAAATTGTCCGGGAGATAGGTTTATAGTAAACCCATGAAAACTATGATTAGGAAGTTATTGGGGTAACCAAAATGTCATAGTAAACCCATGAAAACTATGTATTAAGGATGGTTGGCAGGGGCTAATTGGTTTATAGTGAACCCATGAAAAATATATCTGAATTAAGATTTGACATCATTCAATAGGTTTCTAGTTAACGCATGAAAACTAGGATAAGAAAGAAGTTAAGGGAGGCATCAGTAGGTTCCTAGTCAACCCATGAAAACTAGGCTAGGAAGGGAGTTACTGGAGTAATCCATAGGTTCCTAGTCAACCCATGAAAACTTGAATAAAAGATGAGTTATTGGAATAACCAATAGGTTTAGGTGGACCCATGAATTAATTAAGTTAATTGGCAGGGAGCTATAGGTTCTTAGTGATCCCATGGAAACTGTGAAATAAGACAGGGTATCCATGTTTTATAAAAAGGTTACTAGTAAACCCATGAAAACTAATAGGTTAATAGTGACCCTAAAAACTATAATCATGACCTGAGTTAATCAAACCAGCGATGGGAAATCCAAGATGTTTATATGTGTGCATATCCTCGTAAATGTTTTAAATACTATGTTTTAACCATTTTGGATGAAGAAGCACAATATATGGTTTTGAAAAGGTTTTAGGATACTAGTGAGGGGAAAACCTGTTCCGCTAAGCGGCATGGTCTCACTAGATATCTAAATGATTGAGATGTTAGATTATTATTCATACTAGGCTTTATGTTTGGCTCGAAGTTTTTGTTTTCCCCTTAAATTCTTAGGTACTCAATTGATTTTGAGTAGCTTGAGGTTAAGGGTTTCCAGGTTCTCTTCTTAGACGAATAAAGCTTCCTGAGGCATGCAAGAGGCAATTAGTTATTAGAGTTATCTTTTTCTGCTATGTATTTTGGATGTAAAGTCAAACTTATTAGCCTTATTATATACTCTGATCAATCAAAGGGGCATCTTCATATGTCGCTCTTGGCGTATGTGTAATAATTATATTTTTCTGAACGTGGTTAACATTCGTGGGATTATGTAATGAACATGAAATGTTTTGAATGGAATGTAGAAATGTGTTTTAATTTTTTAAATTTTTTCCATATTCTTGTGATCCATGTATCAATGTATCCAACACCGCCGTATTTGATCGCCGAGGATTAATAACTATGGATAACTGTAGCATCTGTAGCCGTTAGTTTTGGGCCTCCAAGTAGGGGGATGTTATAGCAGAGTATAGATATGGTCGAAATGTCGAAAGCGAGGCAAGTATAAAAGATTTAATTTTTCCAAATTTACTACAACTTGGATTGTATAGAAATAATCTTCTTATACTTGGTATTAATTTCCAAGGAGGGAACCCGTACTATTCATGTGAATTTAAAAGGTGATTCCACCATTATTCGGTGAATAGTAAAGGTTGAATATGGAAATTGATTTTCAGTAGAATTAGTATAATTTCTATCGACCCCTTTTTACTTAATACTGTTTTTCAATATGATTTATCAACATGATTTGGCATTTCCAAAGTTAAAGAGAGGTTCAATAATTCCGTATATACCAAAAAGAAATGTTTAAAGATATATATCCCTGGAAGATATTTTCTGATAAAGAGAAAGTAATTAATCAAATGATAATCACCTATTTACTTAACCTTTTTTTTATCGATGATTGGTTCAAAGTAACCAGGATCGGATTTGGGTGATTCCTATCTGAAAACCACTTCGAACCAATTTATACTTTCGAAGGTGAAGACATGGAATGATAATAAATTAGAAGATGGAATTTAGGGCTGCTTGTCACTGACCCTCGGGGGAAATTTCCCATATCATATATATGTGGCAGCAGTATCTTCATTTGACCTTCGATGCAAGGGCTACTTACTACTAATCCTAGGGTGATTCCCAACAAGATGTAGCAGGAGAGTTCCTTCGATTTGTCCTATTCTTGGACAACTTGTATGGACGAATATCTGACATTGCATTTTTAAAATGCACGTACATTGATTTTAACAAACGTACATCTGTTTATTGGTGTAGGAGGTAACTCTCCTATACTTAACAGCCTTCTCTAAGACGTATGAGCTCAGAGGTTTTACATTTGTGGAAATCAATAGCGTGTGATGAAATTGGCAATGTGGCATTCAAAGTGGAATGTGCTATGAGAAAGGTAATTATTACCTCGGGCCTCATCACCTGAAAATGGCTTAAACGGGACATGCCATAAGGCTATATGGTTCGCAACCATTAGGGTTTGATCATCACCTTTCTAGATTACTCTATATATGTCGAGTATGTTGTGTATGCTATGGGATCCCAGATAGGTCGGTTACGACTGGGGTGATGTCATATTTGGTTCTACCCACCACCAGATTGGTCTATAGGTAGGTCGTTCTTGCTAGGTGCAGAGGTTTCAAAGGTGTTGAACCTCGATACATCCCTCTAGAGTTGTACTGTATGGAAGGTAGTAACTTACCTTGTCATTGTATGAAATCCATTCTCCCATAAGTGCCTTCGCACTTGATTGTAGATCCTAGTATGCTGGAATTTAATAATGTAACAATTTCAGCTAAGATTATGTATATTTACCTAAAATTTGTTTATAAAGGAATGTCATTAAAAATAATATTACCATATTTTGCATTGTAAGGATTTTGGTTATCATAAGGTAAAACCTCATTCTGTGTTTTTGTGTGGCATGGTCTTATAAGATACCCTTTGTTTCCAAATATTCGTATTTTGAGTTTCTCACACCAGTCTCATAACTGGCCCGGAGTTTATTTGCTTTTTCCATTAAACTCTGGTTGCTCTATTTTTTTGGGCAGCTAAGTAGTTAGGTAGCTGGAGCATTTTGAGAAGGAGGATGGAGCATTTTGGATCCTTTGTAGAAAGTTATCTATCAATTTTGCTGTATTATGTATCTGCCAGCACTTGTGAGGATAGGCAGTTATAACCATCCTGACTGGATTAGTACTAATAGAACTCTAATGGAGCAATTTGGAGTAATTGCATGCTCTACTCATATGTATACTTAAATGTTGAATACGATGTGAGATTCTATTTTGTTTGTCTTCTACCTTTATTTTCCTTTACCCCATGATAATCTGCCTCTCCAGCACTTGGATTTATGGCACGTGAATACTGAGGATGTATTAGTATCGATTTCAAAGGGTCGAGGAGGTGGGTCATCATATTTGGTATCAGAGCTTAGGTTAAGTGAATGCCTGAGCCTGATAATGGTAAAGTCTCATTATAGATAGGGTTAGTAATACCCTAGGATGAGTAACTCATTGGAGATAGGGTAAGCAACACCCTAAAATGAGTTAAGAGTATTATATATGAGCGCGTTTTTGGTAGTGCTATCTAAAAATGATTTTTATTTTAGAAAATTGGTAAGTGAAATATTTTACCTAGGATTATATTTTGAAAATAAAGGAATATCTTTCAAAAGATATAGTTATTTATGTAGTGTATAGTTTTTAAGGGAATGATAATATTCCGTTATTATCATTAATTGATTGGTTGTTTGATTTAAAAGTTTAAATACGATCACCTCGTGAATTTAGTTTCACAATTTGACTATGTGGTGTTCGATAAATAATAATGTTGGTTTAAGACTAAGGGAATTTATTTAAGATAAATAGATTTTATAAAATGTATTTAATATGTGATTTTATAAATTGGATTTATAAAACGTATTTTATAAAAAGATTTTTGAGAATTTATATCGTGGTAGTTTGGAAAAGATTTGAAAATTTTAAAATAATTTAGTGTAAGTTTTAATTTTAGGAGTAAAGTTTATAAAATGGAAAGTTTATATTTATAAAAGAGTTTTATAAAGTAAAAATATCTTTTAACAGAAATGATTTAAAAGTAAAATAGCCTCTTAAAGGACTGTTTTGAAGTGATATTTGCAAATGGAGTTTATTGGTTTTAAAAGTAATTTAAAATGTGTTAAGTAATAGGAAGACATAGATTTCAACATTATTGTTGTAATAAATGTTTTCGAGAAAACGAGTAAGACATATACTCTAACACTGTTGTTATAGCAAGTGATTTCTGAAAGAAGATGTTTTATATAGTATACGGGATTTATACATATCCTATATTTGATGTAAAGATTCGGGGTGGGTAACTTGAAAATTCAAAGTTAAGAACAACGTCCATTCAAGGTCCGAGAGGTAATGATACCGCAACTTGATCGGCTTCATTGTTAACTAATAGTTTAAGTTCAACATCGAAAATTGATATTAAGTATAATTAATGTTGATAAGGACGGAAATTTCTATCGATTAGATAATCGTCGTTAAAATATAATCGTTATAAGAACTGCAAGTGCACGGCGTACAATCGTAGTACGTATGCGAGTACGGGTCGATCCGTAGGAAAGAATTAAATTTTAATAATACTCAATCAAATTAGCCCAAAGTTTTGAAGTTTGTTTTAAACTCGAAAATTATAGAAAATAGGCTAGAGAAAAAGTGAATAAAACTATGATAATAAGGAGCAATTTAAAGGCAAATCCACTTCCAATCATTCATACAAATCAGTACAAAATTCGTTTATAATCTCTCATTAAAATATTAAGTAGAAATGATAGACGTGTTTATTATAAGTATGATTTATTTATGCTATTAATTAGCATGACTTAAATCATCAAACTCTAAAACGCACCATTCAAACCCACTTATCAACACTCATGAAAACAACATGAAAATTAAAAATAAAAACTATTCTAAGTATGATCTGTTTACTATGAATTAGTAACGTAGACCATCAAATTTTGATTCTAGCATAACTTTCATCGTCAAAATCACTTAGGCAAATGATCAAATAGTTTATGTTTATATGGAGTTCAGCATAGCTGATGTGCACGTAAATGTGCATATATTTACATCCATATTTTATCTCTTTTTATTTAAATAAACATCATATTTAGGCATCTGTACATGTTAAAACCAAAATTTTATTATTTTCAAAACCATCATATTTTCATCTTCATTCAGGGGCAAAATGATCATTTTTGTGCATGTGTAAATTTGAGAATTTTTACTTGGACATTTTTGATGATTTTTATAGGAATTTGGATGCATATGGAAGAGGCTTATATGAAGATACATGCATGCATAAATGAATACAAAGGAAAAAAGAGGGAAATAATTCAAAGTGAAGATCATGGAGGACCCCACCTACCCATCTACCTTAATGTACAAATTAGACGCTAATGAACATGCTTATGGAATTAATGGCTTCATGTACACTTAAATGATGATTAGTAGAAGCTAATGTTTACTTGGCCTCCACACTTCCTAAGGGGTATTTTGGGAAGCCCCCTAAAAATGGAATTAGGGTTTTATGCATGTATAAATAAGCCCCGTTATGTACATGTAAAGGAACTACTCTTTCATATTAGTTAGGAAATGAAACACACAAGTTGTAATGGCAATGTTCTATGAAATAAAAATGGCTTCCAAGCCTCTTTCTTCTCTCTTTTCTACATGTTTTTCTTTGTTTTCATGTTAATGCTTTTATTTATGTTCTTTTCTTTTCTTTGTTAGTAGAGTAGTTTTACGTTCATGCAAGAAGTGTAGCTTAATTCCTTTTGTTGTAAGTAGTTTAATTACATTCTCTTCTTTGCTATCTTTCTATTTTCTTCTCTTTTTAATGTTGAAATTTACTTGTGTTGCTTCAATGCCACAAATGAGTAGCTAAACCCCTTCAATTTAGGGGTAAAATATTTTGTAAACTTATTTGAAAATAGTGCTTGGATTTCAATTGCTTACTCTCTCTTATTTGAAAATTTTATTGATATTAACAATATTTACATATGCCCAACTCACGTAAACTGAGGACAGATATATTACCCGTGCACTGCCTTGCGGACTGATGTGAGGGGAATACAGAGCATGGCGAGCGAACACACAAGTGTGAACACTTATCGACTGTAGGCGTTATTAAGAAGAAATTTTATCTATATACACCTAACTCAGATAAACTGAGGCCAGATATACCGATCATGCACTGCCTTTCGGCCTTACGTGAGAAGGGTACAGAGCATGGCGAGTGAACACACGAGTGTGAACACATGACTCTAGGTGTTAAAAATATATATATATATATATATACATATATACAAATGCTTTTTTTTATTTTTTTAGAAAGAGAGAGTTTTGCAAAATCATCTTAGCACCATTTAACTTAGAAGATAAAAATGTTATATTCTTTACTTTAAATTTACCCTTTTTTTAAACAAAGATTTTCAATTAGAACATACTTCATAATTAACACATATGAACCTTTCTATATACCAGTTAAACCATTGTTATTTGTAATCAAACTTCATTTTTATTTTTGTTAAGACAAATAAATTTTCAAAAATTTCAATTTATTAACCAAAACTTATACTTATCCCATAGTGTTTTCTCAAATAAATCAAAATGCTAAAAAGATAATGTTTTTGAGATTTTTAAATTTTGAGATTTTTTTTAAGTTAAAAGAAAAATGAAATTCAAAAATGCCATGAAACTAAAAAAATGAAAATGGGACTCCACCCACACTTAATTTTGACTGTGTCCCCACAGTCAATGCATGGTATAATGAGTGTAACGGGGAAGACTATGTACATATTTACAAAAGAGGGTTAACATTCTTACTAGACGTAGCTTGGCTACTGAAGGATCATGAGCTCCTCCTCTTGGTTATTTGGAAATTCCAAGAAAGGTTTCAGACGATGACCGTTGACTTTGAAAACTGATCCATCCCTGGGGTTTTCTATTTCTTCGGCACCATGTGGAAAAACAGTTCATACCACAAATGGTCTGGTCCATCTCGATTTAAGTTTCCCAGGGAGTAAATGAAGTCTGGAGTCATATAAAAGAACTTTTTGGTTAGGCGAAAACGTTTTCCTTAGGATTGACTTGTCATGAAAAACTTTGGTTTTTTCTTTGTAAATTTTCTCGTTTTCATACGCGTCGTTCCTAAGTTCTTCTAGTTCGTTGAGATGTAGTTTTCGGTTTTCGCCAGCTCTCTCAAGATCAAAGTTTAAGTTCTTAATTGCCCACAGTGCTTTGTGTTCGATTTCAACGGGTAAATGGCAAGCTTTACCGTAAACTAAACGAAATGGGGACATCCCAAGGTTAGTTTTAAAACCAGTACGATAAGCCCAAAGCGCGTCGGTCAATTTTTGAGACCAATCTTTTCGATTTTTATTGACAGTTTTCTCTAAGATTTGTTTTATTTGTCGATTTGAAACTTCAACTTGGCGACAAGTCTGAGGGTGATACGGAGTGGATAACTTGTGTGTTATCGAGTATTTTTTCATTAAAGTTTCAAAAGAACGGTTGCAAAAATGGGTTCCGTTATCACTGATTATTGTGCGAGGTGTGCCAAACCTCGAAAAGATGTTTTCTTTGAGAAATTTCACAACAATTCTATGGTCGTTGGTTTTGCAAGGAACGGCTTCGACCCATTTTGAAACGTAATCGACAGCGAGAAGGATATACAAGTTTCCAAAAGAATTGGGAAAAGGTCCCATAAAGTCGATACCCCAAACATCAAAGATTTCAATTGTAAGAATGGGGTTTAAAGGCATCATATCTCGTTGAGAAATTCGTCCAAGCATTTGACATCGATCGCAAGTTTTACAAAATTCAAATGAGTCTTTGAAAAGAGAAGGCCAATAGAAACCACACTGAAGCACTTTTTCCACAGTTTTTCGAGGACCGATGTCCACCACATACTTGATCGTGGCAGAATGAAAGAACACTTCTGATCTCATTATTCGGAATGCAACGTCGGACGATTTGGTCGGGACAATATTTGAACAAGTATGGATCGTCCCAATAGAAATACTTCACTTGGGACATGAATTTGCATTTGTCCTGTTTGGACCACGATGAGGGAGTTTCTTTAATAACTAGTTCACTATATCAGCGTACCATGGGTCGATAGAAATTGAAAGGAGTTGTTCATCGGGGAAGTTTTCATTAATTGGCAAAGAAGATGGTGTGTTCGGAAGACGAGACAAGTGATCAACTATGACGTTATCGGATCCGTTTTTGTCTTTGATTGTAAGGTCAAATTCTTGAAGTAAAAGGATCCAACGAATCAAGCAGGATTTGGCATCCTTTTTAGCGAAGAGATATCGAAGCGCAGAGTGGTCCGTGTACACAGTAATATGTGACCCTATCAAGTATTGTCAGAATTTTTTGAGAGCAAAAACGGCAGCTAGAAGCTCTTTTTCGGTTGTTGTGTGGTTGAGTTGAGCGTCGTTCAAAGTCATACTCGCGTAGTAAATTACGTGAAGGATCTTGTTGATGTGTTGTCCTAAGACAACACTAACGGCAAAGTTCGAAGCATCACACATTATTTCGAAAGGAAGATCCCAATTGGGCGCATAAATGATCGGAGCAGAAATGAGTTCATTCTTAAGACGTTCAAAAGAAGAAATACAATCAGAGTTAAAATCAAAAGGAACGTATTTTTCCATACACTTATTATATCACTACATTTCAAAATATAAGTTTTGGTCATTATCAAGAAATTTTAGTCCTTTTACTCATCAAAACTTCTAACAATTAAGTTATCATCACATTAGACTCTGGTTTGGTTAGTTACTTCGGTTGATAATATAGTGCAACTATGAAATTGATCCTTTAGTTGATTATCAAAGTTTTGTAAAGTGGCATTTTTATTCCTTTTGAGTAACAAGTCGAATCAAATAAGTGAAAATAATGCTTGGATTTAAATTGCTTGCTCTCTCTATTTTGAAAAACATTAACATTATTATTATTTACACACCTAACTCATATAAACCAAGGTCAGATATACCGATCATGCACTGCCTTTCGAACTTACGTGAGAAGGGTTCAGAGCATGGTGAGTATACATACTTGCGTATGAACACATTACTCTATGCGGTTATTATTATTAATTTTATTTATATACACCTAAATCGGATAAACTGAGGCTAAAAATACCGATCATGCACTGTCTTCCGGGCTTATGCGAGAGGGATACAGAGCATAGCGAGTGTACACACTAACGTGTGAACACCTGACTCTAGGTGTTTCTTATTTTAATAAAAACCTTTTTTTAAAGAGAGAGTTTTGCAAAATTATCTTAGCACCACTTAACTTAGAAGATAAAAAATGTTACCGCCTTTACTTTAAATCAACCACTCTTTTAAACAAAGATTACAATTAGGACAAACTTGTAATTATCACCTATGAACCTCCCTATATATACTAGTTAAACCATAGTTACTTGTAATAAAACTTTTTTTTGAGACAAGTAAATTTTCAAAATTTCAATTTAATAACCAAAACATATACTTATCCTATAGTGTTTCTTCAAAAGTAAATCAATATGCTAAAAAGAAATTTTGAATTTTTTTTGGAAAAGAAAATGCAAAAAATAAACCATGAAAATCAAAAAGAACATGAGACTCTTCCCCCCCCCCCACAATTGATTTTGACTGTGTCCCCATAGTCAATACATGATATAATGAGTGTACGGAAAAAAATATGTACAAGAGAGGGTTAAAATTTCTTACAAGGCGTAGTGTGGCTCATGAAGAATCATGAGTTCCTCCTATCGATCTCTCGGCAATTCCAAGTAAGGTTTTAAACGATGACCATTGACTTTAGAAGTCAAAACATCTCTAGGGTTTTCTATTTCTATGGCACGGTGTGGAAAACAGTACGTATGATGTATGGTCCTGTCCACCTCGATTTTTATTTCTCAGGGAACAAATGAAGTCGAGAGTCGTATAATAGAACGTTTTGGTTTGGCGAAAATGTTTTCCTCATGATTGACTTTTCATTAAAAAAATTTGTTCTCCTTTTGTAAATTTTCTCATTTTCATACGCGTCTTTCCTAATCTCCTCTAATTCATTGAGTTGCAATTTTTTTGCCAACTTTTTCAAGATCAAAGTTTATGTTCTTAACTACCCACAACGTTTTATGTTCAAGTTCAACAGGTAAGTGGCACGCTTTTCCATATACTAGCCTAAAAGGAGACGTCACAAGATTGGTTTAGTACGCAGTTCTGTAAGCCTAAAGCACATCTATTAATTTTTGTGACCAATCTTTTTGATTTTTATTCACAGTTTTCTCCAAAAATTGATCGATTTGACGATTTGAAACTTCAACTTGGCCACAAGTTTGAGGATGATAAGGAGTGAGTAACTTGTGGGTTACTGAGTATTTCTTCATTAGAGTTTCAAATGAACGATTATAGAAATGGGTTCCATTATCGCTTATTATTGTGCGAGGTGTTCCAAACCTCGAAAGGATGTTTTCTTTTATGAATTTCACAACAACTTTGTTGTCATTTGTTTTACAAGGAATGGCTTCAAACCATTTAGAGTCGTAATCAACAGCAAGAAGTACGTACATATTTCCAAAAGAGTTGGGAAATGGTTCCATAAAATCAATACCCTAAACATCAAAGATTTCGATCGTAAGAATGGGGTTCAAAGGCATTATGTTTCGTCAAGAAATTTTTCCAAACATTTGGCAGCGATCACAAGTTTTACAAAACTCAAATGCATCCTTGAAAAGTGTAGGCCAGCAAAAGCGACATTAAAGCACCTTTTCCGCTATTTTCTTTGGACGGAAGTGACCACCACAAGCTTGGTCATGACAAAATGAAAGAACACTCTTTATTTCGCAATTCGGGATGCAACGTCGAATGATTTGGTCGGAACAGTACTTAAAAAAGTATGGATCATCCCAATAGAAGTACTTGACTTGGGTAAGAAATTTATATTTATCTTGTTTCAACCAAAATGAAGGAGTTTCCTTAGTGACTAAATAGTTCACTATGTCGGCATACCATGAATCAACGGAAACGGAAAGGAGTTGTTCATCAGGAAAGTTCTTGTTGATCGGTAAAGAAGGTGGTGCATTTGGAAGATGTGACAGATGCTCATCAATGACATTGTCGGATCCTTTTTTGTCTTTGATCGTAGGTCAAATTCTTGGAGTAAAAGGATCTAACAGATCAAACGAGACTAAGCATCCTTTTTAGGGAAAAGGTACCTAAGAGCTGAGTGATAAGTGTAAACAAAAATGTTTGAGCCAATAAAATAAGGTTGGAACTTTTCGAGCGTAAAAACTACCACTAGAAACTCTTTTTCGGTGGTTGTGTAATTGAGTTGAGAAAATGATGGGAGCAGAAATGAGTTTGTTTTTGAGACGTTCGAAAGCAGAAACACAATCAGAATTAAATTAAAATGGAACATCTTCTCCAAGAAGAGTCATCAGAGGTCAAGCAATTTTACTAAAGTCCCTCACAAAGCGTTGATAAAAACCAGCATATCCAAAAAAATGAACGAATGTCCTTGACAGATTTGGAAATGGGTAGATTCATAATTACATCAACTTTCACCTTATCTACCTCAATGCCTTTGTTTGAAATGACATGCCCAAGAATAATTCCATGTTTGACCATGAAATGACATTTTTTCCAATTTAACATTAAGTGTTTGTCCTTGCATCGATTCTGAACCTTCTCAAGATGGTGTAAGCACTCGGGAAAAGAGTTTCCAAAGATGGAAAAATCGTCCATAAACACTTCCAGAAAGCATTCAATCATGTCGGAAAAGATGCCGACCATGCATCTTTGGAAAGTAGCAGGGGCGTTACAAAGGCCAAATGGCATACGTTGATACTCAAAGGTGCCAAATGGACATGTGAAAGTCATTTTCTCTTAATCTTCGAGAGCAATTGGAATTTGGTTATAACTGGAATAACCATCAAGAAAGCGATAAAATTCATGACCGGCTAATCGTTCAAGCATTTGGTTGATGAAGGGAAGAGAGAAGCGATCTTTACGTGTTGCAGCATTTAATTTTCGATAATCAATGCAAATACGACATCCCGTTTGAGTACAAGTTGGAATGAGTTTGTTAGAACCGTTCTTGATAACTGTAAGTCCAGACTTTTGAGGCACGCATGAATTGGCTAACCCACAAACTATCAGAAATGGGATATATGATTCCGTTATCGAGGAGTTAAGAATCTCATCATGAACCGCATCCTTCATTTTTAGGTCAAGCCTTCGTTGCACGTGACGAACAGGCTTGGCATCGTTAACTAAATAGATGCGATGTTGAACAAGAGTGGGACTAATTCCCTTTATATCAGTAATTGACCATCCAATTGCCTCTTTATTTTTCGATAGAATTTAAAGAAGGGAAGCTTCTTAATCAAGAGAGTTGAAGAGATTATAACAGGAAACATTTCGTTGTCACCTAAGTATGCATACTTAAGGTGATCAGGAAGAGGTTTGAGTTCCAACCTAGGCGGCTCAATCGAAGAATTAGGTTGAAGTTCTGATTCAACATTGATGGGTTCAAACGGAAGCATGTTTTCAGTATCATTGGGCTCGTCATGAAACAGTTGTTCGTATTTAGTCTCGCGTTCGTGGTTTAGGTCAACTGTTTCGTTATCAATTTTCTTGAATGGAGCTAACTTCCAATGTTTGGTCACATGGTTCGTTAGATTGATTTTCAAGATTGAAGATGTTAAGATCCAAAGTCATGTTTCCAAAAGAAATTTTCATCAAACCGTTTCAACAATTGATTAGGGCATTTGAAGTAGCCAAGAAAGGTCGACCTAAAATCAATGGAATTTGACTCATCGGATTATCCACGGGTTGTGTCTCTAAAATGATGAAATTAACGTGGAATATAAATTGACCAATTTTGATAAGTATGTCCTCGATTTCTCCCACGGGTTTCTTAGTCGAATGATCGGCAAATTGAAGAGTTACTTTCATCGGTTTAAGTTCACCCAAGCCAAGTTGCTGGTAAACTAGATAAGGAATCAAATTGACACTCGCACCCAAATCCAGTAAGCATTTATTAATCGTTTTATCTCCTATCATGCACGAGATCGTCGGACATCCAAGATATTTATATTTGATGGGAATTGATTAAGACAAAACTTCACTAAGTTCCACAGCTAAGAAAACTTTCTTGGGTATATGAGTGTGTCATTTTTGAGTACACAAGACCTTTAGAAACTTAGCGTAAGTTGGGACTTGTTGAATGATATCAAGAAGAGGAATGTTCACTTTCACTTGTTTGAAAATTTCCAACATCTTTTCCATTTGACCAGAATGTTTCTTGGGTCGAAGGCGATGTGGAAATGGAACATGATACTCAGTAGGTCAGTCTACTTAAGTAGAAGAAGAATTTAGATTGGCATTTGATTCAATGTTTGGCTCATTGTTTTGTTCTGAATTGCTTGTCACTTTTGAAGTGTCAAAAGGAGCTTATGGTAAATTGTTTGGATTAACAACTTGGATATTGATTTATTTATCGGAATGCAAAGTCTTGATAGCATTCATTTGGTTTACATTGCTATCTTGAACAACATGGGCTTGATTCGAATTCGTGTTTTGATTTTTGGGATTCGGAACTGGCTGGCTTGGGAATGTGCCTCGTTCACAGACGTGGCTAATTGACTCATTTTCATTTCAAGTTTAGCAGATTGACTTGTATTCTTCATGTACGAGGTTAAATTTTTTTGCAAATTGCTATTTGATTGGAGGCTTTGAGTGGTTGCTTTAGCCAAAGTTTCAAGACTTTTCTCAAGTGAAGTCAAACGTTTATCATCTTAGGGAGCAAAAGATTGTTGCGGTTGATTTTGAGACGGACCTGCAAAATTTTGTTGAAAGTGGTTGGGCTAAAAGGGAGGATTTGGAGCATTGTTTGGAAATGCTTGAAAATTGGGATGAACCAAATTCGTGTTGGAATTATTTTGGTTCCATGCAAAATTAAGATGATTTCTCTAACCAGGATTGTACGTTGGAGAAAATGAATAATTCTTAACCTTATTAAAAGCATTGAGTTGTTTTATCGAATTAGGACACTGATCGGCTATATGATTCAGATCATTGCATTTACAACACATTAGTTGGCAAGCTTGGTTCATTTGGTTGGATGAGAAAACATTATCGAATTTATTGATCATTGCATCGATTTTAGCTTCCAAAGCTAACGATGATCCTATCGAGTGTGCGTTCGATCGTGAGTAAATGAATTTTTCATTAGAATGTTCCCATTGGGATGACATTTCGGCCAAGTTCTCAAGGAATTGCCAAGCATCATCGTGATGTTAGGCGAGAAAATTTCCTTGGCACATCGATTCAAGCATGGTTCATGAGCTATTTTCAAGTCCATCGTATAAGATTTGGCAAAGAGTCCATTTTCCAAAATTATAATGTGGACATTTTATCAAAAGCTCTTTAAATCTTTCAAAATATTTTCTGAAAGGTTCACCCCTGAATTGATGAAAATTTACAATTTCATTTCGGATTTTGGTCATTTTTTCCAAGGGGTAGAATTTTTTTAAGAAAACTTTAACAAATTCTTCCCAAGTTTTGATTGATTTTGATGGTAAGATATACAACCATTTTTCATTGTAATCGGTAAGGGCAAATGGAATTAATCGAAGTTTGATTCCATCATCACATAATTATTGGAGTTTAATGGTTGCACATACTTGTTCTAGTATTGTTAGGAAAATGTTTGGGTCATCATGTTCAAAGTTGCCAAATTTCGGAAGCGTGGCAATATGATTTGAATGAATTTCAAAGTGATTAACCGTTGGGCTGGGTAATGTGATGCAAGAAGGGATGGAAATTTTTTCGGCGAAGATTCTATCCATGAGAGTTAGGGGTGGATTTTCGTTCGCCATCGTTTGAGTTCAACGATTCATTGTTGTGTCACGAGCCTAGGCACTCGTGCACATGTGAAAAGGTCAAGTAGAGAAAGAAGCAAGAATCAAGTTAAGAGAATGAGACAAGGTTTAGAAGATGAAATGAAGTGAAAATTGTTTTTTTTACATATTTTTTTAAAGAAAAATATTTACCAAAAAGAATTTATTTTTCAAAAGGAAGATTTGATTTTTGTTTTGTTTATTATGGAATTTGGATTTTTTTTAAATGTTTTTGTTGTTTTTTTAGTTTTTGAAAAGATTTTTTTTTGGATTTTTGTTTTTCTTAAAAAAACTAACTTAGGTAAAATGCTTGTTTTTGGATTTTTGATTTTGTTTGATTTTTTCCTTTTTTCTTTTTAAATAAAAAGATTCAAAAAGATTTTTTTGGGTATTTGTTAAAGAAATCTAAGTTAACTAAAATGTAAAAAAAAAATTTACTTTTTAAATTTTTTTTGTTTTTTTAAATATGAATGACTAATGAAGCTAAATGAATGCAAGGACTTAATTAAAAATTATCCGTCCTTAGTAGCTCCTAACCCAAAATTGTATAATCACACTTTGTCTTAACCCAATAAAATAGTTCTTAGCCAGGTAACAGATAGGATTTATCGGTGTACCACGAATCACCGTAGTAATGCAGTCGAAGGTTTAAGTACCTTCAGAGAAACAATCACTATAATATTTACGAATCACCATAATATTTATATATGATTATTTCTCTACCATAGATTAGACACCAAGAGGTTAAATTGTCAGAAGAAGACAACTTGTCAACATACAATTAAGCCCTAGGTGAGCTCGCGACACCCTTAAGTCCAACGTCTAACCATTATTATTAGTCAAATTCTACAATGAAATGCAATTTGTGGGCAAAGGAAGGGGTGATGAAATCCACCACCTTATGTGGATTTGGGTGTTGCCTTTAGAAAAGAAAATAAGATGATATGAATGCAAACCAGAAATTAAACGTGTATTAACAATGTAACTAGGAATGAAATTTGATTTTGTTTTTTTTTTTGAATTTTTTTTCAAAATGCATGCAACCAAAAATGAAAATGAATATAAAAACAAGTGATTAGAGCACGATACTAGAGCATGCGGAAATATTAGCAAATTTATTTAAGAGTAGCGAATTTTTTTTATGTTTTTTATAAGCAAGAAAGTGGAGCGATTATTTAGCAAGCAGAGCAGGGCAATTTGTCTCCTACTGCTTTTGCACCTAAAAAAGAGTTTAACAAGCATATATACATTTATTTAAGGAGAACGGAAAACAGAAGCAAATAATTTTAAAACTCGAAAGAATGAAGATTAACCAAAGAGAACTAAAAAAAATTAACTCAACACTAGAGACCCAAGTGAAATAAAAAAACAAAACCCCTCATTTTTTCTTTGAATTTTATTTAAGAACAAGTGATAATTTAACAAAAGAAAGAAAAAGCGTTTAAAACAAAATAAACAACTCAGCCGAAATAAGCCCCGGCCCAATAAAACAATATCACAAATTCTTCAAAATTTTACAAATTAAACAAATCACAAACGAGCCTCGACCCAATTATCTAATGCCTAAGTATTTTTTTTATGTGTATTCCTCACAAAAGCAAATGCAATCAAACATTTAGACAACGCACGCTCAAATTTTCCAAAATAGCTTCCTCCAAACCAATAGAAAGCCAAATTCGCAACTCAAATAAATCAAATTTCGCAAATCAAAAGAATTTTGCAACTCAAAAACTTTTTTCTAGTTGTTCTGGTCTCAAGCGTTCATGGATTGAAGTGGTGCGATTTGGATATGGAGGAGTGAGGCTGTTGTCGATGCAGAGGTTGCGAATGGTGATAGTGGATTTTGGTTGCAAGTTCGATTGGTTCGCTGAGGGTGGTACTGTCTTGCGACTTTGAGGGTACACAGTGAGGTCGTGTTTTAGGGGAGGTTATGGAGTTGCTGTTAAGAAGTGGATTTTGTTATGGGTAGTTTCTACCGCTTGTAGTTGTTGATTGGGTTCGGAGATTGGTTTGCTCGTAGGTGGACATATAGGCAAGTCGCGGCAATGTTTGACGTTGAGATTTGGGTTGATTCGCAATTGGTGATGAGGTGCTACGGTTCTTTGTGGTGCTTGTCGTTTTGGTGATGGTGGCAGGCTTCTGGTGGTTTGTTGTTGCAGTGGTGTTTCAGTTTTGCTTTAAAAAAATGGGTGATGGAAGAGGAGATTTGTAACGACCCAGAATTTTGGTTATTTGAAATTGGAATATTTAATTGATTTTTAATATTCAAAAGTTAATTTTATAGATTTAATAACTTGAAATTTCAAATATAACGATTTATTGGATATATATTTTTTAATAAATTTAACGATTGAAATTGCTTGAATAATTGAATCTTGGGTTTTAAGCTTGATAAAATATTTTCAAAAGATTATTAAAATTTTATTTAACAAGAATAAAGATGATAGAACTTTTGAATTTTATTTAAAATTGATTTAACTAATTCTGGAAAATATCTCGTCTTAATTAACGAGTGAAAATAGCCTTTCGGGGCACAGTCTTGGATTTCGACGAAACCAATTCCATTGGATCCATGAAAGTGTATTGTTATCGGATTTCAAATGTCGTAGCGTTTGCAGTTATCATTTGGTCATACGGGATAGAAACGCGTCGAATTTAATATTCAAAATTTAATACAATAATTGGGTTCAAAAAGCTATCTTCTCCATACGATCGAATTGGGGCTCGAAACTTATTCTATTGCGGTCGTAATAGAGATATAACATTAGGAACACTGGGCGGCATGCATCGATTAGGGTTCGGAATTAAATATCTAGATATTTTGAATTTTAATATAATATATTTCCATCGATTTAAACTATACACCGAATCCTTTCTTTTCAAGCTACACCTACATCCACTTTTCCAACCTATGCTCGTGCCTACATATTCCTTTTAAAACACGCTTCACTTTCCTTCATTTAAAAAGCAGAGCACAGAAAGGAAAAAAATGTTAGCATTCAAAAATCAATTTCTCCAAATTTACCTGATAAAAAAATATGAAACAAGTTTTAAAAATATTCTTTTGTCGAAATCTTTCTATGGTAGGCGATTTGGGAGGTACGGTGATGATTTGTGGTACTTGACTGTAAGAGTCGAATGGGTTTTCGAGTTAGGGTTAGCCTTTCCGAATGATTCAGAAGGAGTTGGTCGAATTGGGGAGTGCCATCGTGTTCGAGGCATTGGAAAGCACCTCGGGTCGAAGTGTGGTGAGGCGTGGCGTTGAGATGGTCATCGTGACCTGTTCCCGTGCGAAAGAGGAGAGGCAGTGTCGCATTTTAATTTAGGGCATCGGCTGTTGCTTCTTAGGTACGGTCGGGGTCGTGGAAGAGAGGCGATCATGGTGGTGTTTTCGAGTTGGTCGTGTTGATAACGATGGAAATTTCTCTCGATTAGAAAACCATCGTTAAAATATAATCGATACAAAACCACAAGCGCACGGTGTACAATCGTAGTACGTATGCGAGTATGGGTTGATCCGCAGGGAAAGAATTAAATTTTAATAATACTCAATCAAATTAGCCCAAAGTTTTGAAGTTTGTTTTAAACTAGAAAATTGTAGAAAATAAGCTAGAGCAAAAGTGAATAAAACTATGATAATAAAGAGCAATTTAGAGGCAAATCCACTTCCAATCATTCATATAAATCAACATAAAATTCACTTATAATCTCTCATTAAAATATTAAGTAGAAATGATAGATGTGCTTATTATAAGTATGATTTATTTGTGCTATTAATTAGCACAACTTAAATCATCAAACTCTAACACACCATTCAAACCCACTTATCAACACTCATGAAAATGACATGAAAATTAAAAATAAAATCTATTTTAAGTATGGTCTATTTACTATGAATTAGTAACATAGAAAATCAAATTTTGATTCTAGCTTAACTTTCATCATCAATCACTTAGGCAAATGATCAAATAGTTTATGTTTATATGGAGTTAAGCATAGCCTATTTGAGATGTAAACACAGGCTAACAAAATTCAATAAAAAGAAACATAAACCACCATTATTCATAATTTCCATTAAGCACATAAGAGAGATCACAAATGAAATCATTATGTTAATTTAATATGTTTCATGAGAGCTTCATTAACCCTAAATTGAAGGGGTTTAGTACTCATATTTGAAAACATGTTAACATAAAATAATTTCAACATAGAATAAAAGGAAAATTAGAGCTAATTACAAGAAAAGAGAGCTAACTACTCGCATGAAATAAAACTAAACTAATTACAATAATAAAATCTGTGCCACTAACATGAAATAAAAGGAGCACAAAGTAAATAAGAGAGCATAGAATAAAAGAGCAATAAAAGTAAGCATGAAATAAAAATGCAAGAAGGAAAAGAGCAAGGCTAAAAATCCATTAAAGGAATATTTATTTATCATTGATTTGTCGCTACAATATTGCATGAAAAGACGAAGATGATTACATGAAACATAAGGGGTATTTATACATGCTTAAAACCCTAATTCATATTTTAGGGGACTACCTAAAATGCTCTTGATAAATTGTAACCTCCAAGTAATCATTAGGGAAATAATTAATCTCCACTAGCATGCCTTTAAGCCTCCATTAGCATGTGCATGTGTTTTTAATTATGAACCATAGGTTAGTGGGTATGTAGGCTCCTCCATGTTGCATAAATTCTTTTATTTCCATTCTCCATTTTCTTTCAGCATATGTGCATGCATTCATCCATGAAACCTCTTATATTTGTACTCCATTTCCTACAGATAAAAATAAAAATGTGCAAATAAATTTTCTCAAATTAAATCATACACAAAATTACCATTTTACGCGCCAAATGAAGATGAATAAATGATGATTTGAAAACAATTTAAATTTTTGTTTGAACATGTAAAATACCCTAACATGCTCGTTTATTTAAATAAAAGTAGACTAAATATTGAAGTAAAAATATGCACTTTTACATGCACATCAATAAATCAGATCCCCATACTAGTGTTTTTGGTTGTCGTAACAATGTTTTACGCAATATTCATTTTGACCTAATAAAGTTTGTTTTGGAAAAATGAGGCTTTCCTTAAAAATTTTTACGGATTTAAGTATATTGAGGTATTCTCTAACTGTTAAAATTGAAAGGGCTTCTTTGGAAAGAAGATAGAAATTTTTTATATAGAAGCATCTTTATAAAGGTTTGAATAAAAGATAAAAGTTTTATGAAATGTTTCCATAAAATTTTTAGGAAAGTAAATAAGTATGTATGAGATACATAGATCATTTCATCGCACGTTTCTGATCTAAGATTCTAGTACAGAACTTTGAGGTGTTTACACCAATCCAAAAAAGAATTTATCACTCGATGCTCGATGACAAACATTGATATGGGTTTGTAGTCAAATAATACATTTTTATCATAATTGAGAGCTATGCAAGGAAAACAAAAGCTTTTGAGCCTAATCAAAGCTCCGCACTATAGAATCAAAAGATAATACTAGTTCAGATGTGAAAATTGTATATTCAAAAAAGAGATCGAAAAAACTGTCACGTACGATAGTACATATATTATACAAGTGTAAGTTTAAAAATAAATATTTTGGGCAAACACCTCTAGGTTTTGCATCCTAATTCGAGGATGAAATTCTTTTAAGGGGAGAAGTCTGTAATGACCCGCAAATTTATCGATATAATAAATTATATTTATTTTTAAAATATTCAAATATAAGCTTTTTTTAACATAGATTATGTTGTTCTGAACAATAAATAACAATGGTAATCTTATTTGTATGAATATTAACAAAATATATACTTTGGAAAGATATTGATAAAATGACCGGAAACCGTTTTACCGACAAAACAGCTCTTTGGCCATCCAAAGTCGTGCATGGAGCTGGATACATAAACTTATATATATATGAGTGAGAATATGTAATAAAATTATTTATTTTATCAATTGAAATAAAATATATTTATGACACCATCAATAATGACATCATATTTAATAGTAGATATAATGATTTTAAATTAAGATTTAATAATTATTATAAATATTCAAATAATTGTTTTTTCTGAGAGAAATGTGTGATCCTCTAAAATAGAGGAGAGCACACATGTGTATAATATTCAAATAATTGTTTCAAAATGGTAATAATTCATTTTAATTAGTTATATAGTGAGTATATCATTTATAATAGTTTTATAAAGGTATATACTTGATTTGAAAATATAAGAAAATTCGTATCATTTTATTAATATAACAACACTTTTTGTAAACAATTGTTTGATATTAATCTATATGGTTTTATAAATCAAATGTGATCATTTTAATTAGTTAAAAATGATGAAAAATTAGTCTTCAATTTTCTTTTACATTTATATGTAATTTAAATAATAAGTGAGAACGTGACTAGGAATCAGTTTTCAGATTTTCAACGGTTTAATGAACAAAAGTTATTCAAAGATGTTGCAACCTTGGTTATATGTCTTGTGCACATATATAACATGCACATGTACACCCTAACATATACACGAACACATATATACATACAAATATACAAATACACTTATATATGTATATATTACAAAAATATCTAAGATATTTTCATTTTCCTACTGCTTAAGCATCCTTAAAGTCAACACACATGCCAAGAAGGGAAGTGAGGTGATAGGTGCACATGGGTGGCCGCTCACATGGATGATGTGATGGGGTGATGCGTGTGGATGATGTGAGGAAGAGATATTTTTCGAAGTAACTTAAGGGTTAAGAATCTACACTTATGCACATATATATGCAAACATATACACACACACAAACATCCATATATACATAAATATGACATACACATATGCATATGTATATATAACCAATATATAGATATTTTCCCTTAAGTCAAAAAATCATGTTAAGAAACATAAATGGATGACATGAAGATGATGGAAATGATGGAATATGAGGTAGGCAAGGACGCCCGAAGTGATGGGGGTGGTGGCACATGGTGGTGAGGTGTAAAGATGATGTGAAAAGTAGTGAAAATATCATGATATTTGTTTTTAAACATTTGCCTATAAATACAAGGGGATACTCCTCATAATCTACACTACACTCTTAAGATTTCTCTTCTTCCTACTTAGCCACTAATGGCTTCTCTATACAAAGGAAACAATAGGAGAAAATAAAATATAAAATATTTACATATGTATATACACCATTCCACTTCTAAAACCATATCTTCTTTCTTTTCTCTTGTAAAGGCCCTAGCCCGTGAGCATCTTAAGGGGGAATGGCCCTAGGCCATGAGCAAGGAAGTGAAGGGCTAAGGTGGTGGTGGCCATGAGCATTTTTGAGTGGAAGAGGTGGAGTTTTGGCAATGTGGCCGTAAGCTTGGTGGCGCTAAGAAGGTTAGGCCGTGAGCTAAGAAGAAGGGGATGATGGCCGAGAACTTAAAAAAGATGGAGAAGTTGTTTAGGTGATATGTTAGTGAAGTAGAAATGGTTTAGTGAAGTGTTGATTTGTTTGAATGTTGGTAGGAAGTTTGGGTTTGAATAATGGTGAGAAACTCTATTTATATTATGATATTTTGGATGATATATATGTTTGACTATACTTGGTTATGATGATTGTGAACCATATTTGGATATGATAATATGTTTGTTTGGATGTCTAAATAATTCATGTTTAATACACGTCAAATATCACAAAGGGAATCACATTCCTTTAATAAATGAAATGGTGTATATGAGATTGTTAACCTCTTTAAAATGGTTTAAAATCATTTAGAAATGTTTTATAAACATTTAAATGTGTTTTGACAAAGTTTGGAAAGGATATGGAAAATTAGTTAAGGTAGGCATATCGTGTAACGGTAGTTCGCGATTTCGCACCATAAAAAGTTAAATCCATTTATTGAATGGAATCCGAGTCGGAATTCTTTGGAATAAGAATTTTCCAAACTCTTATAATCATAGTTTTCAAAAAAAATAAAAAGACCAAGATTTCGTTTAGTGGATTTTGAAATATGAGCAAATTAAGTTTTCAAAATAACCGCGCTTTGGCAGTTCGGAAACCCAAGCGATAAATTTTCTTAAAATTGATATTTTTAACTGTTTAAAAATAGGGAATAAATTCTATAAATATTTTGAAGTGTTTTAAAAAGGATTTTAACTAAGAAAATGAATTACTAAATGGTTGAAAAGTCATTTTGATCAAATAAGCTTTTAAAACACTATTCGCAGCACTTTTTAATAACTTTTGAAATATGGCTTTAAACTTAAGTATTCTTTTTCAAATCTTTTATAAATGTTTTTAAATAAATAATTAAGTATTTCAAAGATAATATGGAGGTTTTATAATTTATTTTAAAGAGTTTAAATAAATGATTTAAAGAAAAGATGTTATGATTAAGTGATTTAATCTTGGCTCTAAAAGTTTATGAGTAGACTGGATTTTTCTATTCATGAGATCCGAATGTGATGTGCTTAAACTAAGGAGATGTTCAGGAGCAAACAATGCCCTGGCTTACTTGGCCTTTTTCCTGGGTAAGGGATAGATAAGGTCGAAATGTCGGAAACGAGTCAAGTATAAAAAATTTAATTTTTCCAAATTTAATATAACTTGGATTGTATAGAAATAATCTTCTTATATTTGGTATTAAATTCTGAGGAGGAACCCATACTATCCATGTGAATTTAAAAGGTGATTCCATTATTTTTGGTGGATGGTAAAGGTTGAATACAGAAATTGATATTGAGTAGAATTAGTATAATTTTTATCAACCTTTTTTTACTCAATGATGTTTTCCAATATGACTTATGAAAATGGTTTGGCATTTCCAAAGTTAAAAGGAGGTATAATGATTCTGTATATACCGGAAAGAAATATTTCAAAGTTATATATCTCTGGAAGATATTTTTGATAAAGAGAAAGTAATTAATCAAATGATAATCACATATTTACTAACCTCTTTTTATCGATGATTAGTTCGAAGGAACCGAGATCGGATTTGGGTGATTCCTATCTGAAAACCACTTCGAACCAATTTATGCGCTCGAAGGTGAATACATGGAATGATAATAAATTAGAAGATGGAATGTAGGGCTGCTTGTCACTGACCCTCGGTGGAAATTTCTCATATCATATATATGTGGCAGTAGTGTCCTCATTTGATCTTCGATGTAAGGGCAGCTTGCTACTAATCCTTAGGGTGATTCCCAATAGGATATAGTAGGAGAATTCCTTCGGTTTGTTCTGTTCTTGGACAAATTGTATGGATGATTATCTGACATTGCATTTCTAAAATGCACGTACATTGATTTTTCCAAACGTATATCTGTTTGGTGGTGTAAGAGGTAACTCTCCTATACTTAACACCCTTCTCTAAGATGTACGAGATCAGAGGTTGTGCATTTGTGGAAGTCAATAGTGTGTGATGGAATTGGAAATGTGGCATTCAAACTGGAATGTGCTATGAGAAAGGTAATCGTTACCTCAGGCATCATCTCCCGAAAATGGCTTAAATAGGACACGTCGTAAGTCTATGTGGTTCGCAATCATTAGGGTATGGTCATCACCTTTCTAGATTACTCACTATATGTTGATTATATTGTGTATGCTAGGGATCCCGGATATGTCGATTACAACCGAGGTGATGTCATATTCGGTTCTATCTGCCACCAGATGGGTCTACGGGTAGGCCGACCTTACCAGGTGCAGTGGTTTCGAAGGTGTTAATCCTCGATACATCCATTTAGAGATGTACTGTACGGAAGGTAGTCCCTTGCCTGGCCATTGTATGGAATCCGTTCTCCAATAAGTGCCATCAGACTTGATTGTAAAGCCTCGAATGTTAGAAATTAATAATGTAACAATTTCGGCTAAGATTATGTATATTTACCTGAAAGTAGTTTTCAAAAGAATGTGATTAAAAGTAATATTACCAGATTTTGCGCAGTAAATATTTTGGTTATCATAAGGTAAAAACTTGTTCCATGTTTATGTGTAGCATGGTCTTATGAGATACCATTTGTTTTCAAATATCCGGTTTTTGAGTTTCTCACACCACTCCTATGACTGACCCAAAGTTTATTTTCCTTTTCCTTAAACTCTGTGTGCCCTATTTTTTTAGGCAGCTAAGTAGTTAGGTAGCATGGAGCATTTCGAGAAGGAGCATGGAGCATGGGTATTTTGGATCTTTTATAGAAAGTTATCTATTTGTTCCGTTGTATTATGTATTTACCAGCACTTATGAGGACAGGCAGTTATAACTATCCTGGCTGGATTAGTACTTACTGGAACTCTGATGGAAAAATTTGGCATAATTGAATGTACTACTCATATGTCTAATTAAAAGTTGAAAATGATGTGAGATTCTATTTTATTTGTCTTCTACCTTTATTTTCTTTTACCCGATGATAATCTGCCTCTCCGGCACTTGGATTTGTGGCACGTGAATATCGCGGATGTACTATTGTCAATTTTTAAGGGTTGAGGAGGTGGGTCATCACATTAGGAGCCCGTAAATCTAGTGGGTGTGCTTGTAGCCTAAAAATCAAGTGACACTACCCAAAGGTAAGAATTTTGGAGGGTATGTCTCGTAGCCTTGAAATCGAGATTGTATTTGCATTTACTAATTGAAAAGAAATTCGTACAAGGAATTATGCGGGACTGGATGTAGGGTAACCCCAATCCAGTATAAAATCCTAGTGTGTTCCTTCCTTTTTACATTTACTGCAATTACTTTTATCTGCACTTTGATTCTGTGATTGTTTCTGTGATTGTTAATTACATCATTTTGAAGTAGAATCTTAAAGGATTTGAAAAATATTCATACAATCATTAAACACTATTCACCCCTCTCTAGTGTTAATTTAGCCTTAAGATCCCTATTCCGCTAACTCACATTTGGTACCAGAGCATTGGTTTTCAAAATATTCATAATTTGATTTTTGAAAAAGTTTCAATGGCAAATTTTGATAATATTTTTAACACTATTTTTGAAAAGATAATTTGCAAAATCATCATAATGTTGTTTCATAAATTTGCATCTATTCATTATAAAAGATCATGTGATCTTTTGAAAAGGTATGAATTATAGGAATAGATGTGTTACATGGATTTTGATGAACGGACACTTAATGCTCAAACTCTACAGATCAAAAAGGACAAATGGATATTGGATAGTGGATGCTCAAGACACATGACTGGAAATCCGAAGATTTTGAAAGATATAGTTTACAAAAATGGTGGATTAGTAAATTTTTGGAGACAACTCTAAAGGATATGTGATTGTCATCGGCAATGTCGGTAATTCTAAAACTCCTACTATTTCTAATGTTTTGTTAGTTAGGAATTTAAAGCATAATCTATTGAGTATTAGTCAATTGTGTGATAAGGGTTTCAAAATTGAATTCGTAAAAGATAAATGTCACATTGAAGATATTGAGTCAAACATTATCTTTTAAGGTATTAGAAAATGAAAAATCTATATATTAAGCATGAAAATCTCAAATGATAATTTGTGTATTTTGGCCGAATCAAGTGATCCTTGGATTTGGCATAAAAGATTTGGTCATTTGAATTTCAAACTAATATCTAAAATTGCTAAAAATGATCTAGTTAGAGGTCTTCCCAAAATAGGTTTTAAAGTTAATAATTTATGCGATGCATGTCAATTAAGAAAACGTAGAACTAGTTCTTTTAAATCAAAAGATATGATTTCTACCTCTCAACCCCTTGAATTTCTTCACTTAGATCTTTTCGGTCCCTCACAGATACAATCTATAAATCACAGTAGATATGTATTTGTTATCGTAGATGATTATTCTAGGTTTACCTGGACGATTTTCTTAAAACTTAAAAGTGATGCTTTCGTAATATTTGAAATCTTTGTTAAATGAATTCAAAATCAAATGACTAGTAAAATTAAAACTATTCGGAGTGATCATGGTGGAGAATTCGAAAATAAATTTTTTGAGAATATTTGTAATAAGAAAGATATAACTCATAATTTTTCATTTCCAAGAACACCACAACAAAATGGAGTGGTAGAACATAAAAAATAGGATGATTCAGAAGTGCGCTAGAATTATGCTAAATGATAGTAATTTATTTAAAATAATTTGGGCTAAAGCAGTTGGTACTGCATGTTATATATTAAATAGAATTTTGATAAGACCATTAACTAATAAAACACCATATGAATTATTCTATAATAAAAAGCCTAAAGTATCATACTTTAGAGATTTTGGTAGTAAATGTTTTATTTTAAATACTAAAGATAATTTGGTTAAATTTGATGTTAAATCGAATAAAGAAATCGATATTGGATATTCAAATAGAAGTAAAGCTTATAGAGTTTTCAATACCAGAACTAATATTATTGAAGAGACATTACATGTCTCATTTAATTAAAATATTAAAGTTTATAATCCAAAGTTCGATGAAGAAGAAAACATTGATAAGCCAAACGAAATTAGTAATAATGAGATTACTGAAAATAATAATAATAATAATTTGAAAATTCACATCCAAATGAAAGAACAAGATACTTGAAGATCATCCTATTGGAAATATACTTGGAAATATTGAATCTATTGTTAAAACTAGAAACCAACTAAATAAAATGAGCAACGTTGCTTTTATTTCAACTATTGAACCTAAAAATCCAAAAGAAGCATCAACTGATTATTCATAGATTCTTGCTATGCAAGAGGAATTGAATCAATTTATAAGAAATGATGTATAGGAATTAGCCCCAAGACCTGAGGATAAATTCGTAATAGGAATTAAATGGGTATATGGAAACAAAATGAATGAACAAGAAGAGGTTGTGAGAAATAAAGCTCGATTAGTTGCACAAGGTTATTGTCAAGAAGAAGGAATAGATTTTGATGAAACCTTTGCACCCGTAGGAAGATTAGAAGCTATACGAATTTTACTTGCTTTCGCTAATCATAATAATTTTAAGTTATATCAAATGGATGTTAAAAGCGCATTTTTAAATGGTTCTATTAAAGAAGGTATATATGTAGAGCAATCCCCACTTTTGAAGATGAAAAACTACCTAATCATGTTTACAAATTAAAGAAGACTTTGTATGGTCTGAAACAGGCTCCAAGAGCTTGATATGACAGACTTAAATCCTATATGTTACAATCAAATTGTGAAATAGGCAAAGTAGATAGTACACTTTTGATTAAAAGAGATAAAAATGATATTCAGTTAATACAAATATATGCAGATGATATCATTTTTGGATCTATCAAAGATAAACCAAATAAGGAATTCTTAGAAACAATGATTAAGGATTTGAAACGAGTCATATGGGAGAACTAAATTATTTTTTAAGATTACAAATAAAACAACTAAGTAATGGAATTTTTATTAGTAAAAAAAAATGCTAAAGATTGAGTTAAGAAATTTGGTACGTAAAATACCAATAATGAACCAACTCCCATGGCAACTGATGAAAAATTAAATAAAGAAGAAAATTCAAAAGACGTAGAATAAAAATTATATAGAGGAATGATTGGATCACTACTCTATATAACTGCGAGCAGACCTGATATACAGGATGTTTGTCTCTATGCTAGATATCAATCTTAGCCTAAAGAAACTCATTTGAAATCCGTAAAACGAATTTTTAGATATGTAAACAACACATTAGACTATGGACTCCTTTACCCAAAAGAAGACTCCATTGAATTAATTTCATATAGTGATGCTGACTATACTGGTTGTAAATCAGACAAAAAAGTATAAGTGAAACTTGTCACTTTTTGGGACACTCTCTGGTTTCCTGGTTTAATAAAAAGCAAAACTTTATATATCTGTCTACGATAGAAGCAGAATATATTTCAGTAGCATTAGCATGTTCACATGTTATCTATATGCTAAAAACATTAAAAGATTTTGGTTTAAATTTTACTAAATCACCAATGTACTATGATAATACAAGTACGATCAATCTGTCTAAAAATCCAACTTATCATGCTAGAATTAAACATATTGATATAAGACACCATTTTCTAAGAGATAATGTAAACAAAGAAATAACATCACCTGAATCTATAAGCACCGAAAATCAAATAGCTTATATATTAACAAAACCATTGAATCAAACATCTTTTACTAAGTTAAGAAGAGAGTTAGGAATTTGTTCCCTATCGGAAATATAAAAATAATGAAGTAAAAAATTACAAAATATAAAGAAAAACAAAATAATCAAAATTGTAATATATATATGTCGACATATCATATCCCCCTATGTCGACATATAACAGTAATTTTTGTTTTCTAATTTTCCTATAAAATTCAAATTGATGGTTATATAATAAACAAATTTCGACTTTCTTCTTCCTTTCTCTGTATTCTCCCTGTTTTATACTTCTGAAACAAATAAACCATGGCCTCCTCTAATCCCAAACGTTCTAGAGAAGAGAATTCATCGTTTTCCTTCCCTTCTCCTACCCAAAGCCCTCCCAGAACACTACTATGGCCAAAGTTATTAAATTGCAAGGATAAATGAAAAATGTACTGCAAATGTTGACTAAAATACAAGTTGTACGACTTTGTATGTCCAAAGAACAAGAGAAAAAAAGTAGAATTCTTCGCAATTTGCAAAAATATCTATTAGATAATCCTCCGAATCCAATAGTTTTGAAGATGATTCTACAAATTTGGTCATTCATAACCCCATTCAAGGCAGCGATGACAAGGAAGATGAGGAAGAAGAAAAGGAGGAAGAACACATGGAGGAAGATGAGTAAGTCCGATCTTATCCAGCCTTTTAGTCCGGCCATATTCGAACTGATTAGACAAGTTAGACTCGACTGTCATCGGGATCGACAAGTCAGATTTACAATAAAGAAGCCCAAAGATCGGGCATATATATGATAATATGAAGTAGTTGTGAAGTGAAAGCAGAAGATGGGCTCAATAGAACGATAACAGTATGAAAATATACCATTCACTAAAAATGGATTGGGAACGATCCATATTCACCAATTATGGATCGTACCGTATTGATATTATAGTTCAACTCAATGGAAACGATCGATGTCGCAAAAATTACAAGTCAAATACATATGAAACTTTGGGAATATCGATATATTGAAGAGTGGAGCCCACCATATCGATCGCATGCTAAAACAAGCCTATAGAACGAGTGGTATGGATCGTTATTGTGAAATATATGAGGCCCACGATCGATGTCATGACTTCTTCTGGATCTAGAGACTCTGTTGCTGAAATTTCAGAAAAATATTTCACCGTCTTCTCTTAGAAATATAGGCTTGATTGTTCATTTTCAGGATCTTTACACTGGTGTTTCCTTGGTACTCCATTGTAACTATGGATCATACCAGATCCATCCTTCTGTACTCAACAATTCAAGTGATTATTAAAGTTATTTCTCCAAAGTGGACATTGGCTTTCAATGCCGAACCACTATAAATCGTTGTGTTCTTGTTATTGCTTATTTTCTTGTTATTTAATTGCTTGTTTTCTCTATTCTCATTGGATTTTCTTCATTTATTTCTCTACAAAATCTCTATTGGGTGTTTGTGATAATTTTTGGTGCAAACATTTTGGTGCTTTCACTGAGAAGGAAATTTCTTGGCTCTATTTGGATCCCTTTGCTACTACTAGATTGCATAAATCCTAAGAAGAGATCCATAATTATCTTCAAGTAGTTTATCTTTTCTATTCAGATTTTCAAAAGTCTAAGGAAAACTATCAACAATGGTTAGGAACACCAAATTTACTGCTCAAAACACAGAGGGAAATGAGAATGCCAACATCTAGCAAGGAGGCCAGAGCAATCTACCCGGTGATGTGCAAAATCCAGCTGATTCCATCACCAGAACTGATTTCCAAAATCTGATGAGAGAGCTCAAGGATAGTCACCGACAGTAGAACCAACAGATTCAAGCCAATATCGATCTAATGAATCAATTCAGGGATCAACTACATGGGAAAACTAGGAGACTCTCTATTATGTATCAGAGAGCTCAACTTCATCAGATGACTATCATAGGCGTAGACATCGCAGAACCGATGGATACCACACTGAAACATTGACCCTCCATCATCCGACTAATCTAAATGGACTGATAATGATCGGTGCCGATCCAACTTTTGGAGGCGCGCTATAGCAAATGATGGGAAGAATGCACACTGGTGACGCCGCGGTTGATCTGGATGCTGGAGTTCAAGTTAATGAAGATCAGTCACCCCTTAGGAATGACGATAATGTGAACACACACAACACATATCGAGAGTATTTTGAGCCTAAGAGGCGTGGAATGGCCTATAGGCATCGACCAGACCATTCACATGAGGGAGAGCACGACTATCGCTTGGCTCCAACTATCCAGACGCTGGATTTGTCTGCTATGGTCAGAATGCTAGTAAGGGAAAGCCAAGGCTTGACCAATTATGTTTGGGGAATCACAAGGAGCCACACCTCATTCACCGACAATATTTTACATGTGGAATATCCAAGGAGATTTAGCATGCCATCGATGGTTGCCTACGAGGGAAAAACCGACCCTAAGTAGTACATCATGAGATATGAATGGCTGATGGACTCCGCAGGAGCCGTTGATGCCACAAAACGCAGATTTTTTCCTCATCACTCTTTTTGGCATAGCAACGATGTGGTTTACGAGGTTACACGCACGGTCGATCTCTAGATTTAACGATTTAGCAATGAAGTTTGTGGAGCAGTTCTGTATGCACGCAACTCACCCCAAAGATGTAATGTCCCTATCAAGTGTGATTCAGGCTCTAGGAGAATCGCTGAAAGATTAATTGGAGAGATTTCATACGGCTGTCACATAAGTCAGTAATCCAAATGACCATTCAATATTGATGGCAGTAATAAGAGGGATTGATCCAGAATCTGAATTTGGCGGTTGATTAGCTAGCAAACCACCCGTGACGTTGGAGCGTTTCTATGCAAAAGTAGCTCAGTATTTGAGGAAAGAGGACGCTAGATGCTCTAGGAAGAAGAATGTTGACGGACCGAGTGGGGAGGGAGTATAGAGTAACATTGCATTGAAACAGCCTGGGGAGAGTTCCGAAAAGTTCAAGTAAATGTCCAAAATAAACCGAATCAGTAAAAGAAATGCGGTGACAGGAACCATGAACGAAAGAGAGATTCTAGAAGAGGAAAGCCAAGGATTCTAATATACGATACCTACACACTACTGAATACGTCTCTAGAGAATGTCTACTTGTCTACATGCAATACCATGTAGTGTAAGAAGCCACCTCCGAAGGAATTGATGGAGAAATAAAAGCAAACCAGAAAATATTGCGGGTTCCATGAATGCTATGATCACAACACAAATGAGTGTAGGTAAACCCCAGGATGTTATCGAGAAACTGATACGGGAAAGGAAGTTACGTCAATTTGTTATAGCCTCGCAGGATGGCGGGTAAGGGACATCCGACCCCAACTGAGGACAAGCACCGCATAGGGCTTAGGAGCCTGCATGGACTGGTGAAAGATTAGTGATCAATACAATAGTCGAAGGACTACATCCAGTTGATAAGAGCTAGCATGAGATGGAGCGCTATGCTAGCATAATCAGCAATATGAATTTTGAGTGTTGTTCAAGTACAGAAGATGGGCTCCGAAAAAATAGCAACGTACAATGGTAGATGACATTATATTCAGAAATAGAGATGCAGACAAGGTAGAGGCACCGATGATCGACCCAATGGTCATTTTTGCCATGATCAGCCTCGCCTTAGTGAGGAGGATCTTGGTTGACTGTGGAAGTTCCGTAAATATAAATTTCAAAAAGGCTTACGATTAGATGAGGATGGAAGCCAAAGACTTGAAACCGTCTAAAGCCCGCATTCATGGCTTTAACGGTGCTACGACCGAAGTTGTCGGTTATGCCAAATTTCCCGTTGAATTGGGAGAAGGCGACCGCAGGAGAGTACAGATGTTTCCATTTATTGTTTTGGATGTTGACTCTCCATACAATTCTTTTCTGGGCCGACCGGCCTAGCTGAAATTCCCAATTAACAATGGCATGGGAGCTGTACATGGAGATCAGGCGACCGGACGTGCCTGCTATGTGGCCGAGTTGAGGGGCGGTTAGGGGAAGAAGAAAGGTAAGGGTGTGGACAAGTCTCTCTACATCCAAGCCACCGAAGATTGAAAACCATCGCCTAGGCCTTGGCTCTGGCGCCACAGTCAGTTCTATAAAGACATAGATCCAAGGGATAATGAGGACGAGCCCAAAGAGACCAAGGCTGCATTAGCTGAGTTGATGACTGACATCACGGTCAGCCACGACGACCCATCACGGGTCCTAAAGATCGTGTCATAGCTCAGCCCCCCGATGATGAAAAAAATTGTTGGTTTTCTCTAAGCGAATCTTGACGTGTTCGCTTGGACTCACTCTGACATGTGTGGGATCTTACCTTCCATTGTGAGCCATGCATTAAATAATCCTGTACTTGTGAGAAAGGTGAATGGAAAGTGGAGAACGTGTGTTGACCATTCAGACTTAAACAAGGTGTGTTTGAAAGACAGTTTTTCCCTTCCAAGGATCGACCAGCTGATGGACTCAACCGCAGAACACGAGTTGCTACCTTTCATGGATGCTTACTTTGGATATAATCAATTCCGATGCATATACCCGAACAGGTTCACACCACCTTTATTACCGACATAGGATTATATTGCTATATGGAAATGCCATTTGGATTGAAGAATGCTGGAGCAACTTATCATCACCTAGTCAACCGAATATTTAAAGATTAGATTAGGAAGACGATGGAGGTATATGTGGATGATATGCTTGTGAAGTCACAATGATCAAGTGACCGTATTAGAGAATTAACAGAGATGTTCGATATCCTCTTATATTACAAAATGAATATCTATCCTCTTAAATGTTCCTTTGGCGTCACATTGGGAAAATTTCTAGGTTTTATTGTCAATTCTCGCGAAATTGAAGCTAATCCCAAGAAGATTCGAGGAATTCACAACATCTAGGTGCCAAAGACTATCAAACAAGTATAGAGCCTTAATAGGAAGCTTGCCACCCTAAGTCGATTTATTTCTAGAGCTACCGATAAATGTGTTCCTTTCTTTGACTTGATTAGAAGAGGGAAAACAAACTTTGAATAGACGTAGGATTGTGAAGACTCATTCCAGGCTTTGGTGAACCACTGAGGGAGAGAGGCCTCCCATCTTGTCAAAGTAAGTGGATCATGAAGATTTGTATATCCACTTGGCTATGTTAGTACATGCTATAAGTGCCGCACTGTTTCGCGAGGAGAATCAAACCCAGAGACTAGTTTATTATGTTAGCAAGTGATTGACAGGATCTGAAAGGAACTATTTGAAGATAGAGAAATTAGCGTACTGTTTGTTGATTGCTTCACGAAAGCTCTACCCCTATTTTCATGCTTATCTCATCAATGTCTACACCTATCAGCCGTTATGACAGGTCTTGCACCGACCCGAGACATCTGGAAGGTTACTGAAGTGGAGCATCGAACTAAGCCAATTTGACATATCTCCCTCGGAGAGCCATCCAGGGATAGACACTAGCCGACTTTATAGCATAATTCACTACACAGGATGATCTCCCAGAGAGCAATGGAACCCCTACCATTCGGTGGAAAATGTATATGGATAGAGCATCCAATTATCGTTGTTCTGGAGCTGGAGTCGTGCTAGTAACTCCAGAGGATTGACCAGTCAACTATGCTTTGAAACTTGACTTCCTTGCAACGAATAACAAAGCTGAGTATGAAGCTCTGATTTCTGGACTCAAAATTGATGCAAAACTTAGAAAATCTCTTGAAATCTTTTGTGATTCCTAGTTAGTGGTATACCAAGTCAGGGGAGATTACCAGGCTATAGGACAACATCTCGCTCTATATCTTATCTGAGTTCAAGAGCTATTAAATGACTTTGAGTATTATGATGACACGCACATTCCCCGAGATCAAAACAAAGAGGTCGAATCATTGGCAAAGTTTGCTAGCACTGGGGATGCACAACAAATGGGTTTGGTTCTAGTCAAAGTATTAGACGCACTGAGCATAAACCATATGGAAATCAATTGGATACTAGAGACGGAGCCTGAAAAGGAGTCGTGGATGACTACATCTAAAGATTATTTGCTACCGAGAGTCCTTCCCGAACGAAGGAATGAAATACGACAAATCCTTCGTAAAGCTTCGCGATATATCATTCAGGAAGAATCATGTATAGAAAGGGTTTTTCCATTCCCCTGCTCTAGGTTATTGCTCGTGATGAAATCAAACGAGTCCTAAGGGAAGTACATGAAGGGGAATGTGGCGCTCACATTGGGGGGCAATACCTAGCAAAGAAAATAATCTGATATGGGTATTACTGGCCAATTGTCAACTGTAATGCTGCTGATTACGCTAAGCGATGCGATAAGTACCAAATGTATGCTAAAGTTCCGAGAGCTCCACCGATGGAAATTACGCAAATGGTCAGTCCATGACCATTTTCCATATGGGGCATAGTTATTATCAGTTCCTTGCCAATCTCTAAAGGTGGTGCGAAGTACGCCATCATAGCAGTTGATTACTTCACCAAATGGGCCGAAGCGGAACCTTTAGCCATGATCACGATGAAGAAAGTAACTAGCTTCATTTTCTAGAACATCATCTATTATTTTTGCCTTCCACGAACCATAATAACTGATAACAAAACTCAACTCGACAGTGTTGATTCAAAGACTTCTGCTGTCGACATCATTTTGAAAAGAGATTTGTGATAGTTTCTCAACCTCAAGCAAATGGACAGGTGGGAGCTGTGAACAAAGTCATGAAGTCTACTTTGAGAAACGTATGGAAAAGGCTAGAGGCAAGTGGGTGAATGAACTTCCAACGACATTATGGGCCTATAGGACCACCCACAAGTCCATGACTGGCCATACTCCATTCGCTCTTACTTACGGTTCTGAAGCCATCATTCCTATTGAACTCGAAGTCTCTTCTCATCGAGTGACCTACTACGACCCTGAATGAATAAAGATCTCCTCTTAGAATCTCTAGACTTGGTAGATGTGAAACGCAAAGAAGCTGATTTAAGGGCAGCTGCACATCAGTATCAAGTCGCTCGATACTACAACGCTAAAGTCTGACCTAGCACCTTTGAAATCGGTGATCTCGTCTTGAAATGGGTTTTTTTTGTCCCGTCACACAAGAATCCTACCTGGGAAGAACCATACGTCAGTGGAAAGAGGCTTGGAAAAGGAACTTTCAAGCTAGCGACTATTGAAGCATTTACGACGCTATTTCACTTAGTTTATTCTTTTTCCATTCAGTTGAATATAATTTTCGAATCTGCTTTAGCATTTATTTTCTAGATATGTAATAAGGCAAGTTATGTCATTTCTTCCCATTTGGCAAATAAGAATTTGAAATTTTCTTCATATATGTGATTGTTGTAGTACTACATGTTAGTTATGATTGCCGACTAACTAATATTGACATGCCGTGTAGGTTCTCAGAGTTTGGATCCAACAGGTTACATAAGTTAACAAATAAACTAAACAAAATGAATGTGGTCCGACCGTTCGTTCGATGATTCTCGCTCACAATCTGATAGATAGAGCACCTAACCAGAAATGGATACGGCTTGACTATCCAATAATCAAATTAATCCCACCAAGCGATGGGACTGACATGAATCAAAAGCGATCATGACATGACCGATCGCTCGCTATGTCAAATCCCAGACTTGGGGGCAGATCAATTAATTAACGATAGTACGGTCTGATTATCTTCCGAAATAACTCTAAGTCCCTAGAGCGTGGACTTGAGTATAAACACAAGCTGGGTGCGATCCGATCACCCGCCAACTAACTCTTATCCCCAAAATGTGGATATGAGTATAAACAAATAGATGAGTGCAATTCGACCACTCAGTATTCCATAAACTCTGACCTGAAACCGAAGGGAGGAGTATACACTCACTAAGGATGGAGTTCGACCATCCACTTCTAACTCCACTAACCGAGACTGGGAACAAGAGTATAATCACTTAAACTATTAAATCCGATGATGTAACACTATGGCTTGAGCCTAGTGTTTAGTACTACTTGAGGTCATGACCACATGGAGGCCTTGAATAAAAATTAATGGACGATTATCCGAATTAAAAAGCATACATTGAATAGAGAGTGTAATAGATTAACTATTTAAGTAAATTCACACAAGAGTTCGACAAAAGTAAAAGAACTTTATTTACATAAGCTTGGAAAGTCAAGTACAAGTATTCGCAACAAAAGAATCAAAAAACGGGGCCGATCCCATACAAATTCAACCAACAAAACCCAAAATACTTGGGAGCATGAGTGCATGCGATGAATCACTTCCTCCTCGGCTTCCTTTTCTTCTTCTTGGAATCGGGAGAGACCCGTACTTTCTCCACTCCTCTTCTCCCCTCTCTTCCTGCTTCCTTGACCTTTAACCGATGTAGACTAGTTTAACCCAATAGGTGCATCTTGAGCAGGTTTTGGCTGAGGAGCAGAGGCATCCATAGTTTCTCTAGCCAAAACAATGGAGATGGGAGGTGGAACGATCTCCATTTTCTCCTACTTGACTTTTGCCTTAAGGGCAATGTCCGCTTCAAGTTTCTATGCCATTTCTTGCATAGAGGGGCCTGAAAAGGATTGGGAAGCTCCAATAATAACAGCGTCATCATCAATAGGAATCTCTTAGCGTGGATCGCTTTCTTCCCTCGACAAAGCATCCACAAAGTGCTCGTCGATTATAAAAGCTTCCTCTTCTGGGACATTTTGGGTTATTATAGAAGCCGTAATAGTAACGGACTCTGTCGTTTGGCACTTGAGGTCCTGGTTGAGATTCTTAAGGAATAGGTGGAACTACAGCCAGTGGATCTAAAGTTGAGGAAACATAACTAAAAAGATTAGATATATCAACCGGGGACACACCATCTTTTTGAAGGACGAGTGAGTTTAATGAAATACTTTCTCGAGATTGATCCCCCACGTAAGCTGGAGTGCTACCGGAACCTCCTTCCATAATCGGGGAAAGCCCACTAGATGCAGCAATACGAGGCTTCTGTGGACTGTAACTAAACTTGATATAAGAATCCATAGTGGTGCTGGGAAAATCCTGGGTCACCGGATTTTGGTCATATGCAACATTGTGTGACATGAATCCAGAACCTTCACCAGCTTCATGTTGAGAGGTTGGGGTGTGCTCTTTTTAAAGTATAAGCTGGGTTTCATGTAGAACTTTGGGTTCATCACCCAATAGAATTTTGCCTTCCAGCCTCATCAAATCGATTTGTTCAGTGCCAAGAGCCTCCTTCTCCTCCTGAACAAGATGCTCCCAAGCACGTACAATGGTAAAGGTAGTCACCCTAGAGCCACTCCAAGTTTCTATACTTCAAGATGTTGGCGTTGTAATGAATGAGCATTGGATCTAATTCCTCCATAACCACATCCCTGACCTTTTCTCTTGCAGCTTCCACTTCTCGTTTAACAAGGGCATCAATGTCTTTGGCCTTTTTGACAGTCGTGTCTCTTTCAAGCTTGACGGTAACCAATTCCTCACAGGCAACCATATCGATTTTCTACGTCTCCTATTTATCTTTGGATTCGTGCTCAAACTTAGTTTTGTACTCGGCTGTGCTTCTTTGGGCCATATCCCTTTCTAGCACCAGTTTATAATTCTGATGATGAAGTGCTTCAACCTCGGCCATGTGCTTGGCCTTCTCATCCTCGAGTGCCTTAATGGCCGTTTCTGCTTTTCTCTCAGCTTCTACCAATGAGCTCCTTAAAGATTCTAACTCATTGGTTAGAGTTTCAATGATTCCCTTGTCATGGGCCTCTTAGCATTTCAACTTCTCAATCTCTGCTACTCCTTCCTAAGATACTTTAGAAATCCTCCCTACCGCTCTCAACCACTCGTTATACTACTTGTGGATATCATTCATGCAATCCATAGTCATTGATTGGAATTATCTAGGAACTCTCTTAAGATTAGGTACAAAGAAAAATCCATCGACATACATTTGGAAAATCTGACTTAAGTTAGTCCATGCAAGAAGGGGCATCGACTTATTGAGCTTCAGTAACAACTTGGGTGTCAGCGCTTCCTTTTCCTGACTTTTGTTGGTGAACATCGTGACATTGGCGATCATTAGGTCGTTGAGGATGAAATGGAACAATGGACTGTGAAGATACTGAAGTGGAAAGGGGGCCACGAGAGGTGTCAATTGGAGGAACGTCGCCGCGGTGATCTTATTACCTTTTAGAATCTTTAGGGGGAGGTGATCTAGATTTGGACTGATGTTTATCACGGGAAGACCTATCTTTGTTGCCTCGATTCTGGTAATCCCGATCCCGGCTCGAGTGATAGCTAGGGTCATATTCACAACCACAACCTTGGCGATACGAGCCCGAACGAGAACCAGGATTCTGGCGTGATATTTCCCCTTGAGACTAAAACATGCGCTTCTTCCTCATCATTCTTTCTTCAAAGAAAGACAAAGAATGAATAAGCTCTAAGCATTATAGGACTCGAAATAACTTCAATGCAATATTGTAAAGTGCGTGGAACGTGTGTGTCCTTATGTCCCCCCAACGGACCATTTATTGAAGCTTTACTGACAAAAGTAATCTCTCCACTAGTGGTAGGAGGGATTCCAGCCCTAGCTCTGGAAGGAGATTCTGATCCCCCAAAGCTCGTGTTAGTAAAATAAAAGGCATTAACGTCATTCGATATCGAAAGAACAGAAAATGCCTCAAATGTTTCGTCCAAGTGTTCTGAAGGTTGAGAAGTGGAATGATCTCGAATAACCTGATGGCTAATGGATAGCTTGGGCTGTTTGAAGAGGCGACTCTTAGGGGACCTGCAAATGAGCTTCTTCCTTTTACTTTTTTCGAGAGCGGGGTGCTATTAGGTTTGCGAAGATCCAGCCACTACCACGAAAATAGAACCCACATCATCGCCACCGAGTCTGTCACCCCTATCTCCCGCTGCTTCTTTATCAGTAGCTTCCTGAGCCCCCTCAACTAGGGGCATGACAGGATCAGCTTGGTGACCTTCATCATTATCTGCATCCTGCTGATCAATCATTATAACTCCAGTAGTGACCGGTAGTCCATGTTATGGCCCTCTTCCATCAGGAAGTAGGTGATGAGACGTTCATCAGCAATGAGGTTCTCAATGTCTCTATCTTCTTATGGAACCCTTTTGAGCACCAAGATGATGTTTGTATATTGTTTTCCATCGGGTCATGGATAAGAGCCTACAAAAACCATAAAATTTGTTTAATTCAGAATACGATCTGGATACAAGCACTCAAGAAATTAAGCAAGGAGTAATACTTACATCCTTCTAACCATCGTCTGGCAAAGCGGGCGGGCAGCGAATATAGAACCACTCGTTTTTAAAGGCACTCAGCTTGTTCCATGTACCGGTCAGGATCTGGCACTTCTTGGCGGATTCAAGAAATGTAAACGAATGGCTTCCCTTTTGTCGCTTAAAGGTTAAAAGAAATCAAATGTCTTCAGGAGTTGGAGGATGAAACAAAAACTCCATAAATGCTATGTAGGTACAGTTAAGCAAGGCATAGACAACTGGATGCAGTTGTGCCGACACTAACCTCATATGATGTGGCATCTCTCAGATAAATGAATTGAAAGGTAGGACGCATCTTATCCAACACATGAACTTGTTACATGCAGTGAACCCTTCAGAGGGCATATGAGCTCTATCATCCCGAGTCAAAACTTGCACATCATTAAATAGAATCCTGTGTCTGGCACAAATTCTGCAAAGAGAGGCTTCGTTAATTTTTGAAGCCCCGGAATCCACTTGATCTTCGAAAAATATAGCATCGGGAGTAGGGTCTATCACTTCTATTGAAAGGACAGGAATGACAAAGAAAAGGCGAGTGATGGATAGGAACTTTTTGGTTGTTCAGCTTAATGTCTGGGGAAGAATTCATTGGAAGTAGTTGCTGAGCTCGATTCGTCACTCGTCCTATTATGCTATGAAATCTTTTCAGAAGACATGGCAGCTAAATGCCCCGAGCGGAACTTATGACTACTAAACTCAGTAGATTATCATCATTAGAAGAAGAAAAAACCTATTTCCCCCATGCAAAGTGTGTGCTAGTGCATGGTGGTGCAATGTCGTGCAATGCAATAAAAATAGTTTAGAATTAAAGACTACTATTATGTCGAGATTCCGGGGTTCGATCAGAGTGGCCGTCATTGCTGACCGTCTTAACCGATTCTCTACATTAATGGCAAATGGTTCAGTCTAATCATCGGGATCAGTTGTTGGCATGTCGAAGTTCAAATTGTGCATTTAGAAGTGGATGAGCTTCAAAAATTTATCCAAGGCATTGGTAACAAACTTAAATATGCAGGAAATTAGTCAAGTTCATTTCAAGGTCGATTGTAATATACGTCTAATATGCAGCCCATTTCATATGCAAGTCATGTACGACCATTCAAGCTGAAGCTCATCAAAAAGTTCTAATTAAGATTTGAGGATTTTAAGTATGTTTATCCAAGTTAAACCAACAACCGATCTAAAATAATTTTATGACCAATCGATCCCAATGCGCATGACTGATCGTTTCTACACGATCATTTCATAACTGATCGTTCTTCAACCGATCGTTGCAATCGATCCGAATTTCGACTGTGGTTCCATACTTTTCTTCAATTCAAGCCTCCAAAACGCTGATCCAAAGAACGATCGGCCAAGAACTCCAAGAATGATCGGCTGAAAACGATCTTCCACCTTCGACCTCAAACAAGCGCATTCCATCCAATCTCAACACCAATATAAACAATTCGTCCCGATCGTTACCATCTCCCCCTCCACTTCAACCGATCGAACCACCGTGACCCGAATCATGCTAACTAGAACAAGAACCATCACCTTATCACTAAATTATCACAAGCTAAAGAAGTTCGACCTACCTATGTCAAAATTGAAAAGTGGAGGCGATTTGAATTCGAGTATGAAGCAGGATCTGTAGGAGATGGCAGGGATGATTGTTGATGTAGCAAGGAGTCAGACCGACCTATGGGGATACTTGCAAGATGAGTATAGAAATGGGTCGAAAGGCTCGGTGGTTCGAAGGTGAAGGAGAAAATGAAGATGGGGTTTTTTTGGTACGTGTAATAACGATAGAAAATGATATGAAGTGAAGAAAATAATCTGAGTATCCAAGTATATATATGAAGGAAGCGATATGAACCATCGAAGTTTGTAGTTTAATGGAAGCTCAGCTGATAAACGGTCGGGTACGATTGTTTTATGATTCCCTCATGCCGATCCATTCTTCTTAACCTACAGTTCAATCAAATGGCCAAACCAAGAAACGATCGGGTGCGATCGTTCTATGATGGATGTATGTCGATCCTTCTCTTAAATACATAGTGCAATTGGTTCGTTCAACATATGCTTGGATCATGGACGATCCCAAACTAATGGCTTTGGAACGATTCATCATCTTCTTCCTCGAGCTAAAAAAGTAAAAAAAGAGAGAGGGGAGAATGATCGGACATGATCCAGTCTCAAACAAATTTGATCTGATCCATATTAAAAATGGATCAAGTACGATCCATTTACCTAATGGATTAATGTTGATCCATCCTATAAAAAATGCAAATGATTGAATTGCACTCCACCAAATTGGCAACAACCGGTGAGCATACGAAGGCATCCGGAAGCCAATGAAAAGGACATGTATATGAACGGGTACGTGTGCATCCCAAAAAATCGATTTCTTGAAACCGACAGAAATTGAATTCTCACATGGAGTTATCAAAGAAAGAACCAAATCACATAACCGAACCTACTAGCTCAATGGAACTGGGCACAAATATTAATTGGCAAATTACAATTCAGAGATTTATACTATTAGAAATCATCCAATCGTCATGTCAAACAGAAAGAGATACAACTCTTCACGGAAAGCAATTCATCGAAGGGATGATAACTTTTTAGGAAGCTAAATGGATTCCCTTTCGATGACTGTAACTTGCATCGATTCAAAGCACGTCATATTAAAACAAGACGTACTTTAGAGGGCAAGTGTTATCCAGTCTTTTGGCTCGACTATATTCAAACTGATTAGACAAGTTAGACTCGACTGTCATCGCGATCGACAAGTCAGATTAACAATAACGAAACCTAAAGATTAGGCACAGATGATAATATGACGCAGTGGCGAGGTGAAAGTATAAGGCGGACTCAATAGAACGATAAAAGTATGATAATATACCATTCATTGAAAATGGATCGAGAATGATCCATATTCACCAATTATGGATTATACCATATCAATATTACGGTTCAACTCAATGGAAAACGATCGATATCTCAAAATCTACAAGTCAAATACACATTAAACTTGGGAACATTAATATATTGAAGAGTGGAGACCACTATATTGATCGCATGCCAAAACGAGCCCATAGAATGATGGGTGTCGATCGTTATTGTGAAAGATGTGGACTCGCGATCGATACCATGACTACTTCTAGATCTAGAGACTCAGTTGTCGAAATTTGTGGAAGATATTTCACCGTATTTCACTATAAATATAGACTTGATTATTCATTTTTAGGATCTTTATGCTGCCGTTTCCTTAGTACACCATTGTAACTGCGGATCATACCTGATCCATCCTTCTGTACTTAGAAATCAAGTGATTAATAAAGTTATTTCTCCAAAGTGAACATAGGCTTTCAACGTCAAACCACTATAAATAGTTGTGTTCTTGTTATTGCTTATTTTCTGTTATTTAATTACTTGTTTCCTCTGTTTTCATTGGACTTTCTTCACTACAAGATCTCTATTAGGTGTTTGTGCCAATTTTTGATGCAAACATCTAATGCATCAGAGAAGTATGTTTCGATCGAGATGGAAATCTCGTCGAACAAAAGGGGAACTTTTGCCTTTGTTATCCTTATTGTCCTATTCAAAAATCCTCGATCATTAGGAAATCACGTTAGGATGGTACTTGTCTTCGTTAATCGGATTGTGTGGTGTGTGTATTTAATTTAATTTAACATTTCTTTTACTTACTTATATATACATTCTAAGATGTGATTGGATTATAGTGTGGTATTGGATGAATATATAGATTGGTTTGGTTACTATTAATGATTTGTGTTATCACTTATCATTTCTGATATATCATTCTTATCATTATTTCCATTTCATGATTATCTCATTTTAAATATCACTTATTTTTCTTATATAAATCATTCTCATCATCATTATATGTCATTAGTCTATAATATTTTGTTTATGGGGAATTAGTTAGATTTATAGTTTTAGGTGATTATTTTTATTGATGTCAAAGGTGGAGAAATATATAAAATCTAGGCATAGATTTAGGGGATTTTTGAAACCCATGGGAGTTATATTATATTTTATATATAGAGTTATCATCACCAAAAGGGGGAGATTGCTATTACCTTAGGTATTGGTTGTTAGTCCTTGAGATGATGGTTTTGATGACAACAACCTTAGAATAGATTATAAAATATAAATACTAACATTACAAGTTTAGATATATATGTATTTGCAGGATCTAACCATGCAGGTATCAAGAATGAAGACTGTACAGTATAGAGATTCAAGATACAGAGATAGAAGACTCATGAGTATCATGATTATCAAGAGTTCAAGGTTAAGTCTGTTTTATTAGGAATATTTGTTAAAACTCATAGAAAAGTACTGGCATCTTAATATCCAATTTATTCGTGGAATGGAATCCACTTCGAGCCCGTTAAAGGGATGGAACCCTAAGTAGGATGGAACCTACGAAAATCTAGTGGGACATTGTTTTGTATCCACTAATTTTAATTCAAATGATTTTACAAAGTTATCTTGTTTTCAAAATGATTTCAAAACTTTCCTTTTAAAAGATTCAAAACTCTCTATCCTGATTTTAAATAATTTTAGCCTCAAAACATCGTTAATTTCAAAGTCAAAATACTCCTGTTTTTAAATGTCTTTTCAAATAATATATTTAACTTTTAATATTTATACTTAGATTTAAATACAAAATTACAGTTAAATTATGTATTTATTGTTCTTTATATTTACTTATGAATTTCAACTATATTCAAGTATATTTATAAAGTTTTAAATAGTTTTTTATATAAGATAAATATTGTTTTTATAGAAATTCAAATTATCATTTTTGGCTGAGGGATGTCGACATGCCCCTAGGTAGTATGTCGACATAGTGACAGTTGAAGTTAAAATTCAAATTTCAAAAGAAGTGTCTATTCGCCATAACTCTTTATGAATGGTCATGGCTGTTGGTTTTCTATAAATAGGGGTCAGTTTCAATGAATTTTCAATCATATTTTTCTGATTTTCACTCCTCTTCTTCTTCCACATTTCTTATTACAAAATCATACCATTACTCTGCCAAAATCAACATCGAATCATACTCGATTACTTCTAGTTTGATTCTACATCACTATCTCTACAAGGTTCTCAGTGCTATTCAGAGTTATAGACTTCTTTGTAATATATTAAGCGAGAAATGTGTGATTGTAGCCTTTGAAATCAATCAAGCGAGAAAAGGTGTGATTGTAGCCTTGGAAATCAATTGGGTGAACTTGTTGCCCGGGAAATCAAGTATCCCTACCCAAAGGATTGGTATTCTGGAGGGTATACCTCGTAGCCTTGAAATCGAGGGTTGTAATTGTTGAATTGCTTTTGAAAGGAAATCCGTACTTAGTTGTACGGGACTGGATGTAGGGTAACTCCGAACCAGTATAAAATCCGGTGTGTTCTTTCCTTTACTGCTTTTACTTTATATTTGCATCTGTGTTTGATTCTGTGTTCATATCTGTGTCTAATTAGTGTATACATTGTTAATATAGATAGATAAATTCAAAAAGATTAACAAATTTCTTAAAACACTATTCACCCCCCATCTAGTGTTAATTCTAGCCTTAAGATCCTTAATCCGCATTTCTCACATTTGGTATCAGAGTTTTATTTTCAAAAGTTTCATAATCTGAATTTTGAAAAGTTTTAAAATGGCTATTTTTAGGATTTTATTAACACTGTTTTCATATGAATATGTCACAGAACCATCATGATATTGTTGTTTAAAATTATATTTAGTTATTTTGAAAAGTCACTTGATTCTTTAAAAAGTTATCTTGTTTTGCAGGAGAAGAATTATGTTTAATGATTGTTGGTTAAAAGATACCAGATAATCATTCATCGATCAAGAAGAACAAATGGATATATAATGGAAATCGACAAAGAAATGGATACCCGATCAATTCAAAACTTTGGGTTCTCATCTACAACTTGATTTGATACTGTACTTCTCTCTATTTGCTTCGCAATGTCACTGGTTTCGTGTGAATCCGTCAAGAAATGACCAAGTTATGGTCAAATGAAGTTTTGGTGAACAAAGAGAAAAAGAAGGCAAAACCGTCAAAGGTATTCTTCACAATTCATCCAGAGATTTGAGTATTTTGTTCCCACTCCTTTTTAGATTGTAGTTCTTGTTCTCGCGGTCGTCTTGATGGGTGGATCATCAAATTCCGATCAAAATTGAGTGAGATATGAAAGTTTGAAGTTGGCTATCCAAAACTGAAAAACTATGTACGGGATCTTCTACATTTCTTCTACTATTCGGCCTGTTGCATCACAATACCGTCCAAATTTGACACCAAACTATAACTAGATCGTAACCCTTGCTTTCCTCTTCGATTTGCCGCTGGTTTCATCTAATTCCGTTAAGAAACGAAGGAGATATGCCCTCTAGAAGTTTGATAATATATAGAAAAACGGGAAGAAGATGAAGAGAAGGAATTCTTATGAAAAGTGGTGATCGTTGGGCCTATTTATAGTGGTTGAAGTGTCCATTCATTCAAAATTCGAATTCAAAATTTTGGCACCAAGTTAGTCGATCTACTAAATCATCTGTATCTTTCTCATATGGTCTTCAAATTCAGCAAATGAATATACTACGCTGATCAGAAAAACGAGCCCGTCGCAATAGAACAGATTTCGTCGTCAAATTCGAAAAGATATAAATGTGTGGATCACGACAATGGAGGAACGACAAAGTTAGAAAGATGGAATGCAAAAATTGGTACGCTTTACTATTATTTCATCTTTATTGTTGCATTTAGAAATATACATCTATGCATTTAGTTAGGTATAGAAATTTATCACTTTTATAAGTTTTGATATTTTGGTCCATATATCGACACACCATAGTATAAATATCAATATACAAGTCTAATGTTTTAAAAGTCTTTTAAAATATGTTTTCTTTCGAATAAAATCTTACAACTAATTTATTACAATTATATTAAGAAAGAAAGCATACCTTCATTCGTAGTTTTAACTTATCTAATGTTGTTTTTATTTCTCGTAATATTTCTTTTAAGATACTAATTTTATATTTTTAAGAAATTAATAAAAGGAATTTAGAATGTTAAAATAAGGCTTTACTTATAGATGTCTTCAATTAATAAGATTGCATCACATCACATGATACTTATCTTATAAGTAGATAGTGACATACATTTTAATAAAAGCATTTTTACATGCATAATGCCAAGTATCTTTACACATGTATTCTCATTATTTTTTATTTATTTATTTTTTACTTTAATTATATTAACTACTATAAAAATTGGGTCAAAAATCACCATTTTTGCCCAGAACTTTAGATAGCATTTCTGAAATGCTGTCTTTGCTTTTGTTACGCTGCAAATACGTTTTTATAGCATTTCTATGCTTTGAAACGCTGTATTGTTTCTGAAACTTTTCACAGCATTTGGTAAATACCGCAGTTTCTATTTTATAATGCTTTGTATATATATTTTAATGCAAAAACTTTTTATAGCATTCTGTAAATGTTGTCTTTTCTACTTAAAACTTTAAATTATAAAATAACGATATTTAAACTAAGTATTTTTCTCTATTCTTTTTAGAAATTATTTTCTAACTTATATTAGAATATTTAAAATTAATGTTTAGATATTCTTTAGTAATTAATTAAAATTTAAATGAAAGAGGCCTTAATATAACACATGCTTATTTTAGTTTTTTAATCTTTGTTATTTTTAATATTTCATTATGATATTTTTTTAAAAAAATGTTTAAACATGTTTCTAAATATTTTAGTCAATAAAAATTTAATATAAAGGTTTTAATTAGTGAGTTAAGTATTTTATAAAAATGGAAGTTTGGATTCTTAAAAATAAAAATAAAAACAATCAAGTTAAAATAATTATTTAAGTAGGCTATTAATTTTTATATTTGATCATATATATATATATATATAGTTTAGGTCCATATCTCTTAGCAATTTAATTTTGATATTGAGTTTGATTACTACCTTTCATGAATATGTTATAGTTTTAATACCATTTATTACCTTTAAACTCTTACTTTACAAATCTTTCTGTCCCATTCATTAGTTTCCTTAACTTAGGTTTAGTAATTTGTGTGTTTTTCCTTTGTTTGGTTGAAGTATAATAAATAGTTTGATATATGAATACATACATATATAGACACACACACACACACACACACACATATATATATATATATATATATATGCTTGCCAATTAGATATTATTTATCACTCATGTTTACCTTATAGTCTGAATATCTCTTACCATAGTATATATATCATCATATCATTTTGCAAATTATTTTACTTCATTGTCATTTTATTACATATCATTATGCATTCTATTTCATATCACATTTCATTGCATATTACACCATAAATTACAATGCATATCATAATATTTTGCATCACAAGTCGCACTTCATTTCGCATATTATCTCATGCTACATTGCATATGTTATACACTTCATACTGCTTTACAAACTACATATTGCATACATGTGTACATAACGAGTGTATCTTATTTAGGAGGACTTTGTAGTATTGTCTTATAATATAGGATTATTAGTTTTTGGTTGATTTGATTGATTTGATTGACTTGTTTGAATTGTTTGACTTGATTGACTTGTTTGATTTGATTGACTTGATTGACTTGTTTAACTTGTTTGAATTGATTGATTTGTTTGACTTGTCTGACATGATTGGTTTTGATGTATGTGGTGATTGTACTGTCTGAAATATATTTATACATATTTATTGAATAATTTTTTTTTGGCAAAGCCAGCGGGGTTAACTGGCCCCTACCAGTTTTATTGCAACACAATAAAAGAGAACAAAATGAAAAGGTACAGATAACAAAACATGAAAAAAGAAACAATTGAAAAAACAACAACCAATCAAGCCCAACCAAGAATCAACTCTTCAGGGAAATTGCTGTTGCAATTCTTCAATTGCCAGAAAGTGGCAAACTTAATTTCTTTCCAAAACAATTCTAATATCTTTCTTTGATTTTCAAAGACTATGGCATTCCTTTCTCTCCATATAACAGTCAAGTATATTTTCAAGCAAACAGCTAGCACTCTAGCTCCATCATTTCTCCATCTAGTGGCTTTATAGATAATACTCCAGACAATGTTAGAACTAGAAGAAGATAGATTAATCCCAGAAATGGCACTAATTCTGATCATCATGAATTTAAGGGCAGGACAGTCAAAAAACAGATGCTTAGAAGTTTCCTCATGCAACTCACAAAACAGACAAAGAGGAGAACAAGCCAGTCCATACTTGTTCAAAACACTTCTAGTGAGTAATGCTTGTGTTATAACTTTCCACAACATCAAGTTATCGGAAGGAACAGAGTCATTGGTCCAGATAACAGAGAACCACCTACTAGAAGGCAGTGGAGCATTAGCTGAAACTAGATTGTATACACCTTTAACAGAGTGTGGCTTCTTGTCCCAAGAAACAGTGTCAATTTGATAAGCAGAGGAGAAGTTAAGTTGTATGTCACTCCAAAGCTGCCTGATCAACTGGTTACTGTTGAATGGCATTTGCATTTTCCCATCATGTAAAAAATCATTGGCCTTTGCATCATAGTGTATTCTAGTTTGTAAAATCTGTGAGTAATCACACATTTTGGATAGAATTTGACCTTTACTAAACCATGGATCGTGCCAGAAACTAATAACAGTGTTAACATTAACTTGATATTGAATAATTATAAGATTAGTTTAAGGGGGATTTTTATAGTTAGTGGTTTAGGACTAAGTTTTAGTTTTAGATTTAAGTGTTGATTATTTATGATAACACTATCATTATAATCACACGTAATAGAGTGATAAGTTTTAGGGGGAGTTATATAGTTTAGAGATAGTTTTTTTGTTGATGACAAAGGGGGAGAAATATAAAATAGGATAGTTAGGCATAGATTAAGGGGGAGTTATTAGAGTTATTAGGATAGAAGGAATATTTTATAAACAAAGGTTGTCATCATCAAAAAGGGGGAGATTGTTAGTCATTGAGATGATGGTTTTGATGACAACAACCTTAGAATAGATTATAAAATACAAATACTGACATTACAAGTTTAGATATATATGTATTTGCAGGATCTAACCATGCAGGTATCAAGAATGAAGATTGTACAGTATAGAGATTCAAGATACAGAGATAGAAGACTCATGAGTATCAAGATTATCAAGAGTTCAAGGTTAAGTCTGTTTTATTAGGAATATTTGTTAAAACTCGTAGAAAAGCACTGGCATCTTAATATCCAATTTATTTGTGGAATGGAATCCACTTCGAGCCCGTTAAAGGGATGGAACCCTAAGTAGGATGGAACCTACGAAAATCTAGTGGGACATTGTTTTGTATCCACTAATTTTAATTCAAATGATTTTACAAAATTATCTTGTTTTCAAAATGATTTCAAAACTTTCCTTTTAAAAGATTCAAAACTCTCTATCCTGATTTTAAATAATTTTAGCCTCAAAACATCGTTAATTTCAAAGTCAAAATACTCCTGTTTTTAAATGTCTTTTCAAATATTATATTTAACTTTTAATATTTATACTTAGATTGAAATATAAAATTATAATTAAATTATGTATTTATTGTTCTTTATATTTACTTATGAATTTCAACTATATTCAAGTATATTTATAAAGTTTTAAATAGTTTTTTATATAAGATAAATATTGTTTTTATAGAAATTCAAATTATCATTTTTGGCTGAGGGATGTCGACATGCCCCTAGGTAGTATGTCGACATAGTGACAGTTGAAGTTAAAATTCAAATTTCAAAAGAAGTGTCTATTCGCCATAACTCTTTATGAATGGTCATGGCTGTTGGTTTTCTATAAATAGGGGTCAGTTTCAACGAATTTTCAATCATATTTTTCTGATTTTCACTCCTCTTCTTCTTCCACATTTCTTATTACAAAATCATACCATTACTCTGCCGAAATCAACATCGAATCATACTCGATTACTTCTAGTTTGATTCTACATCACTATCTCTACAAGGTTCTCAGTGCTATTCAGAGTTATAGACTTCTTTGTAATATATTAAGCGAGAAAAGGTGTGATTGTAGCCTTTGAAATCAATCAAGCGAGAAAAGGTGTGATTGTAGCCTTGGAAATCAATTGGGTGAACTTGTTGCCCGGGAAATCAAGTATCCCTACCCAAAGGATTGGTATTCTGGAGGGTATACCTCGTAGCCTTGAAATTGAGGGTTGTAATTGTTGAATTGCTTTTGAAAGGAAATCTGTACTTAGTTGTATGGGACTGGATGTAGGGTAACTCCGAACCAGTATAAAATCCGGTGTGTTCTTTCCTTTATTGCTTTTACTTTATATTTGCATCTGTGTTTGATTCTGTGTTCATATCTGTGTCTAATTAGTGTATACATTGTTAACATAGATAGATAAACTCAAAAAGATTAACAAATTTCTTAAAACACTATTCACCCCCCCTCTAGTGTTAATTCTAGCCTTAAGATCCTTAATCCGCATTTCTTACATTGGTTTTGATGATAATAACTATAGACATTATACTAATGACTTATCAAGTGATATATAGTATATATGCAGGATATTAGATAGGTGTTGATTAAGAAGGTTACACGGTATCAAGCGTAGATTCAAGATGCTGATATATAGTTTCGAAATTTAGAGAATGAAGGCTCGTGAGTATTGAAGAGTTCAAGATTTCAGGATATTCCGGATAAGTTATAGAGTCATAGAATTTATGTTAAAACCTTGATAGCACTTTCCTGATCTCTCTCTCTCTCTCCTTCTCTAATTTTGTTTTAAATTGTTTTTCAGATATCCTCATTTTGAAATAATCTTTTCAAAATATTTCTCAAACTAATTTACAATCTCTTATACTTATAAAGATATCATTTTACTGTTTTATATTATAATTATATTGATTTTATATATATTATTTACATTATATTAAAATTTTCAAAGTTAGTATATATTATTATGATTAAAATATGTATAAACTATGCTTAAATGATTTTACAAAGTATCAAACTATTTTACAGAACAATGAGTTTTCAAATAATGTTTTTAAGTATTTTTAAATTTTGAAAAGAGTATGTCAACATACTCTAAGTATGTATGTCGACATAGTGGCTGATTTTTTCAAAATTTAAATTTCAAAAGAAGTGTCTTTTCGTCATATCTCTTCATGAATAGATATGATGTTGTTCCTTTATAAATACTAGACTTCCAAACAAATTTTTCATCGTACTTTTCTTATTCATCTCTCCTCCTTCCACTCATTCATTTTCTAAATCAAAATATACCCAAACTCTGTCGAAATTCAACCAGAATCAAATTCAATCCTCACTAGTTTGATTCACCTTCATTTACTCTCTGATTTCTCTCATCTCTCTCCCTCAAACTAAGATCAAAGTGTTATTCAAGAGTTATAGGATCAATTGTAATCAAGATCGAAGATCTGAGTCTGTAGAACTCTATCAAATCATACTGCTATACTTGTGGGCGTGATTGTAGCCCGTAAAATCTATTGGGTGTGATTAGTAGCCAGTAAATCTAGTGGGTATGCTTGTAGCCTAGAAATCAAGTGACTCTACCCAGTGGTCGGGATTTTGCAGGGTGTGACTCATAGTCTTGAAATCAAGATTTTATTTGCATTTACTAGTTGAAAAGAAATATGTATAAGGAATTGTGCAGGACTAGATGTAGGGTAACTCTGAACCGGTATAAAATTATGGTGTGTTCCTTCCTTTTTACTTTTACTGCATTTACTTTTATCTGCACTTTGATTCTGTGATTGTTAATTACATCATTCCAAGTAGAATCTTAAAGAATTTGAAAAATATTCATATAATCCATTAAATATTATTCACCCCTCCTCTGGTGTTAATTTAGCCTTAAGGTCCCTATTCCGCTAACTCACAATCTCTTCTTAATTTTAAAAAGGTAGATTTGCCTGATGATTTTGTAAAAATATCAGCAATTTGATTTCAGGATTTAAAAAATCTAGTGATACAATGCCCTTTTCTACAATATATCTTAAAAAGTGATGTCTACTATCTATATATTTTGTTCTAGAATAATAAATAGGATTTTTGGATAGATTTATAGCATTTGTGTTATAATAAAATAAGGGCGATTAAGATAATTTTACATCAAAATTTTGAAGCATTTGTTGCATGTTATTTGGACGAAAAATGGAACAAACCCAATCGAGCACCAAATATGAAAATTATCTAAAAAAAGAAGATAAAAGTAAGGAAGAACACATAATTTTCATAGTTGTTCGACAAATGCTCCAGTCTACGTCCATTATAACATTATTTTCATTTCTAAGTGTTTTTTATAGATAATGATTTTCAGATTGGTGGTCTTAGATCGCTAGGGATCCAACAAGTTTTACAGATCGGTGGTCTTGGATCGCTGAAGATCCAACAAGTTTACAGATCGGTGGTCTTGGATCGGTGGACATCCAACAAAGTTTTGTGGCAAAGTGAAAAAATTCAAAAAAGAAGAAGTTCTTTTTCAAGTGCATCTCCCCTCCTATTTATAGACGAAAATCTCTGAAATAATCTCCAAAAATTGCTCTGCATATCTCCACGTCGTGCATGTCATCTCACAAAAGTCGGACGGTGGTTCTCCATCCAAGTCAAGGATGGATGATGAACCATGGCCCATGGATTGGTACCGATCCCATTTGGAGTCCGATCTAAGGAATTTGCCCATTTGTTTCAGGCTTGAACTGAGGATTTTTCTGAGGTTGTTGTGGTTTGTGTCTTCCTTTACTTGCTTCAAGTCCAACCTGCGAATTTTGTGTGTTTGATTCGAGTCAACTCAGTGTCCATCCATGGGAGTTGAGTTGAAAATTTTAAGTTGATTTTTTTTTCTTATTTTTCGATATTTCTTTTATCTTGGCCTTTTATGGTACTTCCTAAGTTTTTGGATCATTTATTCGTCTAATCGTTTAAGTCCGTTTGAAGATTGTAGAAAATTCAATTATAACACTTGCCCTCCAAAGCACGCCTTGTGAATAAAAGGTGTACTTTGCTCAAGAACAAATATTGAAGTCGAAAAATCACTAGTAGTTGAGCTCTCTGGCTATTAACTGATCGAATTACAACGAATAGTCTGGTTCCTTTGGATTCACTTGTAAATCAAAGGTCATTTTGGACCACTATACCTAAGGACTCGAGTCTTTGCTTGAGTGTTAGTCACAAATCATCATCATTCCATGTTTTCCTAGAATTATTATATCATGTATCATATACCATAAAATAAAGTCGCCCCATGTTCATCCGAGGGTGAACTATTATATATCAAAATCAATGTCATCCTATGTTTGTCCATGATCTAAGTTACGACATACAAGTCATACTTCTAGTAATCAAAGGTCGACAATTGTGTATGTTCATTGCCAACTATTGGAACGTTATCTATAAATCATCTAGTATTCCCCAGTATCCCATTATATGAATGCTCAACTAAATCAAAGAAATGACTTTCATCAATCATCTAGTTATCATAGTTAGCAATTAGCATAGTGCGTAGTCATTGATCTGAGCATCGCATATAAATAGTTTGAAATCTCTCGGTATCCCATCATAAACAGGTCTGACCGAATTGAGGCAATGACATAATCTGATAATTGTTATCGAATCGTTTCAAAGCCTAGTGGTGTTAAAATCCAAAGTGCAATTTTTGATTTCTTCAGATTGCATCATCAACATCCAAGTTAGCTTTCGATCTTTCCGGATCGTGTAATCAATGACCAATCCAATTCCTGATCTCTCTGCATCATTTCTCTAATATTTGATCTCTCTGAATCATTAGTTCATGTTTCTAATCTCTCTAGATCATTAATCTAGTCTTCGATCTCTTTGGTTTGTTAATTTAATCTTTGATCTCTCCAGATCATTAGTCTAATCTCTGATCTCTCCAAATCATTAGTTCATGTTGAGTCCAATCCGCTCGCTCTTCGACGAGGGAACCCAACGACCAAGCAAGTCCATCCGCTCACTCTCCGGTGTAGGGACTTTTATTCCAAGAGAATTCATACACTCACTCTCCAATGAGGTGATTCTCTTTCCTTTATCTTTTCCAAATCCTGCTCTGAATGGCCATCTGCAATCCATAGCATTAACCTTAGAATTTTAGATTCAATGTCCTCCTGACATAGGTACCTCTCAACCTCATGGTAGAACTCCATGAGATCCATCGATGGATCCTCTCCACTGGGATTTTGAAATTCATTTTACTAGAAACTCCCAAAACCACCACCATAAGAACTATCAATGGATCCGGCTTATGAACTGCAATGGCTACTATGTTAAATCTTCATAGATAACTTCTTAGGGTTTCCTTGGCCCTCTATTTTACGCTTGAAAGCATCATGACATTCTTTGATCGAGAGATATAAACTCTGAACAGCCTCATAAATTTATCAACCAATTCGGCCCATGTGCTTATAGACCCATTTCCCAACTGCCGAAACCACATTACTCCTAAATCTATCAAATATAATGGGAAGCATCATCCCATTACTTCCTTAGAAGTACCCAACACCTCCATATGTCGAATGTATCTCATTAGATGAACTGTTGGATCGGTCTTTCCATTGTACATTTCTTGCATCGGCTGCTTGAAATCTGGTGGATTTCTTTCCTGCCGGATATTAGGGGTGAATGGATTTCTATTCACATTCTCCAAACTCTGATATGGTGGTCCACCTCTCAATGCCCATCTAACTATCTTAGCAATTCTATCATTATCATTTAACGAAAGTCTCTATTCTATGTTTTCATTCTTCTCCCCGTTCCTGTGGGGAAATTCTGGCACATACTAATCCGATTGCCATTTGCGTTTTGATTCACATTCTATGTCTCAACGTCATCTCTGAGATGTGCTCATATGGAATTGTGGTGCTCATCTCTGAGACGTATGTGGCTCAACATCATCATCCCTGGATTAGTACCTACTTATGCTTAGGGATTGATATCGAATTGTGGTGCCTATTTGGGGGTAGCTCTACTTTATTCTGTTCTGTTTCTAGGTGTGTTTGTTCTACTTTCTAGCATCTAGCTCTGGTCTGTGTCAACTGCGACTGTTCCCAGTTGTCCGAATCTTCTGAAGAATTCCTTCACCGTCTCTTCCTCGCAGGCTATCATTCTCTATTACATTTCTATCATCCTCTTCTCCATCTCATCTCTAGTTATGTAAAAGGACGGGGGGTCAGGTCCCAAGGACACCACCTAGCTGCCCCCATGCCCTTGTTGGCATTCTGCAATAGAAGTTCTCCTGGTTGATGGTCTCATCATCTTCTTAAATTCAAGTTTCAAATCGTCAAGTCCTGAGTCCCCTGTCGGTTAAAGTACCAAAATATTTGGACCAAAAATGGCACAATACCCATTCGAGCACCAAATATGGAAATTATCAAAGAAAAACTAAATGTAAGAAAGAACACATAATTTTTATAGTGGATCGACAAATATAGACAAGCCTACGTCCACTTTAACATTGTTATTCATTTATGAGAGTTTTGTACAAACAGTGATGTTATAGGTCGGTCGTCTTGGATTGATAGAGATCCAATAAGTTTATAGATCGACGTCTTGGATCATTGGAGATCCAACATGGTTTCATGGAAAAGTATAAAAATTCAACGAAGAAGAAGTCCCTTTTCAAATGCATCTCCTCTCCTATTTATAGACGAAAATCTCTAAAATAATCTCCAAAAATTTCTCCACACATTCTCCACGTCGTGCACGACGTCCCATGGAAGTCATGCGACGATCCCCGACCAAGGTAATGGATCGGTGAAAAACCATGTCCCACGGATCGATACCGATCCCACTTGGAGTCCACCCCAAGGTGTTTTCCTATTTTCTTCGGGCTTGACCTGAGGATTTTTTGAGGTTATTTTGCTTTGTGTTTTCCTTTGCTTGCTTCGAGTCCGACCTATGAATTTTGTGCGTCCGACCCGAATCAACCCGATGCCAATCAATGGGGTTGAGTTGAAAAACTCAAGTCGACTTTTTCGATCATTTTTTGATATTTCCTTTATCTTGTCTTTTTATGGTATTTCCAAAAAAAATGGATCATTTATTTGTCTTTGTCTGTCTCATTCGATCGTTTAAGTCCGTTTGAAGACCGTAGAAAATTTAGCTATAACACTAGCACTCTAAAGGATGCCTTGTGAATAGAAGGTGTGCTTTTCTCAAGAAAAAATATCAAAGTTGGCAAATATTGGTAGTTAAGCTCTTTGGCTATTAACTGATCGAATTGCAGCGAATCGTATAGTTCCTTCGAATTCACTTGTAAATCAAAGGTCATTCTAGACCACTATAGCTAAGGACTCGAGTCTTTGCTTGAGTGTTACTCACAAATTATCATCATTATGTGTTCTCTTAGTCTTAGAATTATTATATCGTGTATCGTATACCAGAAAACAAAGTTACCCCATGTTTATTTGGGGTTAACTATCATATGTCAAAATCAATGCTATCTCATTTTCGTCCAAGATCTAAGTTATGACATACAAACCATACTTTTGGTAATCAAAGGTTGAAAATCATGTAAGTTCATTATCATAGGTTGGAACGTTATTTATAAATCATATAGTATCACTAAGTACCACATATAAGAATTCTGGACCAAATCAAAGCAATGAATTTCATTAATTATCTAATTATTATAGTTATCGGTTAGGGTAGTGCATAACTACCAGTCGAAGCATCGCCTATAAGTCGTCCAAAATCACTCAGCATCCCATCATAAATGAGTCCGACCGAATCGAGGCAATGACATAATATGATATTCATTATCAAATTGTTTCAAAGTCAAGGAGCATTCAAATCCAAAGTCTAGTTTTTTTATTTCTTTGGATTGCATCAACATCTAGGTTTGCTTCCGATCTCTTCGGATCGTGTAATACACAACCAATCCAATTCCCGGCCTCTTAGGGTCACTAGTTTAGTCCTCGATCTCTCTAGATCATTAATTAATTTTTCTGATCTCTTGGGATCGTTAATCTAATCTCTTATCTCTATGGATCATTAGTATAATATCTGATCTCTCTAGATCATTAATTTAGTCTCCGATCTCTTCAGATCATTAGTCTAATATCTAATCTTTTTAGATCATTAGATCATGTCAAGTCTAGTCCACTCACTATACGGTGAGAGGGCCCAATGACCAAGCAAGTCCATCCGCTCACTCTTCGATGAGGGGACTTACTTTCCGAGCGAACGCATATGCTCACTCTCTGGTGAGATGATTTTCTTCCCTTTATCATTTCCAAATCCTGCTCCAGACGGTCCTTCATCATCCACAGCATTTTCAGCTACAACATCCTTTTGACGCGAGTATCTCTCAGCCTCATGGTAGAACTCTACGAGAACCATCGGTGGATCCCTCTCGAAAGAAATTTCGAAATCTGTTTTACTAGCAACTCTCGAAACCACCGCCATTAGAACTATCAATGGATCCAGCTTATGAACTACAGCAGCTGCTTCATTAAATCTTGTTAGATAACTTCTTAGGGTCTCTCTGACCCTCTATTTTATGCTTGAAAGCATCATCGCATTCTTTGGTCAAGAGATATGAACTTTGAATTGCCTGATAAATTTGTCCTTCAATTTGGCCCATGTGCTTACAGACCCATTTTCCAAGAAGTTATTACAAAAAACATGTAAAAGACTTAAGCACAAGCCAAAGCTGTAGAGATGTATTCTGCCTCACACGTCGAAAGTGAAACACAATTTTGTTTCTTACTAAACCAAGAAACTAAAGACTGCCTTATAAAATGACAAGTACCACTCGTGCTTTTTTGATCCGTTTTCCATCCTCTAAAATCAACGTCGCTATAAAACATCAATTCTAAAGAAAAACCTTTTGGATAAAAATGCACATAGTCTCCAGTTTTGGTTAAGTAATATAAAAGCTATTTCATGGCTCGCAACTGTTATTTTTTCGGATTTGCTTAGAATCTAGCACACAAGCAAACACTCATCATTATATCTGGTCTATTAGCCATTAAGTAAAGTAAAGATCCTATCATACTTCTGTATAATTTTTTACCCTTATTTTTACCAATTTCATCTTTATCTAACTGTAGGCTAGTACTCAATGGTGTAAGATTGATAGAGGTATTTTCCATTCCAAATATCTTAAGAAAATCATTACAATATTTTTCTTGGTGAATAAAAATACCATTTTTTAGTTATTTAATTTGTAGTCCAAGAAAATAAGCTAGTTCTCCCATATGGGACATTTCAAATTCCTTTTTCATAATGCTAGAAAATTCACTACACAAATTTTCATTTGTAGAAACAAATATTATATCATCTACATAAATTTGAACTGTTAAAATATCATTATTTTCCTTTTTAATAAAAAGTGTAGAATCAGCTTTGCCAATTTCAAAACCGGAGTTTATAAGATAACTCTTTAGTCATTTATACCAAGCACATGCTTGTTTGAGTCTATAAAGAGCTTTCTTAAGTTCATAAACATGGTATGTTCATGTGCCAAGAGAGGAGGTTATTCTACAAAAACATTTTCTGTAATAAAGCCATTTAAAACACACTTTTTACATCTATTTGAAACTGCTTTTAAGTTATGGTGGCTATCAAAAGCTAGTAAAATTCTTATAGCTTCTAAACAAGCCATAGGGACAAAAGTTTCTTCATAGTTAATTCATTCTTCTTAGTTATACCATTGTGCCGATAATCTAGCTTTATTTTTATTAGTTTTCAATTTTCATCAACCTTATTTTTGAAAACCCATTTTGTTCCTATAGCGGTTTGATCATTTGGTCTTGGAAATAATTCAAAAATGTCATTCCATTCAAATTGATTTAATTCTTCTTGTATTTCCATTATCCCAAAACATTATTTTAAGCTTCTTTATAATTCTTTGCTTTTATGTTAGAAATAAATTCTATGTGTCCCATTTGATTTAATTGACTTCTAATTTTAACCTTAATGTTTACTTCACCAATATATTATTAATTAGATGATCTTTTAAAATACGTAGTGGTGATTTTAAAATGTTTTCGTTGTTTGTATCTTCATGAGAAATATTTTTGAAAGAAGACGGTTTGCTGATTGAAATATTTTCTTTATCATCATTTTTTATTTTGAAATTCTCATTGAAAGGTACATGTAATGTTTATTTAATAGTAATTGTTCATTTTAAAAATCCTATAAACTTCACTTCTTTTTAAATATCCAACAAAGATTACATCATCGACTTTTAGATCAAATTTTCCTAATTTATCTTTAGTGCTTAGGATAAAACATTTGAACTAAAAATTCTAAAGTAAGAAAAACTAGGTTTCCTTCCATTAAAAAGTTTGTATGAGGTATGTTTAGTCAAGGACCTTACAGAAAAACAATTAAGAACATATCAAGTGATAGCTACAACTTCAGCCTAAATTGTTTTAGGTAATTGGCTACTAGTTGATAAAGTTCTTGCACATTCCTATAAGGTCCTATTTTTCCTTTCTGCAACTCCATTTTGTTATTGAATTCTAGAAAAGTAGAATTTATGAAAAATCCAATCCATTTTTATTACTAAATTCATTGTCAAATTATTCACCATGATCACTTCTAATATTTTTAATTTTCAAAATCTTCAAATTCTGAATTCTTTTTGCAAAAATTTTAAAAACTTCAAAAGTATCGCTTTTATGTTTCAAAAATAGAGTCCAAGTGTATCTAGAAAAAAATCAACCGCTATAATAAATACATATTTGTTATGAATTAGTAACCTTACTTGGGTTGGTCCAAAGAGGTCTTGGTGAAGCAATTCTAAAGGCCGTAAAGTATAAATCAACTTTTTAGATTTAAAATTAGATTTAGTAAGTTTTCCTAATTGGCATTCATCACATAATTTGTTAACTTCAAAATTTATTTTTGGCAAACCTTTTACTAAATGATATTTAGAAAATTTGTTGATATATTAAAATTAATGTGACAAAACCATTTATACCAAAGTCATGGATCATTATCATTTGCTAGTAAACACATATCATTATTATAGTTAATTTTCTTATTTAAAACATAAATATTTCTTTTTCTAATACATTCAAAAATTAAAATTTTATTTTGATAAAAGTTATGGCATTTACCTTTTTCAAAAGAAATTGTAAAACCTTTATCACAAAGTTGGCTTATACTTAATATAAATAATATTTTAAATTTTTAACTATTAGGACGTTTGTAATAAAAGGAGAGTTAGATATACCATCATTGCACACATTGCCTTTTCCAATCACATATACTTTGGAGTTGTCTCCAAAAGTGATGGTGCCCTATCCATATAGACTATATTGGTGAACATAGGTTTGTTTCCTATCATGTGTTTTGATCAACCACTGTCAAGTATCCATCTCTCCTTTTTACTATCAAGTACATCATTATTTATAGCCATGAAGCACACATTTGCATGTTCCGTATGACTTTCACTTTGGGATGAAGAAGAATCTAAATCATACTAAGTCACTTGAAAAGCTTATTCTTCTTCTTGAATGACTTCTCATTTTTATCTTGTAGTTGTTCTATTCCTTTTGAAGATTAGGGCAATCCTTCTTCATATATCCTATTTTGTTGCACTTATAGTATTTAAACGATGAATATGAGATTTTATTATTTCCAAACTTCTTATTCTTTCTTAATTCAAGACTTTTTCAAAGATTTGGCACAAAAAATCAACTTCATCCATACTTATTCGTCTTCGGCTTGAAAGGCAGTCTTTTTCTTTTTTGAGCTTGATCCTTTTTTTCCTGCAAATTAACTTCATAAGACATAAGATTTCCAAATAACTCTTAGATTTTGAGGATGTCATTATCCTCTTATATTGAAAAGGCCTTACATGCCCATTCATCCATCAAAGAGTCAAGGATTTTCGAGACAATATCAAAATTTGAAAAACTTTCACCTAAAGTCATAAGAGCATGAGCAATATCTTGAAATCTAGATTACATATCAACCACATATTCATTTTATTTTACTCTAAATTTTGAATTGATTCGTTAGCGTAGAAATTTTACTTTACTTTACTTTATTAGTACCTTCATGTGTAGCTTGTACTGTTTGTCATATATCATATGTAGTTTTATACACACTAACTCTGTTAAACTCATTTTTGTCTAATGAAAGAAATATAACATACATAGCTTCATCATTATTGGTTGCATCTATTTTTTGAGTGTTAGACCATGTAGATAACTTAATTGTGGGTGTGTTATATTAAACTTGTGTAGCATTCCAAATTTCATAGCCATTTTCTTGCACATAGATTCTCATTCTAGTTGACCAATAAGCATATTTGACCCAATGAGTTTGGTGGTCAAGCTGTAGACCTTCAACAAATGCGGCAATAGTGTTAGCCATATTATTTACACAAATTTCACAAACTTTGTCTAGGTTTTATGAAAAACTTACTCTTACATCAAGTAAAAGTGTGCTAAGATCTAATAATATGAATAAACAAAATATAATAATAAGCTTAGTAAAGAATAGTAAATAAACAAGTGCACTAGCCATTTTTATACTTGTGTAGACTTCCCATCTTACATCTAGTCCAAGACTCCTTTTAGAATTTCACTGAACTACCCTCTCTTGACAGTGGGGAATATGTTTCTACAACACTGTCTAAACAACTGAATATGACTTTGACTCTTGCCGGAAGATCTCTAATAGGACTTGACTTAAAAGGAATAATTCCAACTTTGACTTTGATATGTTCTTTTACAACACCGATAAGTCACTTTTCAGTGCACCATTCCTATAATTACCTTCGATAACGTGAATTGAATGTGCAGAAAATATGAGTCGTTTTTGAAAGCTTTTGAAATCTTAGAGTACATAGAGTATAGTGAGTAGAGTAAGCAAATTTAATTTCAATAATTCAAAAACAATCTTTATATAATGTTTGAAGTGCCTTTATTGAAGAGAAATCACCATTAGAATATACATAACCTTTTGATTAAAAAAGATGACTTTTGAAAACAAAAAATAACTATTCAAAGAAAAAAGCCCATTATAGGTATTCATATGCTTGAATTCAAATTCAGACGTCTGAAATTATACAGGGTTGAAATAGAAAAGAATTAGTTCAAATACATCCTAATTCCAATGTCTGAATTTTAAATCAGATGTCTGAATCCTTTTTTAGTCAACTGGTTTGAAACTTTAGACATCTAAAATAATGCTTTTAAAAATAGTTTTGCAGGCTTGTAGGAAATGAAAATATTAGTCACTCTAGAAATTCATTCATATGTTTGATTAATTTTTTAGATGTTTGTTTCATACAGGGTATGAAACAGAAAGGAAATAATTCATTTTAGCCTTTTTTAGATGTTTGAAGTAATTACCTGATGTCTGATTTCCTTTGAATAACAGTAGTATTTTGAAAATTTTCTAAGCATAGAATTAAAGAAATTTAATGTAAATATTGAAAAAATCATGTATATGTGTGTGTATGATCAAAGGAAATTGTACAAGTTTATCTAAGACTTACAATTTACGACAACCTTCTTTTGATCTTCAACCTTTAAACACCTTGTCAAAGTAATATATCATAGTTTTCCTAATTTCCAAGAGTTTTTATATCTAAAACAACAACTTATATAATCTACTTCGAGATGTATAATTGTCACTTTGAAACTAGAAAAGGAGGTTTTAATAGCTCTCACCGATTGCAGCAATGAGATGTCATTGCCGATCAAGTCATCGACGTATAGGACTATGAACACTACAGTAATTTCTTTTTCTTTACAATATACACATGCTATCTTCGTGTTCTGATAAAAACCAACTATTTGATTAATTTATCAAAACACTTATTACAACTCCTCGAAGTTGCTTAAGAACATAAATTGACCTTAACAATCTACTTGCCTTCTCATCGCTTCCACATTCCTTGAAACCCTCTTGCTGCGATATGTAAACGGCCTCTTCTAGATCACCATTTAGAAATTCCTTTTTCACATCCATTTGCCATATTTTGTAGTCATAGAATGCGGCAATACCAAGCATTATCTAAATGGATTTAAGCATGACTACAGCTGAAAATATTTCGTCATAATCAACCCTTGAATTTGACAAAATCCTTTCACAACTAGCCATGCTTTATAGGTCTCTACCTGCATATGCATTTAACTTTTTCTTAAAAATTCATTTGCAGCTAATGGGTTTAATCTTTGGGTATATCAACCAAAGTCCAAACTTTGTTGTCATACATGGAATCCATTTAGATTTCATAGCTTCAAGCCAAAGTGTACAATCTTTACTTTGAAGTTCTTATTGAAATGAGAGTGGAATGTCATCTTCTAAGATGCGGTCCTCTTTTTCGCCATCCATGATAAATCTATAGTATCTCTCTGAAGCATGGGATTCCTAATTAGACCTTCAAATAGGTTGCGTGTTTTTGTATATTGGTGGATTTGATTCTTCTACTAGTTCGACCTTTGTGTTAACTTCACGGATCTCATCCAAGTATACAATTTCATTGTTAATTTCTTTTGATGGAAATTCCTTTCCTAAAAAGACAACATGTTGAGAAATAATAACTTTCTAATCATCAGTGTTATAGAAAATATATCCCATGCAATCTTAGGATATCCTATGAGTTTACGCAAAGCTAATCTTGCCCCAAGGTTGTTAGGGCCAATGTTCTTAATGTAGGCTTCATAACCCCACAACTTCCAAAGCTTGAGGTAGGATTTCTTCCTATGACACATCTCATATGGGGTCTTAGACATAGAATTAGTAGGTATCAAATTCAACATTTGTGCTACAGTTTCTAATGCATATTTCTAATGGGAAAGAGGCAACTCAACCTTACTTATCATGGAATGAACCATATATAATAGGGTTCGACTTCTTTCTAAAACACCATTAAGTTGCGGAGTATAACATGGAATAACCTAAGAGATAATACCATTAAATTTTAAGTACTATTGTAGCTCTTGTTCAACGTACTCACCTCCTTGATAAGATGGAAGTGTTTTAATCTTATGATTCGTTTGATTTCCAACCTCATTCTTATGCTCTTTAAATTTCTCACAAATATCATATTTTTTCTTTATACGATATAGATACCATAATCTCAAGAAATCATAAGTAAACATTACAAAGTATGAAGAATTATCTTTGGTAATTATAGGCATTGGTCCACATACGTCAGTATGCACGAGACCCAAGGTTTCATTAACTTTGTCATTGCTCCCACTAAATAGGTGCTTGGTCATTTTTCCTTCTAAATAAGACTCATAAATATCAAATGATTCAAAATCAAATGATAGTAGAAAACCTTTGGTGTTCAGTTCATTTAGTCGTTTGTCACTTATATAACCCATCCTACAGTGCCATAGATAATATTATTTTTGTCAGCATTTGAAGAATTATTAACAGCATATATTTGATTAAGATTAAGTACATAAATGTCATTATCCAGATCACCAGCAAAGATATTCTTTTCACCATCACAATACTCATAAGACGGTTGTTACAATGAAACCATAACTAGTTTAGGACAATCATGAAAGAGATATAATGCCATAAATAAAGTTTCTTATATAATTGCAGTTATTCAATGCTAAATTATAACCATTGGACAAATTAAATGATAGTCTCCAACTACATTTGTATCAATATTAGATCCATTAGTAAGTTGAAGTTGCATTCAACTTTTGTCTCATACCATTTGCTCTTAAGTCCCTATAATGAATTATACATGGGAGTTCTTGATCTAGTCTCTAAAATCCAAGATAATTTACTGATTGCAAACAATTTTGAATCCTAAACATACCAATAGGAGCGGTAGAACTTTTCATTTTCTTGTCTTTGACAAGTTTCAGATGGTCTGGATAGTTATGATTCCAATGCCCCATCTTGTGACAATGGCAACATTCACCTTTGTCCGTAAGAGAATCCTTCTTAATCATGTTCTGACCCTTAAACAAAGTCTCAGTCGACCTCAACATATTGAGTTGCTCTACGAGATTTACACTCAACTGGTTTATATTGTAATTTGATATGAAGGATAAAATGGGGATTCAGCGAACCATAAATCCACTTGCAGTTTATTGCTTAACTCGATGCCTAGCTCATCTATCAATATAGCTTCTCATTTCTAAGATGAAATCCTCAACGCAACCGCCCTTACTCATCTTTGTGTCGAATAGTTTCTTAGTTATCTATACCTTGTAAAATGAAATTTCTCCTCAAATAAAGCTTTAAGGTTTTCGAAGATTTTCTAAATAGACATATGTTTGTGTTGCCTTTGCAATGATTTGTCTAAAGTGGACAACTTAAACACTTCTGTGATTTAGCAATCGGCAACCCAAGTATTATAAGACTTAACCACCTCGGGGTCAGTGTCCACAATGGATCCCTCTCTTAGAGGTTTATTTATTGATGATCATAACTTTTCATATGATAGTGCTATCTTGATTGCTCTTAGCCAGTCAGTAATTTGGTCCAGTGAGCTTATCATTTTCAGAAAATAGCCATAGATTGGCCATTTTGCTAAAATTTTAATTTAAGTAGATTAGGATAATTTTAACATAATAGATATTCTCATAATATTAGATTGGTTAAACATTACATTTCATTTATCTAATAAGCTCCCACTAGACTTTTATGTTTCTCAAAACCCTAAGAGAAAACATAGAAATCTTTTGATTTCTCTAATAGGTGTTAAGACTTACGTGCCTTAGGATTCTAACCTTGAGGAATATCAAGAAATCATAGGCCTACATGTGATGGATAACTCCTTATCGGTTGAATCATATACAACCCCTAACTCGTGGTCCTTTTCCTATTCTTTTCTCGACCTTGCGGAATATCAACAAATCGAAAGAGATTATTCCCTCGTACCTACTAGTTCATGATGACCTAAGAATAATGCATGTACCTTGAGTAATATCAATAAATAGTGCATGTATCTTGCATGTCTAGTTAATATACTAATATTCATATACATAATGCTTTAGCTTAAGGAATATCAACAACTAAAGAGTATGCAAACAATATGTTAATATATAAATTATAGAGAATAACTCATATATTAAGGCTGTGATAATGTGGAGTGGGCTAAATGGATTTCATGATCATCAAGGAAGGAAGCCCAAAGAGATGATTATCAGGATCGGAGATCAGTTATAAACAAGACTATGGATGGTAGTCAGGCGTATTGCATCCCAAAGGTGGCTAAGTATGGATTTACACTTTCCCCGGCTGTGACGACCCGGAATTTTTGTATATTTGAAATTGGAATATTTAATTGATTTTAAATATTCAGAGGTTAATTATAAACTTAAATTTCAAATATTGCTGTTTATTGAGTAATTTAATTATTAAATTAAATTTATTTGAAGTTGGATAAAATAGTAAATCTGGTATTCTAAGCTAATTAAAAATATTTTGAAGGCTTAGAAAATTCATATTAATGATGCTGAAGATAATAGAACTTTTAGTATTGAATTTAAAAGTGTTTTGTTCAGTTTTGAAAATGTATCGTTTAAATTGAATTTAAAAATAGCCTTTCGAGGCACAGTCTCGGAATTCGACGAAACCAGTTCCATTGGGTCCGTAATATTGTATTATTACCGGATTTCAATTTTCGTAGCGTTCAGAGTTGTTATGTGAGCGTACGAGATAAAAACACTTAGACAATGGTTAATCGTTTTAATTTAAATATCTTTCATCTTATCAACTGTTAAAGTTTTATCAACATCAGCCTACATTTGTATGCCCATCGCAGTTTTCTTTCTTTCAATTGTCACTGTAACCCATCTTCTTCCGCACGCCTCTTCTTTTTCTTTTCTTCCTTGTTCATTCGTTAAAGGAAGCAGATTTTCCAACAAAGTTCAGAAGCAAAGAAAAATTTTTAAACGCAACCCTCGTTCTTCCTAAAATCATTCAAACGAAATCGCAATCTCCTTCAGTCATCAAAGCATGTTACTGGAAAAGAAAATATATAAATAAACGAACAATTCCCTTCTCCTTTATAAAATCAACTTTCCCAGTTCAATTCCTAACAACCGAAGTCTTTCCAGATTATTATCTCACGCCTCCATGCTATCGATTTTGGATCGATCTTCAAGCTTCATAGAAATCGAATTCGATTTCACTTCTCATAGTTAGGGCTTAGGGTTGAGGGTAACTCGTCCTCGAATTGGAGACGTCGGAGGGAAAGGGAGTTCGAGCTCGATGTCAGTGAGGTTGTGGAGTTGCGATGTGTTCGTTGGATTAGGGAGCAGGGACGGGGGTATCGAGGCTCACAGCGAAGGGGAGGCGTTCGCGAGATGGGAGTCGCGTGGTCTGTAGCTTCGCGACGATGTAGAACTTGGCTTCGATTCACGTGATGGCAGGTGCTGGGTTGTGCTCTATCGAGGCAGTGAAGGGATTATGCTGTGAGGTATAATTTCTGTTAATTCAATTTTAGAAGGTATATATACATACAGATTGAGAAAGACATATCTTAGGGTAATTCAATTTTATAACATTTTAAAAGTTGCTTAATTTAAAAAAAATAAAATAAAGTAAAATAATATATTATAGTAAAGAGAAACTACTTCTGTATATATGTGTATATAGGTTAGAAATAATGGATTTGCTGATTTATTTGTTCAATTAACTCATTTACTTTATTTACTAAAAGATTTTTAAGAAAGAAAATTTTTAGTTAAAATAAAATTATTAGACAATTAAATAATAAAATGGCAATTAGTTGTTTGAGAATGATAAGTATAGGAATTTATAAATTATGGATTTATATAATGTATATACATATGTAGGTATACAGAAATATATATATATATGATTTGGAAATATATAAGAATATTAAAGATGTTGGAGAATCTATAAATTAATTTAAAGTAAATTTTTAGTTAAATTAAATTGTAAAACGGAAATTGATTGTTCGATTTGTTCAAATATTAATACAATCATATGATATTTATTCAAGGTCAAAAATTGGGAAAACCAAGGCAATATTGGAAGTGGAATGCAAATGGAATAAGGTGAGTTAATCTCACTCAGTTGAATTTAAATTTAAATGGTTAAATTTAAATAATTGATTGAATGGGTGAATTGATTTGGATGTGCTATATTATATATAGTAGTATATAGCAATATATACATATTGGCATATGTATATATTGGAATTGTTGATATTCCCGCATTGTATAGCGGATGAGACCCTATGCGCCGCATAATAGCGGATGATTTTATATAAATCCCATACACCGCGATATTCCACCTTGAAGTGGAATTGGTATTTTATATTGTGCTAACGTCTGTGGATGCAGGGAAACAGGTTGGAGGGATCCAACTGGATTCCTCAAAATTATTAGATTATTTAATATTCTGTGTTCTGAATATTTGATATCATGTGATGATTTTATATTGGATGATGTGGTTGATTTGGATTGTCCAGTATAATAAATTATAAAATCTATGGAATTGAATTTTTGAAAAGAAATAAAGGAATAAAAGTTTAAGTAAAATAATTCGAGGAATTGGGATAAAATTTATAACGAATTGAAATAAAAATAAGGTGATTTGGAATTTTAACAAATATGAAAAAGGGGATTTTGAATTCACAAGGGATAATAAATTTTATACTTAAGTGATATTATTTGAAGAATAAAAAGAAGTTATTTTTGAAATTAAGGATTAAAGTTAATTAAAGAATAAATAAGGAGTTTTGGAAATCTGTAATCGATATTGGTAAAAAGGGGTTTAACTCGTAATAAGGAATAAAAATCTAAAGGTTAATGTATTTTGGAATAAATGAAGTAGCAAAGGAAATTTATTTCAAAGTAAGTAGAGTAAATTGGGAAATCAATTGGAAATTGATTTAGTTGTTTAAAATTGGAATTTTAGAAGAGAAATGAGATTTTGGAATTTATAAACTGGGTTTATAAAGTAAAATAAAATATCAGTGGATATTAGAAAATATAAATTCAAGGTGGGAATTTATAAAGGGATATGAATTGGTTTAAAAATAAATGTTGATTTATTTTTAAAAGGTGGGAATGAGAAGTGTATTTCTCTAGATAGCCAAGTACGTTTTCAAAGCAATTTTAAATATAAGTTAAAAGTTTTAATACGTTTTAAAAAGCATATTTTAGAAAATTGATTTATTTCTAAATGTTAAGGCCTAAAGTAGTATTTTCAAAAATCTATTATTGTAGTAATTATATAAAAGTGATTTGGTAATATGTTTAAAGAGAAATTTAGTTTATATTTATAAATGGTTTCATTTTAATAAAGTATTAAAGTAGTTTAATTTCAATGTTATAAAGTATATTTAAATAAAGTGTTTTTAAATTATTTTAAAATTAAAAGTATTTTGTACTTGGTGATTCAGTGGGAATAATTATTTGGGAAATGTATTCCGTGAGCGGAAACTGTTTGAAATTGTTTTCAAATGAGCTTTGAAAATTTGGAAATATATCTTGGAAAGATATTTGGGAAAATAAATAATGTGGGAAATTATTTATTGTGTGATGGTTGCTTGTGGATGTTAATTGATAGTTAAATAACCGACTATCAATATTGGCCAAATGCGCTGATCGTTTCGAAGAGACCGGGATCGGGTTTGCTACATTACAGCGTGATAGGGGGTTCTCGCTTTGCGTTAGGTGGCGAACGGGAGACTCTTACCCCTACATGCCCCCGGGGGTAGTATAAGGCCTTTTGGGGTTGGTTGCGACTCGAGAGGGTGGCCGTAAAAGCAAACCCGAGGTATCACTGTGAGCCACAGCGGGGCTGGGATGGTTGAAAAGCCTACCGGTCGTGAACCGTTGCTGAAGGTTGAAAAGCCTAGGACGTTACAGTTGGTATCAGAGCTTAGGCTAGCGATAACCTTGGCTCTGGTGGGAATTTTGAGAGTATTAATAGATATGAGCGCGTATTTGTTAGTGGATATAAAAATGGTTTTATATTGTGTTGGTTGATTTATTGAGTGGCATATGAACCTTCGTCGGCACAGTCCGCGCAACTGTATCGAAGGGGTTTCTAAACACGTGAATAGAACAGTTCGACACAGTATTATTTTAAATAGGGTAAATGAAATAATTTTGCCCAAATTATTTTTGTATATGAAAGAAATAATTATTTGAATTTATTATAGTTATATATTTGGATGCTTGGTTGTTAGAAAATGACAATAATGAGTTAGTCTCATTATTGAGTAGAAATTGAAACTTATAACCTAAGTTGAAGAATAAATTTATATAACAAATGGAATTTGAAATGTAGATTATAAATGAAATTTATAAATTGAGATAAACTTTATATACAAATGTGAATTACAAATGTGATTTATAATCAAATGAGATAAATTCATAAACAAATGAAATTTGTAAATGTAAATTGAAAATGTGACTTATAACTTGAAATAAAATGTGATAGAATTCAAGAGAAATGTTTGGATATAAAATTGAATGGATTTTGAATTTGAAGTTTTGGGAAAGGTTTAAATTCCTTTGGATTTAAGAATAGTTTTAAAGGTTTTGGGGAAATAATGGTGATATTATTTCATGAATATTTTTGGAATTGAATTGAAATCTGGTGGGATTTGGGATTTAAAAATGTTTGAAATGTTTTAAAGTGATAAAAGCATTAAATTCTCTTTCGGTCGCTGGAAAATAATTTCGGTGATGACTGCAGCATCATCGATGTCTATTTTCGAGTTTCCAAAGAGAAATTGCTACCAAACTGTTTTAAATTGGAAATGATTGTGAACTGGGTTGGTTTTGAAATTCAAAGGGAAAATTGTTTGGAAAAAGCAGATTGTTTTGGAAATTGGGATTTGATGTGATATACCAGATATGTATGAGTTATTCATGGATTCAAAATGGTTTTGAAATAAAACCGGGCAATTGAATTCTGGGAATTCTATTTAAAATATAAATGTGGAAATTTAAATGAATCAACAATATAAAGTATAGAATGAAGTTGATTGAAATAAGAAGGGAATGAAAGTTTAATTATGGGATTATAATTATGAGATGAAAATAACTCAATGAGTAATATAAGTTGGTAGATAAAAGAGTTAGAGAACATGAAAGTGAATGAATTGTAAAACTTGTATAAAATTGTATCCTAGAATTAAAATTTAATTCGAGTATATGAAGGTGAATAAAATATATTTGAATTTAACTTAAGATAAGTTAAATAAAATGGAGAATTGGAATTGAATTAAAAGTAAATAAGTTGAAGTCGAACTGAATTGAATATAAAGGTAATGTAAAATGCTGATAATTGTGTAAAGAAATTCATATTCTTAAGTTCTTAAGTGCAATAATTTGAAATTGATTATAAAGATGGAAATGGACTTAAATGAATAGTCCTAGATCTTAAGTATGTGAGTTAAAACTTATGAATAGAAATGAAATTGTAAGTCATAAATGGGAATTCATTTCTTTGAACCATTAAGAGTTATAATTTGAAATTGTAATTATCAAATGGAAATGACTAAGATGAGCAGTCTTAATTTTTAAATAAATCCAAACTTGAATTATAAAATAAATTGAACTTAAGATAATTAAGTGAAGTGATATTTGGAATTAAAAAGCAAGTATTTAATTTTAACCAGCGGGGGAACTAATTAGATAATAAATTAGTTAATGAAATTGAATTGTGAGTTAATGAAATTGGATTAAAATAGAGATGGTTTGGATTGCGAATGGAATCCAAATAAGTGAAAATAAATTGGAAATGACCTGGTTATTAATAAAATAATTCCAGATGAATTGAGTATGGAAAATAAAATTCATAATGATCGAGTGAATGAACCACTTATATTAAATAAATAAATGGATGGAATTTGATTAAATAGGAATCAAATGAAAGATGGAAATAAAACTTTAAAGGGTTGGTTAAATGGAAAATAAACTTAAGTTATTGACTTAAGTAAATGTTGAATGGAAACTGAACTCAACAGAGGAGTGGTTTAAATAAGTTGAGAAATAGTTATTGAATGAATTAACTTGGATTGTTTTTGAGCTAAATGAAATTCAATTTTTAGAAGTTGGAGATGAATTGAATTTAAAGGAATTATTAGAAATGAAAATCTGAATGAAATATGGAATAAGTATTTAAATTGGAAATGAAGTAGTAAAATTGAAGTAAGTTGGACTTCATATGAAATGGGAGTTCAATTTGAATATATACACTTCAGTGGTGAAGTAGTAAATAAATATAAGAAAAATTTATATTGAACTTAAGAATTGAAGAATGAAATTCTTAAGAAAATTTGCATTGGAAATATACTTAGTAATTTTGGAAGAAAATATATACTAAGTGAATAGTTGAATGAAGACTAAAACTGAAGTTGTGAAATGGGATAGTTGTGAATAAGGGGATAACAATTAAAAGGAATGTGAATAAAAGAGAATTGATATAATTGGTAATCAATTGGAATTTATACGTAAGATGTACGTATATTATTTTATTCGCATAGCTATTTGGTCCAGATGTCGAACACAAAATTTCGAGATAGTTTTATCGATCCGAATTAGGATTTTTCACTCGATTTTCGACGGCGAGCCTGGATATGGATTGTTGATTGATTCTGGAAATTCTCTATCATAGTTGGTGGCTATGCAAGGAGAATGACGGTTTCTGATCAAGAAACCAGATCTGAGTCCGCACTAGGAAGTCGGGTGGACGATACTAGTTCGGAAGTGAAATTATGTGATCGATTGAGCGATCGAATGTGATATTGCGTACGGATGATATATGTGCATCGTACGGGCTTAAGTAAAGCAAATATTGGAAATTTGTAAAGGAAAGTATATAATGACTTTGGAATTGTGATTGAATATTATTGCTTAGTAGGATATACAGGTGTATAAAAGCAATGGATAAATTGGGATTTTGATTTTTGAAGATAAAATTTAATGGCTCGACCAAAAAGGTATGTATTTGAATTTCTATATGAAATTTGATTGGGGTTTTGATCCAGCCACTTGGCTTTTTGTTTTCTTTTTGAGATTGGGAGGCCGTAGAGCCATTTTGTAGTAGTACCGAGCTAGCCGCGCAAAGGAGACGCTGGCGAAATTTTTCGAAAATTTAGGAAGTTAGAAAAATTTTGGAAATTTTTTGATAATTTATAATTTGAATTCAAATTTATATTTGAATTGATAAGTAGGTGATATGGGTTGAAACTTATGGATAAGTTGGGAAGTTAAAAGATGATTTGAGTATCATTAATAAAAGAGGGTTTGGGTATTGCTAAAACTGTTTGAATTTGGGGAATAGCTAACGGGATATGAGACATTCTTCCTAACTAGTAATTTCGGGGACGAAATTCTTTTAAGGGGGGAGGAATGTGACGACCCGGAATTTTTGTATATTTGAAATTGGAATATTTAATTGATTTTAAATATTCAGAGGTTAATTATAAACTTAAATTTCAAATATTGCTGTTTATTGAGTAATTTAATTATTAAATTAAATTTATTTGAAGTTGGATAAAATAGTAAATCTGGTATTCTAAGCTAATTAAAAATATTTTGAAGGCTTAGAAAATTCATATTAATGATGCTGAAGATAATAGAACTTTTAGTATTGAATTTAAAAGTGTTTTGTTCAGTTTTGAAAATGTATCGTTTAAATTGAATTTAAAAATAGCCTTTCGAGGCACAGTCTCGGAATTCGACGAAACCAGTTCCATTGGGTCCGTAATATTGTATTATTACCGGATTTCAATTTTCGTAGCGTTCAGAGTTGTTATGTGAGCGTACGAGATAAAAACACTTAGACAATGGTTAATCGTTTTAATTTAAATATCTTTCATCTTATCAACTGTTAAAGTTTTATCAACATCAGCCTACATTTGTACGCCCATCGCAGTTTTCTTTCTTTCAATTGTCACTGTAACCCATCTTCTTCCGCACGCCTCTTCCTTTTCTTTTCTTCCTTGTTCATTCGTTAAAGGAAGCAGATTTTCCAACAAAGTTCAGAAGCAAAGAAAAATTTTTAAACGCAACCCTCGTTCTTCCTAAAATCATACAAACGAAATCGCAATCTCCTTCAGTCATCAAAGCATGTTACTGGAAAAGAAAATATATAAATAAACGAACAATTCCCTTCTCCTTTATAAAATCAACTTTCCCAGTTCAATTCCTAACAACCGAAGTCTTTCCAGATTATTATCTCACGCCTCCATGCTATCGATTTTGGATCGATCTTCAAGCTTCATAGAAATCGAATTCGATTTCACTTCTCATAGTTAGGGCTTAGGGTTGAGGGTAACTCGTCCTCGAATTGGAGACGTCGGAGGGAAAGGGAGTTCGAGCTCGATGTCAGTGAGGTTGTGGAGTTGCGATGTGTTCGTTGGATTAGGGAGCAGGGACGGGGGTATCGAGGCTCACAGCGAAGGGGAGGCGTTCGCGAGATGGGAGTCGCGTGGTCTGTAGCTTCGCGACGATGTAGAACTTGGCTTCGATTCACGTGATGGCAGGTGCTGGGTTGTGCTCTATCGAGGCAGTGAAGGGATTATGCTGTGAGGTATAATTTCTGTTAATTCAATTTTAGAAGGTATATATACATACAGATTGAGAAAGACATATCTTAGGGTAATTCAATTTTATAACATTTTAAAAGTTGCTTAATTTAAAAAAAATAAAATAAAGTAAAATAATATATTATAGTAAAGAGAAACTACTTCTGTATATATGTGTATATAGGTTAGAAATAATGGATTTGCTGATTTATTTGTTCAATTAACTCATTTACTTTATTTACTAAAAGATTTTTAAGAAAGAAAATTTTTAGTTAAAATAAAATTATTAGACAATTAAATAATAAAATGGCAATTAGTTGTTTGAGAATGATAAGTATAGGAATTTATAAATTATGGATTTATATAATGTATATACATATGTAGGTATACAGAAATATATATATATATGATTTGGAAATATATAAGAATATTAAAGATGTTGGAGAATCTATAAATTAATTTAAAGTAAATTTTTAGTTAAATTAAATTGTAAAACGGAAATTGATTGTTCGATTTGTTCAAATATTAATACAATCATATGATATTTATTCAAGGTCAAAAATTGGGAAAACCAAGGCAATATTGGAAGTGGAATGCAAATGGAATAAGGTGAGTTAATCTCACTCAGTTGAATTTAAATTTAAATGGTTAAATTTAAATAATTGATTGAATGGGTGAATTGATTTGGATGTGCTATATTATATATAGTAGTATATAGCAATATATACATATTGGCATATGTATATATTGGAATTGTTGATATTCCCGCATTGTATAGCGGATGAGACCCTATGCGCCGCATAATAGCGGATGATTTTATATAAATCCCATACACCGCGATATTCCACCTTGAAGTGGAATTGGTATTTTATATTGTGCTAACGTCTGTGGATGCAGGGAAACAGGTTGGAGGGATCCAACTGGATTCCTCAAAATTATTAGATTATTTAATATTCTGTGTTCTGAATATTTGATATCATGTGATGATTTTATATTGGATGATGTGGTTGATTTGGATTGTCCAGTATAATAAATTATAAAATCTATGGAATTGAATTTTTGAAAAGAAATAAAGGAATAAAAGTTTAAGTAAAATAATTCGAGGAATTGGGATAAAATTTATAACGAATTGAAATAAAAATAAGGTGATTTGGAATTTTAACAAATATGAAAAAGGGGATTTTGAATTCACAAGGGATAATAAATTTTATACTTAAGTGATATTATTTGAAGAATAAAAAGAAGTTATTTTTGAAATTAAGGATTAAAGTTAATTAAAGAATAAATAAGGAGTTTTGGAAATCTGTAATCGATATTGGTAAAAAGGGGTTTAACTCATAATAAGGAATAAAAATCTAAAGGTTAATGTATTTTGGAATAAATGAAGTAGCAAAGGAAATTTATTTGAAAGTAAGTAGAGTAAATTGGGAAATCAATTGGAAATTGATTTAGTTGTTTAAAATTGGAATTTTAGAAGAGAAATGAGATTTTGGAATTTATAAACTGGGTTTATAAAGTAAAATAAAATATCAGTGGATATTAGAAAATATAAATTCAAGGTGGGAATTTATAAAGGGATATGAATTGGTTTAAAAATAAATGTTGATTTATTTTTAAATGGTGGGAATGAGAAGTGTATTTCTCTGGATAGCCAAGTACGTTTTCAAAGCAATTTTAAATATAAGTTAAAAGTTTTAATACGTTTTAAAAAGCATATTTTAGAAAATTGATTTATTTCTAAATGTTAAGGCCTAAAGTAGTATTTTCAAAAATCTATTATTGTAGTAATTATATAAATGTGATTTGGTAATATGTTTAAAGAGAAATTTAGTTTATATTTATAAATGGTTTCATTTTAATAAAGTATTAAAGTAGTTTAATTTCAATGTTATAAAGTATATTTAAATAAAGTGTTTTTAAATTATTTTAAAATTAAAAGTATTTTGTACTTGGTGATTCAGTGGGAATAATTATTTGGAAAATGTATTCCGTGAGCGGAAACTGTTTGAAATTGTTTTCAAATGAGCTTTGAAAATTTGGAAATATATCTTGGAAAGATATTTGGGAAAATAAATAATGTGGGAAATTATTTATTGTGTGATGGTTGCTTGTGGATGTTAATTGATAGTTAAATAACCGACTATCAATATTGGCCAAATGCGCTGATCGTTTCGAAGAGACCGGGATCGAGTTTCCGTATACCAGGATTCTAGGTCTGGAGACTCGAATACCACTTCGATCCGGTTTGTACGTTTCGCGTAACGTGTTCGGAGTCGAAGATGGAGCTGTGAAGTGCAAGGGCTAGTCGCTACTAATCCTGAGGATATTTCCAAAATGGATGTAGTAGGAATAGTGCCTTCGGTTCCGTTCGAACCCGGGACGGACTTGTATGGACGAATGCTTTCGTGACATCGTCAGGTGGACGATGGGCATTCTAAGGGATATGTGCTATAAAGGTATCGTTTAGCCTCGAACCTCATCAACCGGGAATGATTGAAAATCAGGGGTTATGCAGCAAGGCTTCGTGGGTAGCACCCACTTGAAAGTAAGGTCATCCCTGTCTCGATGTCCCTTTTATTTCGGCTTAGTGTTGCGGTTGCTGATCCCAACCGTGGGGTGATTTTATTTGGAATTATCCAGTAAGGGATGATTCCGGCCTTGTGTTGCAGGGGAGCGGGCGTACTCCTCGGTACTGTGATCTAGGCCACGTACTGTGACAGGTGGTACCCCAGTGCCTAGTCATTCGTTGGAAATCCATTCTCCCTACGTGCCTTGTACGGTATTTGTTTGTATACCTAGTATGCTGGAACTTAATCATGTAACAATTTCAGCTATTTTAATAAGTATTTGTGAATAGACACTATTATAATATCAGGGGATTTTTATAAAAAGTGTTTTAGCTATCGTAAGGTAAAAACCCGACATGTTTATTTGTGGCGTGGTCTTACGAGACGCTTTTATTTTCAAAAGGATTTTTGAAACCTTAATAATCAATTTGAGTGTGATTTTCTCACGCTAGTATTCCAGACTGACTCGGGTATTGTTTATATGATGCTCGGGTCAGACCGAGATAAACAGGTTCAGGATATGATGTTGTGGAGCTCAGGAGACGAGCTGGATGACGATACGTACTCCCGTACTTGTTATTATTTTTCCGCTGTGTATTCAGTTGTATGTTATGGATGTTGATGTACTCTGATGATGTATTGTATAAACAGATATAGTTTTTGATTTGTGTAAAGATCTGTTGATATATATTATATTTTATTCCGCTGCGATGGTTAGATTCTGATGTTGTTTTCTATTTTTCTTCTTCTACCTCTTCTTCTTAACTAAAATGGTTCGATTTTCTGGGTCTGGAAAGTCGGGTCGTTACACCGGCAGGGGATTGGATCAGATCAATATGGCTAGGAACGGATCAGATTGGATCACTATGGCTATGGATCACTTGGATTGGTAGTTCAACTCAACGATGATCGCTCAATAACTTGATGAACACCGCATCAACTCAGGAAACAACTATGGAAATACGAAGAATATGGCTACAATGATCCTATCGATCGGTCAGTTTTATTATTGTAAATTTCAAATTTTTTCTATTTCGTTTATTTAATAGTTAATTACTCTTTTAACTATACAATTTCAACAGTGAACCCTATTCCCAACTAGATTTCACCTATTTGTTTAATACTACAATTTGAATAACTATATTTCATTTACACATTTACAGTATTATTAACTTTGTAATTATTTTGTTATATTTGCATCTCGGATTAGTTTAGGTTAAAATCAACATAAACAGGTTATAGATATACATAAGAAATTCTATATTCAATTCAAAATGAACCTAAAAAGTTGTTTTCATATTAAATCAATCTAAAACAACTTAGATCTCAAATTTTACGTCAATCAGAATTAAATCAGAAAGGGTCATATTCATATGGTTTAAACTTCCATCAAATTTTTAATTAGTCGCAATTAAACAATATTTCAAATTAAATTGGATGGACTGCTAAATCAATAGGTTTATAGATAAACTCAATTGCATATAAATCAATGTAGTTAATAATGAACCCACTCACCTCTCATGAGCTTCCTTCCTTTTTAATCGACTTAATTCACCCCTCCTTGGATTTGGTTTAACCTTGTTTATCCCGTCTTTCTCTTATTTATTGTTAATTTTTTGTTTTAGAAATTATGGAGGGGAGAGAGTTAAGACCGCACTGATTATATTTTGGGTTTTCTAAACGATTAGTGAAGGACTTACGTTGTATTTGTAGATGCACTGATTGACTCGAACCATTAGATTTAAGTATATAATCCGAGTTATTCGATCTATGCAAACCTTAACCAAAATAGGTCGACCGACCAAACGGTTGGTCTAGGGCAGTCGACCACTAGGGGTTGACTAGTCCATATCACGGTGTCGACCAGTTGAACTTTCCTAATATAAATTTTTTTCCTTTTTTATATGCTCAGCTTTTTTTGATAAAAATGGTAGTGTATATACCACGCCATATTTACTACTATATTAAAATAAAAGTACAAAATACTGTTACACCACCACAACTGACACAAAACCATACAGACCATATAAACCATTTCACATACAAAACAATAAACAACACAAACACAACATCAATATTAAATATACATGAAGCAGCAGAGTCCAAGAAAACCATATATACAATCACACGCAGGTGATCAAAAATATACAGCAAAAAGAAGACACTGCTACAACATGATCACCAGCACTTCCTCAAGCGTCATTCCTTCTCTTACTCACCCTGCTAGCAACTGAACCTTCAATGTAATCAATAGCCGCTTTTCAATTCCTACCCAAATGTAAACAAACTTTAGAACTTGAATAAGAATATTATTAGAACTGTTTGCAATGCCATTAAAACATCTTTTGTTCCTCTCGTTCCATAGAATCCAGCAAAACGCAAAATTAGCTAAAGTGAATTTGTACTTTGAGTCATCATTAGGAAGCTCTTCAACCAACTTATCCCAAAAATAAAACCGATCTCTAATATGTTCTTTCCAATCGAGATCAATATGCAGATTCACCAGACATTTAGTCCATATATAAAAAGCTACATCACAATCACAAAAGAGATGAATATAATTTTCAACATTTTCTCAACAAAACAAACATTTATCCAACACCATCAGTCCTTCCTTCTTCAACATATCCATTGTATTAGCTTGCCATGAATAATAGACCACATGAGAATCTTCACTTTTGTTGGCACATTTCTAACTTTCTATATATTTTTGAAACCAACAAATTTTCTGCCCGAGAAATTAATAAACTGATACATATTACTAACTTTATACTCCTCATTATCAGACTACTAGATAAACTCATCCCTACTATCTTTCAAACAATACCCATCTAGAAGTTGAATAAGATTCATAAGTTGAAAAAGAGCTCTTCCTTTTATTATTCGATTAAAAGACAATTTCCATCTGAAACCATAAGCATTCCAATCATACATTTTAGCAACAGAACGGTATTTATCAACAACTAATTCATATAGAGCATCAAATTCAACTGCCAATGAAATTGAAATCAACCACATGTCATGCCAAAAAGATATTCTACATCCATCATTAACCACCAACTTCAAGCCTATTTTAAACAACTGAGAAAAAGTCAAAATGTCCTTCCAAAATCTGGAACATCTTATGCCATCAACATACCATGAGAAAACATTATCATATTGCATAGCTAATATCCAATCCTTTCAAAGAGAAGATTTTGAACTAACCATATCCCATAACCACTTACAAAGTAATGAAGTATTCATATCACATAAATTTATCACCCCCAAATCTCCCTGACTTACTGATTTGCACACTTGACCCCAAGCAATCAGACAATATAAAGTTTTAGTCTCCTTCTTCCCAGTCCAAAAGAAATTTCTTCTAATTGAATCAATCTTCTTAATAACCCAGGAATGACGTTTATAAAATGAAAACCAATACAAAGGAATAGAAGATAAGACTGAATTAACCAAGACAAGTCTACCAGGTTTTTATAAAGAACTACCTTTCCATCTAGCAAGTCTTGTATCAACTTTATTAATTAACATATACCGATCATCATTGTGCAATCTACCTGGTCTGATGTTGAACCCTAAATAAGAAAGAGGAAATTCTCCAACTTTACAGTTAAGCATATTAGAAACTAACTTTGCATCATCACTTTCCTTTCCTAAAACCATAACAGAACTCTTATGAAAGTTGATTTGTAGTCTAGAAAGGCTTTCAAAAGCATACAAAATGAATTTCAAAGCTGCAATATACTTACAACTGGAATCACTAAAAATAATTATGTCATCTACATAATGCAAAGAACTAATACCTCCCATCATGAACTCCTCCCCAAACATTTTAATCAATCCTTTATTACAGCTAACTTTTAATATCTGTGTAAATACATCAGCAGCTAAATCAAACAACAAAGGAGAAAGGGGATCTCCTTGTCTCAACCCTCTTTTAGAGCTAATAGTTTTGCCAGCTACCTCATTAGCAAAAATATTAGACTTACTTGAGTAAAGAATTTTCGAAATTCAAGAAATCCAGATCTCACTAAATCCTCTAGCTCTCAATAAGTCAATTACAAATCTCCAATCTACTGTATCAAAGGCCTTAGCAAAATCAAGCTTAAGTAGAGTACATGAAGTAGAATTCCTGGTACAGAAAGAAACAACTTCCTGAACAAGTGCAGCTCCCTCCAATATAGATCTACCTTTTATAAAAGCAGTCTATGCTTTATCCATTAACAAGTACATCTTATTCTTTAATCTATTAGCAAGTACTTTAGTAATCAATTTAAAAGTACTATTTAATTGACTAATAGGTCTAAAATTAGCAAGACTTAAATCACCTTCTTTTTTTGGGATAAGAACCACATTCGCATAGCTTAGTTTTTCCAAATTTAGATTTCTTGCCTCAAAACTTTCAAAAAGACTCATAATATCTCACTTCATCCAACTCCATTATGTTTTAAAGAAAAATTTGGGAACACATCTGGCCCTGGAGCTTTGTCATAAGGCATTAAGCACAAAAAACTTCTTCTTCTGTAAACTTACCATCCAAATCTGAAAGATCAACATTATTAGGGTAGAGCAATTTCCAATCAACATCAACTCTTTTATATCTACATCTCCCAAAAATTCTCTTATAATAGTCAGTAAAAGCTCTGTTCAAATCATCTTGCTTACTAATCTCGGTATCACCACACATAACACTACAAATCATATTAGATCTCCTTCTCCCATTTGCAACTCTATGAAAATACTCTGTATTTTTACCCCTTCCTTCAACCACTGAATTCTCGATCTTTGTCTCCAAAAAAATTCCTCCTGATTAATTACCTTTATCAGCTCATCTTCCTTCATCTTAAGCAAAAAGTTCTATTCTCACATAAACTTCCCTTTTTATCCTTAATGTTAAGCTCAATAATTTCATTCATTAATTTCTCCTTCTTCAACTTTATATCACAAAAGACTTCTTTATTCCATCTCTTAAGAAATTTCCTCAAATATTTCAATTTCTTGCTAAAGATATTAGCAGCTTCTCATGCTTTCCAATATTCATTCCATTTCCTCTCCACCATCTCATCAAAACCCTCTTCAAGACACCACATTTTCTCAAATTTAAAAAAGGTTTCCTAGAAGTATTCTCACCAGAATCAAATATAATAGGACAGTGATCTGAAATTATAGATGTGGTGTCTATCAAGTTTCACTAAAGTTTCACTAAAGTTGGATTTTCTCTACCACTACTCCTAGTGTATTTTCTGTTAGTAAGAGGAAGATCAATCGGATTACACTCTTTAACAAACTCCCCAAAATCTTCAACATCATCTACATAATCCTACATTCTCTTGTTTCTCTCATCAATGAATCTGGTTGTATTAAAATCACCTCCTATTATCCAAGGACCTTGAATTAAATTTTTAAAAGCAATACAATCTTCCCACAGCTTCTTCCTCTCAATTCTAGTGTTAGGACCACGTACACTTGTGACAAAATATAAAATTCCAGTCAGGTTACACTTCATCGCCAAATGTAAGCAAAATTTATCCTTCACTTCTTGCATTAGAGTCCATTTTCCACTATTCCATCCAATGAAAATTCCTCCAGCAATACCATTAGCCTCAATGAAACTCCAACCATCCAACAGAACACCTCCCAAACATAATTTTTTTATTATCAAGACTACTGATTTTCGTTTCTTGAAGCAAAACAATTTCAGGTTTGATAATTTTGATAACATTTCTAACTCTATAGCATTTTGTATCCTTACCCAAACCTCCAACATTCCATGAACATATTATCATTTTAAAGATAAGACCCTCTCAGCTTCTTTATCTTTAAATTCAAAAATATCATCCTCATTGTTTTTTAGAATAAAACCCGAGCATTTCGCAATTTCATAATATTGATCATGAGTTAAACTATTAAGAATAGTAGGAATGAAAACACTACCTTCCAAGGGATGATCAGCTTCCATTCTTCTTGCACTTCTTCTTAAGAGAGTAAATCCCACCTGCTCCTTGCCAGTATCCTCCTTTCTGCATGCCAATTTTGGACTCTCATGAGCATTTTCCATTGGAATCTGAAATACCACTATTTGTTTGCCTTTATCATCTTCTTTGACTACACCTTCAGCTTCCATATCCAAGTTATGATAACATTCTAAATTCTCCTCTACCTTGTTACTACCAGATTCAGAATTAAAGATAGTTTTATCTTCATTGCTTGAAGTAAGGTCAATAGGATTACCGATATCAACTTCTTGCATTTGATTAGTCATTTTCTTCCTCCAAATTTTAAGACCACCATCGACATCTTTCTCAAAAACAATCTTCTTAAAGCTATTTAAATCAGCACAAATTTTGGATCACCCATGTACCTTCTAAGGGGAATTTCATAGTAATATTCATTAACAAAAAGCTTTATAAGCGAAGGAATCTCAGAAGGGTCTGTTACTTCAATTTCTACCTTTAAAGTAGTAAAATCTACTGAACTCATCAGATCTTTTTGGAGACTCTTAACTTCACCAACTTTAGCCAGAATGCAACTTACTGTATCAAAGCTTCTACAAGCCAGAGGAACATTCTTGAGAACAACCCAAATCCTTACTCTTCTTCCAACCCAAGTACTCCTCAACTGTAAATTCCATCTACGTAACCCAAGAATTCCATTCTCACTTATAATCGATCCAACATTACCACTATTGAGAAAATTTTGAGGAAATTTTACCACAAATTTTTTATCTAGCTTCTTGACCTCCCATTTCCAATTTCGATGAGTAAGCGTTATGTACTTCTTGCTAATATGATGTTCAATGTCTTGAATAGAGAAAGCCTCTCTTATAATTGATACTATAGCCCAAGAACTTGCTCTATTAACTTCTGTATACATAGCAGCAAAGGAAAGAAAAACTTCGTTGCCCTTTTCCGCCTCCATAGATGATTTTTTCCAAACCCAAGAATTACATGCAAATCCTTTATGTCCTGTGTGGTTGCACTTGAAGAAAATTATCCGATCTTTGCAATTTTTCGCCCAATGATCTTTCGAACCGCACCGAAAACACCTGTTGTTTGATTTAATTTTCTCCAGAAAATCTTTGTAATGATGATTCTTGGAATACGAAACACTTGGAGTGGGTTTCATGTTCAAATTTTTAAGTAGAATTTCTTTATAACTGGAGTGATTTGTCATGTGAGAAAGAGAAGGGAAGGAAAATGCGTTAAGGACGCCATTAGAGCATACGGACGCCATTAGAGCCCTTTTTATATGCTTAGTTATTTTCAACACCAAATCTTTAAACTTAATAACTTTTTCTTACGATCTCTGTTTCCAAAACTCTATATATGAAAATCATCCAGAAAATCACCATGAACGCACAGTGCAATTTTCGTAGGCAAATTCCGTTGTTTATAAAAATTCCACCCTTTCTCTTATTATATTTAAATTAATTTGTTTTATTAAAATTTGGTTGATTTTTCGGGGTGTTACATTATCACCCTTAAATGAATTTCGTCCCTGAGATCTCTAAGAATGGAAAAATGTAACTCATGAATGCGGAAAACATTACCTACAACCATCTACTCAACCACCAACCACTGGCAACCATTGTCGTTACTTTAAATTTCTAATGCAATATGTACATATAGGCATGGATGAATATGAATCTATACTAATGCAAAAAAAATTAGCTGGTCACTTGATCTAGTCGACCCCTTGAAATGTAAGTGCTTATGCCATGTATCCAAAACATAAGCAACATCCTATGCAAATATACTGGCAGTTCTATATATGTGTGCAACCATTTAATCTATATGCAAAAACCATATGCATATGTAGGATAAAATAAATAAGTGATGGTCTGAGTGCAAGCTAACTTGAAGATATTTGTATATGTGTGCAAAGATCAATTTAATAAAATACATCTATGAGCAACCATCATCAAAAACTAGTCCTAATGACATGTTTGCAACCCTTCCTAGCATCCAAATTTCTCTGCCTATGGGGTACACTAAGAAAAAGTCTAAGCACATAAATAGCTTATACATATTAACTAAATGGAAATTTACTCGAAAGAGTTCTAGATGGTAGTTCGGATCTCCTCTTCAGGCCCCCATGTACCCACCGTTGGGTCATCTTCCTACTAGACCTTAACTATCTTAATAACTTTATTGCGGAGTTGCTTTGTACCATGCTCAAGGATACGGGTAAGTGCACGGCGAATATGTGACTCCCTTTCGACTGCCACCTACTTTAGCTGATTCGGCTCGACCACAGTTGCTATATCGTGCGGACACTTCCACAAGTGTGACACATGGAAAATGTCATGCACTCCCACTAACTTTTCAGAAAGCTTCACCTTATAAGCTAACTTCCCTACTCTTCCTGTGATCGAAACAAGGCCTACAAGCCTTGCCGCTAACTTTCCCGAACTACCAAACCTAATGACATGCCTAAGCGGTGGGACCATCACAAAAACCATGTCGTCGCCTATGAACTAAAACTCTGTGCGTCTCCTGTTAGCATAAGACTTATGCCTATATTGTACAGTTTTCATCCTTCTACGGATTAAGCCTATCTTCTATGTAGTCTCCCTCACCATATCTGATCCAAGAATGATCCTATTCGTAGTGTTCCACCAATAAGATGGTGATCTACAAGGTCTCTCGTATAACGCCTCAAATCATGCCATCTAAATACTTGCTTAATAGCTATTATTATAGGTGAACTTCACTAGTGGCAAGTGATCCTCCCAAGAACCTCCAAAATCCAAAATACACATCCAAAGCAAGTCCTCCAAAACTTAGTTCATTCTCTCCATCTATCCATCTGTTTATGGGTGATAAGCGGTGCTCAAACTTAACTGGTGTATAAAGCCTCTTGAAGACTCCTTCGGAACTCGCTGGTGAAAAGTGGATCTCGGTTATTCACAATACTAGAAGAAACTCCATGCAATCGAACAATCTCTCTCACATAAAGAGACGCCAATAATGCAACAGTCCTCGAATACTTCTAATCGGAATAAAGTAAGCGAATTTGGTTAGTAGATCGACTATGATCCAAATACTATCATTTTCTCTCATACTCCTAGGTAGTCCATCAATGAAATCCAGAGAAACACTCTCCCACTTCCACTATGTAATATCTAACGGTTGCAACAATCTGATCGGTTTCTTTTACTCCACCTTTACACTTTGGCAAGTCATACACTTAGACACATATACCACTACATGCCTCTTCATACTCAGCCAATAATAGATCTACTTCAGGTCACAGTACATTTTGTCCCCACCGGGATGGATGGTCATCCTAGAATGATGGGACTCAGCTAATACCATGTCAATCAAATCCAAAATGAGAGGAACACATAATCTTCCATCTCTTCGCAACCACCCCTTCGAGTCAATAGTGCGCGCCTCAAATGACATGAATGCTCTCCTTTACCAAGTTTCTCGAAAATATCCAACTACTCCCTATCGTGTTTTTGACTTGACCTAATGCAGTCCATATGTGTAAGCTGCACATCTAAAGTTGCAAACAATCCCGGAGTAATGTCCGACGAATGTCAAAAATCGAACGTATAGATAAACTCCAAGTGCTTCCACTCTAAGTACATAGCACTCAACATCACATTCTTTCTACTTAAGGCATCGGCTACAACATTGCACTTAGCTGGAGTATATGAGATATCAAAATCATATGATGCCAAAAACTCCATCTATCTATGCTGCCATAAATTCAAATCCTTTTGAAAGAACAAATACTTCAGAGACTTATAATCCGTGAATAGCTCAAGCCACTCTCCTTATAAATAATGTTTCCATAACTTAAGGGTGAAAACAATGGCTGCTAACTCAAGATCATGGGTAGGATAATTTCTCTCATGGCCTTTTAATTGTCAACTAACATAGCCTACCACTCTCCATTCTTGCATCAAAACTATGCCCAATCGTAGATCGCAAGCGTCAGTACATACTGTGAATCCCTTCGAACCATCGGGTTGGGTGAACTAGTCAACAACTTCTTTAGCTTAATAAAAGCATCCTCACACTTTCAGTCCTATGAAAAAACCAAATTCTTTTGGTAAGGTAGGTCAGAGAGGTAGAAAACTTAGTGAAGTCCTTAAGGAACTTCATATAGTAGCTCGCCAAACTAAGGAAACTCCTCACCTCCTTAGCATTCTTTGATGTGTGCTAATTCCATGCTACTACAACTTTACTAGGATAGACTGTTAGCCCATGCACAAAGACAACGTGTCCCAAAAAGAGAACCTCCTTGCGCCAAAAGTGACATTTGACAAAACTTCGCCTTCAACTTATGCTCGCAGAGAGTATTGAGCACTTCTCCTAAAAGCAACTTGTGCTCCGCCTTGCTTTTCGAATAAACCAATATGTCATTAACAAATACCACCCTAAACTTATTAAGAAACCCTTTGAAAACTCGACTCATCGGGTCAACAAAATAGGCAGGTGCATTGGTTAGTTCAAAGAGCATGCTAACCACTTGTAAAGTCTATCGGGTGTACGAAAGCGGCCTTTTGAATACTATCTTAGGCTACATGCAACTGATGGAACCCAGTAGCAAGGTCAAGCTAAGAGAACACCTTCGCACCAATTAACTGCTCTTGATCGTCTATGCAAGGTAATGGGTAATGATTCTTCATTGTCAGCTTATTCAACTCATGATCATCGACGCAAAGAAGAACCATCAGCCTTAGTGGCCGGTGCTCCCCACTCTGAAACACTCCTCCTAATGAAGTCCTCCAATAGCTCATTCACTTGCTTAATCAGCTCGCGTCTTTCTTTAGGAGCCATATGTCTCAAAGGTAAGGTAGCAGGTTAGGCGTTCTCCTCGAGATTAATTCAAAAATCGATCTCCCTTTAGGGTGGGAGGCCGGTAACTTCGAAAAGGACATTTGGGTAGTCCCGACTACTGGTACTAAAGCTAACTCATAATGTGATTGGTCTAAAGAATATAGGTACCTCAACATAACTAAACTTCTAGGGTTGCAATAAACCTCAATGCTACGTCCACTACAAGTACCAAACAAACGACCTTCCTATCACAATCTAAGGTTGTCCCATACATGGTCATCCAGTCCATATCCAAAATCAAACCAAACCCAGAAAATCCAGAGAAAGAAGCATCATAATCAAACTCGACCCCCAAAATAAACAATTTCAAACTCTTACAAATTATAGATAAATGAGCCGATCCTCCAACTGGGTTTGACATAACTACCAGGTTAGTAACTATGTAGAGTCTAAGTGTAACTCATTTACAAGTCCACTCAAAATAAAAGAGTGTGATGCCTCCAGTGTCAAATAAGGTGCGAACAGATAAATCAGATAAAGTTAACACATGTTCCATTAAGACTTTCTTCCCCTTATCCGCTACTGGAGGCGCACTCGATCTGGGAACAACATCCTGTGCGTAAGCTGAACTAGTTGGGTAGAGGTCTTCAGTGAGGCCGAACACTCCCTGCTTATGTGCCCGAGTTGATTGCAATTGTAGCATTTAGTCTTTGAGATGTCCATCTTGTACTCCTTCGCAACATGCCCCCAGTTGATGCATCTTTTGCACTTGATTTCCTACTTATTAATCCTCTCTTGGGTCCCTATTCTTCCATTGCATTGATTTTATGGAGGCGTCTTCCCTCCTGACTTCTTAGGCTCACTCCTCACCTCTTCTTTGGAAATAGTATTTAGCAAGGCCATCTCCACCAAACCCTTGTAAGTCACCCTCATAGGAATGAGACTAAAGGCCAAACCTTGAAGAGGTTGATTCAGTCCCTTTACAAACTTCAAAGCTTTCTTATGAGGGTATTTACCAAATCTAGTCAAAACCTAGCCAACTTATTGAATTGATTTACATAGTCTTTTGGTAATATCTCTCCTTACTGCAAATTACCAACTTCTGCAACTGTACTCCTTTCTCTACCATGGAAAGAAATCTCATCTCAAATAACCCCCTAAACTCTCCCCAAGTTATATCTTCCTCATTGGTCTCTGCTATTACCATGTCCCACCAATTTAGACTCTCTCCTTGTAAATGCTAGGGGGCAAACTATCCTTGGACGTTATCTCCAAGGCCCATCAATCCAAAATACTCTCATAAGTATGAATCCGTGCTTTTGAGTTCACATAAAATTCGGTCCCCATATATGGCTTCCCTCCTAGACTCATAAAGTCCTTTGTAACGACTTGTATTCTATGTATTGGAGGATCGTAGAATATTAATATAAGTTATATATAGGGTAGTATGATTCTATAACTTTGGAAAATGAATATTAGGGACATTTTCCATTCTTAGAATTTTTATCAGACGATGTTGACCCTTCAATCTTTTATGGCCTATAACTTTTGATAAGAGCCGAATTTGGATCTGAAACCACTTCCATTAGACCGAGATGAAGGTTTCTCTTTCCTTAGAGTAGTCGTAATAGGATAACAGACTTACCCTTTGGGAGTTATGGTTGTTTGAAGTTTCACTTGATACAGCTTAATGGGTAATTAGTGAGTTAATGGTTAGGCCCAAAGCTCATTTCGGGATTAACATAGGGATAGGGCAGAAGTTACTTCTTTTCATCATTTCTCACTTTCCAAAAATAGGGGAAAACCCCTATTAATCACTTCATAGCCAAAAAGCCACTTTAAACCTTACTTTAATTAGCCAAAACTTGTCATTAAGGAAGGGATTAGCGAGGTTAGCAATTGAATTGAAAATTTGCTATTGGAAATCACTTGAAGCAACTATAGATTCTTGAATTTCATGCATTCTTGGGTTGCTTTGGATTTCTTTGGATATAGGTGAGTGGTTAGGACCTCTCACATACTAATTAGCCATTATAAACCATAAAATGATGTTTTAAAAGGATTTTTGGATCCTAAAATGTATTTTAAACTTTAACTAACCACATATGTAAATTGAAATGATTTGGAAAAGATTTGTAAAATTTGTATTCTTATGGATCTCCCCAGTTCTTTTGGTTTTACCTTTAGATTTAGGATTCATTTTGACGTGCATGGATATATGCTTATTAGGATATATTATATATGATGATTACTTGAATGTATGATGTTTTTTTGGTTAAAAACGGTGGTCGAATAGAGATTTAGTTTTAGAAATGAGTTATGGGTCGATATAGATGGATCGGTGATGACCCATAAAGGTCACATCATCCAAATGGCATGCGATTCATTGGCTAGGTCCAGAAGGACCCAATAAAGCTATGCTTTAAGTTTCTAGTCGTTTGGAGTTCATTTGCTCGAGTTATGGATGATTGAAGATGGATTGGTGGTGATTTAGAGGCTATGGATCCGTAGAGATTGGTTTTGGGGCGTGCCCGAGTCATGGGAAGGAACGCTTCAGGTCATATGATGGAATGTTTTGGGTCGATAGCTTTTATGAATGGATCGCACGAGAAGGTGGGATAAAATCCCAAGTAAGGGATCAGTGGTGCCCATGGATCGATGCCGATTCATGGGGTTACTTGATTTGTGCTAGAGATTGGATCAGTGGAGCAAAGAAGAAAATTGGCTAAGGCATGGATCAGTGGCCATGGATAGGTACCTATCTATGGGGCATCGATCGGTGAGGTTGGTCGGTGAAGGGAAGTTTCATGTGTGGAGTATGGCTTAGTTGAATTGAAGTGTGGGATTGATGATGATGGATCGGTGGCTATGGATCGATGGCTATGGTTCGGTAGTAGGGAGAATTAGTGCTACTCCAGGTCGTTAGTATACTTATTTCTAAATATGATGATGTTTTCTTCGACTCTTGGGTGTGTTCACTCCAAGCTCGTGCCAAACCAAACACTTAGTCAAATATGGCCAACTTTAAGGTCGATACCAAACCATAGTATTTGGTGGCGATTTTCGACAGCGGCAACACGTAGTTTGACAATGATGATTCCATGATGGGAAGTGATGGCTTTGACAATGGATAGTTGTACTTTAAGACGTAGAGTAAGTGACTACAAGTTGAATTTTATAGAAACCGTCGAAGGAAGGTTACATGATTAACAATGATATTCTACGATTAATGATGGATGTTTAGAATACTTCCCAATCATGAAGATTTCAGACGGGAGTTATAAGGACAATTCCAGGATGAGCTCTGCTACAGAAGACACGTGTAGAGGGATCATTAATATTCTTAAATTTCGAAGTGTACTTGCAAAGCAGGGTTATGTGAGGTTGCTCACTTGAGAGTGCGATGTGCCCCAAATCACACGATGTTTCAATCTATCTTACCCTGGACAGAGTGTGATGGTAATTTGGTTCCTAGACTGCTGAGTGGCATGGACTCGAGTATGGAGAAACCAGGATTTTGAGTAGTCCTTGACTATGCAATGTGGTCATACAAGTATCATATATCCAACGCACTAAGTGATGAATGTGAGGATTGATAATGAATGCTATGTTTTCTTTGATTGTTTATCACTCTAGGTATGTCACACGATGCAGATATCATCGATGTACGTTTCTAGACACCCTTTAGTACTTTAATGTATAGTACACCCACGATGGCTATGATATAGAGTAGCATATATCTTGTGTATGTTCTAACCCTGCGAACACTACGCCATAAATGACCTTCTGCAACATTTTTGCAAGGTGTTGCCAGCTAAAATGTTGCGATAGATATAAAATTTTGGTCCTACTGCAACGTTGTATTTATGGTGTTACCTTAGCCATAAAAATGTGTTGCTCTAGCTAAAAAAGTGTAACACGATGCAACATTTTTACACAGTGTTGCTATAGATGTATTCAGATTAAAAAATTAATAAAATTAGCAATCCGCGTGAATACGATCCAACGGTTTACATTTAATCCGATTGTTAAACTGGATCACTGCTACAATTTTCCCCAAATTTTCATTTTCCCGCTTTACTTTTCATACCATTTTCGTTCTCCCCCCATTTCCAAACCCTAATTTCGTTTTCCATTACATTTCTATTCAATCTCTAATGGCACCGAAGCCTTTCCCGGCCTGATTCCCGTCTTCCCTTCCCTCACCTTCCCTAATCACTATTCCATCGCCACCGGCCTCTACCTCCCTCACCACGGCATCATCAACAATAAGTTCACTGATCCTGATACGTCCAAAACCTTCGACAAAAGCGACCACGACCCCAAAGGATGGCTCGGCGAACCCATCTGGGAGACCGTCGCGAACCAGGGACTTCCTGCGGCCGTCTACTTTTGGGCAGGTGGTGAAGTCGAAAAATGGCAACTGGACTTGTCCAGATCTGTTTTGCCCTGCGTACAATAAGTCTGTAGCATTTGAGGATAGGGTCTATGCTGTGTTAGGGTATTTGGATGCGGTGAGAAGATAGGCAGTGGCGATGTGTCTGGATGCGGTCGGTGAAGTGATGTAGCGGGCTATGGTTGTTCCTGTTAATGGTATGATGCAGAGTCGATGCTATCATTGGGTGAATGAAGTAGATCTGAAGCTTGAAATCACCGTTGTATGATGGGTATGAATTGTAATTGAATTGAATTGAATTTATATGAATTGTAATGCTTGAGTAAACGAGTTTGGTTTTTCTTTTGTAGGCTAATGATGGTCCCAATATGATGAAAGGCGAAGCAGTCTGCTTAGAGTTGATGGTCCAAGGGTGGTGCTTGGTTTTGTTGCGAATTTGCAGTGTGAAAGTTTGAAGATGTTTGGGTTGTCGGAATGGGTAATCAGCGATTGTGATTAGGTGATTAGACGATTTGGCAACTGAAATAGTTTGTTGGTGAGGCAATTAGAGGATGGAGGCTGGTGGTTTAGAAGTATGTGTGGTGCATCATTTTACGTCGTTTCAAAGAAGGTCGATCCCCGCCGGGACTGCGGTGCCCCGGACCCCCGCCGGCGCTGCGCCCGGACCCGCTTCTCGGCTCGCCTTCGGCTCGGCACTCGGCTCGCCTTCGGCTCGTCATATATTTGTTAGTGTCGGTGTCTGTATAAATTGAAACTGCATATGTAATGAGTGAACTGAGTGATGTAGTGAGAAATATCTGTATATGTGAATATCAGTGTTATATATCATTGAATTGTAAAATAGTGGAGTCAGGAATTTGTACTATTTCAAATGTTGAAATAAAATATTTATTTAAATAAATTACTGTTTGAATATCAAATTCTATGCAAATAGCATTTTATTAAATAAATATTTATTTCTATTAAAAAATCAAATATGCTCTATATTGTGGGCCCCACAAATTCAGAAAATCAATATCTATAGCAATATTTTTGAATGTTGCTACAGGCACCTATGGGTGTTGCCATAGACCCAAATAGGGTTCTATTGCAACAATATTACTTATGTTGCCTTAGATAGTCAAAATGTTGCCTTTGAGGTCTAAGGCAACGGCAAAAATTGCATCACCCTAAAAGTGTTGCCCTAGACCTATGGCAACATTTTTCGGGCCTGAGCCAACATTTTTTTTGTGTTGCAGTAGGCCATTTATGGCGTAGTGGAATGCAGGGACATGTCAGGTATGATTTTCCATACCATTTGTCCAGTATATTGACTTTATAGTATTTGATATTTTCTACCACTCATACCAGACTGTTGTCTGACTTGGGATTTTATGCTCTGCTCCTTATTATTCCAGGTGCTTAAATGACTAATTAGGGATATTAGGTCTGGTAAGCACGTGGAGTTGGATAAAGTACGGGCTAGAGATCACACTCTTATATTACTTCATTTACTTATTATGATTTGTTATTATGTTGCATAGCACTATGGAGCTTGCTAGTGAATTTATTACTTAAAGACAATTTTTTTGAGTTATTATATGATGTGTAACTCTATGATATGCTGTATACTGTATGGATCTATTTACTTGGGTTTATGAGATTCATTCAGTTATTACTATCTCGCTTGTTTTATATCCAAGATGTTTACTATTATATTTTACTCGATGCACTGTGAGATATACGACAAGTTTCGTGATGTTTTATTTACCTTAAAATCCTAACGATCATCTTACGTCGGGATGGCACCATTGCAGCGCACTATGCATATATTATTGGGTGCCGATGGTGTAGGGTGGTTGTCACATTTTGTTTCAGAACTTAGGATGCGTAGTTTAACCTAAAGGATATCGTGATCCAGTAGAAATAGGGTAGGAGGTCTCACCCTAGACTGGATCCAGAGTGGATATATATATATATATATATATATATATATATATGAGAGCACGTACTTGTTTTATATTTTGGTTTTCAAAACTATATAGTAGTATATAGTATATAAGTCGCAATGCACACACGAGTACTCCTCAAGTGGAATTCCTTATAGAGAGACTGATTGTCCTTATTACAGATTAAAGGATGAGTCATCAAACAAGGAATGCTGCTAGGAACTTCATCTCTAGAGTCAAAGAAGGGGCTAGCTCATGAGCTACTAGTTCTGATTTGCAGACCAGGTTTAGTATCATGATGCGGAAAATGCTGCAGAATGCTCAAGTAGCCACTTCGAATGTTGCTATCGATGGATGTGCTCCAGTGCAGGAGCCCATAGCCGATTTCGCTAAGCTGCACAAGGACTTTACTAGACTGGGTGGAAAATAGTTCCAAGGAACAAAGTCGACGATGGAAGTGCATGATTGACATAACACCCGTGGAAGGATTTTTGATGACTAGAGCTAAATGATGCTATGAAAAGGCAATTGGCTTCCCGACAGCTTTGAAAGCGAGCCATGAACTGATGGAATGCGGTGAGAGTTACTATTAGTTTACTTAGGACCAGTTCAAAGCCAGATTTGATGAGAAGTTTATACCGATAACTCAGAAGTCAGTCTTGTTTCGTAAGTACGCGGATCTAAAGCAATGGGATATGACTGTCTCCGAGTACGTTGTTGAGTTTGATGTCGTATCGAAATATGGGGTGTCCTTCATCGACACTTTATTGAAGAAGAATGAGAAGTTCATCATCGGCTTGGATGACTACTTGGGGGAGAAACTCGTGAGCCATATTGATGAGACTTTTGAGATGATAGTCGAGAAGGCTCTAAGGCATGAGATTCATTATCCAAAGCTGAAAGCTATTATTACCAAAGAAGATCCAAAGCAGCAATTGGGCAGGGGAGGCAAGAAGAAGTGGAATAACAAGAGTAACCAGTTTTAGAACAAAGATGACCAAAAGAAGAAGATCAAAAGCGAGCCGATTTTCTATAACTGCTTGGAAAAGGTTCGCTTTAGTGGAGACTGCAAAGCTAAGGGGGAGAAGTTTTTCGTCTATAACATGTACGGGCATCTCAAGAAAGACTATCCCGAGTTGCCTAAGCAGAAGTAGGTGGTGAAAGCATATGCTATCAATGTCGTTCTGACTTCGTCGTATGCTCCATCGGTGAAAGGGAAGGGGAAATATTCAAGGCATGCTTTCCATTTATGATGTCCCATACGTGTTTTATTTGATACTGAGGCTTCACATTCCTTCATATCTAGTGACTTGTTAGATAGATTGGGATTGAGACCCAAAATTATCGATCGACCTTTAATTATGACGAACCTAGTTGGAGGCTCCACTAGTATGCGTATGGTTTGTCATAGTTTGGTCTTACTGAGACATGGATGTTCTTTTGATTGTGATTGCTTTGTTTTGGGAGTTATTGGGTTTGGTATTATTTTGGGTATGGACTGGCTTTATAGATACGGAGTGATGGTGGATTGCGAGAAGTCATTAGTGACGATAGGGGTGGATGATGGGCAGGTGATAGTGTTAGGCTACCTACCAAATAATGAGGTGATGGTTAGCTTTCTATATTCGCTCAATATCCTACACGATGAGTTATCATCAGCGCTTATTGCAAGGGAGTATCCAGACGTATTTGAGGAGGTGACCGGACCTCCGCCACATGGAGAGATCTAGTTTCGCACTGATTTAGTTAAAGATGAAAGACTAATAGTGATGCCTTTGAGGAGGATGGCACCTAGAGAGCAGTGGGAGCTTGAGGTGCAAGTGAATGACTTATTGCGACGAGGGTTCATTCACATAAGTATATCTGAGTAAGGAGCACCCGTAGTATTCGCCAAGAAGGCGGATGGTTTCCTTAGATTGTGTGTTGATTAATGTGAGCTAAATAAAATTATTAGGAACAACAAGTATCCACTCCCACATATTGATGACTTGTTCGATCAACTTTATGGTGCTAGAGTATTTTCTCAATTGGATCTTGCGATGGAATTTCACCAATTGAGAGTGGCAAAGAAGAATGTGCCGATTACAACATTGCATATGTCATTTGGTTTTTATGAGTAGTTGGTTTGTTCGGGGTAACTAATGCACTGACATACTTTGTTGATCTTATGAACAGAGTCTTCACGGGTCAGCTAATATGTTCGTACTTGTGTTCACCGGTGATATTTTCGTCTATTCACGAATAGAGGAAGAATACAAGATACATTTGAGGATCGTGCTTGAGGTGCTGAGAGAACATCAACTAAAAACAAAGTTTTCGAAGTGTCCCTTCTAGAGGAGAGAAGTGTGATTCTTGGATCATGTTGTTTCTGAGTAGTGCATTGCTGTTGATCCTACAAAAGTCGCAGCAGTTCAAGATTGGACTAGACCCAAAAATGCTATGGATGCGGGAAGTTACTTGGGGTTAGTTGGATATTATAGACAATTCATATAGGACTTCTCCAAAATAGTCGTACCGTTGACTCAGCTGACGAAAAAGAATCAGGCTTTTACTTAGGATGCGAGATGTGGATATGGATTTGTGAGGCTGTAGGAAAAGTTGACGAGTGCACCAGTATTTACCATTCTGAGCGAAAATGAAGAGATGACAGTATACACTGATGTTTGTGGTACCACATTAGGGGCAGTATTAATGCGGAGGGCCAAAGTTGTTGCATATGCTAGTCGACAACTGAAGCCACATGAGTAGAGATACCCGACCCATGATTTAGAGTTAGTAGCAATTGTGTTTGCGTTGAAGATCTGGAGGCATTATCTTTTGGGAGAGAAGTTCGAGCTATTCACCGACCATAAATCATTGAAGTATCCATTTTCACAGAAGGATCTTAACCTTCGTCAACACCGATGGTTAGAGTTCTTGGCCTCCTATAACTTTGATATTACATATACACTTAGGAAAGGTAATGCGGCTGTTGATGCATTGAGTAAGAGACATGCCGGCTTAGGAGCTATGTTTCCAGAGTAGACGCAGTTAGAGTATATTGCTGGTTATGATTTCCAACCGAGATACCGGCTAAAGCTAGAGATATTAGCGAGCATGACTATCAGACCTACTCTGATTGAATGGATTGGTACTATTTAGTGGCGTGATGCCAGATTAGCTAAGATCATTGCTAAGATCAAAGTTGGAGTATAGTCTGAAGAGATGAGGTAGTACGGACATAACCGAGACAGTTAGCTTCGTAAGGACAAGAATTTCCAATTGGTTAAGGTGGAGCAGAAGAAGCCTAGTGGTTTAATGTAACCGCTAGAAGTTCCCAAATAGAAATGGAAACAAGTTTCGATGGATTTCATTGATGGACTACCAAGAACTAGAGCAGGGTATGATAGCATTTTGCATCATAGTCGATCGATTGACCAAGAGTGCTAGATTTATGCATGCCAAGTCATGTACAATGACATCCAAACTGGCCGAATTGTATGTGAAATGGATAGTATGATTCCATGGTGTGTCGAAGAGCATTATGAGTGACCAAGACTCGTTGTTCACCAGTGGGTTTTGGAAGAGCTTACAAGAGGCATTGGGGACTGAGCTGCATCTGATTATAGCTTACCACCCATAAATTGATGGCCAAACTGAAGAGTGAATCATATATCAGAGGATCTCTTACGTTCCTATATATTCGAATTTGGAGGTTCGTGGGATGATCACTAACACCTCGTTGAATATACATACAGTATAGTTATCAATCTAGCATCGGTATGACAACATTCGAGGCATTATATGTCGACCGTACAATGCTCCTTCTTGTTGGTAGGAAGCGGGCAAAAAGCTGGTACTTGGGCCCAATATGGCTAGAGAAACCTCAAAGAAGATAAAGATTATTTGGCAATGGATGAAAGCTGCTCAAGACAAACATAAAAGCTATGCTAATAAGAGACGTGTAGACCTAGAGTTCTATGTCGACGGTATGGTATTTTTCATGATCTCTCCATAGAAAAATGTAATTCGATTCGATAGTAAAGGAAAGTTGGCACCGAGATTCGTATGCCCTTTTTTGATACATGAGAGGATTGGAACCTTGCTTACAAAGTTAACTTACCTCAAAGAATGGCAGGAGTATACAATGTGTTCCACATTTCTCACATGTGGAAATTTGTGCACGACTCAGGCGTAACTATCGCACCGATCAACTAGATGATATCAAGATTGAACCAGAAGCTTCAAGACCTCATAGGCCTATTTGTACCGTCGGACGTGATACGAAACAACTTAAGAGGAAGACGTGGAAGTTGGTGAAGGTTTAGTGGGGTAAAAGCAAAGGAGACTGCACTTGGGAGACTAAGGAGAGCGTGCATGTTCTATGTATGGTGGTTGTTTATGCTTGCATATGGTTGTTTGGTGTACGGAAAAACCTTATTGATTTTGTTTTGGATTTTGGGGTTGAAATTCCTAAAGGGAGGAGAATACAACGATCTGTATTCTACATATCGAAGGATCATAGAATAATAATATTATTTTCATATAGGGTCATATGATTCTATAACTTTGTAAAATGACTACTAGATACATTTCTCATTCTTGGAATTTTAATCGAACGATTTTGACCCTAAAAATCTTGTATGGCCTATAAATTTTGATAGGAGCTGAATTGACGTCTAAAACCACATCCATTAGATCGGGATGATGGTTTCGTTTTAAGTAGAGCTGATGGGACTTCTCTCCATCATTTCACACTTCCCAAAAATAGAGAAAAAACCTCTATTAATCACTTCTTAGCCAAAAAGCCACTCTAAACCTTGCTTTAATTAGCCAAAACTTATCATTAAGGAAGGGATTAGCATTTGGATTGAAAATTTGCTATTGGAGATCACTTGGAGGTGCTGTAGATTTTTGGATTTTGTGCATTCTTGGGTTACTTTGAATTTAGGTGAGTGGTTAGGACCTCTCACTTACTGATTAGCCATTACACACCTTTAAATGATGCTTTAAAATGATTTTTGGAACCTAAAATGTGTTTTAAACTTTAATTAACTATATATGTAAATTTGAAATGATTTGAAGACGATTTGTAAAATTTGTGTTCTTATGGATCTCCCTTGTTCTTATAGTTCTATCTTTAAACTTAGGATTCATTTTGATGTATATGGATGTATGCTTGTTAGGATATATTATATATGATGATTGCTTGAATGATGATGCTTATTTGGTTGAAAATGCTGGTTGGATAACGATTTAGTTTTAGGAATGAGTTATGGATCAGTATGGATGGATCAGTGATGACCTATAGAGGTCACATTGTCCAAATGGCATGCAATCCATGGGGTAGGTCAAGAAGGACCCCCTAAAGCTACATTTCAAGTTTCAAGCCATTTGGAGTTTTTTTGCTCAAGTTATAGATGAATGATGATGGATCATGGTTATTTGGAGGCTACAGATTGGTAGAGATTGACTTCGGGGCATGCTCGAGTCATGGGATGGATTTGTTAGTTCCTGAGGTGATGGTCTTGATGACAACAACCTTAGGACTTGTTATAAAATATAAATACTAATATCTTTGTCTAGATATATATGTATATGCAGGATATATATATATATATATATATATATATATGCAGGTACTGAGAATGAAGACTATATAGTATATAGATTCAAGACTGAGGAATTCAAGATTGTAGAAATCAAGACTGAAGACTTGTGAGTATCAAGATTATCAAGAGTTCAAGAGTTCAAGATATCAAGATAAGTAATAGAGTCTAGATTTGTAACGACCCGTATTTTTACGGATCGAAAAGTTTGTCAAAATCTGGAATTTTAGCATTTTGAGCCATTTCAGATTTTAGGCAGAATTTTTCTAAGTCCTAGGTCGTGAACGACCTAAGTGATAGGTCGTGACCGACTTATAGAATTGGCGACCTAAGGGGTAGGTCGGCAGCGACTTAAGGAAGTGGTGGCCTAAGGGTTTGTGAGTTAACAACCCCGTATTTAGCGACCTAGTGGATGGCTTGTTAGCATAGTTAGGTCGTTAGGCGACCTAAGGTGTTAGGTCGCATAAGTTGTTATGTCGTATTAGTTGTTAGGTCGCTGGGTTTGGCTTAGTAGTTAGGTCGCTGAGTCGTTGAGTTGTTATGTGTTAGGTCGCGTGAAAACACTTATGTGTTAGGTCGGTTGGACGAGTTAGCGGGTTGACCGACTTATGGTTGTAGACGACTCAAGGTTAGAGTTAGGTCGTAGTGACCGAGTTAAGGGATAGGTCGCTATGTGTTAGGTCGTCTGGTAGCTTGGTTGGTTAAGTCGTAAGCGACCTAAGGGTTAAGTTGTTACCAAGTTAAGTCGACTGGGTGGGTTAGCGACCTAAGGAGTTAACGTGTTGGCGACCTTAAGAGTTAGCCTATGTGTTAAGTCATAGACGACTTAGGGGTTGAGTCGTAACCCAGTTGTTTGTTAAGTCGTAGAAGCATAGATCTGTTAAGTCGTATCTTCTCCCAAGTTATAAGTCGTGACTAGTGGTAAGTCGCTAGGTGCGCATGAGCTTAAGTCGTAGACGACTTAAGGGAGTTAAGTCTTAAGTCGTAGGGGATTTGGGTTTTGTTGAGTCGTAGGCGCGCATGCTATAAGTCGTGACCAACTTAGGAGATAGCTGTTTTGTTGTGAGTCGTTGTAGCGCCTGAGTTGTTAGGTCGCAGATGCTTCTGGTTAAGTCGTAGGATGGTATAGCTGTAAGTCGTAGGTCGTATGGGGTATAAGTCGGAGACGACTTAGGAGATAGCCGAGTTACGACTTAGTGAGATTTCAGCTATAAATAGGAAGGGTTTTTCTCACTTTTTGGGATCCGGATTTTGAAGCGACGAAGTGCTGCCATTTTGAAAGCTCGACTTCTACACTTCTTCACTTCTTTTCTCCACTCTAATCTAGTGCTTCCTTCCATCCAAATCGAAGATCAAGATTGAAGATTCAAGAGCTAAAGTTGAAGATCTTCATCTTTTCAAGTGAGATTTCATCGTTTGAAGCGGATTCGTGATAGATCAAGCTTGATCCTTCGCTGTCCAGATCTGAAGCGTGTTGTTTTGAGGTTGTTTTGGTGATTTGGTGAGTGGTGATTATCTCTCACACGGATCCAAAGGAGTATATCGGATCGTTGGCTTGATTTGGTGTTAAAATAGTGATTCCATGCATTTTCTTCATCCTAAGTGTAGATCCATATAGATTCATTGTTCATGATGATGTTACCTCCATCTTATCACATGTTAACCTATGCAGGTTCATTCATCAAGTTTATAAAGATATTGTTCATGTTTTCATGCTTGTTGGACTTTCAACTCTTTAATTACGAAAATGCCATTATTGTGATAATTGTCTATTTAGATCTTGTTTGAATGCTTGATTGTTTGGATTAATGTTTGATTTGATTGATTGTTATGAATTAGATGATTGATGGTTTGATTTAGACCGAAGACGATTCAAAAGCTAAGGGAAAGGCTCTTGAATTGGGAAGGCTGCTCGTGGCATATGTAGCAGAATGATGAAGCTCTTATGCAATTGATGATGTGATGTTAAGATGAGGCTTTGCGAGGATGTGATGAAGCGAGGCAATCATGTGATGAAGACTTGGTCTAATTCAGACGGGATCATTCCAAGCATGTTGATAACTCGGTGATATGATTCGAGTTGAAGATAATGAATGGATATGAGAATAGTCGTCAAGGAGGATGACTAGGAGGCTTGGATAGCATCGTTGTTGAAGGTTCTAGCATGCTCTAAGCAAGGGTACGTTTGGGCAGACTCGATAGTCCCAACGACTAACTGTTGATGGTCGAGTACTTTGGGCAGATTCGATAGTCCTAGGCACGGGTTGCGACGACGTGCGAGAGTTATGTCTAGAACCGGGGTTTCCATTAGCCCTTGACGGACGGCTGAAAGAATGTGCCGGTCATTCAATTAACGGTGATATCGAAGCAATGATAACAGTGATAGCCAGAGTCATGGATGTTTGGTTGTATCGTCATTCGGACTCAAGAGCGGTATTTTCTGGGTGCTTATCTGATTTAGGCCTTGGTACTTGGAAAACATCGCCCTTGATTCAAATGATTATTACTTTACTTTAAGTTGTATGCTCTGCTATGTTGCTTCTGCTTAGTGTGTGTCTGGGGGCTATCACTGTAGAATGAGGTTGGAGTGGGAGGGTTGTATTCCTATTCCTTTTCCTTTATGCTCTTTTGGTATGTTGTTAGTTAATTTACTGCTCACTAAGACTGTTGTCTGACTCAAGGCTTTATGTTTTAATTCTTATTGCCTTGGGCTGTTCGTCCATTTTTGGGACGGGCAGACTAGGTAACAGGTGACAAGTGCTGTTCTCTTCTCACGATGCTGATATCGAAGACGAGCTGGAGGGTTGCATATTATCTTCTTATTATATGTACTGGATGTTCCGCTGTTTTGTATTCTCTGAGAGATATGTAGTGAGGCTTGATGTATTGACTATTTGGATGCTTGTATTCAACTATTATGGAGTTTTATATGATGGAATTTTGTTCTGTAAAGCTTCACTATACATATGTTCTATTGTATTTTGTCCATGCGCTGTGAGCAATACGATAGATTCTGTTGTTTTAATTTACCTTGACAATCGTCCATGGTCGCCTGGCACACTTTACAGCGCACTTTCTCTAGATTCGGTGCAGGGGTCATGGGCGGTCGTCACATTTGGTATCAGAGCATTGGTTAATCGATTTTACCCAACGCTCGCTGACGTAACTACGTATGAGAGACGTAATTGTATTTTGATGGATGATTACTATATATAATATAGTATCTTGGTAGAGTTTGAGTCCTTTATGCAGTTGTTTCTCTAGATGTTCTAATCATTCCTTTTTATAGATATTGAGAATGAGTCGAAGAGGGAGACCAGCTGCTAGGGAAGGCCGTGCTACTGAAGAGACTGCTGATTATGCAGCCATGTTCGAAGCTATGATGACTTCGATCATGAGAAGGATACCAGTTCCGGGGGCAGCAGTTGATGTTGGAGTTCAGGTTCAGACTCCTAAACCAGTGGATTTTGCTAAGTTGTGCAAGGACTATACTGCTCTTGGAGGAAAGGTTTTCTTGGGAACAGAATCAACTATTGAGGTCCAGAGGTGGATGGATGCTTGTAGAAGGATCTTTGGTGATTTGGGAATTGAGGATGCAACTAAGAGGAAGTTGGCATCAAGGCAGCTTCAAGGGAGAGCCTCTGATTGGTGGAGTTCTATTACCATCACTACTCCAGAGGAAGAGATTACTTGGGAGCAATTCCAAGTTAGGTTTGAAGCTAAGTTCATTTCTACAGCTCAGAAGTCTGTTTTGTTCAAGAGGTTTGTGGAGCTCAAGCAAGGTGGAAGATCTGTTCTTGAGTATGTTTTTGAGTTTGAAGCTTTGTCCAAGTATGCTCGGTCATATATTGAATCTGCTTATCAGAAGAATGAGAAGTTTGTGACCGGCTTGGATAGTTATCTTGGGAGGCAGTTGGTGGTTCATTTGGATGATTCATTTGAGAAGCTTGTGGAGAAAGCTCTCAGGCATGAGAGTCTGTTTCCTAAGGATGGATCTGTTGTTGCTGTGACCAGGGAAGAGTCTAAACCCCAGCAGGGTGGAAACAAGAAGAGGAAGCAGCAGCAGCAGAAGGGTAAGGATGGCCAGAAGAAGCCGAAAAGCGAGGTGACTTGCTACAATTGTCAGCAGAGGGGCCATTTCTCTAAGGATTGTAAGAATCTGAAGGCACCGATGAAGTGTCACAACTGTGACAAGCCAGGGCACATCAGGAAGAATTGTCCAGAACCGAGGAAGGACAAGCAGATTGTGCAGGCTTATGCTTTGGGAGCTGTTCCGTCGTCTTCAAAAGCTCCTACCGCTGAAGAGAAGGGAAAGAGTGTGGTGGTTCAAGGTACTCTTTTCCTATGTGGTGTTCCAGTTAGAGTTTTGTTTGATACTGGGGCGTCGCATTCGTTTGTTTGTAGTGAACTCGTAGGCCAGTTAGGTTTGGAACCGGATATTGTTGATAGGCCATTGGTTGTGACTAATCCAGTTGGGGGTTCGTCTTGTTTTTGTATGTTATGCCGTGGTCTAGTTGTGTCGAGTCATGGTTGCTCTTTTGTTTGTGATTGTTTTGTTCTGAACTTTGCGGGGTTCGGAATCATTTTGGGTATGGACTGGCTTAGGAAGTATGCGGCTAAGGTTGATTGCGAAAGGTTGGAAGTGACAGTCGAGAATGTGGAGGGGCGAAAGATTGTGATACGATGTAAGCATGAAGAAGGCGTCTTCATGAGCTTCATGTATTCGCTAGTTGTTCCACGGGATGGACTGTCATCAGTGCCAATCGCTAATGGATTCGAGGATGTCTTTGACGAAGTCAAAGGGTTGCCACCGCATAGAGAGATCGAGTTTCGGATAGATCTAGTTGAAGGAGCCAGACCTGTTGTGATGCCTCTTAGGCGGATGGCGCTTAGGGAACAGCAGGAGTTGAGGGTGCAAGTTGATGATCTTTTGCAGAAAGGATTCATTCGGCGTAGTGTGTCCGAGTGGGGTGCACCAGTTGTGTTTGCAACCAAGGCAGATGGGTCGTTGAGATTGTGTGTGGATTATCGTGAGCTGAACAAGGTGACTAAGAAGAACAAGTATCCATTGCCGAGAATAGATGACTTGTTTGATCAGCTTCACGAAGCCAAGGTGTTTTCTCAGATGGATTTGGCAACGGGATTTCACCAGTTGAGAGTGGCTAAGGATAGTGTGCCGAAGACTGCTTTTCGGACACCATCTGGTTTCTTTGAGTGGCTGGTAATGCCGTTTGGATTGACTAACGCGCCAGCATATTTTGTGGATCTTATGAATAGAGTGTTCAGAGATCAGTTGAACAAGTTTGTACTTGTGTTCGTGGATGATATTCTGATTTATTCCAGAACGGAAGAGGAGCACAAGACGCACTTGCGTATTGTTTTGGAGATCTTGCGGAAACATCAGCTGAAGGCTAAGTTTTCGAAGTGTCACTTCTGGAAGAGTGAAGTGAGGTTCTTAGGCCATGTGATTTCTGGAAGTGGAATAGCGGTTGATCCCGCTAAGGTGGCAGCAATCCAGGATTGGGTTAGACCTAAGAATGCATCTGATGTGAGAAGTTTTCTTGGATTAGCAGGATATTATCGACGGTTTATCAAAGACTTCTCCAAGGTAGCTGCACCGTTGACAGGATTGACGAAGAAGAACCAAGTGTTCAGTTGGGATGCTAAGTGTGAGCAAGCTTTCGGAATCCTGAAAGAGAGATTGACAAGTGCTCCTGTTTTGACTATTCCTAGTGGGAATGATGAGATGGTGGTTTACACCGATGCATGTGGCACTGGACTTGGAGCAGTGCTAATGCAGGGGGATAAAGTTGTTGCGTATGCCAGTCGACAACTAAAGCCGCATGAAAGGAATTACCCGACTCATGATTTGGAGTTAGCGGCGATTGTTTTTGCTCTGAAGATGTGGAGACATTATCTATTGGGAGTTCGATTCGAGTTGTTTACGGATCATAAGTCGTTGAAGTATCTTTTCTCCCAAAAGGATTTGAATCTTCGGCAGCAACGTTGGCTAGAGTTTTTGGCATCATATGACTTTGGGATAGCTTATACTCCGGGAAAAGGTAACGCAGTGGAAGATGCGTTAAGTCGAAGACATGCAGGACTGGGAGCCATGTTTTCAGAATGGAAGAATCTCGAGTATTTAGCTGGATTTGACTTCAGACCTAGATGCGAATTGGAACCTGAGATGTTGGCAAACTTATCGATAAGACCGACTCTTGTGGAAAGGATTGGCGAGAGTCAAAAGCGAGATGATAAGATTGTCAAGATTATCCATGATTTGGAATCTGGAGTGGATCCAGAAAAGGATAAAGGATTCGAGGTCGATCGAGAGGGTAGGCTTCGAAAGCAAGGACGACTGGTTGTTCCCGATACTGATGGATTGAGAGGTGAAGTTCTGAAGGAAAGTCATCACTCGAAGCTGACAATTCATCCAGGTGGAAATAAGATGTATCGGGATATGAAGAGAACCTACTACTGGGAAGGCATGAAGAAGGATGTTGGAAATTTTATTTCCAAGTGTATGAACTGCCAGTTGGTAAAAGCCGAACAGAAGAAGCCTAGTGGATTGCTTCAGCCATTGGAAGTTCCTACATGGAAGTGGGAACAAGTGTCGATGGATTTTATCGATGGATTGCCTAGAACCAGAACGGGAAATGAAGGGATTTGGGTCATTGTGGATCGTCTGACTAAGAGTGCACGATTCATTCCTGTTCGATCGACTAGGACTGCATCAAAGTTGGCTGAGTTGTATGTTAAGTGGATAGTTCGATTCCATGGTATTCCGAAGAGTATAGTGAGCGATCGAGACCCATTGTTCACTAGTGGATTTTGGAAGAGCTTCCAGGAAGTTTTGGGAACCGAGTTGTGTTTGAGTACAGCTTATCACCCTCAAACAGATGGTCAGACCGAGAGAGTCAACCGAGTTTTGGAAGATCTTCTTAGAGCATGTGTTTTGGACTTCGGAGGATCATGGGAAGATCACCTTCATTTGGTGGAGTTTGCGTACAACAACAGTTACCAGTCAAGCATTGGTATGGCACCGTATGAGGCATTGTATGGAAGACCGTGTAACCCTCCGACATGTTGGTTGGAAACTGGAGAAAAGTTGATACTTGGGCCAGAGATGATTCAGCAGACTTCAGATTGTATAGAGATCATTCGGCAACGAATGAAGGCAGCCCAAGACCGTCAGAAAAGTTATGCCGATAAGCGTCGAAAGGATTTGGAATTCGACGTAGGAGATATGGTTTTTGTGAAGATTTCTCCACTGAAGAATGTTATCTGATTCGGGAGGAAGGGAAAATTGACTCCGAGATTTGTTGGACCATTCCCGATCATTGAGCGAATTGGAAAGCTCGCCTATAGGTTGGAGTTACCTGAGAAGATGTCGGGTGTGCACAATGTTTTTCATGTATCATATCTACGGAAGTATGTGCACGACTCGAATACAGTGGTTTCTGCTGATAGCTGTGAAGATTTCGAAGTTGATCCTGTTGGTAGAAGACCTCGTAAGCCGCTTCGTGTTGTTGAAACCGATACGAAACAGCTTAGGAGGAAGATAGTTAAGTTGCTCAAGATACAATGGAGTGATGATGATAACGACTGTACGTGGGAGGTGGAAGAGAGGATGAAGGCAGCTCATCCTGAACTCTTCAAGGTATGGCCCTAAGGTGTCGTCTCATCTCGCGATATTGTAACTTGTTCTAAGTCTTAGAATTCTGTACGCTAAGTTAGAATTGGATGCATGGTTTGTTGATTGCTATGGATGGTAGGCGTACAGAATAGTCTTTGATTGCTTTGTTTGCTGGGAATTTCGGGGGCGAAATTCCTAAGGGGGAGAGAATGTAACGACCCGTATTTTTACGGATCGAAAAGTTTGTCAAAATCTGGAATTTTAGCATTTTGAGCCATTTCAGATTTTAGGCAGAATTTTTCTAAGTCCTAGGTCGTGAACGACCTAAGTGATAGGTCACGACCGACTTATAGAATTGGCGACCTAAGGGGTAGGTCGGCAGCGACTTAAGGAAGTGGTGGCCTAAGGGTTTGTGAGTTAACAACCCCGTATTTAGCGACCTAGTGGATGGCTTGTTAGCATAGTTAGGTCGTTAGGCGACCTAAGGTGTTAGGTCGCATAAGTTGTTATGTCGTATTAGTTGTTAGGTCGCTGGGTTTGGCTTAGTAGTTAGGTCGCTGAGTCGTTGAGTTGTTATGTGTTAGGTCGCGTGAAAACACTTATGTGTTAGGTCGGTTGGACGAGTTAGCGGGTTGACCGAATTATGGTTGTAGACGACTCAAGGTTAGAGTTAGGTCGTAGTGACCGAGTTAAGGGATAGGTCGCTATGTGTTAGGTCGTCTGGTAGCTTGGTTGGTTAAGTCGTAAGCGACCTAAGGGTTAAGTTGTTACCAAGTTAAGTCGACTGGGTGGGTTAGCGACCTAAGGAGTTAACGTGTTGGCGACCTTAAGAGTTAGCCTATGTGTTAAGTCGTAGACGACTTAGGGGTTGAGTCGTAACCCAGTTGTTTGTTAAGTCGTAGAAGCATAGATCTGTTAAGTCGTATCTTCTCCCAAGTTATAAGTCGTGACTAGTGGTAAGTCGCTAGGTGCGCATGAGCTTAAGTCGTAGACGACTTAAGGGAGTTAAGTCTTAAGTCGTAGGGGATTTGGGTTTTGTTGAGTCGTAGGCGCGCATGCTATAAGTCGTGACCGACTTAGGAGATAGCTGTTTTGTTGTGAGTCGTTGTAGCGCCTGAGTTGTTAGGTCGCAGATGCTTCTGGTTAAGTCGTAGGATGGTATAGCTGTAAGTCGTAGGTCGTATGGGGTATAAGTCGGAGACGACTTAGGAGATAGCCGAGTTACGACTTAGTGAGATTTCAGCTATAAATAGGAAGGGTTTTTCTCACTTTTTGGGATCCGGATTTTGAAGCGACGAAGTGCTGCCATTTTGAAAGCTCGACTTCTACACTTCTTCACTTCTTTTCTCCACTCTAATCTAGTGCTTCCTTCCATCCAAATCGAAGATCAAGATTGAAGATTCAAGAGCTAAAGTTGAAGATCTTCATCTTTTCAAGCGAGATTTCATCGTTTGAAGCGGATTCGTGATAGATCAAGCTTGATCCTTCGCTGTCCAGATCTGAAGCGTGTTGTTTTGAGGTTGTTTTGGTGATTTGGTGAGTGGTGATTATCTCTCACACGGATCCAAAGGAGTATATCGAATCGTTGGCTTGATTTGGTGTTAAAATAGTGATTTCCATGCATTTTCTTCATCCTAAGTGTAGATCCATATAGATTCATTGTTCATGATGATGTTACCTCCATCTTATCACATGTTAACCTATGCAGGTTCATTCATCAAGTTTATAAAGATATTGTTCATGTTTTCATGCTTGTTGGACTTTCAACTCTTTAATTACGAAAATGCCATTATTGTGATAATTGTCTATTTAGATCTTGTTTGAATGCTTGATTGTTTGGATTAATGTTTGATTTGATTGATTGTTATGAATTAGATGATTGATGGTTTGATTTAGACCGAAGACGATTCAAAATCTAAGGGAAAGGCTCTTGAATTGGGAAGGCTGCTCGTGGCATATGTAGCGGAATGATGAAGCTCTTATGCAATTGATGATGTGATGTTAAGATGAGGCTTTGCGAGGATGTGATGAAGCGAGGCAATCATGTGATGAAGACTTGGTCTAATCCAGACGGGATCATTCCAAGCATGTTGATAACTCGGTGATATGATTCGAGTTGAGGATAATGAATGGATATGAGAATAGTCGTCAAGGAGGATGACTAGGAGGCTTGGATAGCATCGTTGTTGAAGGTTCTAGCATGCTCTAAGCAAGGGTACGTTTGGGCAGACTCGATAGTCCCAACGACTAACTATTGATGGTCGAGTACTCTGGGCAGATTCGATAGTCCTAGGCACGGGTTGCGACGACGTGCGAGAGTTATGTCTAGAACCGGGGTTTCCATTAGCCCTTGACGGACGGCTGAAAGAATGTGCCGGTCATTCAATTAACGATGATATCGAAGCAATGATAACAGTGATAGCCAGAGTCATGGATGTTTAGTTGTATCGTCATTCGGACTCAAGAGCGGTATTTTCTGGATGCTTATCTGATTTAGGCCTTGGTACTTGGAAAACATCGCCCTTGATTCGAATGATTATTACTTTACTTTAAGTTGTATGCTCTGCTATGTTGCTTCTGCTTAGTGTGTGTCTGGGGGCTATCACTGTAGAATGAGGTTGGAGTGGGAGGGTTGTATTCCTATTCCTTTTCCTTTATGCTCTTTTGGTATGTTGTTAGTTAATTTACTGCTCACTAAGACTGTTGTCTGACTCAAGGCTTTATGTTTTAATTCTTATTGCCTTGGGCTGTTCGTCCATTTTTGGGACGGGCAGACTAGGTAACAGGTGACAGGTGCTGTTCTCTTCTCACGATGCTGATATCGAAGACGAGCTGGAGGGTTGCATATTATCTTCTTATTATATGTACTGGATGTTCCGCTGTTTTGTATTCTTTGAGAGATATGTAGTGAGGCTTGATGTATTGACTATTTGGATGCTTGTATTCAACTATTATGGAGTTTTATATGATGGCATTTTGTTCTGTAAAGCTTCACTATACATATGTTCTATTGTATTTTGTCCATGCGCTGTGAGCACTACGATAGATTCTGTTGTTTTAATTTACCATGACAATCGTCCATGGTCGCCTGGCACACTTTACAGCGCACTTTCTCTAGATTCGGTGCAGGGGTCATGGGCGGTCGTCATAAGATTTATGTTAAAGCTTCATAATAGCACTAAAATATTTATTCGGATTTTAATTGTGGAATGGAATCCACCTTCTCGCTTTAATAGTGGGATGGAACCCACGACCTCTTTAGTGGGATGAACCCACGACCTTCTCTAATGGAATGGAATCCCTGAAATTTTCAAAATGACTTATTTTTTTATTTTTTCAAAAATTTCTTTTTAAAAAGACATCTCTCTCTCTGTTTAAATATTTTAGCCTTAATTCAAAAACTATTTTTAATCATATTAATTTCAAAATAATTTCCTGTTTTTAAACTATCTTCTAGTTTTAATATTTTAGCTTTAATCTCAAAATATTTATATATTTAGTTTTTATTACTTTTATATTTCGTAAGATCACTTTCCAAAGGTTTTTATAATCATCAAAATATATCCAAAATAGTTTACAAAGTTCTAAGATTGTTTCGACAAACTTTAGAAAGAAAATCTCTTTTAAAATAAAAATCAATTTTCAAAACATACTAGGGGATGTCGACATGCCTATAACCCGCATGTCAACATGGTAGCCGTAGATTTCAAATTTTCAAAAGAAGTGTCTATTCGTCATAACCTTTCGCGAATGGACATGACCGTTGTTCTTTTATATATACCAGTTGTTTTTAACGAATTTTAAGTTAGTTTTTCTTCATTTCTTCACTCCTTCTTCTCCACTCAAATATTCTTTTATATTTCAAATGCTTTAACAAAATTCTACCGAAATCCTAAGTGAATCAAACTCGATCGTCTCTAGTTTGATTCTCTGTCACTCTTTCTCAAAAATATCAATGCTATTCAGAGCTATAGGATCATTTGTAATCAAAGATCGAAAGGTCAAAGTGTATCGAGTCTCTCTCTATCAAAGGTTGATTGAAAACGGTGTGATTGTGGCCCGTAAATCAATTGGGTGTGTTTATAGCCCATAAATCAATTAGGTGATCTTGTAGCCTGGTTAAATCAAGAGAGTTTGCCCTGGACTCGGAGATAGGAGGGTGTATCTCATGGCCTTGAAATTGAGGTTGTAATATCGACATTACATTTGAAAAGAAATCTGCACAAGAAATTGTGTGGACTGGATGTAGGGTAACTCCAAACCAGTATAAAATTCCGGTGTGTTATTTCCTTTACTGCTTTTATTTTCTATTTGCATCTGTGTTTGTTTCTGCGATTGTCTCTGTATTTGTGAATTACATCTGTTTGGGTTTAATTTGAAAAGATTTTAAAAAAGGTTCATAAAATTAATTAAACACTATTCACCCACCTCTAGTGTTAATTCTGCCTTAAGGTCCGTAATCCGCATTTCCTACATTTGGTATTAGTGCATTAGTTTTCAAAGTTATCATAATCTGAATTTTGAAAAAGTTTAAAATGGCAATTTTAGGAGATTCTGTTAACAGTAGTTCAAAACTGTCCAAATCATCATTGAATGACATATTGATAGTTCGAAGATACTGAATGACATAATTTATAAAGATGGAGGATTGGTCAACTTTAGCATAAGTCAACTATGTGACAAGGGCTACAAAATTAAATTTGAAAAGGATAAGTGTAACATCGAAGATATAAATCAAATATTATCTTTGAAGGAATTAGGAAGAAAATTATTTATATTCTCAGTATGAAAATCTAAAATGATAACTTATGTCTTTTGGCTAGTACAAGTGACCCTTGGATTTGGCATAAAAGATTTGGGCACTTGAATTTCAAACTCTTATCTGGACTTTCAAAACTTGATCTAGTAAGAGGTCTTCCTAAAATGGATTTTAAAGTAGATAGTATATGTGATGCTTGTCAATTAGGAAAACTTAGGAAGAGTTCATTCAAATTGAAAGATATGATTTCAACTTCAAAACCTCTTGAGTTACTTCATTTAGATATGTTTAGTCCATCTTAAATTATGTCAATAACTCACAATATATGTTTTTGTAATTGTAGATGATTATTCTAGATTTACATGGACAATTTTTCTGAAACATAAAATTGATGCTTTTGATTTATTTAAAACTTTTGCAAAAAGAATTCAAAATCAACTTTCTTTAAAAATCAAAACTATTCATAGTGATCACGGTGGAGAATTTGAAAATGAAAATTTTGAGAATTTCTGTAATCAAAAAGGAATAACTCATAATATTTCTTTTCCAAGAACTCCACAACAAAACAGGGTGGTAGAGCGTAAAAATAGGATGATTCAAGAGTATGCAAGAACTATGCTTTCAGATAGTAAATTACCAAGAAATTTTTAGGCTGAAGCAGTCGCTACAGCTTGTTACATTTTGAATAGGATTTTAAGTAGACCTCTAATCAATAAAACACCATATGAACTTCTTTTCAATAAGAAACCAAAGGTATCTTATTTTAAAGTTTTTGGAAGTAAATGCTTTATTCTAAATACAAAGGACAATTTGGATAAATTTGATCCTAAATCCGACAAAGGAATCTTTATCGAATATTCTAATAGAATTAAAGCGTACAAAGTTTTCAATTTAAAAACTAACACCATTGAAGAAAAAATGCATGTTTGATGAAAATTTCAAAGATTTTGTTCAAATAAATGATGAAGATGATTTTGTTACTTTAAATAATGAATCAAATGAAACAAATTGTGAAACTGTTCATCCTAATAAATGGATCAGGCTTTTTAAAAGATCATCCTATAGAAAATATACTAGGAAATATATAATCTATTGTTAGAACTAGAAATCAACTAAAAAAGATGAGTAATGTAGCTTTTATATCAACTATTTAACCCAAAAATCCAAAGGAAGCATCATCTGATGATTCATGGGTTCTTGCTATGCAAGAAGAACTGAATCAGTTCACCAGAAATGATGTATGGGAACTTGTTCCTAGACCTGAGGACAAAACTATAATAGAAACTAAATGGGTTTATAAAAATAAAATGAATGAACAAGGTAAGGTTGTGTAACGACCCGATATTTTGCACCATTCGCATCCATTATAAGTGTATAGGTAGACACTCATGCCGGAATTGAATTACTCAAAATACCGCGTTGTTAATTTAAATTGGCAAACTGAACATATACAGTAAATAAATAATCACAGATCACAGACACAGAGTAATAAATGCAGCGGAAATAAAAGAGATAGTAGTTCATGAAGCCACTATATAAATGTATAAGTTACATCAGAGTTAAACCAGATACAACGGAAGAGTAATATGATATATCAGATACAAATCAGCATACATCACTGGAATCATCGAATACTGAAAGCAGAATAGATGGCTGGATCTTCAAGCAAAACTCCAACTCCAAAGGTGAGTCTCGAATACTGGTACACTCAGTCTGACCTGAGCGTAAAGAAAAACACAAAACACTCGAGTCAGGATTAACATTCTTTTATCAATAAATCCAACTCAAGTGGAATAGCAATTGAAATACAAGTAACTCAAAGGATGTTTGGAATAACCATCCTTTAAGGATCCGTTAAACTATCTACTATGTAGTAGTGTACGATAAGTAGATAATGTCTATTAGTAATATAAGATATCAAAATAGTGTTAAGGCGTTACCATTATTCCCCTTAACACATTTTTATTCCCAAGAGCATATACAAGACCGTAGTTTCCCCAAAACCGGAAGTCACCAGAGGGCAATCCATATACTAAAGGTACAAACCAAAATCGTAGTGGTCGCGTATAAAGGAATACAAGTATGACAAGGCACATGAGGCAATACCCAAGGTAGTGAAACTACTGTTTGCCTGATCCGGACTGGTGAGAACGCATCGCCGCAGCGACCGCAACACCGCGAAACAACACTCCCAAAATCAAGGGTGCACCAATCGACAACAAGTAATGAGTAGTTCGAAGAAGTGTGTTCGCTTGAGGTAGATGACCTCCATTGGCCCGGCACGGCTCCTGTTTTAGTCATTTCCAATTTGACACAAGTGTCAAGGCTATCCATTATCGTTCTCTTTCTTCAGTCATCACGTACATCGTTCCAACCACTTCATTCTGGATCACACTCCGCGTGTAGTTATTAAAGTGGTTTTTGGTTTAGACAGAGAGTATGTCCATAACCGATTCTGGTCTCTTTAATAACTTCCGTAATTATTACACCGATTGGTCATTTATATATTTCAAAACCAAATCAATTTCAATTTCCATTAAAAATTGTAAACCAACATTTCATTTGTCTTTCGAAATCAATTTCCACAATTTACGTTTCAAAACTTCCAAATTACCATTTCAAAAGCTTATAATTCAATTTCAATTTCTTTTTAAAACAATTCAAATATTGATTCAAATTCGTACATAAATTTCATTCCGAAATCATTTAGAATGATTTAATTAAACATTCAAATCAATTTAAATTCATTATCAATTTTAGTCAATACCCATTAAGTAAATTTCCATTTAAAAACAATTTCTATTTAATTTCCAATTCATTAAAACAATTACTTAAGTTCAATGCCATTATATCAAAACTTACAAATTTAATTAAGTTAAATTCGTCAAATCAAATTCTTTAAATTACAGGTCTTACATTAAATTCAATAAATCGCATTTCTATTTCTTGTTAAAGAAATCCAATTTCACTTATTTATTTACTCAGTTACAATTTCAAACTCAATTAATAAAGAACTTAATTTCACTAATTCAAGAGGTTCAATTTTATTTAACTATTAAATAATTCAATTTTATTTAATTATTAAATAATTTCAAAACTTATTTATTAAATAATTTCTCAAATTTAACAACGTTCTTTCATCAATTACATTTGTTAATATTATGTTTTCCGATTATTAAATATTAACACTTTCCTTTCAATAAAAATTCAAATTTTCGACTTCATTTCAAAACCATATTATTTATTCAAATAAAATCTTCGTTTTATTTTTAAATCAAATTATTGACCAATCGGGTTTTATTTAATTCTCTATCCTAGGTCAAAGTTTAATTTGGGTATTTATCATTTCAACCCGATTCCAATTCAATTCAAAATCCTAGCATAGCAAAGGGAACTTGTAGTGTGATAACTGGGATGGTGTCAAAGTAAATAAACAAGCAATAACAACAATCAATATCAATCCAATAATCAATTCAAATAATCCCGAAATAATCGTATTAGTTCACATTGTTATTTGTATAAATTAATATAATTATTTCTAGAATCTACACTATCATTTCATGTAGATTAAAGATTATTGCACTAATATTTTATGCGGTTCTTCACTTGGTATCTATTATTCAATTCATACTACATCAATTTATACAACATACATTCAAATGGTTCAAGGTGTAATTAACCATATTACTACGTGTCAAGTAATTAAACATTTAAAGGGGTCATATTATACAAATGTCATTTAATCAAATTTAACACATATATCAAATTTAACTATCCTATGTCAAATTCAATTACATATTATCTATCACTTCAACATTAACAATTTAACATCCAATGTCAAACATCAACAATCAATCATTTATCAACCAACTGGATTATCATTGTATAAATAACAAATAAGGGTGTCAGATGTCACAGGTGAACTGATACAGGTAATAACATATATACCAGTGTAAATAACTAACAGCAGCATATTTCAATTGTCGTTTCAATTGAAATCAAATTTAATAAATAAAAGAACATTAATCGTGAGTGATTGCTCACCTTTCGAGGCTAGAGATGCACGAGAAGATGACACGGATACGCACACTGATACGGACATAGAGATTGAGTTACGAATCCAAGAAAAACAAATCGGCACGAATTCAACGATCAAAACTGATAACAGAAATCGATGAAATCAAATCAAACATTCAACATAGCAACAAATAAAACATGTCCAGCGTCAAAGTTTAACAATATATTTCTATGTGCTACCGAGATCGAAATGGTCTGAAATTTGGTATGAATTAAGATCAAAACTTGTATTTCAAACTGCAAAAGAATCACTTGATTTGGACAAGAGACGAGAAAAGTTACGATGTCACTAACATAGACTCAGGCCATGTTGCGACTGTCAAATGTTCAGGTATGAAAACCTCTTTGGGTCTGACTTCCAGGTAAGAAACAAAGGGCTGAACCACCTCGTATGAAACTAAAATTTTATATACAGAAAGTAGAAAACTTTATCTTTTAAACAAAAAAAGAATCACTGTATTCCGACGTAAGACGGAAGAGATACGATGCGTCAAACACGAACTCAGGTCGTGTTTGCAGCAGTGTAAAATAATTTCAAGTACAAAAGAACAGCTGTCTGGGTCAAACTTCCAGATCATCGACCACTAATCAAACGATGTCGAATTTTGCTGAAATTTGACAGGCATAAACTAGGTAACGTCGACTCTTTTTTAAAAATAGAATCAACCCATTCCGATAAAACATGAGTGAGATATGATATCGTGAACATGAAGTCTAACTGCTGTTCAGAAAGAGAAAAAAAAACATGCAAAAAAATACTTATATATATATTATGTATATTCATTTGAAAATATCAATACATACATATATGTATATATATATATATTCAAATTACTGTCATAACTCAATATATATAAACATTTATCCAAAACACATAAACGCATATAAATCAACCTATCATACACCAACTATTATATAATGTGTATAAACTAACAAAATATAAACTATTATCTATGTACATATATACATCTGTGTGAAATTTCTTTACTGTAAAGTTTACTAAAATCTGATCATACTGTATATAGATATCTTTAACATGGATATATATAAACCTATACAACATATAGATCGAACACTATTTAAAAGTAATAACAAAATATATCATGTTGTCAAATATAAAACTTCTTGCCTCATAACTTTAAACATGCTTATTATATAACATAGCTAGCAGATCAAAATCCAACAGATTGAATACCATAACAAAACCTTATTATATAAACATACTTATACAATAAAACAGCAAATCAAAAGTTTATAAACATATATATATAAACAGGAGGTTGCATAAGAAAAACAACTTCACCATATATAAACCAATGTTTGTGTACCTGAGCTAATGTATAATTTTATGGAAACAGAGCATATACATACTAGTATAAAACTAATAATATACATATACTCTATGAACCTTTAAAACAAACACATAAGTATATAAACAACTTAAATAAAGTACTGAAATGCTATAAACCAGACCAACTATATCTTGCATAGACTTTGTGAACAAAGTGGCAAAGTACACTACTATATTTATTAGTGGCAAGCTGAGACTTCAAAGCACGTAACCATACACTACTATATTTATTAACATATATATGCTAGAGAATCAAGCTTCTCAGGCAAAACAAACCAAGAACCAAATATAAAATATATAACAGCAGATTGCAATTATACAAACAATATTATAGCTACAAATATACATATTGTAAATACCTTCAAATCGGAGAGAAAGAGGGTGGATGCTGCAAGCTTCTGGGGCGGTGGTGGAGCAAGGCGTTGCGGGATGCGGCCAAAAAGCAAGAACAGGTGGAAGCGAAGGCGCATGGAGGAGAAGCGGGGTCTGAAGGTCGGGTTCGGCGTCGGCATGGGGTTGCGGAATGAGGGCGGAGCAGTGGTGATAGAAGGCGGTCGGTCAGGTTGTGGTTGGAGATGGGATGTTGCAGGGTGGTTCGGCACTTGACTGCGTGTGGGCGGAGATGCTCGGCGAAGTGAATGGGAGAGGTAGACTTCGGACATGGTGGGTTTGCAGTGCTTGTTGCGAAGTGGTGGAGCTGGTGGTGGTGTGGGGTCGGCGGTTGAGGGCGATGGGCTGGAGGGTTGTGGCGACAAGCGTGGGTTTTAGTATGCTGACGTCAGGGAGAGGGAGGGTGCGGTGCACGGCACTGGCGGCGGGTTCAAGGTCAGAGAGGCTCGGGCTTAGAATGCTCGATGGTGGGAAAATAGGTTGCGTGAGAGTGGAAACAAAGAGGTGAAGCCAAGCAGCTCTCTAATAAAATTTAGTTGTATAAATTTTAACGGAACAAAGAAGAATAAAAGAGGATGGGAAGAGTATGGCAAGGAGATGAGCAATAGTACGAACAAATTCTTTTTTGCCAGTAAAAAAATGAACCAACGTAAAATTAATAAAGCGAGAATACCAAAAACCAACTACGTTGAATTTCAGAAAATAATAGTAGCTAATGACGGTTTGTTTCAATAGTTAGATAGATGAAAGGACGAGAAGCCCAAAAGGTTGAGATTGGATACCGGTACGGTTAAATCGTTTCACAAATTCCAATGTGCACTGAATATCGAAATTGACAATTGAATATATCGTAGAGATTAGCACAACGAGACGATTAAAACGGTATACAGACATCAGTGCTATGATTGAATTATAAAAATTCGAATTTTCTAATAGCGGAAAATGCAAGAAAAACACTGAAAAATAAGATCGACGGAGCCAAAGATGTCCGAATTTGGAAAAACGACAAACTGACATCTTGCTCAGAAGATGGTTTAGAATTTTTCTATGTAAGAATATTTAGGTTTCAGAAACATTTTATTTTCATCGCTTTTTTAACTGATTAAATTGAATTAAATTTACGCGTGAAATAAACTTTCGTATATTCGGACGAAAATTTACCAATTGCTATGTTTAACTAAACGCATTCCACATATCAAATTTATATTTCAAAATTTTATCGTTTAAAATTTCACAAAATTTCAACTAATTACGTTATTAAAACAGTTGAAATTTACGGGTCGTTACACTCTCCCCCACTCAAAACTTTTCGTCCCCGAAAAGGAACGAGGTAGGAAAATAGAAACAACCAGAAAGAAAAACAGATTTGAAATACAAAATAACAATTAATTTAACCCATATAAATTCAAATTTAAATTAATTGATATTCAATAATTGGTTTAATCCATTTGATTTCACTAAAATCATTCTCAACTATTTCTAAATTCATTATCTTATTATCCCATTTTCTTCAATTTACAATTTCTAAAACCATAAATTTGAATAGTCTTTTATTATAATCATATTTTCTTCAACAATTTTAAATTCTTCTATATTCCAAATTATTGTTAAATTTATTCTACTTAATATATCTTATCACATATATTTAACCCACATAAATTAATTTAAACCATATAAATTTCAATTTCAATTTATTTATATTTTCAATTTGGTTAAATCCATTTATATTAAATCAATAAATAGTCATTCGATTAAATTTATTAGTTCAACTGTTAATTCTAATCATATAAATTTCATTTTAAATCAATTAATGTTCAATAATTGATCTTAATCCAAGGTATTTTCATAAGTTGATCAAATTTCAATTTATTAATTCTTTCAAAACCAATTTATTTCATTATTAACCGAGTTTTACTTATTATCCTATCTAACTCTATTAACATCTTTATAATCAAAATTTAGTGTATAACATTTGTTATAAACACTCAAATTTTATTTATAAAATTATTTTATATTGTATATTATCCAATTACATTTTAACTTCTGAATGATTTAGGTAAGTTGTATTAGAATGCAGTTGAACAATATACAAATAAAATTTTCCCAATTCAATTATTCAAGTTTAAATATTTATTCCAAATTTTGGTTTTATTTATAATTAAAATCATCCTTTAACAAAATTTAAGAATTAGATTTCCGATTAACTTTAAACAATTTAGAGATATATATAATATATTTATATCAAATCAAATCAAATTTTAAAATAAGATACCTATATATATAAATCAAATTATACTAAAGAAATTCAAATCAAAATATTTTTCAAAACAAAACCGTAGCAAAGCTACATAATAGTATCTCCACTTCGAGACTCGAAAATGAATGTCGATGATGCGGCCGCCATCACCGAAATTATTTTCCAGCGACAAAGAGAAGAGCATTGATTTCAACATTTTAAAATTCTTTGAAAACAGTTCCTATTCGAAAATACTTTAAATAATATACATAAAAATTCTTTGGAAACAAATTATAGTCAAAATACCTTTAAATAATGTGCATTTTAAACCTTTAAAACCATAGTTCGAAATCATTGGAAATTAAATTCTCAAATTTTTAATTTAATTTTATTTCAAATTCTAAATCAGTTTATAAACCAAGTTTATAAATTCATTTATCGAACAATAGATGAAAATCAAATATTATTATTTCAAACAACAAATCCATTAACAATTTGATTTCAGAAAACTTATATTTATATATAATATAATCATACAAAACTTTTATTTTATTTATCAAATTTGAAAATGATATTGTGTCAGTTTGCTCTGCTCAAGTGTTTTGGAAATCCTATCGATAGCGTTGATCAGACGAATCGATCGGAAACGCAAATCAACATCAACAACTCAAACAACACAATATATTTTAAAACATTTTAAATATTAATTTACAAATACACTTCCTCGCTCCACTATATAAGAATAGATTTCAAAGCAAAGAAGGAGATTCAAATTTGATGGACTCAAATCAAAGAGAATTTCGATTCGAAGATAAGTTCGAAACAAAGATATGATGATTAAATAACAACGTAGAAAGATTTGATAAGTTTATATAAATCGCGGGCAACCTCAACCGGATCAACCGTGACTACAAGCATAAGATCGATGTAGAATTCCGAGGCAAATCTACATTCGATCTCAAGAAATAGAATTCAGGTATAGCGGGAGATAGATAGCATCGTAAACCGAGGATACAGAAATCTCCGGTGAATCGATGCCAATTGTAAAGGAGTTTCACCCATTTACAAAATTTCGAAGATTGGCGAGACCGCCGATCCATTATAAAGATCATTCAAAGTGAAGTTAAGGGATGCTTCAGAATTGAAAGAAGACGAATAGTGAGGGACACGAATGAAATTTGGAACCGCAGGGAATGTTCCAAAATTCAAAGGAATCGAGTCAAAAGGAAGAGATTGAAACTCGAATAAAAGTGTTTCTGTAAATACATTTACCCTATATGCTGAGTTTTGCCTAGAGCTACCAAAGCTTTGATACCAACTGTAACGACCCGATATTTTTCACCATTCGCATCCATTATAAGTGTATAGGTAGACACTCATGCCGGAATTGAATTGCTTAAAATACCGCGTTGTTAATTTAAATTGGCAAACTGAACATATACAGTAAATAAATAATCACAGATCACAGACACAGAGTAATAAATGCAGCGGAAATAAAAGAGATAGTAGTTCATGAAGCTACTATATAAATGTATAAGTTACATCAGAGTTAAACCAGATACAACGGAAGAGTAAAATGATATATCAGATACAAATCAGCATACATCACTGGAATCATCGAATACTGAAAGCAGAATAGATGGCTGGATCTTCAAGCAAAGCTCCAACTCCAAAGGTGAGTCTCGAATACTGGTACACTCAGTCTGACTCGAGCGTAAAGAAAAACACAAAACACTCGAGTCAGGATTAACATTCTTTTATCAATAAATCCAACTCAAGTGGAATAGCAATTGAAATACAAGTAACTCAAAGGATGTTTGGAATAACCATCCTTTAAGGATCCGTTAAACTATCTACTATGTAGTAGTGTACGATAAGTAGATAATGTCTATTAGTAATATAAGATATCAAAATATGTTAAGGCGTTACCATTATTCCCCTTAACACATTTTTATTCCCAAGAGCATATACAAGACCGTAGTTTCCCCAAAACCGGAAGTCACCAGAGGGCAATCCATATACTAAAGGTACAAACCAAAATCGTAGTGGTCGCGTATAAAGGAATACAAGTATGACAAGGCACATGAGGCAATACCCAAGGTAGTGAAACTACTGTTTGCCTGATCCGGACTGGTGAGAACGCATCGCCGCAGCGACCGCAACACCGCGAAACAACACTCCCAAAATCAAGGGTGCACCAATCGACAACAAGTAATGAGTAGTTCGAAGAAGTGTGTTCGCTTGAGGTAGCTGACCTCCATTGGCCCGGCACGGCTCCTGTTTTAGTCATTTCCAATTTGACACAAGTGTCAAGGCTATCCATTATCGTTCTCTTTCTTCAGTCATCACGTACATCGTTCCAACCACTTCATTCTGGATCACACTCCGCGTGTAGTTATTAAAGTGGTTTTCGGTTTAGACAGAGAGTATGTCCATAACCGATTCCGGTCTCTTTAATAACTTCCGTAATTATTACACCGATTGGTCATTTATATATTTCAAAACCAAATCAATTTCAATTTCCATTAAAAATTGTAAACCAAAATTTCATTTGTCTTTCGAAATCAATTTCCACAATTTACGTTTCAAAACTTCCAAATTACCATTTCAAAAGCTTATAATTCAATTTCAATTTCTTTTTAAAACAATTCAAATATTGATTCAAATTCGTATATAAATTTCATTCCGAAATCAGTTAGAATGATTTAATTAAACATTCAAATCAATTTAAATTCATTATCAATTTTAGTCAATATTCGTTAAGTAAATTTCCATTTAAAAACAATTTCTATTTAATTTCCAATTCATTAAAACAATTACTTAAGTTCAATGACATTATATCAAAACTTACAAATTTAATTAAGTTAAATTCGTCAAATCAAATTCTTTAAATTACAGGTCTTACATTAAATTCAATAAATCGCATTTCTATTTCTTGTTAAAGAAATCCAATTTCACTTATTTATTTACTCAGTTACAATTTCAAACTCAATTAATAAAGAACTTAATTTCACTAATTCAAGAGGTTCAATTTTATTTAACTATTATATAATTCAATTTTATTTAATTATTAAATAATTTCAAAACTTATTTATTAAATAATTTCTCAAATTTAACAACGTTCTTTCATCAATTACATTTGTTAATATTATGTTTTCCGATTATTAAATATTAACACTTTCCTTTCAATAAAAATTCAAATTTTCGACTTCATTTCAAAACCATATTATTTATTCAAATAAAATCTTCGTTTTATTTTTAAATCAAATTATTGACCAATCGGGTTTTATTTAATTCTCTATCCTAGGTCAAAGTTTAATTTGGGTATTTATCATTTCAACCCGATTCCAATTCAATTCAAAATCCTAGCATAGCAAAGGGAACTTGCAGTGTGATAACTGGGATGGTGTCAAAGTAAATAAACAAGCAATAACAACAATCAATATCAATCCAATAATCAATTCAAATAATCCCGTAATAATCGTATTAATTCACATTGTTATTTGTATAAATTAATATAATTATTTCTAGAATCTACACTATCATTTCATGTAGATTAAAGATTATTGCACTAATATTTTATGCGGTTCTTCACTTGGTATCTATTATTCAATTCATACTACATCAATTTATACAACATACATTCAAATGGTTCAAGGTGTAATTAACCATATTACTACGTGTCAAGTAATTAAACATTTAAAGGGGTCATATTATACAAATGTCATTTAATCAAATTTAACACATATATCAAATTTAACTATCCTATGTCAAATTCAATTACATATTATCTATCACTTCAACATTAACAATTTAACATCCAATGTCAAACATCAACAATCAATCATTTATCAACCAACTGGATTATCATTGTATAAATAACAAATAAGGGTGTCAGATGTCACAGGTGAACTGATACAGGTAATAACATATATACCAGTGTAAATAACTAACAGCAGCATATTTCAATTGTCGTTTCAATTGAAATCAAATTTAATAAATAAAAGAACATTAATCGTGAGTGATTGCTCACCTTTCGAGGCTAGAGATGCACGAGAAGATGACACGGATACGCACACTGATACGGACATAGAGATTGAGTTACGAATCCAAGCAAAACAAATCGGCACGAATTCAACGATCAAAACTGATAACAGAAATCGATGAAATCAAATCAAACATTCAACATAGCAACAAATAAAACATGTCCAGCGTCAAAGTTTAACAATATATTTCTATGTGCTACCGAGATCGAAATGGTCTGAAATTTGGTATGAATTAAGATCAAAACTTGTATTTCAAACTGCAAAAGAATCACTTGATTTGGACAAGAGACGAGAAAAGTTACGATGTCACTAACATAGACTCAGGCCATGTTGCGACTGTCAAATGTTCAGGTCTGAAAACCCCTCTGGGTCTGACTTCCAGGTAAGAAACAGAGGGCTGAACCACCTCGTATGATACTAAAATTTTATATACAGAAAGTAGAAAACTTTATCTTTTAAACAAAAAAAGAATCACTGTATTCCGACGTAAGACGGAAGAGATACGATGCGTCAAACACGAACTCAGGTCATGTTTGCAGCAGTGTAAAATAATTTCAAGTACAAAAGAATAGCTGTCTGGATCAAACTTCCATATCCTCGACCACTAATCAAACGATGTCGGATTTATTTGACAGGCATAAACTAGGTAACGTCGACTCTTTTTTAAAAATAGAATCAACCCATTCCCATAAAACATGAGTGAGATATGATATCGTGAACATGAAGTCTAACTGCTGTTCAGAAAGAGAAAAAAAACATGCAAAAAAATACTTATATATATATATATTATGTATATTCATTTGAAAATATCAATACATACATATATGTATATATATATACATTCAAATTACTGTCATAACTCAATATATATAAACATTTATCCAAAACACATACACGCATATAAATCAACCTATCATACACCAACTATTATATAATGTGTATAAACTAACAAAATATAAACTATTATCTATGTACATATATACATCTGTGTGAAATTTCTTTACTGTAAAGTTTACTAAAATATGATCATACTGTATATAGATATCTTTAACATGGATATATATAAACCTATACAACATATAGATCGAACACTATTTAAAAGTAATAACAAAATATATCATGTTGTCAAATATAAAACTTCTTGCCTCATAACTTTAACCATGCTTATTATATAACATAGCTAGCAGATCAAAATCCAACAGATTGAATACCATAACAAAACCTTATTATATAAACATACTTATACAATAAAACAGCAAATCAAAAGTTTATAAACATATATATATAAACAGGAGGTTGCATAAGAAAAACAACTTCACCATATATAAACCAATGTTTGTGTAACTGAGCTAATGTATAATTTTATGGAAACAGAGCATATACATACTATTATAAAACTAATAATATACATATACTCTATGAACCTTTAAAACAAACACATAAGTATATAAACAACTTAAATAAAGTACTGAAATGCTATAAACCAGACCAACTATATCTTGCATAGACTTTGTGAACAAAGTGGCAAAGTACACTACTATATTTATTAGTGGCAAGCTGAGACTTCAAAGCACGTAACCATACACTACTATATTTATTAACATATATATGCTAGAGAATCAAGCTTCTCAGGCAAAACAAACCAAGAACCAAATATAAAATATATAACAGCAGATTGCAATTATACAAACAATATTATAGCTACAAATATACATATAGTAAATACCTTCAAATCGGAGAGAAAGAGGGTGGATGCTGCAAGCTTCTGGGGCGGTGGTAGAGCAAGGCGTTGCGGGATGCGGCCAAAAAGCAAGAACAGGTGGAAGCGAAGGCGCATGGAGGAGAAGCGGGGTCTGAAGGTCGGGTTCGGCGTCGGCATGGGGTTGCGGAATGAGGGCGGAGCAGTGGTGATAGAAGGCGGTCGGTCAGGTTGTGGTTGGAGATGGGATGTTGCAGGGTGGTTCGGCACTTGACTGCGTGTGGGCGGAGATGCTCGGCGAAGTGAATGGGAGAGGTAGACTTCGGACATGGTGGGTTTGCAGTGCTTGTTGCGAAGTGGTGGAGCTGGTGGTGGTGTGGGGTCGGCGGTTGAGGGCGATGGGCTGGAGGGTTGTGGCGACAAGCGTGGGTTTTAGTATGCTGACGTCAGGGAGAGGGAGGGTGCGGTGCACGGCACTGGCGGCGGGTTCAAGGTCAGAGAGGCTCGGGCTTAGAAAGCTCGAAGGTGGGAAAATAGGTTGCGTGAGAGTGAAAACAAAGAGGTGAAGCCAAGCAGCTCTCTGATAAAATTTAGTTGTATAAATTTTAATGGAACAAAGAAGAATAAAAGAGGATGGGAAGAGTATGGCAAGGAGATGAGCAATAGTACGAACAAATTCTTTTTTGCCAGTAAAAAAATGAACCAACGTAAAATTAATAAAGCGAGAATACCAAAAACCAACTACGTTGAATTTCAGAAAATAATAGTAGCTAATGACGGTTTGTTTCAATAGTTAGATAGATGAAAGGACGAGAAGCCCAAAAGGTTGAGATTGGGTACCGGTACGGTTAAATCGTTTCACAGATTCCGATGTGCATTGAACATCGAAATTGACAATTGAATATATCGTAGAGATCAACACAACGAGACGATCAAAACGATATACAGATATCAGTGCTATGATTGAATTATAAAAATTCGAATTTTCTAATAGCGGAAAATGCAAGAAAAACACTGAAAAATAAGATCGACGGAGCTAACGATGTCCGAATTTGGAAAAACGACAAACTGACATCTTGCTCAGAAGATGGTTTAGAATTTTTCTATGTAAGAATATTTAGGTTTCGGAAACATTTTATTTTCATCGCTTTTTAACTGATTAAATTGAATTAAATTTACGCGCGAAATAAACTTTCATATTTTCGGACGAAAATTTACCAGTTGCTATGTTTAACTAAACGCAGTCCACATATCAAATTTATATTTCAAAATTTTATCGTTTAAAATTTCACAAAATTTCAACTAATTACGTTATTAAAACAGTTGAAATTAACGGGTCGTTACAGGTTGTTAGAAATAAAGCTCGGTTAGTCGCGAAAGGTTATTGTCAAGAAGAAGGAATAAACTTTGATGAAACCTTTGCACCCGTAACAAGATTAGAAGCCATTAGAATTCTACTTGCTTTCACAAACCACAACAATTTCAAATTATTTCAAATGGATGTCAAAAGTGCTTTTTTAAATGGTTTAGTTAAAGAGGATGTTTATGTTGAACAACCCCCACTTTTTGAAGAAGAAAAGTTTCCAAACCATGTTTACAAATTAAAGAAAGCTTTATATGGTCTGAAACAAGCTCCTAGAGCTTGGTATGATAGACTAAGATCTTACCAATTACAATCAAATTTTGAAATTGGTAGAGTAGACTGACAATACTCTTTTTATTAAAAGAAACAAAATTGATATCCAATTAGTACAGATTTATGTAGATGATATCATTTTTGGATCAACAAACAATGAAATGAACAAAGAGTTTTCTTAAATAATGACAAAAGAGTTTGAGATGAGTCATATGGGTGAACTTACTTTCTTTTTAGGATTGCAAATGAAACAATTAGATAGTGGTATTTTCATTAGTCAAGAAAAGTATGCTTGGGATCTAGTTAGTAAGTTTGGTATGACCACTGCGAGTGGAAAACCCACACCTATGGCAACCAATGAAGCATTGAATAAAGAAGACATGTCAAAAGATGTTCATCAAAAACTATACAGGGGAATGATTGGATCGCTACTCTATATAACTGCGAGTAAGCCTGATATCATGCATAGTGTCTGTCTCTGTGCAAGATACCAATCTCAACCCAAAGAAACCCATTTAAAAGCTGTTAAATGTATCCTAAGATATGTTAAACACACTTTAAACTATGACCTATTTTACCCTAAAAATGATTCATTTGATTTAATCTCATATTGTGATGCTGACTATGCTGGTTGTAAATCAGACCGAAAAAGTACAAGTGGAACTTGTCACTTTTTAGGACATTCTCTAGTTTCCTGGTTTAGTAAAAAGCAAAATACTATCTCACTATCAACAACTGAAGTAGAATATATCTCTGCTGCTTTGGCTTGTTCGCAAGTTATCTATATGCAACCTACCCTAAAGGATTTTGGATTAAATATTTCAAAATCACCAATTTATTGTGACAATACAAGTGCAATAAATTTATCCAAAAATCCTACTCATCATGCCAGAACCAAAAATATTGATATCAGACATCATTTTCTCAGAGATAATATAAGTAAAGAGATTATTTCTCTTGAATTTATCTACACTGAGAATCAAATAGCTGATATTCTAACCAAACCCTTGAATCAATCAACATTTACTAAATTAAGAAGAGAACTAGGTATTTGTTCTATAACCGAGATATAGAATATAAATATAGTAACATATATATTTAAATAAATAGAGAAAAACAAAATTGTCAAAATTTTCAAAGGGATGTCGACATGCCCTTACCCACCATGTCGACATACAACGGTCAAATTCGAAATTTTGGTTTTCCCTCTAATATCAGTTTGGTGGTTATATAACCATAATATTTCGAATTATCTATCTTCTCACTTCATTTTCTCTGTAATAAACTTCTGAAAATACAAAGTAATGGCCTCCTCTTCTAAATCAAACCAAAATGCAACCATTTCCTTCCCTTCTCCTAATTCTGGCCCATTCCAACGTACTATATTGGCTCGAGTAATGAAGATCGAGGAAATTATGAAGGATTCTCTGCAAATGCTGACTGAATTACAAGTCATGCAAATAAGGATGGTAAAGGAACAAGAGAAACAAGGCAAGATTCTTAAAAATTTGCAAAAATTTCTAATGAATAATCATGCAACCCTATTGTGATTGAAGATGATTCCTCTAACATACGTATTCATAATCCATTAGAGGACGACGACGAAGAAGAAGAAGAAGAGGAAGAAGCGCAAATGGATGAGGACGATAATGTTGTTTGCATTGGAGAAGTTTGTTTTGACAAAAATGGTAATTTGGCCGAACTACATGGAAACTTTTGTCTCCATTACCCTAATTGTTCGATTCACAAGTCACCAATTGTCAAGGACTCTCGTTAGTTTGTTATTATATTAATGTTTTTATATTTTCTGTACTTATATATATTTGTGTCTATGTTTCATATATATATGTAATGTAACATCATATATAATAAAATTATATTTATGTTTCGCTTATTATACTTCGTTATTAGCATTTAGTTCCATAGTATTAGTTTAAGGGGAAGTTATGTAGTTTAGGCTTAGGTTTTGTTGATGACAAAGGGAGAGAATTATAAAATAGGATAGTTAGGTTGTTAGTTAGGCTTAGATTAAGGGGGAGTTGTTGGGAATAAGGGGGAGTCAGAGTAGAATCAGAGTTTGGTGGAGTATATTTTATAAACATAGGTTATTATCATTAAAAAGGGGGAGATTGTTAGTTCCTAAGATGATGGTTTTGATGACAACAACCTTAGGACTTGTTATAAAATATAAATACTAATATCTTTGTCTAGATATATATGTATATGCAGGATACATATATGCAGGTACTGAGAATGAAGACTGTATAGTATAGAGATTCAAGACTGACGAATTCTAGATTGTAGAAATCAAGATTAAAGACTCATGAGTATCAAGATTATCAAGAGTTCAAGGTATCAAGATAAGTAATAGAGTCTAGAATTATGTTAAAACTTCATAATAGCACTAAAATCTTTATTCGGATTTTAATTGTGGAATGGAATCCACCTTCTCGCTTTAATAGTAGGATGGAACCCACGACCTTCTCTAGTGGAATGGAATCCACGAAATTTTCAAAATGACTTATTTTTAGATTTTTTTCAAAACTATCTTTTTAAAAAGACATCTCTCTCATTTTAAATATTTTAGCCTTAATTTAAAAACAATTTTTAATCATATTAATTTCAAAATCATTTCTTGTTTTTAAACTATCTCCTGGTTTTAATGTTTTAGCTTTAATCTTAAAATATTTATATATTTAGTTTTTATTACTATTATATTCCGTATGATCACTTTCCAAAGGTTTTTATAATCATCAAAGTATATCCAAAATAGTTTACAAAGTTCTAAGATTGTTTCGACAAACTTTAGAAAGAAAATCTCTTTTAAAACAAAAATCAATTTTCAAAAAATACTAGGGGATGTCGACATGGTAGCCGTAGATTTCAAATTTCACATTTTCAAAAGAAGTGTCTATTCGTCATAACCTTTCGCGAATGGACATGACTGTTGTTCTTCTATATATACCAGTTGTTTTCAATGAATTTTAAGTTAGTCTTTCTTCATTTCTTCACTCCTTCTTCACTTAAATATTCTCTTATATTTCAAATACTTTAACAAAATTCTATCGAAATCCTAAGTGAATCATACTCGATCGTCTCTAGTTTGATTCTCTGTCACTCTCTCTCAAAGATCTCAGTGCTATTCAGAGTTTTAGGATCATTTGTAATCAAAGATCGAAAGATCGAAGTGTATTGAATCTCTCTCTCTATCATAGTGTGGTTGGAAAGGGTGTGATTGTGGCCCATAAATCAATTCGGTGTGATTGTAGCCTATAAATCAATTAGGTGATCTTGTAGCCTGGTTAAATCAAGAGAGTTTGCCCTGAACTCGGAGATAGGAGAGTGTATCTCGTGGCCTTGAAATCGAGGTTGTAATATAGGCATTATATTTGTAAAGAAATTTGCATAAGAAATTGTGTGGGACTGGATGTAGGGTAACTCCAAACCAGTATAAAATTCCGGTGTGTTCTTTCCTTTACTGCTTTTATATACTATTTGCATCTATGCCTGGTTCGGTGATTGTCTCCTATTTGTGAATTGCATCTATTTGGGTTTAATTTGAAAAGATTTCAAAAAGATTCATAAAATTAATTAAACACTATTCACCCCCCCCCCCCTCTAGTGTTAATTTTGTCTTAAGATCCGTAATCTGCATTTCCTACAGGATTGCTTCGAGTCATGTCATGGAACGTTTAGGTCGATAGCTTGCATGGATGGATCGCACGATAAGATGGGATTAAATCCTAAGTAAGGGGTTGATGATGTCCATGGACCGGTACTAATCCATGGGGTTACTTGATTCATGCTAGAGGTTGGATTAGTGGGTAAAGAAGGAAATTGGCTAAGGCATGGATCGGTGGCCATCGATCAGTATTGATCCATGGGGAATTGATCAGTGAGGGTGATGGATCAATGAAGAGAAGTTTCACATGGTGGACTATGGCTTATTTGAATTGAAGTGTGGGATAGGTGATGATGGATCAGTGAGTATGGATCCTTAGCTATGGATCGGTGGCACGGAGAGTTGTTGCTACTTTGAGTCATTTGCATACTTGCTTCGAGCCTTGGGTGTGTTCTCTCCAAGCTCGGGCCAAACCAAACTCTTAGCCAAATATGGCTAAGTGTAAGGTCGGTGCCGAACCATAGTGTTCATGGCGATTTTCGATGGCGATGACACATGGTTCAATGATGATGATTCCATGATGGAAAGTGATGGCTTCAAGAATGGATAGTTGTACTTTGAGGCACAAAGTAGGTGATTATGAGTCGGTTTGAAGGAACTGTCACAGGAAGGTTACATGATGATCGATTATATTCTACGACTAACGATGGCTCTCTAGAATAGTTCCCAACCATGACAACTTTAGATAGGAGCTGTAAAGACGGTTCTGGAATGAGCTTTGTTAAAGATGATGTGTGCAAAGGGATCGTTGATATTTGTAGGTTTCCAAGTGTACTTGTAAAGCATAGGTATGTCAGGATGTTCACTTGGGAGTGCAATATGCCCCAGATTACACGATGTTTTGATCTATCTTACCCTTGACAGAGTGTGATAGATATCTAGTTTCTGGTCTACTGAGTGCATGGATTCAAGTACTGAGTACCAGGATGTTAAGAAGTCCTTGACTATGCGGTAAGGTCATATGAGTATCATATATCCAACGCACTGAGTGAATGTGAGAATGGATGTTATATTTGCTTTGATTGTTTATCACTCTAGGAATGTCACACCATGCCGATATCATTAATGTAGTATCTAGACATCCCTTAGTAGTTTGATGTATAGTACATCCGTGATGACAATGATATAGAGTAGCATATATCTTGTGTATGTGCTAACTACATGGATGCAGGGATATGTTGGGTATGATTTTCCGTACCAATTGTCTTAATATATTGACTTAAAGTATTTGAGATTTTGTACCACTCATACCAGACTGTTGTCTGACTCAGATTTATGCTTTGCTTCCTATTATTCCGAGTACTCTTAATGAGTAAATTAGAGATATCAGGTATGGTGAGCACGTGGAGCTAGACAGAGGACGAGCAGGAGATCACAATCTCGTATTACTACATTTACTAATTATGGTTTGCTATTCCATTGCACTACGGAGTTTGCCAGTGCCTTTATTACTTAGAGGCAGTTTGTTTTTGAGTTATTATTTGATGTATAACTCTAACATATGTTGTATACTGTATGGATCTGTTTACTCTAATTTTTGTGATTCATTTAGTTATTACTATCTCGCTTGTTTTATATCTAAGACGTGTACTATTATATTTTATTTAATGCACTGTGAGATATACGATAGGTTCTATGATGTTTTATTTATCTTACAACCTTAATGGGCATCCTACATCAGTTGGGCACCGTTGCAGTACACTATATGTATATTATTGGGTGGCGATGTGTAGGGCGGTGGTCACATCCTTACACAACGTGGCGAAATCAGCGGCAGGTGGGTGGGAAAGAACTACACCCAGCGCTTGCTCTATGGGTCCCCTGTTAGGGTTAAGTTCAGCTTGTCCTCTCGCTTGTAGATAGATATCTATGAAACTATACCGGGACGTTCACGCCTAGAATCTTAGCCGCTTAACCTGAGCTGCACCCAGCAGGATTACTCATTCTCTCCATCTGAGATTTAGGAATTTATCAATGACTTTTCCATAGATAGTATTAGAAAGAATAAGTGATAGCATTTTCCATATTATGCTTCCTATATATAAAGCCTTTGAAAAAATGTTTTACCTACATACACACACATACATACTTTTTGGAAACCCATTTTGAAATTTTTTTTTTGAAAACCTTTTTTTTTAATATACAAGTACGTTAAGACATACCTAATCCCTAAGGAGTCCTAAACCTAGGCTCTAATACCACATGTAACAACCCTCACCTCTGTACACAGCAAAACCAAAGCCTAGGTGACTTTGGGTCTTGCATCGTGCCAAGAAGTATGAGCCGTTGGTTCCTAAAACATTACAGGATATAATTACAAGAGTAAAGACCACTATATTCTATACTTTCAGAACTCACAGTTGAAGGCAGCAAAACATAAATACATAAAATAGTCATCTCAGAAAATATCCTAAAATATATAGTCTTAAAATATACGTAGTCAAAAATCCAAAGTTTACAAAATAAGCATAAGATCTAATAATTGCTAAAGTACAATAGATAGTTACATAGAGAGTACTAAAGAGTAATAAGCAATGAGAACGCCAAGCTCTGCTCTCCACATACTAGATCTGTGTCAATCACCTGCTGCCATGTCCTCTTATGGTGGAGAAAAAGGAAAGGAACGGGTCAGACAAAAGACTGATGAATGAGTTGCATCATTAATATATGGTTATCACATGCAATTGACTTCATTTATAACCTATATGACCTAGGATGTCCTAATTATTTTTATGAGTTTCTTATTAGGGTTGGTCATATTAACCTGAGGAATACAGCTCCTAGTACACCTACACCAAAACATCTTATGAAGGTTTATACTTAAAGTCGAACAACTAATTGAATCACTAAACAACGACGGATCAGACTAATAACCTCTAGGACTACTCCTATCAAAAGATCGCATACAACATCGCTATTGGGACTGCATCACCCCCAAACAACAACATATCGTACTTTCTCATTGAGAGGAGCCCACAATGTCGACTCATGTCCACGATAACTTAGGGTTTGCTGCATCCGTGTCCAAGCTTAATGGTAATGTCACTCATTGCACTGCGCCGGAGAACCACCAACAGTGTCACGTCCTAATTGTTGTATGCACCGAGGAACCTCCCGTTAATGTCGGTCCACTCGCTCTCCATCTATCCACCAATAGTGTTGTGCATCCACTGATGAACCTTCTTTGAGTGCCACTTATAATCGAACCTCCTTTTTCAAATATCAAATTTGCTGAATGGATAATGTCTAGGCCTAACTGCCCACATACACATCTAATTGGTCTCGTACATCTCTAACAAGAACTATGGAAGTACTTTCCCTACTAATATACTAATATAAATATATATAAATCTATAAACCTGAGCATCAGGCCAAGGTTCAACATGTGTAGAAAAATCGTCTACTGATCGACCGCCGGCTACTGTAGTAGTAGACAGATTGTTGGCAACCAGCTACAGTTAGCCTATCGACTGGTCGGTTTTATTATTGTAAATTTCAAATTCATTTTGCTTGGTTTATTTAATAGTTAATTACACTTTTAACTATACAATTTCAATAGTGAACCCTATTCTTACTTGATTTCACCTATTTGTTTAAAACTACAATCTGAATAACTTTATTTCGTTTGCACATTTACAGTATTATCAACTTCGTAATTATTATGGTATATTTGCATCTCATATTAGTTTAGGGTAAAATCAACATCAAGGGATATAGATATGAAGATGAAATTATGTATTCAATTCAAAGTGAACCCAAAAAGGTGTGTTCATATTAAAAACAATCAAAATCAACTTATATCCCAAATTTTACTTTAATCAAAATAAAATCAAAAAGGGTCATATTCATATGGTTTAAACTTCCATCAAATTCTTAACTAGTTGTAATTAAACACTATTTTAGATTAAATTGGATAGATTGCTAAATAAATAGGTGTATAGGTAAACTTGATTACATGTAAATCAACATAATTAATAATGAACCCACTCACCTCTCAAGAGCTTCCTTTCTTTTTAGTCAACTTGATTCGCCCCTCCTTGGATTTGATTTAACCTTGTTTATCCTGTATTTCTCTGATTTATCTTTTAATTTTTGTTTCAGAAAGTTTGGAGGAGAGAGACTTGAGAGCGCACTGATTAAATTTAGGGTTTTCCGACCGATTAGTGAATGACTTATGATGTATTTATAGATGTTCAGATCGATTTGAACCATTAGATTTAAGTACATAAAATTCGGGTCATTCGACCTAGGCAAACTCTAACCAAAACAGGTCTACCAGTCAACCGATTGGTCTGGGTCGGTCGACAGGTAGGGATCAACCAATCCCGATCATGGTGTCGACTGGTTGAACTTTCCTAATATAATTTTTTTTCCTTTTTTATATACTTAATTATTTTCAACTCCAAATCTTTAAACTTTAATAACTATTTCATACGAACTCCGTTTCCAATACTCTATATATATAAATCATCCAAAAAATCACAACGAACGCAACTGTGCAAGTTATGTAGCCAAATTTCGACGTTTGTAAATTTTTCCACTTTTGCTCTTATTATATTTAAATTAATTTATTTTATTAAAATTTTGGTTAATTCTTTAGGGTGTTACAATTCTAGTAAGCTCTAGGCATTATGTAAATTGTAGCATAGCATTGTTATCATATAACAATGTCATAGGATTCTCAACATTTGAAATCATCCCTAGCTCAGATAAAAATTATGCATTTATTTATACCTCTTTTATTGCAGTGCTTAGCAAGTCGATGTACTTAGTCTTTTCGTTGAATTATCCGTAACCTTTCCTTTTGAACATTTCCAATTTAAAACTCTTTAACTAAGGTCTGAACATGAATTTGATATTCACATATCATACTCAGTAGCACTTATGAAGTTCAAATCTGAATGCTCCTTCATAAGGAGTTCGTTGTTTTTGTAAATAATTCTCTAGTATTTTGTAAATAGTTGAGAACACTCTAAACTATCATTTAGTGATCTTAATTTGGATTTGGTATTTTCTTCATGCATCAAATACATAAGTAAAATACGAATTTGTAGACAATACAACATGTATGATAATTCCTATTGCAATGCATAAGGAATCCATCTTACATGTTTCATATTGAACATTTTAATAGGTGTCTTTGCATATCGTTTGGGACATTTCCAACATCCTTTATACTTATTGTAAAAGATATAATTTGCAAATCCGATATTGAGTATTAAACAACCAAACTAGAACTAATTTTAGCATAAGTACATCGTTAACCATCAGTAGTATGTTGTTTACTTACAATTAAAAAATATCTATATACCTTTTAATGTTCTTTCTTGGAAACACATGTTTTATTTGCATTTTGATTAAAAATCAAACTATTTGATATTTCTATTAAAATATTTGTTTAACTTTAATGCTTGTCGAACAATACTTTCGGATGCGTTCTTAGATCATATCTAAAAATCCAAAAATCAATATTGCTCCCACCGACTTCGAGACATTTTGGTTGTTATGTGCAAACTGTCTATTCTAAATTATCATTTAGAATTTTCTATTTCAACACATATGCACCAAAACACAAAGTCATGCCAGATGATAATTTCGTAAGTAAAATCCTAATTAACTATAGCATGTTGAATAACAAATCCGTTACATTAATTTCCAAAATTGAAATTTATGATGTTATTCTTATCAATGTGGCCCATATTCCAACTACATTAATCTTCTTCTTGAAGACACTTTTGCATCTGATGGTTCATATCCTTTCAGGTACAAACATCAAAATTATAGTTTGATAATGTACTTGGAGTTCCAGATTTGCGCATCGTGCCACATGGTAGATCACTACTCTTAATAGTTTATTTAAGGCCGAGAAAGCTCTTTTCACAACATTAACAAAATCCGTAATTTCTCTTTCATGTGCGAGATTTATCATTACACATTCTAGTGTGTCATGTCTATTTAGGTTTGGTTAATTTCATTTCGTCCCTCGTAATCAGTTTCATCTTTGGATCGTATCCAAATCCATTTTACTACCAATAATTTCTAGATGAAATTCTTTTGCTACAAAGTTGGTTTTCTCGAAACAATAATTGCTTCTCAATGTAATCGAATGGGTATTCATAATTTTTTTATGAATTGCATTACATAAAATAGACTTGGTTTTAATTTACGATAACTATGTTCAAAACATAAAGTGATCATCCAGTGATGATCATTCTCAAACTATTTTGGGGTGATTCATACAGGAACCCTCACATACAATTATTGCATGTACTCTTTCAATTTGCACAATCTAATAACTCCTTGGCCTAGGATATGTTGGGGTTTCACATAAACCCTTATCTTGTATGATTTTGTAAATAATTCTTAGATGAAATTAATTTAAACCTTGTGTACTACTCTTAAATACATGACTTGCAGAAAGAAGTTCGCTCAACTCCACTCATCATTAATCATACTTTGTCCAACAAAGTCTGATTACTCCTTATCAAAACATCATTATGTATCATAGTGAGAAGTGACTTTTGAGCTTGAATCTTTATTCAATTTTTTTAGGTAAACTCAAAATTCTTTCCAGTATATTCACTTATTTGATCATAGTAAATCATTTCTACTACATGCAACTTCATTTACTTCCATTTTATATTATATGAACCTATCATAGACATACTACATGTTTATCATAACACTTTTTTATGTTTATGATAACTCATTAGTTAATACAACGAAGTACGTGGAACCATTTTGGTATTAATAGACTTCTGATTGCATACATCTGTATGTATCAACCCAAAGAGTTCATCAACTCTTATGACACTCCCATTGAGTAGGTGCTTCGCCCTTAATTGTCTAAGATATAATTTGTTTGCATCAAAAGTTGGCACAAACACCCAATAGAGATTGTGTAGAGGAATAAATGAAGAATATTAAACATAAACAGAGGAAATATAGCAGTAAAGTAATAAGCAATAAGAAAATAACAGAGACACATCAATTTATAGTGGTTCGGCGTTGTTTGCCTACGTTCACTTTGAAGAGATATCTTTATTAATCACTTTGTAAACTCAGTACAGTATGGATCGAATGATAATCCTTAGTTACAATAGAATACAATGCAATAAGCAGCATAAAGATCTTGAAAATGAACAATCAAGCTTGTATTTATAGAGGAAGACGATGAAGTATCTCCCTGAAAATTCAGCAGCAAGATCTCCAAATCCATAAGGGCCCACAAGAGGGATCGCATGACCCAAATCCCAAGAAATTAAAATCGAGGCTGATCCCTATTTTGGAGGAGTTTGGAGTGCGATCCCTTTGGGATCTTCTCCATGTTGTATTATGCTTAGCCTCCAAGTTTCATGCCAACTGGATTAGTAGAACTCGAGTTATTGATCACTCTTTGTTGCAACAGGTGATGTTGGCTAATTTAGGCTGATCCCCATAGAGGGAAGAGGGTCGATCCCTTTAGCTTAGTCCTTTTGAGGTGCGATCCCTAGGATAGGCTCCTTAGGGTCCTCACATCTTGTTCCCAAAGTTTCATATGTATTGGACTTATGGATCTTGAGATATCGATTGTTTTTCATTGGGTTTCACTTGTTTGGATGAAGTAGGCCGATCCATATGGTTGAGAGGGATTATAGCCGATCCCTTTTCTAGATTGAACTATATTCCATACTTTGAACATTCTATATAGCATATCTCTCAATTCCATTCGATCACGGCTTCATATTGAGTGGGTCGCTCCATAATTATCCAAAAACTATTAGTACGTAACCCCTTGGTGCCCCCAAGAGCCACGAGAAATACATTGCCCGACATTTGGAAAGCGTTACGTAATCTAGTCTCAATGGATAAATCGATATCCTTTCTTGAAACATCTTGTAACGACCTATATTTTACGTATCGGAGGATTGTAAAATATTATTTTTTGAACCATATGAGGTCGTATAATAATAGTTTTTCTCTAAAATTTTAGGAAATTACAACTAGGAACGTTTCCCATACTTGGAATTTTTATTGAATGCTTTGGACCCAGAAGTTCTTGTAAAGCCTATAACTTTTGATAGGATTGATTTGGGGTCTGAAACCACTTTCACTACATTGGGCTTGCGGTTTCTCTTTCCGTAGAGTGGTCGTAATAGGAAAACTGACTTACTGTTTAGGAGATATGGTCATTTTAAGTTATGTTTGCAGCTGGACAAATTCGTGGACAATTAGACTAAGCCCATACTTATGCCCACTAATTAATTTTGACAATTATGCCTAATTATGGGAGATGAGATAGATCTAAATCATTTCCTACTTTCCCAAATTCCAAAACTCCATTAGCCCTAGTTTCATTAAAAAACTCATTGTTTTCTTACTAATCCTAGATAAATCCATTGTTAGAAGGATAATTAGTTTAATGGGATTGAAGATCTATCATCTAGATGCTTTGGAATTCATGTTCTTGGCTGTCCATTCTAAGATTTGGGATTAGACTGGTAATTTTAGGTAACTAGGTGAATGATTTTGATCTTTCACTATCATATTATTGTTCATATAGTTAAAGTTAGTGTTTAACATGATTTTTGATGATAAAATGATTTTAAACTTTGGTTTAATGCTTAAAAATGTTTATGGTCGAATTTAAAAAGACTAGATTTGATTTTAAATGATTTTGCAACCCTTTAGGATCAAATTGCCATTTTAATGTATAACTAGATTTGGGCTAAAATTCGTATGTTAATCATGTTTGAATTGATTGTTTACGTTTAATGAATGTTTATGGATGATATGCATGTTTATATGTTGTGCTTTGATATGGTTTGCTAGTGGTTTTAGGATAGGTAGAAACCGACCATCGACTTGGGCAAAACGAAGTCAAAATTGCTCAAAATATAATGAAACTTGGAGAAGATGGATGCAAGTGTGATTCAAGTCGGTAGAAGGAGTTGCTTCGGGACAAAGGTGGAAGGACTTCAGAGCGAACTTTCAGTTAAAGCATGGATGGAGTTCTAGGAGTTGAAGACTCAAAATCGGCTAAGTACCCAGATCGATACTAATTACTTTTTATCAGTATCAAGTTCTTTTCTGGTATGTGGGTTGGTGTTGGAGACTTGGGGAGTTAAGATGTGATGAAGGGTAGATTTAGGCAAGTAGAAGATAGCAAGAGTTTGGGGGAAAAGACTTAGCCAAATTTGGCTAAGCATCGGCTAAGGAATTCATAATGATACCGATCATTTTTGATTGCTACTAACATGAATTAAGAAGGACAATCATGGCCAAATTTCTAAGGGAATGCTTCAGGGGTCTTGTAGGTCATGCTGAAGGTGTTCGTTCATGCATTTGATGTTCGATGGCGAGTGGTAGCACGATGAAGGAAGATGGCTTTGGGACTTCGATAACGGTAACTCAAGGGTGAATGGGGTTATGTTTTGATAGTGACGGCTCGATGTTGAGGAGTTGTGAGAATGATTATCCACAAAGGGCTGGTTTAGGAAGGGTGACCCATGGATAGAATGTTGAGTGTTTCTACCGTGGAAGGAACTATGCAGTTAATGCCCCACTATTACCCCGATGTAACCCTGTTATATCTCGTAGCGGATTTCTACCGCTAAGATATTTTCATATAGCCCCAAATATAGCCTTTCCGCTTTAAGCCCCGTTATTTCCGCTATATTCCGTTATTCCCGCTATATTCCGCTATATCTTCTTTAAAAGAAATGAATTGAAAAATGACATGTATACAATATAAAAATTATGAAATTAATTTATTTAATTGAATTTTTAATATGTTCTTAGAAATGAAAATACTCTAATATTCTACTAAATTCAAATATGTTATATAACAATTTTACATTTATTTACAGTATATTTGTACATGTTTTTATTTAATATTACTTATGAATTAATTATAATTCAATTGAATGTTAATTTTTAATTTAGTTACCATATATATATATATATATTTGTAAAACATTAAGTACGAGTTTTATATGCTATTTTAGAGTCATCCGCTATATCCCGCTATATCCTCGCTGTATACCCGCTATGACTTTTTGCACCTCCGCAGCATTGAATCTATCGAGCGCTTTAACTGCACAAGGAAGGAAGGAATGTGGAATGGTTCCTTGAGGATGAATGAAAACTAGATGGAGCAAGGAAAGGGTTTGGATACACGTGCTAAGGGATCATTGATACTTGGAGTGTTTTCTAATGTACTCGAAAGCAATGGTTTTATGAGGACTCTTATTGGGTACTTGGAATTGTTATCCTAGACAGATAAAATGGATCAGTATACCCTGGATCGGGGGAATGGGTCTAGTGTCAACTTTGAGCTGTGAGCAAATACACTGAAAACTAAGTTCTTTCCATTAATCCCTGGTAAAGGAATGACCGTACGAGCTATCATATATTCAGGGCATATTGAGTAATACTGAGGATTGCTTGATAGATGTTATGTTACTTTGGATGTTTCTCCCACAGCTTGTCACTTTATGGATGTAATGAGACAAAGGTATCGTGGACGTGGATACTTGGACACCCATTGTTGTACAAAGGATGTAGAACACCTTTATAATTTTGTAGAGTAGCATATTATGTTTGTTACATGCTAATTCTTTAATTGCAAGGATAGGTCGTGCATGGTTTGTATACCCTTGTTTCTTACTATATCGGCTTATTCAGTATTTTGACATTTTATGTTTTGCTTCTTATTATCTTGCGTAGTCTTAAATGAGTAAACTAGATAGCAAGTCTAGGTGGTACACGATGGTAGTGCAGCGGATGAGCAGGATGCAACTTTCTAGTATTATATGGATTTACTATTGCTTATTCCACCATGAGACATTATGTAACGACCCTAAATTTGATTAACATTATTTAGGACATTTAATTAGTTAAATTAAATGAAATAATTTAAATAGTGTAAGGGATTGAGATTTGTGTGATTAGTAAGTAGCTATGCCTAATAACAAATGAACTAAAAGGAATTAAAATGAAATAGGTAAGGCAAATAGATAAGGGTTAAAGTAGGAATAAGTCATATCCTTATACCCTAAACCCTCATGCCACACTCATTTCACACGTTCATCAACACAATCAAAACATAAGAGAGGTCGTCCACCATTAGGGGAAAGCAAGAAGAAGAGAAGCTAAAATCAAAAGAAGGAAGCTTAGTCAACTTAATCCTAGATCAAATCTCAACTCCTTAATCACAAGCTAAAGGTGAATAATAGGTTACATCTAGTATTTTTATTGTTTTCAGTTTTAGTTGAGATCCGAAATTGTTTTGCAAATGATTTGCTATGTTTTGATTGTTTAATGGATATATATGCTTGTTGATGATATATGTTATTTCATATAGATTTTATGATAAGGCTTAACTTAAAAAACCAATTAAATGACATCCAAATGCCTTGCAATTTTGAGATAAGGTCATAAATAATATTTTAGAGATGGATTTAAAATTTCATAATTTTCTGAATTAATGTGGATTTTTTATGAATTTACTAGTGAAGAAATTGGTTAATTGGGTTTAAAATTAACTACGGCTATTATATGTTAGCTTTGGGCCAGAAATTTATATATGTTAGAGAACATATTAAAAGTGATTTATGTGAATTTTTATAGATTTTTCCTAAGTGTTTTAATAAGTATATAAAATTATTTAATGTATAGGACTTAAATGTTTATATGTTTATAAAAGGAGAAGGGGCAATTTGTAAATGTTTTAAATTGTTTAATTTTGGATTTCGGCAGCACTTTTGGAAAAGGTTTTGGAAAAGAAATTAACAACCAATCATATGTTGACAAACAAAGCATGTTAGTTGAAAAGAAAATACTTTTTAAAGTAAAAAATCAGTTTTTATAAGGTTTTGCTATTTCGCTACTTTTGGTGGCTACCTTTCGACTTCATACTTCCGCCTCCATCCTAAATCGAAACCAATACACATGGTATCAAAGACTTGGTATGTAGTGGATTGTAGATAGGCGAAAGGTATAGAGTCGAAATAGGGGTTCCGAAGGGGTTGAAACTTTCTTTAGCTTTTAAAAGGAAATGCGCCTGCTTTGCTTTCGTAAAGAATGTTTTCGAATAAGATAGATTTCGACTTAGTCAAATGTTTTAAAGAAAGGTTTCGCAAAAGGTTGCGCCTTTGTTTTATAAAGTAGTTTTCGAAGGGGTCAAAATCCCTAGCTGCCGCATTCAACCTTTCGAAGCAATGCTTTCGAAAGAGTTCCTTTGTTTTAAAATTAGAGCCGCTTCTCTAATGCCTTCAAAGGGATAGATTTTGACACCATCCACGTTTTTGCTTAGGAAATTGCTTTTAAAAGTGTTTCTTTCGACTTAGTTCTTTTAAGACCCTTTTGAGAATTTGAAAGTTAAACCCAAAGGTTTCGAAAGGAATGGTTTTGAATGGTTGTTCCACTTGTTTTTACTTGAACCCAATGCTTTCGAAAGGTTTGATTTATGTAAAGGACTAAATGCTTTCCAAAGGTATATGCTAAAGGTTTCGAAGGGGTGGTTCCTAATGTTTTCAAAAGGTTTACCTTAGTGTTTAAATGGAGGGTTTCCAATGTTTTCGAAAGGCAAGTTTAAAGTGTTTTAAAAGAGGGCTTCTAAGGTTTTATAAAGCTTTCGAAAAAGGTTGCGCCTTTGTTTTATAAAGAAGTTTTCGAAGGGGTCGAAACCCCTAGCTGCCGCATTCAACCTTTCGAATCAATGCTTTCGAAAGGGTTCCTTTGTTTTAAAATTAGAGCCGCTTCTCCAATGTCTTCGAAGGGATAGGTTTCAACACCATCCACTTCTTTACTTAGGAAATTGCTTTCGAAAGTGTTGCTTTCGACTTAGTTCTTTTAAGACCCTTTTGAGATTTTGAAAGCTAAACCCAAAGGTTTCGAAACTAATGGTTTTGAATGGTTTCGAAAGGTTATTCCATATGTTTTACTTGAACCCCATGCTTTCGAAAGGTTTGATTTATATAAAGGACTTAATAATTTCGAAAGGTACATGTTAAAGGTTTCGAAGGGGTGGTTCCTAATGTTTTCGAAAGGTTTACCTTAGTGTTTAAATGGAGGGTTTCCAATGTTTTCCAAAGGCAAGTTTAAAGTGTTTTAAAAGGGGATGTTTAAGGTTTTATAAAGCTTTCGAAAGAGATGTTTCCAATATTTTTGAAAGGTCTATTGTAAATGGTTTCGAAAGGTATCTTTTGGCCCTTCGGCCTAAGGTTATAAATTAATGTAGTTTACACATATCAAAAGGGGTACTTTCAATGGTTTCGAAAGGGTTACTTTCAATGGTTTTGAAAGGGGTTGTTTAAAGCTTTTAAACAAGGGTTTCGAATGTGTTCATCAACAATGTTTTATGTAAAGTACATATAACATGGCAACGTGATTTGAATAAAGTATAAAGTATAATTTCCTTTTTTAAGTATGATTTAAAGGGTTAATTCAATTTGAAAGAAATGTTTTGAAGAAAATTTAATGGGGTAGTTGACCCTAAGTAAATGACTCAGATATTAGAATACCAGATGAGACCGGTATGGGGTTGCACCCTATACTTTAGCTAGTAGCCGCTAGCTAATATAAGTCCAAAATTCCAGTGTGTAAGGCTTTATCATGGGTAAGACTAAAATGTTGTTACACATAAAAGGAATATACATGGTGGAGATAGGTTATTGGTGAGCCCGCAAAACCATTAGGATTAGTTAACCCTGGGAGAAGTAAGTTAGGGACAGACCGTCCAGAAGAGTATCTAACAGAAGTTAGATTATTTGTTTAATTTGTCTGGTAGGCCTGAGTCAGCCAAAGGTTAGTAGTTAGCCAAACAAAACTATAGTGTTCGGTCAGATAGTCCATTGATTACTTGATTTGTATGCATGCATGATATTGCTATTATTGTTTTAACCAGTTTGGTTGCAGGATTTTCATTTGCAAAAGATATGTTTTTAAAAGGATATTAGTGAGGGGAAACCCATTCCGCTAAGCGGCATGGTCTCACTTAATATCAGATAACCGAGATGTATAGTATTATTAACACCAGGCTTTATGTTTGACTCGAAGTTTATGTTTTTCTCCTTAAACTCTCGGGTGCTCAAAATTGATTTGAGTAGGTTGAGGGTTGAGGATTTATAGGTTTTAGTAGGTGGACGAATAAAGCTTCCGGAGACAAGCAGGAGGCTGATGTTAGCTATTTAGAAGTTGTTATGTTTTTATTTCCGCTGCGATGTATTAAGGCAGTTTTTGTCTATTTAGTACTCTGATCATCCAAGAGGGCATCTTCATATGTCGCTCTTGGCATAATTTGTAATAATTATATTTGATCAATGCCTGAGAAATGTTTGGGGATTATGTATTTGGATATGAAACATGATTTTGTGAAATGTAATCAGAAAAGTTGTTTTTGAAATCTGTGATTTTGTTTCATATTCATGTGCTTCTGATATTATGGATACTATTAACATTACCGTATTTTGTCGTCGGAAGTTAATACTATAGATAACTACGACATCTGTAGCGCTTAGCTTTGAGCCTCAAGATAAGGGATGTTACAACTTGGTATAAGAGCATGGGTTTATGAAAAACTTTAAACTTAAAATGATTTTGAAAACATAATCCTAATAAATTAGAGAAAAGATTGGTGTATGGAATAACGTTATAGTAACGTGCTTGTATTTGTTATATATATGTATACGCTTTATCTCTATTCTCCCATCTCTACTAGGCTATTCTTTTGTATCTTACGAAGGATCGAATGTAGATATGGATGATAGAAGTGGAAGAGTTAAAATTGGTAGGGTAATCACCACAACCAATGGAAATGCCAAATGTAATACCAGGAGAAATACAGGTCAGGCACAAGCTGGAAATGTGGGTGCTGGAGTCCCACAAGTTAACATGGAAGCGATGTATCGGTTCTTTGTAAACATGATGCAAGCGGGAGTTGTTGCTGGAGTAGTTGGAGGAAATGTTGTAGGAGGGAATCAGGGAGCTCCAGTGGTCAATAACTATGCTATTTTGACTATAGATTATGCCCGACTGGGAGGAAAGCCGTTTATTAGTACTAAAGACGCAATCGAAGTAGAGAATTGCTTACTTCATTGTGAGAGGATTTTCGCTAATCTGGGGCTCAATGATGAGTAGAAGAGAAGGCTTGCTTCTAGGCGATTACAAGGAGCAGCACTATACTAGTGGAACAGTGTTATGATTAGAGTTAATGAGGAGACAATGACTTGGGCTGAGTTCAAAAGGATATTTCAGGAGAGGTTTATGTCGGAGATTGCGAAATCTACTCTGCTCGGGAAGTTTGCTGAGTTGGAGCAGAGAGATATGACTGTGCTTGAGTATGCAACAAGGTTTGAGGAGAAAGCGAGATATGGCTATGCTACGGTTGATACTGTTATTAAGAGGAATGAGAAGTTCATTCGGAGGTTGAAGTCTGAGCTTGCAAAGGCCACATTACCGCACATTAGGGATCCATGTAATGTTGTTGTGGAGATGGCCCTGAGGCATGAAGAGATGCTTGCTTTTCTTGAAAAAAAATAAGGTAAAGGAAACTCAGGGAGTGCAAATTCAGAAGAAAAAGTTTTTCCACAAGAAGGGAGCTCAAAAGGGTGGAGCTGCCAAGAAGGGAAAGGAAGAGGTTGTCTGCTATAAGTGTGATAAGAAAGGGAATTTCGCAAATGAATGTCGCTCGGAAGATGGAAAGAAGGTGATCGGGAAGAAGAATATTAGATGCTTCAACTGCGATCAAATTGGACATTATAAGAACCAGTGCAAGGAACCAGCCAAGGATGGTAAAGATAAAGTGTTTGCATTGGAGCCAGGTACCTTGAGGACACCAGCAGAGGAAAAGGGAAAGGCTATGTTGGGAGGTGCGCTTATGATTCATGGTATGTTAGCATCCTATTTGATACCAGTGCATCGCATTCTTTTATATCTCATTGTTTGGTAGATAAGCTTAACCTAGAATCCTCATACCTAGTTACTTCCATAAGGGCTGCAAATTCGATAGGAGGTTATGCGACTCTTGGGATGAGATGTAACCACTTAGAGTTTGAATTGTTAGGTCACACCTTTGTTTGTAGTTTGCATGTGTTTGATTTCGTAGGGTTTGGAATTATTTTGGGTATGGATTGGTTAAGTAAATACGATGCTAGGATATTTTACAATGATAGGAAAATATCGCTTAGACACCTTGAATGTAGTGATCGGATAGTATACTCCGTAGAGGTTAATGCTTTATTGGGTGTTGTGGAGGTAGAAGATGAGTTGAATTGAGTTTTCATGGTTAGGGAATTCGCAGATGTCTTTAAACTCGTAATAGGATTTCCACCGAAATGAGCTACTGAGTTTCGGATAGATTTGGTGCCAGGAGCTGAGCCAGTGAGTAGACCGCCAAGCAGGATGACACCTACTGAGATGAGGGAGTTAAAGGTGCAGTTGGTGGATTTAGAAGGCAAGAATTTTATCAGACCAAGCAGTTCATCTTGGGGAGCACCCGCAGTGTTTGCAAAGGAGCCGGGCGGATGGTTAAGGTTGTGTATCGATTATTGTAAATTGGATGATAAGACGATAAAGAACTGATATATGTTGCCTAGAATTGACGATTTGTTCAATCAGTTGAGTGGAGCCAAAGTATTTTCCCAGTTGGATTTAGCAACAGGGTTCCATCAGCTTAGAGTGGCAAAGGATGGTATTCCCTTGACAGCGTTTAGAACCAGATATGGATCGTATGAATGGTTAGTAATGTCGTTCGGACTAACTAATGCGCTAGCATTCTTTGTAGATTTAGTGAACCGAGTTTTCGAGAGCACATGGATAGGTTCGTGTTGGTTTTCATATATGATATTTTGATATACTTTAAGGATGAAAGAGAGCATGAAATTCATCTTAGAGTGGTGCTTGAGACGTTGAGGTAGCATCAACTGAAGGCGAAATTTTAGAAATGTCATTTTTGGAAGAAGGAAGTGAAGTTTCTTGGCCATGTAGTCTCAGAGAAAGGGTTGTCTGTAGATCCGACTAAGATTGAAGCGGTGAATAATTGTAAGAGACTCGAGACAGTGACTAAGATAAAGAGTTTTCTTGGATTAGCTAGCTATTATCGGAGATTCATAAAGGATTTTTCACGAATAGCAGCACCGATGACAAAGCTAACACAAAAGGATGTGAAGTTCATTTGGACCGATAAGTCTGAGGAAGCATTCTAGAGATTGAAGCACTTATTGACTAATGCACCTGTGTTAGTTGTTCCAGAAGGGAACCAGGATTTGGTAGTGTATACAGATGCATGTGGAACAGGGTTAGAAGCTGTGTTAATGCAAAGAGGTAAATTGATTGCCTATGCTTCTCGACAGCTTAGACCGCATGAGGTTAAGTATCCAATGCCTGATTTGGAATTAGCTGCGGTAATTTTTGCAGTGAAGGTGTAGAGACATTACTTTTTGGGAGAAAGATTTGAGCTGTATACGGATCATAAGTCGTTGAAGTATTTATTCTCTCAAAAGGAGTTGAATGTGAGACAGTAGAGGTGGTTAGAGTTTTTAGCCGCTTATGACTTTGGTATTGAGTACACACCAGGAAAAGGCAACAAGGTTGCAGATGCAGTTAGTAGAAAACATCAGAATGCAGTGTTGGCAATGGTAGCTGAGTGGAAAGATTTAGAAGTATTGACATGTAGAATATAGTGGAGATCTGAAGCTAGATCTAGTAAGGAGACTGCTATGGTATCATGTTTAGAAGTTCGACCGGTGATGATCGAAAAGATTGCTTCTAAGCAGAAAGAGGATCCAGTGTTAGTCTAGAGGATTAGAAGGCTTGAGGTTGGAACTGAGATCGATGATCCAAAGGATTTTAGTCTTGACCATAAGGGATGGTTGAGAAAGAAGGGAAGGTTATGTGTTCTGAATGTTGAGGACTTAAGGAAAGAAGTTTGGGGAATGTCATCGATCCAAGTTTATGATTCATCCTGGAGGAACTATGATGTACCAGGATATGAAGAGAAGTTTCTTATGGGAAGGTATGAAGAGGTATATAGGCTTATGGGTGAAGCAGTGTTTGAACTGCCAACAAGTGAAAGCCAAACATTAAAAAACGAGTGGGTTACTTCAGCCTTTAGATATTCCAGTATGGAAGTGGGATTCTATCACAATGGATTTTATAAACGAGTTTCCAAGATTTAATAGAAGAAATGAAAGCATATGGGTCATAGTGGACAGGTTAACCAAGAGGCCTATTTCATTCTAGTTAAGTCAACCAGGACAACACCTGTTTTAGCTAAGTTTTTTATGAAGAATATAGTTAGACTGCATGAAATTCCTAATAGTATGGTAAGTTATAGAGATTCCTTATTCCCTAGCGAGTTCTGGAAGAGTCTACAGGATACTTGAGGTACTAAGATCAAGATGACTACCGCTTACCATCCGCAGACAGATGGGCAAACGAAAAGAGTTAACAAAGCCTTAAAAGATTTGTTACGAGCTTTTGTGCTAGATTTTGGGGGATTATAGGAAGACCATCTACACTTAGTCGAGTTTTCGTGTAACAACAGTTATCAGGCTAGTATAGGGACAACACCGTTTGAAGATTTGTATGGAAGATCATGAATATCTCCCATTTGTTGATTAGAAACCGGGGATAGGTTGGTTCTTGGTCCAAATTTAGTTAGAGAAGCTGCAGAGAAGATTGAGTTGATTCGAGCTAGAATGAAGGAAGCTCGGTCTAGGCAAAAGAGTTATACTGATAGAAGATGGAAGGACTTAGAGTTCTCGATAGGAGATCATGTTTTCGTCAATGTATCGCTGATGAAAGGTGTAATTCGATTCGGGAAATCAAGGAAATTGGCACCGAGAGACTATTTCCTATTGTAGAAATGATCGGGAAACTCGCATATAGAGTAGAGTTACCGAACAGTTTGGCAGGAATCCACAATGTTTTTCATATTTCTCATCTAAAGAAGTGTATTTGAGATCCGGAGATTATTATAGCACCGACTATGTTAGAGGACTTAGTAGTGGAACCGAACTTGACTATAGTTAGGAAGCCAGTTCGTATAGTTGCGAGAGATAAGAAAAGGTTAAGGAACAAGACAGTCAGATTAGTTAATGTCTAGTGGAGCGACAACGAGAGAGACTGTACTTGGAAACTGAAAACAGGATTAGAGACACTTACCCTGACTTGTTTCATGGTATGTTTTACCTTTATGATTGATTTTGATATGTACCTTATCGTAATTTCAAAGACGAAATTCTTTAAGGATGGGAGTCTGTAACGACCCTAATTTTGATTAACATTATTTAGGACATTTAATTAGTTAAATTAAATGAAATAATGTAAATGGTTAAGTGATTGAGATTTGTATGATTAGTAGAAAGCCGTGCTTAATAATAAATGAACTAAAATTAATTAAAATGAAATAGGTAAGGCAAATAGATAAGGGGCAAAGAAGGAAAAATTCATATCCTTATACCCTAAACCCTCATGCCGCACTCATTTTACATGTTCATAAACAAAATCAGAACATAAAAGAGGCCGGCCACCATTAGGGGAAAGCAAGAAGAAGAGAAGCTAAAATCAAAAGAAGGAAGCTTAATCAACTTAATCCAAGATCAAATTTCAACTCCTTAATCACAAGCTAAAGGTGAATAATTGGTTACATCTCATATTTTTATTGTTTTTGGTTTTAGTTGAGATCCGAAATTGTTTTGCAAATGATTTTCCATGTTTTGATTGTTTAATGGATATATATGCTTGTTGATGATATATGCTATTTCATATAGATTTTATGATGAGGTTAACTTGAAAAACCAAATAAATGACATCAAAATGCCTTTTGATTTTGAGATAAGGTCATAAATAATATTTTAGAGATGAGTTTCAAATTTTATAATTTTCTAAATTAATGTGGATTTATTATGAATTTTCTAGTGAAGAAATTGGTTAATTGGGTTTAAAATTAATTATGGTTATTATATGTTAGCTTTGGGTCAGGAATTTATATATGTTAGAGAACATATTAAAAGTGATTTATGGGAATTTTTGTAGATTTTTCTTAATTGTTTTAATAAGTATATAAAATTATTTAAGGTATGGGACTTAAATATTTTATACGTTTATTAAAGGAGAAGGGGAATTTTGTAAATGTTTTAAATTGTTTAATTTTAAATTTCGACATCACTTTTGGAAAAGGTTTTGGAAAATAAATTAGCAACCAATCATATGTTGACAAACAAAGCAGGTTAGTTGAAAGGAAATTACTTTTTAAAGTCAAAAATCGGTTTTTATAAGGTTTTGTTGTTTCGCTACTTTCGGCGGCTACCTTTCGACTTCATACTTCCGCCTCCATCCTAAGTCGAAACCAATACACATGGTATCAAAGACTTGGTACATAGTGGATTGGAGATAAGCGAAAGGTATATAGTCGAAACAGGGGTTTCGAAGGGGTCGAAACCTTGTTTAGCTTTTAAAAGGAAATGTGCATGCTTTGCTTTTGAAAAGAGTACTTTCGAATAAGATAACTTTCGACTTAGTCAAGTGTTTTAAAGAAAGGTTTCAAAAAAGGTTGCGCATTTGTTTTATAAAGAAGTTTTCGAAGGGGTTGAAACCCCTAGCGCCGCATTCAACCTTTCGAAGCAATGCTTTCGAAAGGGTTCCATTGTTTTAAAATTAGAGCCGCTTCTCCGATGCCTTTGAAGGGATAGGTTTCGATAACATCCACTTTTTAAATTAGGAAATTGCTTTCGAAAGTGTTGCTTTCGACTTAGTTCTTTTAAGACCATTTTGAGATTTTGAAAACTAAACCAAAGGTTTTGAAAGGTTGTTCCACATGTTTTTACTGGAACCTGATGCTTTCGAAAGGTTTGATTTATGTAAAGGACTTAATGCTTTCGAAAGGTATATGTTAAAGGTTTTGAAGGGGTGGTTCCTAATGTTTTTGAAAGGTTTACCTAAGTGTTTAAATGGAGGGTTTCCAATGTTTTCGAAATGCGAGTTTAAAGTGTTTTAATAGAGGATGTCTAAGGTTTTATAAATCTTTCGATAAAGATGTTTCCAATGTTTTCGAAAGATCTATCATAAATGGTTTCTATGTTTTGGCCCTTCGGCCTAAGGTTATAAAGTAAAGTAGTTTACTCGTATCAAAAGTGGTACTTCCAATGGTTTCGGAAGGGGTACTTTCAATGGTTTCGAAAGGGGTTGTTTAAAAACAAGGGTTTCGAATGTGTTCATCGACAATGTTTTGTGTAAAGTATATATAACATGGCAAAGTGATTTGACTAAAGTATAAAGTATATTTTCCTTTTTTTAGCATGATTTAAAGGGTTAAATCGATTTGAAAGAAATGTTTTCAAGGAAAATTTAATGGGGTAGTTGACCCTAAGTAAATGACTCGGATATTAGAATACCAAATGGGACTGGTATAGGGTTGCGCCCTATACTTTAGCTAGTAGCCCCTAGCTAATATAAGTCCAAAATTCCAGTGTGTAGGGCTTTGTCACAGGTAAGACTAAAATGATGTTACACACAGAAAGGAATATACAAATTAGAGATAGGTTATTGGTGAGCCCGCAAAACCATTAGGATCAGTTGACCATGAGAGAAGTAAGTAAGGGACGGACCGTCCAGAAGAGTATCTAATAGAAGTTAGATTATTTGTTTAATTTGTCTAGTTGGCCCGAGTCAGCAAAAAATTAGTAGTTATCCAAACAAAACTATAGTGTTCAGATAGATTGTCCATTAATTACCTGATTTGTATGCATGCATGATATTGCTATTATTGTTTTAACCAGTTTGGTTGCAGGATTTTCATTTGCAAAAGATATGTTTTTAAAAGGATATTAGTGAGGGGAAACCTATTCCGCTAAGCGGCGTGGTCTCACTTAATATCAAATAACTGAGATGTATAGTATTATTCACACCAGGCTTTATGTCTGACTCGAAGTTTATGTTTTTCCTCTTAAACTCCCGGGTGCTCAAAATTGATTTGAGTAGGTTAAGAGTTGAGGTTTATAGGTTTTAGTAGGTGGACAGATAAAGCTTCCGGAGACGAGCAGGAGGCTGATATTAGTTATTTAGGAGTTGTTATGTTTTTATTTCCACTATGATGTATTAAGATAGTTTGTCTATTTAGTACTCTAATCATCCAAGGGGGCATCTTCATAGTCGCTCTTGGCGTAATTTGTAATAATTATATTTGATCAATGCCTGGAAATGTTTAGGGATTATGTATTTGGATATGTAACATGATTTTGTGAAACGTAATCAAAAAAGTTGTTTTTGAAATCTGTGATTTAATTTCATATTCAGGTGCTTCTGATATTAAGGATACCATTAACATTATCGTTTTTTATCGCCGAAAGTTAATACTATAGATGACTGCAGCTTCTGTAGTGCTTAGCTTTGAGACTCAAGATAGGGGATATTACACATTGTGGTGCCTAGACATTGTTTTTCATTATATTTAGAGTCAATTTTAGTTCACTATTAGTTGTATAAACTCTATTATTCTCTTTTATAACTTTGTGAACCTATGTACTCATATATTGTGGTTCATTTAGTTATAATGTCTCATCTATTTTGTATTGTGATGTTATTATTATATTTTATGCAATGCATTGTGAGATATACGACATGTTCTACGATTGTTTCTATTCTTTTCACCTTGGCTATCATCCTACTTCAGCCAGATATCGTAGCAGTGAACTATTTAGTTATAATAGGTACCCGAGGTGTAGAGCAGTTGTCACATTTGGTATCAGAGCTTAGGTTATGTGATTAACCCGAGTTGATACCGCGGTCCAGTAGAGATAAGAAAGGAGTTATCACCCTAGACTGGATCAAGAGCGTGTATGTATATACGAGGGACATATACATGTTAAATATTTTGGTTTCCAAACCTATATAGTAGTATATATAGTATATAAGTCACATGCACACATTAGTACCATTGATGTAATCTTCTTTATGAGAGACTGGTCATCCATATTATAGATCAAGAATGATTCGACATACAAGAAATGCCGCAAGAAACTCCATCTTTGGAGTTGATGAGGAAAGAGCTGGTTCAGGAGCTGTTAACCCTGACTTATAGGCGATGTCTAATACGATGATGGTGAACATGTTACAAAATGCCTACATGGTCGTTACAAATGTTGTTGTAGGTGGTGGTGCTTAAGAGCAGGCATCTAGACTTGATTTCGCTAAGTTGAATAAAGATTTTTCCAATCTTGGTGGTAAATCATTCCAAGGAACGAAATCAGCTATGGAAGTGCAGGACCGCTTAGACAGCTACGAAAGGATTTTTAATGACTTGGATCTTGATGACGTGATGAGGAGGAGGTTGGCATCTCGATAGCTCCAAGATAGAACCATGAACTGGTGGAATGCTATTAGAGTTGCCCCAACCAGGATCACTTTACTTGGGTCTATTTCAAAACCCGATTTGAGGAGAAGTTTATTTTGGCTGCTCAGAAGTCGATGTTGTTTGGAAAATTTGTTGATTTAAAGCAGGGAGTATGTCTGTCTTTTAGTATATTGCTGAGTTCGATGCCATGTCGAAATATGAAATGTCTTTCATCAACACTCCCATAAAGAAGAGTAAGAAGTTGATTATGGGGTTAGATGACTACATAGGGGAAAAGCTCGTGATGCATATAGATGAGTCATTTGAGAAGATAGTGGAGAAAGCCCTTCGACTTGAGAGCTTGTACCTGTTAGTCCATGAGTTGATGGTTTTGATGACAACAACCTTAGAATAAGATTATAAAATATAAATACTAACATTATAGTTTAGATATATATGTATATGTAGGATTTAACCATTCAGGTACAAAGAATGAAGACTGTACAGTATAGAGATTCAAGATAACAAGATTGAAGACTCATGAGTATCAAGAATATCAAGATTATCAAGAGTTCAAGATTTCAAGATAAATATTGAGTCTAGAATTATGTTAAAACTTCATAATAGCACTGAAATCTTCACTCCATTTTTCTTTTGGGATGGAACCCATTTCTACCTTTTTAGTGGCTTACAAACCCACGACAAGTAGCTTACAAACCTACGACAAGTGGCTTACAAACCCACGAACATCCTGGTTTTGTACAAGTTCTCGAGTCCTGATATGATGAGATATTCTACAGGAAGAACCTTGCAAAACTACTTCAAAATGATTTTCAGAACTACTTCAGAATGATTTGCAAAATTGCTTTTCAAATTGTTTTAGCCTTAAAAATTATCTTTTCAAATGATTTTCAAAAAGATGGTTTAGCCTTAAAATATTCTTTGTTTTTTGTTTTAATAAACTCGTGTTTTTAAACTTTGTTTGTTTTAAACTATCTTTATACTTAGATTTAAATATAAAATTATAGTAAAATTATATACATATTATTCTCTATATTTATCTATATATTTTATCTATAGTCAAGTATATTTATAAAGTTTAAAATAGTTTTAATATAAGATAAGGGTTATTTTCAAAGAAAAACAAAACATCAAAATTTCCTTTGGGATATCGACATGCCCTAGTACCCCATGTCGACATAGTGACAGTTAGATTCAAAATTTGAATTTCAAAAGAAGTGTCTATTCGCCATAACCTTTCACAAATGGACATGGTTGTTGTTCTTCTATAAATATGGGTTAATTTCAACGAATTTTATATCAGATTTTCTGGTTTTTCACTTCTCTTCTTCTTCCACATTTTCTTATTCAAAATTCTATCATTACTCTGCCGAAATCAACATTGAATCTAACTAGATCATCTCTAGTTTGATTCTTTACCACTATCTCAACAAGATCCAAGTGCTATTCAGAGTTATAGGCTTCTTTGTAATCTATCTAGCGAGAAAAGGTGTGATTGTAGCCTTGGAAATCAATCAAGCGAGAAAAGGTGTGATTGTAGCCTTGGAAATCAATTGGGTGAACTTGTTGCCCCGGAAATCAAGTATCTCTACCCAGAGGATTGTGATTTTGGAGGGTGTACCTCGTAGCCTTGAAACCGAGGGTTGTAATTGTTGAATTGCTTTTGAAAGGAAATCCGTACTTAGTTGTGCGGGACTGGATGTAGGGTAACTCCGAACCAGTATAAAAACTGGTGTGTTCTTTCCTTTACTGCATTTACTTTATTTCTGCATCTGTGATTATATCTGTGTCTGAATATTGCATACATTTGTGTACAAATCAACAATAAATAAAAAAGATTTAGTAATTTCTTAAAAACACTATTCACCCCCCTCTAGTGTTATTCCTAGCCTTAAGATCCATATTTTGCATTCCTCACATTTTGTATCAGAGCAAGGTTTTCAAAAGTTTCATAATCTGAATTTTGAAAATTTTCTAAATGGCTACCAACACTGGTACTATTTCTAACACTAGTTCATTTGTAGAAGGTCAGTCTACTGCCAGACCACCACTTTTGAATGGCGGTAACTATGCATATTGGGCATGTAGGATGAAAATATATTTACAATCTGTAGGATTAGATACTTGGAATATCACACAAACTGAATATTCTGAACCCACAACTAATTTTGCACAGTGGACCACTGAGCAAAAGACTATTGCACAAAATAATTCTAAAGTAATGAATATTCTTTTTTGTTCACTTGATAGAAATGAATTTAATAGAGTGTCAGTTTGTAAGTCTGCATATGAAATCTGGAAAACTTTGCAAGTGACTCACGAAGGAACAAGCAAAGTTAAACAGACCAAAATTTCCATGCTCACAAATCAGTTTCAGTTATTTAAAATGAATACTAATGAGTCTATTTCAGATATGTATAGTCGATTTCAAGATATTGTGCATTCTTTAATATCCTTGGGAAAGGAATTTTCGAAAGAAGATCAAGTCAGAAAATTTTTAAATTCTCTCACTCCAGAATGGGATCAAAAGACACTTGCAATTGAAGAGGCAAATGACATTAGTACCTTAAAGATAGAAGAATTGATTGGAAATCTAATGTCGTTTGAAGTCCAAATGATCGGAAGAAGAGAAAGCAAAGCATCTAAAAAGAAATCAATGGCATTCAATGCATTAACCGACGGATCAGACTCAAACAGTGATAATGATGAAAAGATAGCATTTATGACCAGGAATTTTCGGAAATTCCTGAAATACAGAAAGATGAATAATCTCAAGAGAAACAACTATAAGAATTCTGGAAATCAGAATGCAGTGCCAAACAATGTCAAATGTTTCAACTGTGATGAACCAGGCCATATCAAAAGAGATTGTCCGTATCCAGAAAGGCAGAATCCTCTTGTAAACAATGATTCGGTAAAGAAACGGAAGCGTGCATTTACTGCTACCCTAGATGACTCAGACTCGTCCTCAAGCGATGATGATCAGAAGACAGATAACTCAAATTTGTGTTTCACGGCAGTTCACGACTTCAACAAATTCAAGGAAACAGACTCAGAAAAAGGTACACATTTACAATACAATTGATTGAGATTGCATGCTTAGAATTAGATGATTGATTGCTTGATTGATTGATTTTGAATTGGTGTGTTGATTAAATTTTAAATTTATTTTTTTATTTCTATTATTATAATTTTATTATTATTTTACTTTTATTATTTTTTAATAAAATAATAATATTTTTTGGAATATACTATAATATTCCATATATATATAGACATTAAAATAATAAGTATATATATATTATACTTAGGTAAAATAAATCATAGAAATTCACAGGCATATGTCGACATGGTCCCTACCCTGATGTTGACATAGGTACCAGAATTTGAAATTCAAAATTTGAATTCAAATGGTTGAATTTCCCTCCACCTTTTCACTTCATTCAATACTCTGAAAAGGCATCTTTTGACCAGAGAACATGTCTTTCAAAAATGTATTTATTCACTATCTTTTATCACAACTTTTCACTTCCATTTTCAAATTCAAACTCTCTCTTCAAAACTCCAAGCTCTCTACTCTCTACTTTAATGGCTTCTTCAAGCAACCCTCCACCATGAGACTTTCCAGAAACTTGAAAGAGCAACTCCTCAATAATCCGGAGGCAATAAAAGCATACATCAATTATGCTAACTATGGAAAAGTCCATCCCGGAAAGTTTGCTATTTTTCAAGATTTTGCATCTTATGAAATTGATACTTTTTTGCAAACAATCAAATTCTTAGTCTTGTTGATTCTTCTCAAAATGATTTTGTTTGTTACCCAAATCTTGTTAAAATTTTTTATACAAATCTCAATCGAGAATTTTATCAAGGAAATGATAATGAAATTTGGAGTAGTGTCAAAGGCACTAAAATTATTTTGAATTGTGATCTTTTGGGTACCATTCTCAATTGCAAAAGCACGGGAATGGATCTTTCTAGTTTTCAAATCGATGAACATGATCCTGAGACATTTCATCATATTTTTGAAAGAGAAGAAAACTTTGAATTTAAAAACCGAAACTTTCGTCCTAAATCAAGAATTGTCAATCTTCTTTTACAATATACTTTGACCCCAAGATCGGGAAATTTTAATAATCCTACTTCAAAGTGTGCAAAGCACTTTTTTCTATTTTCGGAAATTATGATATCAATTGGGCGCAAGTTATTTTGGATGAACTTCGTCCTAAAAATTTTGAAATGGGAGAAAACACTTTATATCATGGAATTTACCTTACTCGAATTTTCAACTATTTTGGAGTAAATTTCAAAGGAGAAGAATTTATTTCAAGAAAATTTTTAATATCTCAAACATTTCTCTCATGAAAATCTCATATGTTTTTCAACCTTATGAAACTCTTGCCGAAAAGGAAGAGCGTTTGGCTCATGAAGAAATGGAAGAGGAAGAAGAAGAAGAAAAGGATGAAATGGAAATAGAAGAAGAAGAAGAAGATGAAACATCCCTAGAAAGTATTGAATATCCCTCCAATCCTACCAACAAAACCCTTCTCAAAAACCAAAAGATTATTGTTGAAAATCAACGGGTTCTTAAAAGATCCGTTAGTAAGAAGTTGGACAAAATATCATCCAAGATGAACAAGTTTTTCTCTAAAGTCAGCAAGAAACTTGGATTATCTTCATCTTCATCATCCTCTAACTAGTTCTATATTTTCATATCATGTCGAATTAGTTTAAGTTTGTTTTAATTTGAGTGTTTATGTAGTTCTTTATGGTTAATCATTGTATTATCCTATTATGCAATGAAATTGATTTCCTTTTCTGTTATCTAGCTTATCTTATCTCATGAATAAATGTTAGTATATTATATAAATATATATATATACACAATTATTCACAAAATCAAAAAGGTCATCAAAATTCACTGGACCATGTCGACATCCCCCCCTCGACCATGTCGACATGTACTTGTCAGAAATGACACTTCATTTTGAATTTGAAATTTGAATAACTACCATATGTCTCTTCATTTTAAACGAATTTCTACACCTATATATACCCATTTCTTCCAGAATTCATTACTGAATATTATTTCTTATCTATTCTATCTCTCATTCTTCTCACAAAATTCAAAAATGGCTAATCCAATTCATAACTTATCCGAGAATCTTGAAGAAACTCTTAATTCATTCAAGAATATTCTCTCGTTCATTCTTCGTAACCAGCGACACTTAGAATTGAGTCAAATGCAGATGATCAAGGAGCAAGAAAGGCATTTCGAGGCAATTCGATGGATGATTTCTTCCCTGCACAAGGATGATAACGAAGCACATCCTCCTGTCTCTCTCACAAATGACAATGAAAATTGGGATGCCATCAAAGCAGACCCTATTTTCGGAGAAGAAGGATGGGTGGAAGTTCCTCGTAACGTTTAATTTGATTGCTTTATTTAATTACTTTGTTTGAATTGATTGCTTTGATTGAAATTGGTTGTTTTGATTGATTTGATTAACACTTGGTGTGGTTTGATGATTGTATAAATATACATTGATATATTTATAATCGTTGATTGAATATCATGTTTATAAGTATAGTTATTTCTTAATAAACTCTATTATATAGTTTATTAAATGCAGGTACTTGAGTACAAGAATGAGGGGGAGTTATATAGTTTAGATTTTGTTTGTTTTTGTTGATGACAAAGGGGGAGAAATATAAAATAGGAGAGTTAGGCATAGATTTAGGGGGAGTTATTAGGATAGAAGTAATATTTTATAAACAAAGGTTGTCATCATAAAAAATGGGGAGATTGTAAGTCCATGAGTTGATGGTTTTGATGACAACAACCTTAGAATAAGATTATAAAATATAAATACTAACATTATAGTTTAGATATATATGTATATGCAGGATTTAACCATGTAGGTATAAAGAATGAAGACTGTACAGTATAGAGATTCAAGATAACAAGATTGAAGACTCATGAGTATCAAGAATATCAAGGTTATCAAGAGTTCAAGATTTCAAGATAAGTAGTGAGTCTAGAATTATGTTAAAACTTCATAATAGCACTGAAATCTTCACTCCATTTTTCTTTTGGGATGGAACCCATTTCTACCTTTTTAGTGGCTTACAAACCCACGACAAGTGGCTTACAAACCCACGAACATCCTGGTTTTGTACAAGTTCTCGAGTCCTGATATGATGAGATATTCTATAGGAAGAAGCTTGCAAAACTACTTCAAAATGATTTTCAAAACTACTTCAGAATGATTTTCAAAATTGCTTTTCAAAATGTTTTAGCCTTAAAAATTATCTTTTCAAATGATTTTCAAAAAGATGTTTTAGCCTTAAAATATTCTTTGTTTTTTGTTTTAATAAACTCTTGTTTTTAAACTTCGTTTTTTTTAAACTATCTTTATACTTAGATTTAAATATAAAATTATAGTAAAATTTTATATATATTATTCTATATATTTATCTATATATTTTATCTATAGTCAAGTATATTTATAAAGTTTAAAATAGTTTTAATATAAGATAAAGGTTATTTTCAAAGAAAAACAAAACATCAAAATTTCCTTTGGGATGTCGACATGCCCTAATACCCCATGTCGACATAGTGACAGTTAGATTCAAAAATTTGAATTTCAAAAGAAGTGTCTATTCGCCATAACCTTTCACGAATGGACATGGCTGTTGCTCTTCTATAAATAGGGGTTAATTTCAATGAATTTTATATCAGATTTTCTGGTTTTTCACTTCTCTTCTTCTTCCACATTTTCTTATTCAAAATCCTATCATTACTCTGCCGAAATCAACATTGAATCTAACTAGATCATCTCTGGTTTGATTCTCTATCCCTATCTCAACAAGATCCAAGTGTTATTCAGAGTTATAGCTTCTTCGTGATCTATCTAGCGAGAAAAGCTGTGATTGTAGCCTTGGAAATCAATCAAGCGAGAAAAGGTGTGATTGTAGCCTTGGAAATCAATTGGGTGAACTTGTTGCCCCGGAAATCAAGTATCTCTACCCAGAGGATTGTGATTCTGGAGGGTGTACCTCGTAGCCTTGAAACCGAGGGTTGTAATTGTTGAATTGCTTTTGAAAGGAAATCCGTACTTAGTTGTGCGGGACTGGATGTAGGGTAACTCTGAACCAGTATAAAATCCGGTGTGTTCTTTCCTTTATTGCATTTACTTTATTTCTGCATCTGTAATTATATCTGTGTCTGAATATTGCATACATTTGTGTACAAATCAACAATAACTCAAAATGATTTAGTAATTTCTTAAAAACACTATTCACCCCCCCCTCTAGTGTTATTCCTAGCCTTAAGATCCATATTCCGCATTCCTCACAGTACCCTAAACCTAAGTCTGCTATTGCCAAGGAAGAGCCAAAACCGTAGCAAGGCAGTAGAGGCAAGATGAAGTGGAATGGTAAAAGCAAGCAGTTTTAGGGAAAGAATGCTCAAAATATGGTAACGTAGGATCATGTCTGTATGATTGTGGAGATAAGGGCCACTTAATTAGAGAATGCAAAGTTGATGGAAAGAAAATGTACTATAACTGTGGCAAGATCAAGTATATGCAGAAGAATTTCCCAAAACTAGTGCAGCAAAAGCAAGTGGGGAAGGCATATGCTTTGGCTGTTGTTCCGACTTCGTCGAGTGCTCTCATGATGAAGGAGAAGGAGAATAGTATCACCATTCAAAATATGATTTATATTTATGGCATTTCTATACATGTTTTATTTGATACCAGGGCTTTAAATTCCTTTATATATAGTTACCTGGTAGATAGATTGGGATTGAGACCCAAAATATTTTGCCGACCTTTAGTAGTGATGAATCTTTTTGGAGGCCACACTAACCTTTGTATGATTTGTCGTGGTTTGGTCTTTTTTACTTGTGATTGCTGTTTTTTAATTTCGTTGGGTTCAGGATTATCTTAGGGATGAACTAGCTGAGAAAGTATGTGGTAGTGTTGGATTGCAAGAAGTGTTGGTGACAATTGTGGCTGACGAGGAACGGAAGGTAATGATTGGCTGCCTATCTAAGGATGGGGTTATGGTTAGCTTTCTACATTCGCTCGAGATCCCGCAGGATGATTTATCATATGTGCCTATCGTTAAGGAGTATTTGGATATATTTGAGGAGGCGAATGGATTACTACCACACCTAGAAATTGAGTTCTGCATAGACTTGTAAAAGATGCCAGATCAATAGTTATGCCTTTGAGGCGTATGGCACCCAGAGAGCAGAAGGTGTTAGAGGTGCAAATGAATGACTTGTTGATGTGAGGGTTCATTCATAGGAGTATATCTAAGTGGGGTTCCCCTATAGTATTTGCCACTACGGCTGATGGTTCTCTAAGGTTATGTGTAAATTACCACGAGCTGAATAAGGTGACGAGGAAGAACAAGTATTCACTCCCATGTATTGATGACTTGTTCGATTAGCTTCATGGTGCGAAGGTGTTTTCTAAGTTAGATCTTGCGACATGATTTCACCAGTTGAGAGTGGCAAAGGAGAGTGTGTTGATCACTACATTTCGTATGCCGTATAGTTTCTATGGGTTGTTGGTTATGCCATTCGAGCTAACCAATGCTCGACATACTTTGTTGATCTCATGAACAGTGTCTTCAATGATCAGCTAAATAAATTCATGCTTGCGCTCGTGGATGATGGTCTATTCTAGAATGAAGGAGGAACATAAGATGCACTTGAGGATAGTGCTTGAAGTGTTGAGAAAGCACAAGTTGAGAGTAAAGTTTTCAAAATGTCACTTCTAGAGAAGGAAAATGAGATTCTTGGGTCATGTCATCTCCGAGCAGAGCATTGTAGTAGATCCTGCAAAGGTGACAGCAGTTCAAGATTGGAACCAACCCAAGAACGCTACTAATGTGAGAAGTCTTCTAGGGTTGGCAGGATATTATAGACGTTTCATCAAGGACTTCTCGAAGGTAGCGGCACCATTGACCAATTTGATAAAGAAGGATCAGACTTTTGTAAGGGACGCAAAGTGTGAACATGTGTTCGTGAGTCCGAAGGAGAGGTTGACGAGTGCACCAATGTTGACTATTCCGGGTGGGAATGAGGAGATAATGGTATACATCATTGCTTGTGGTACCAGATTAGATGCAGTACTAATGCAAGGAGGTAGGGTTGTTGCCTACTCTAGTCGACAGTTGTAACCGCATGAGAAGAAGTATCCTACCCATGATTTGGAGTTGACGGTGATAGTTATTTCTTTGAAACTTTAGAGGCACTATTTATTAGGTGAAAGGTTCGAGTTGTTAACGGACCACAAATCCTTAAAATACCATTTCTCTCAAAAGGATCTCCACCTTCATCAGCAGTGATGGTTGGAGTTCCTTGCCTCTTACGATTTTAGCATTTCTTATACGCCTAGTAAAAGAAATTTAGTTGTTAATGCATTGAGTAGAAGACATTCCAATTTTGGGGTGATGTTCTTAAAGTGAAAGTAATTGGAGTACCTCGTCGGATATGACCTCAGACCTCATTGCAAGCTAGAGCCAGAAACGTTGTCCAGTTTGATTATCATACCTACATTGATCAAGTAGATCGGTTTTAGTCAGAGTTAAGATGCTAGGCTAGCAAAGATCATGATGAAGATAGAGGGAGGAGTGGAGTTGGAGGAGATGAAGCAGTGTAGACTCGACTGAGATAGTTGGCTTCATAAGGGTGGGGGATTGTTTGTTCCCAATGTTGAGGGATTATGAGATAGAGTGTCATTATTCTAAGTTGAATGCACATTCCGGCTGTGATAAGATGTACTATTATACGAAGCATACATATTATTAGGAGGGGATGAAGAAGGATGTCGATGAAAGTGTGCTATGGATCATGTAATATGGATATATGATAATACAGAGTGTAGTGATGATAGCTATACGGTAAATAGTGTGGAATATAAAAGCAGTATAGTAAAAATGACACCAGGGATTTTTTTACTGGTTCGGAGCACCGTCCTACGTCCAGTCCCAGACTCCTTCTGGAATTTTACTAAAATAATAACCCCCACTTAACCCGAAGGAACAGGTCTATACAACCCTTGAGCAGCCAAACAAGGACCTGAGCAACAGAACAGGATTTCGCCTCAACAGCCGAAGAGGACTTCACACGCCTGAGCAGCAGAACAGGACTTCAACAAATACAAAAATAGTTTTGACTTTGTGTGTTATTAATAAGATGGATTTGTCACTTGTAGTACACCCTTCCTATAATCTTCTCCTCGACTATAAATATATATATTTGAAGTATATGAAGAATAGAAAGGTATAGTATTGCTTTAATGTAGAATAATTGAAAGTATATTGCAAATAGATAGAAGAGCAAAGATCAGAGAATTAGATTATGATTCAGTGATTTGAAATGAAGTTGAAGTATGTATTTATAAAGATTAGAACGCAGCGACTGTTGGTGAAGAGTTTCGATCGAAGTGTTGCGTCCGAATCTTTTCGTTAGAGGTTCGCAACTCTTCACAAAAAGTCGTGTCTTTTCGAAAAGTGGCTGTTATAGAAATTCAGTCAACCGAGCCTCTGAGTCACTCGACTAAATGTTCAAAATAATATTTAAATTTAAATTCGTATACTTATGTAACTGTGCATGCTGCACAAAATTCCCAGTGTCAGTCGACTGGTCGTCTGGGTCAGTCGGCTGACCTGGTTAAATTTGTGCAGTAAGCACAGTTTACATAGGTATATTAATTTCTATAACTTTAAAATACTTTTATAATATAAATATATGCTTATATATGTATAAAATATTTGATAAATATTATGATTAAATATATAAGCTAATGTAGACGTAATCGAGGAGAGATTTTAACAAATATGGACCTAAGACTTAAAAACAAAATACCATAGTTGATGCACGGGTTTTTAAAGTCTTGTCTCCTTGTCTCTTTTTGTCGTAGCAGTCGTCAAATCTGTATGTCGTAGTGATAGCTTCGTGTCATGAATCAAAACCAAGTATCAACATTCTCCCCCTTTTTGATTGATGACAACCTGTAAATAGATATAGATTTCGACTATATATATATATATAATAACATAAATACTTACTCCCCCTGAATCGTTGACGTTCTATATCCTGCATTTTTGTTAGCAATAATATTTCTCCCCCTTTGTCATCGAAAAAAAGGAAAATAATATGAAGTCATAAAGAAGAAAAGATATCATAGAAATAAAAACAATTATCCATTCATTTTACTTCCATAGTTAAGAGTGCTTAAAATAAACTAGAATGGCCATTTAGTACAAGCCATACGAAATTGAAAACAAATGTCTTGAATAAAAGAAAATGAACACCTTACGCCATTGGTTCCTTACCCCTACCACTGTAACCTTCATCTCCATCATCATCACTGCTACTTGCTTCATCGTCGTCAGAAGAAGACCATGTAAAGACGGGTTGCTTACCCGGATTGCCTATAGTAGCCGTAGATGTCCCGGAGGATCATGAGATCGCTTGCCATAATTTGGCGAAAAATCCTTTGACCTTATCGAGCTTTTTATCAACTTTGATGATGTTTGAATGTAGAATTTGTTGATTTCGGCAAATAATAGAGATGGATTCATGTGGTTGAAGACCTGGATTTGGAATTAAAATTTCTTCTTGTTGATGACGAGTTGATCTTTGACGAGATGGACGTTGAGACGGTTCACCATGTTGTTGTGGTTGGTTTAAATGCCTTTGGGTCCATTCTTCAAAAGATATGATATGAGGGGGTCGGGCAACCGGTAGTTTCATCAAGGCTAAAGTCCGAGCATTCAAACATCCAACGGTACAAATTGGTGAGTCTGGTTCTGGAACCTCACAAGCCTTTAGAAGACGCATAATATATTGACCGTAGTAGATTACATTCATTCTACCGTTGTGGAAGCTTAAAAATTCGTCAAGAATTAGACAGAGCCAGTTTACTTTAATGTTTCCAAAAATAGCATATAAAGCTTTAAAGTTGTTTTCATAGACAAGTTCATAACTCCCGGTTCTTGGAGTTACGGTTTTCATTAGAGCATGATGAATAATTCGTGCCTTTGGTCGTAAAGACATTGATTTTAGTTTATGCATATTATCCTCTAGAAACAAATGGCTTACGTTATCTCGAACTACCAAGTCACAGTCAATAGTGGCTAATTCCACACCATCATTTTTCGTTTGTAAAATATAAGCCATGCGGTCCAAAGAAAAAAAGACGGGTTTCCCACATACAAGGCTCCATACACAATCTTGTTGGTTTGGAACGTCTTGATGACCCAAATTTAGGTTTGCATAGAATAATTTTACCATAATTTGGTTGATTTTGTGTTTGTTATCGTCAATGTTAAATAACGACTCCAAATTGCTTCGTCGAGATAATTCTTGGATGCGATAAGGAGAAAAATCAGGGAATTTAACGAACGAACCTTCAAAAATCCTTAAGTCTTCCATCCGTCTCCACCTCCGAATTGCGGTGTCATCAAATAGCCACCGTTGAATTTTTTCGTTTGATGGAGGTTGAGATGATGAGGAAGCTTGTCCCTTTCGTTTAGGCGCCATTTAATTTTGAAAAAAAATGGAGTTTTGGAGAGCCTTCGGTTTTGAAAATTTTGAAAATCTGAAGTGGTACTGGGGAGAGAAGGTAAAGTGAAAGATAAAAGGAGTGAAATGGGTGAAAGATAAAAGGAGTGAAATGGGTAGGTAGAAGTTAAAAAGTAACTCAGATCTACGGCTCAGTCGACTGGCTTCAGGGCTTCAGTCGACTGAAGCTGAAGTTTGAAATTTTTCGAACTTCTAGTCCAGTCGACTGAGGCTCTGGGACAGTCAACTGGCCCTGTTATATAAAAATTTATATTGCTGCGTCAATCGACTGACTCAGTGCTTCAGTCGACTGATGCTGAAGGTCGATTATATTTTAATTTTTTTTTAACCTTCTAGACTAGTCGACTGGCCTTTTATGTAAAAAATCAACTTATTGTGTCAGTCGGCTGACCTGGAAGTTTTTGTAAACATGAAATGTTGATTAAGGCAGTAGATATAAATTTATTCGAAAAAGAAAAGTACATATGTAGAGAGTTTATTCGAAAAATACAACGAAAGATACTTAAAGCTATGATTATTACGAGGGACTTGGCGTCTTGAATTCTTTCAGTTTATTATGACGAACATTCGATGCTTCGTTGCGATCCCACGAATTCGGTGAGTATGGTGGTCGCGGTGGAGACGAAGTCGATGGTCGTCTGATAGGCGAAACAGCATTTTAGTCTATCGAATGTGACGATGCCCAACAGAATTTCATAGCGATATGTTCAATGGTTCCTATTCGTCTGGAGTTTATTTTTTGTTCATAATACATTTCCCGTTGTAGCATTAGAGATTCTTGCTGATAATGGTGGAGATCGTCTATCTTTTGTTTTGTATTCGGAGAAATATTGATCGTCTTCTTTCCCTTTTTCTTATCCGGAGTATATCCGGTGCGATAAATAGATGATGGTGATATCTTATGATCCGAGATTTTTGGAGAGTTGTTTGAAGCAATAATTTCGATAGAATCCGTTGAAGAGGAGGTTGACATTTTTAAACAAAGTAGTTGTGTATAAAAAAAATTTACTTTTAGAGAGTAAATCGAAAGATTGATTTTTAATTTGATTGCATAGACAAAGGAGTATGCATCTATTTATAGGCTTAGTTTAGGGTAAATAGGATAAAATTTGGTGGATTATATTAATTATAGGCAAGAAATATGGTGAAACATTAGTTTTCTATTGGCTGAGCTATTTTGTTTAATTTTAATATTTATAAAATTAGTAATGTAGATTCTAAAGTTAAATGTGACAAGTAATGTAGTATAAATTAATGTTACCATATAATAAGGTGGCCATACTAGACTAGAACAGAAAACATTAATAACTCAGGTGGTTAAGACACTTGGGCTATGCACAGCAGGTCATGGGTTCGAGTCTTAGCATGGTTAGAATATTGAATTTTTGTAAAAAAATTATTCTTGGGTTTTTAGTTAAATTTTTTATATTCTATTTATATATCTTTAATTGACATTATACCAAGCTCACGACGCAATTTTATAAACGTATTTTCTAGTAGTGGTTTAGTAAAAATATCGGCTAATTGATTTTCTGATGGTACGTAGTCCAGATTTATTACTTCTTTTTCTATATTATCACGTAAAAAATGATGTCTAATATCTATATGTTTAGTTCTTGAGTGGTTTACTGGAATTTTAGATAGATTTATCGCACTAGAATTATCACAGTAAATTATTGATTTTGATAGATTAATTCCAAAATCTTTAAGTGTCTGTTGCATATAAATTACTTGTATGCAAGCTAGCGCCGCAAAAATATATTCTACTTCACAAGTTGATAGTGAGACACAGTTTTGTTTCTTGCTAAACCATGATATTAATGATTTACCAATGAAGTGACACATACCGCTTGTACTTTTTCTATCTGTTCGTGATCCGCCGAAATCAGCATCACCATATGATACTAACTCGAACGAACGCTCTTTTGGATAGAAAAGTCCGAAGTTTGTAGTTTTACTAAGATAGCGTAGTATGCGTTTTACGGCTCGTAAATGTGATTCTTTTGGGTTGGCTTGAAATCGTGCACATAGACACACACTCATCATAATATCTGGTCTACTTGCTGTTAATAAAGTAGAGATCCTATCATACTACGATATAGTTTTTGGTCTATACTTTTGCCATTTTCATCTTTATCAAGATGTGTTGTTGTGCTCATAGGTGTTGGTTTGGCAGAAGTGTTTTCCATTCCAAAACGTTTGATAAGATTATTACAATATTTTTCTTGATTAACAAAAATTTCATTTGAAACTTGTTTTACTTGAAGTCCTAGAAAATATGATAATTCTCCCATATGGGACATTTCAAATTCTCTAGTCATTATTTCAGAAAACTCATTACATAATTCATTATTAGTTGATCCAAATATAATGTCGTCGGCATATATTTGAACTATTAAGATATCATTCTTAGAGTGTTTTATAAATAAAGTTTGATCTACTTTTCCTATTACGAATCCTGAGTTAATTAGATAGCTTTTAAGGCGTTCATATCAAGCATGTGGTGCTTGTTTTAAACCATATAAAGCTTTCTTAAGTTTATAGACATAATCTGGGTATTTTTCATGAATAAATAACGGAGGTTGTTCAACATAAATGTTTTCTTTAATATAGCCATTTAAAAATGCACTTTTAACATCCATTTGATAGAGTTTAAAGTTATTAAAACATGCGAATGCCAATAAAATTCGTATTGCTTCTAGTCTAGCGACTGGAGCAAATGTTTCTTCATAGTCTATTCCTTCTTCTTGGTTATATCCTTGTGCTACTAGTCTTGCTTTATTTCTAGTTATATTTCCTAACTCCTCTGCTTTATTTTTATAAACCCATTTAGTTCCTATAACAGTCTGATCGTTCGGTCGGGGTACTAGTTCCCAAACTTCATTTCGTTCAAACTGATTGAGTTCTTCTTGCATAGCAATAATCCAATTTTCATCGGATGATGCTTCCTTAGTATTTTTAGGTTCTATAGTAGAGAGAAAAGCTATATTACCCATTTCATTTAGTTGATTTCTAGTTCGAACATTTGAATTTATTTCTCCAATTATATTTTCTGTAGGATGATTTCGTAAAATTCTTCGAGGAGATCTTATTATGTCTCTATTATTAACAATGTTTTTATCTTCTCTAGGATTATAAACAATATCGTCATCATTTCTTGAATTGTTTATTATTATATTTGTTTTATTATTATTAAGCAAATCATTTTCATTCTTTTCTTTTTGAGTTTCAATTTCTTGACTCAATAATATAAGTTGAGAATTAGCATTTGAAAGGGATTCTTGAGTTTTCTCAAGTTCTTCTTCCAGTATTTTCTTCTCGTTTTTAAGCATATCTCTTTCGAATTCTGCCTTGTTTTGATTTTCTACAGCCCCTTTATATTTTCTTTTGAGACTTTTTAACGTATCTAATAATTCAGAATTTATTTCTATCATATCATCAAAAGTAAAATCACTAACCTCATTAGCTTTAGCTATAAAACATACGTTAGCTTGTTCATTATCGCTGTCACTTTCACTTCTAGAAGAAGAAGAGGAATCTGAATCATCCCATGTAACTGAAAAGGCTTTTCTTTTGATTTTTTCCTTCGTTTTCTATATTTCAAAAATTTCTTGAAGTTCTTGGCAATAAAGGCTAAGTCATCTTTGTCTGAATCTGATTCTTCTTGTTCTGCATGGAATGCTATATTCATTTTATCTTGAGCCTGAACTCGTTTAGCCTGCAAATTCACTTTATAGGACATTAGATTTCCTATTAACTCTTCCAGAGTTATTTTGGAAATATCATTCGCTTCTTCAATAGCGAGAACTTTTCTTTCCCATTCTTCCATTAAAGAGTTAAGGATTTTGGAAACAATATCAAAGTCTGAATATTTTTCTCCTAGTCCTACTAATGAATGGTAGATATCCTGAAATCTTGAATACATATCATTTATAGATTCATTTTCTTTCATCCTAAAGTTTTGAAACTAACTTTTGAGCATGGATATTTTGCTTTGTTTGACCTTGTTAGTTCCTTCGTGAGTAACTTTGAGTGTACGCCATATTTCATATACAGTATTGCACATGCTAACATGGTTAAACTCATTTTTATCTAAGGCACAAAACAACATATTCATGGCTTTTGCATTTGCTGTGGCATCTAGTTTTTGTGTATTTGACCAAGTAGAATACTCTGTAGTAGGAATAGTATATTCTGACTGAGTTATATTCCATGAATCAAAACCATTTGCTTGCATATATATTCTCATTCGTGTTGCCCAATAGTTATAATTTATGCCATTAAATAGTGGTGGACGTGCAGTGGATTGTCCTTCAATGAAGCTAGTGTAAATGCTAGTGCTAGTGTTAGTGTCCATATTATTAGATTATCAGATAACTTGTTACGGTTATATGATGACCTTGCTTCGATACCAAATGAAAGTGTGCTATGGATCGTGTAATATGGATATATGATAATACAGAGTGTAGTGATGATAGCTATACGGTAAATAGTGCAGAATATAAAAGCAGTATAGTAAAAATGACACCAGAGATTTTTATACTGGTTCGGAGCACCGTCCTACGTCCAGTCCCAGACTCCTTCTGGAATTTCACTAAAACAATAACCCTCACTTAACCCAGAGGAACAGGTCTATACAACCCTTGAGCAGCCGAACAAGGACCTGAGCAGTAGAACAGGATTTCGCCTTAGCAGCCGAAGAGGACTTCACACGCCTGAGCAGCAGAACAGGACTTCAATAAATACAAAAATAGTTTTGACTTTGTGTGTTCTTAATAACACAAATTTGTCACTTGTAGTACACCCTTCCTATAATCTTCTCCTCGAGTATAAATATATATATTTGAAGTATATGAAGAATAGAAAGGTATAGTATTGCTTTAATGCAGAATAATTGAAAGTATATTGCAAATAGATAGAAGAGCAAAGATCAGAGAATTAGATTATGATTCAGTGATTTGAAATGAAGTTGAAGTATGTATTTATAAAGATTAGAAAGCAGCGACTGTTGGTGAAGAGTTTCGATCGAAGTGTTGCGTCCGAATCTTTTTGTTAGAGGTTCGCAACTCTTCACAAAAAGTCGTGTCTTTTCGAAAAGTGGCTGTTATAGAAATTCAATCAACTGGGCCTCTGAGTCAGTCGACTGAATGTTCAAAATAATATTTAAATTTAAATTCGTATACTTCTGTAACTGTGCATGCTGCACAAAATTCCTAGTGTCAGTCGACTGGTCGTCTAGGTCAGTCGACTGACCTGGTTAAATTTGTGCGGTAAGCACAGTTTACATAGGTATATTAATTTCTATAACTTTAAAAAACTTTTATAATATAAATATATGCTTTTATATGTATAAAATATTTGATAAATATTATGATTAAATATATAAGCTAATGTAGACGTAATCGAGGAGAGATTTTAACAAATATGGACCTAAGACTTAAAAAAATACCATAGTTGATGCACAGGTTTTTAAAGTTTGTCTCCTTGTCTCTTTTTGTCGTAGCAGTCGTCAACTATGTATGTCGTAGTGATAGCTTTGTGTCATGAATCAAAACCAAGTATTAATAGTCGGGAAAATCATCATGAAGTGTATGAACTGCCAGTTGGTGAAGGTGGAGCAGAAGAAGCTAAGTATTAAGTAGCAAAGATCATTTACAAAGTTTAGGTAATTACATTGACATGGGAATACGAGGTGACCTCGGCTTCTTTTGACGGCGTAGTCTCGTAATCTTACTGCAAAGAGGTATCTTGGAAGGTAAAAGGAGAAGCTTTCTCCTTATCTGGATCCTTAGCGTACTCCGCCCTATAATAAGTAAGGGCATTTTTGACCTTTTCAAGGTACCCTAGGAAGCTAAGATCAACCTCGACAGAAACATCATCTAAGCAATCAGCATAAAATTGATGCTTAACCACAGTGTACATCTTATAAAGCACATGATCGGTGATTTGTGAAGGTTTGTTCTTAGTCTCCACAAGCACCTTCTCCTTCTCCCCCAATGCTTTATTTGTATGTTCCAACTCTTTACCCTTCAATGCCAAGGCCTCATTCGTCGCCTTCATATCCTTCTCCGCCTTTTTTGCTTTCTCCCGCTTAACCTTGAGCTCTTCCTCTAGTTTATCTTTCTCAGAGGCAACTATGTCAAGTCTGGCTCAAGCTAAGCGGTACGAGCAATGGATAAAACCAAGTTGTCCATTGCCTTCTTTCGAGCCTCGAATGCTAAAGCACTTAGCCATCACAAAACAAAGATAGATAAACTAGAAAATTGAGAAGGCATGTCACAGTAGAGGAAGAAGAAGAAAAGACATACATAGGCCAAAGACATCTCAAGATCGGTAGCAAGCTTGGGGAAGGAGAGTGTAGGGAATGGGAGAGAGATAGGGTAGGATTGGAGGGCAGAAGCAATATAAGATAAACCATCCAAAGTGACATTCCCTACCCTCTCATCAAGGTCAGTAATCACACCCTTAGGCAAAGGCATGTAGCGAATGCGAGAGTCTTGGAGGACTGAAGAGGGGAGACATGAAGAGCCTTGAAAGAAGGAGGGGAAGGAAAATATTTGTGCAGTTTCTTAAAGAGCTGAGCATAAGCTTTAGCATCATCTTTCCCCTTTTATTTCCTCTCTTCATATCCTTCGCCTTTAATTTCCTTGATGAAGAATCATCAAAAAAGCATCGGTAAGATCACCAGCCATTTCACATGTACATAAAGGAACTCCTAAGATCAGTAAGCATTCTTACAAGATTTAAGAACAGAAAATAAAAGGTATTTTATCCATTTTGGTGAAGTATACCCCTAGGCTTATCCAAAGGAGAAGAAAATTTAAAGATAAAACGAGAAAATTTGTGCCTAGCGCACAAAAAAATCATATTTCAATAGTAGCGACTTAGTAAAAAATAAATTGATCTTCCACTCATCTTCAGCTTAGTCTAGAATGGGCTATCTACAAGATTCTAATGACATGGTAGCCTTATCAGAAAAGATAGTACAATTAGGGGTATGGTTGAAAAACACAAAAAAATTATCAAGATTCAAAATAAAGAAATACTAATCGCTGCACTTTTGGATTTTATGAGGAACGAATGTAAGAAAATATTGGATCGGTTATCAGTAATCGCTAAGGATTTGGGGAATATAAAAGAAAATGGCAAGAAAAGAAATATGTCGTTACTTTGATTCAAAAAAAAATGATTCTGGGAGAATATGAAATTAGCAGTTAGTATTTTTCTTTGTATTCAAAAAGCATGTAAAAGAATAAAGAAGGCGAAGAAGAAAGATATATGCACACCTCAATAAAAATCTCCAACCATACAATCGGAATGACGAAAAAAATCCCCAAAAGTCAGTTGATTAATGACAAGGAAGATTAGCGCAAGGATCAAGATAGATTTTCATAGGAAACGAAAAGACTAAATGCACATCCTTTTAGAGGGTTGGCCAATAAAGGAACGACGCATGTACTTGACCATTATGCAAAACGATTAAAAAGACTTTTTCTTACCTTTTTGAAAAGAAGGGGAGAAAAGATAGAAGCGATGGGTCGCATGGAAAATATAAGAATAGAGACAAGTCCACACCCATCAACGATTGGTGCAGACATGGAGGGCAAGTGTTACAACCTGTATTTTCTAAGCGTTGTCAAAGGAAGTCTGATACAAATATCAAGCCGAAAGAATTACTCCCACGATAAAAGTTGAAATAAGAAAAAGAAACAAAAAAACAAAATCTAAATGGTACTGCGCCAAAATAATGCAAAGCTGCGGAAAAATATAGAGACTGCACCCACTCATTCAATATAGCGTCGACACTATAATCTGAAATGGCTACAAGATGCAGAAATCAATCTGCAGCCTTCATACTTGCTTCAACAGGTAGAACTACATCATAGTTTCTAAGTAACAACGAGATACAGAAATTGTGCCGTGATCCCAAAGCCACACTAAAAATACAGGACCGCAAAACATCCCCTTAAGTAACTATAAGCGAACAGGGATGTGTCACATTCTTAGACTAACATCTAAAAGTGGTAGATCTGCATTGCTACTTTATATCAAAAGGCTATAAGGATGCGCCATCATTTGATGTCGGTGTGACAAAACATTATCGCAATCATATATCAATATCAAACTAATGAAGAATGCGCCTTCATATTGATGTAACAAAACTACGCCATAATTCTAAATACACTAACCACAAACATAAAAACTCAAGCGATAAGGAGATAGGAAAAGACCGCTCTACTACCAAGAGCTGAACCTCCCTCCTCCAAAGGAAAACTAGAAGTCCTAATTTCATCCCCAAAATTGTTAAACCTAATTCAAAGACAAAGGCAAGGACGTAGTCCACTAATGGAGAGAGCAGATTAGGATAGGTTGAAGCAGGGCAATCACCCTTTAAAATAGCAGCCCAATTAATTTTACTAAGCCATGCAACTCAAACCAGCCCCAACAATATACTATACTAACATTGCAGGTTGGAAGGTGTAGTATAGCTTCAATAGTATGGGCGCAGTTCGAAGGCTGTACACCATCACTGCCTTAGGCATATTGAAGGCATGACTCACAACAAAGAAAAGCGAAGTTCTAAAGCACTGATAACGACATAGCCCTCTCTAAAAAGAAAGGCATTTCCTCATTGCAACTTTACCCACATGTATGTGCAGTCCATGGGCCTATCACATTGCAGAATAGGAAATGCATAATATGTTCAAATTTGAGTTTTCCCACCTCAATTCCAAGCATTCTCGCGTCAATTTCAAGTTTCCCACCAAAGTTCAAAGTCCAACTGCTTATCACAAGTTCCCGCCAAAGGTCACATTAGCAATCCAGACATATCGAATAAGTGAAATGGATGTCAACACGTGGCGTGGTCCAATGGTAGGGATTAAGAGAGCGGAAGGATGGCGTTGGTGATCCACGAGAATCTATACTATAAAAGAATAGGGAACTATAGAAAAATGGGGGATTTAACTTTATTCTTCGTGGATACACAAAAAGAAAACTTGCACTCTCTGCAATTTTTGTTTGTACTAAGAATCAAGAGGGTAGATTATGACATTTTACCCATGGACATAGGATTCTTTAATATCCGAACCACGTAAATTCGCTGTGTCTTATTATTTCCAGTACTTTACTTTATTGTTTTCACTTTGTCTGCATCAATACTGAGGTAACAAACTAATTTTCCGGTACTTCAAATATTTTTATCTTGTATTACGTAAGCATTAAAAATAATATAATTACTTCCTAAAAGGCAAGATTAATATCACTTAAGGTATCGGGGCCAAAGCTGGAGTGCTAGAGGGGAGAGACGGAGGAATGAACATTGTACTCCAGTACCTGAAGAATGAATAGTTGGTAAGGGAGAAGGCACTATAGGCTGTTGACTTGTAAGATTAAAAATAAAAAGGTGGAGATTAGATATGTTCTCAAACAAGAGATGAAGCTTCTCGAAGACTGAGGATGTGAGAGATATTTCTTTAACTACCAAAGATTCTTTCGAGGGCAACTTAGCGATTCCCCTTCCTTTGGAGTTTTTGAAGATGTAGGAAAAGTAGGAGGACCTGCAAGAGGAATAAAGGTTGGAGCATCGAGATTGTAACCTCCAGAAGTGCTAGTATCAGGAGCTGCAAATATGGGTGTTTTAGTTTTGACAATCTATAGAGTGGTTACCTTAAAAGCAATGATATCTACTGAAGGCTCTTTTTGAGCAAGAGTAGAGTCGTCTGCATGATCTAAAGAGTTAGGATCAACGAGAGTCCTAGTAGGCACATGTTTTACGACTGCAGCCAATGTTGCCATGATTCCCTTGCCCTCTTCTAAGGCTACTAAATCTTTTTTATTCAGAAACCTGTTCTTCATTGTCTCTTTGTCAACATCATTGATAGAGTCTCTGGCCCTTCTCAAAATTTCATCCCAGACCTATTCTAGTGTCATAGGTAGTCATCTCCCAGCCACTTAAGATTCTTCGTTTCTATAATGTTCGCAAAGAACTAGAGGAGAGTGGCCTTTGTTTTCTACTCAATTTGGGCTGCCTCCATTTGCAAAGAACTGGAGGAGGCTCACTCTTAGCTCACTCTCTTGATTCTTTTCTAGCCTACGGGTCATCTTTCAGTTATTCAACCTTTGGCTAGAGTGCAATATTCTTGGCTTCTTTTGCCTTAATGTCCTTCTAAAGTTTGACGTCGGCGACATGGGCATTCTTCAGCTATTCATTAAAAACTAGACTCTCAACCGCGTGAGCTTTAGCCAACTCAATCATCTTTTGCTGGAAATCCTTAGCATATTTAGTTTTTAATCCCTTTCCTGTTTGATTGTAGCCAAACCCTTTTTCTTTTCCTTAGAGATATAGTTATGGTTAGCTCTCTCGGTGTCAAAAACCTAAATGATTAGTTGATTTGCTTTGTTGACATCTGAGAGGCACTTGGCTAGCCTTTTCCACTAAAACAACTGCTCAACCTCATGATGTTTGTCGAGATCTTCGTTCACATAGCTTCATAGGAGATCTTTGATGTCACAATGGATTAACTCCCTCCAAGCAGCAGTCGAGAAGTGTTGCTTGCATTTTCATGATAAGGTCTTTAGCTTGGCCTTCAGGAGAAGGAGAAGGAATAGTGCATTGAGAAGTTATTTATTTTCCATCCTTGTGAAATCTTTGAGAAGAGGAAAGGCTGATTGATTTGGAATGATGGGAGGCTGTGATTGGGGACTTAGGCTATTATCTAATAGCAGTAATAAAAGATTGATGATGCTGAGAAGATTGCTCATGATGGGAGTTGTAGTCACACCCAGAGTGGTTGTTAGTCTCCCTGTGCTCATCGCAACTTCGTTGCCTTTCTTTAATGTCGTGCTTTTCTTTTTTCCATCCTCCCGAGTCTCTCATGACTCGTAATAGAGGCCCCGGTGAGGGTAATAAATCCTTGGAGTCTCAAAGCAGTGTTGTCTGGTGCCTTCTCTTAGCCTCCCCATTCAGTTGTGTCTTCCTATTTTACATAAAAAAGAAGAGATTATATCAAAATTGAATCAATGGATTAAGAATAAGTGCAGAGTGTTTGTCTTTGTGTTTGTGATCTTAGAAGTCTGCAAAATATTGGCATGCCCTAGATAGCCTACGAACTATGTTCAAGAGGGTCTAGAGATAGATTTTCTTCACCCTTGGTGGGCTCGGGCACATCACCTAAAGGAAAGCTGAAATCACATAGGATGGAGTATAGGATATCTTTGAAGTTCAGTCCACCAGATAAGAAGTCGGAGAGGTTGTCGAGGTCACTAAGAGAACCAAAGATGCTATCGGATGTGCCTGTAAGAGGAGCTGACTCTACAACAGGGTCATGATGTGGTTCAAGTGCAAGCTAGGAAGACTTGATTACTAATCATTTCATCTGGCAGGTGATGTGACTATGGTGCTCTTAAGGGATTTCTCCTCGAATGATTCATTTCCACTAGCACTATCATCTTCATCTTCCTCATCCTCTCCCTAGTCTTCGCCTTAAACTATTTCCTTGTCTCTTCCTTTGTATATATTCTATCCTCCTCCCATCCTTTCTTCATCTAATTTTTTAACTCCTTTATCTCCTTCCTCTACTTCAAATTTTGCCCCGGTTCCTTGATTCCATCACTCCCTTGTTCATCATCGTCGGAGTCGTTAAATGGGAAAGTGAGACTACCAGTTGCTCTAGTTGAATTTGGATTAGGTTAGATGCTCCTTCCATTAAAGAAGGTGAAACTGGTGCATATGAGCATTTGTAAGGATGCAAGAAGTATTCCTTAAATCTAGATTAATAGTCTCCGGGAATGTCAAAGTATTGCGAGAGATTTAGTAGGAACTCGTTCGAGGATGTCTTTCAGCGATATGGAAAGAATATTGGTCGCTTGAGTGAAGATATTCTAAATGTGATAAGAGTGTTGAAGAAAGGAGCTTATGGCCAGATAAACAGAAGCGGTTGAAACCTTTAGGACACCGAACGAAGAAATATTCGCCTTTGAAATAACTTTTTTTTGTTAAGACCTTGAAAAACCTTGTGTAGGTTGAAAGTTTCAACTACCAATAACGAAAGGGTCTCTCGTCTCATTTTGAAGCTGAGAAAATATGTAAGTTCTTTGAAAGTCATCGAACGACCCACGTGCATCATGAATATAATGTAAAGAAAGCTCTCAGTGTGTAACCATTTGGGTGTACTTGGGTTGGAGCTAGCCAGAGCTCTTGAAGAAATAATTTTAGAAATTCGTTAAAAGGAGGGACAACTCCTGAGAGACACATATATCTATTGCATGCAGCATAGCCTGTTGTAGGGAGACGAGCCCTTTGATGAGGTTCATGCAAAAGGACCTCATCTTTGGGAATCCCATGATTGAGGCAGATCGGTCTCAATTCTTTAGTAGTCAGCCTAGAGGCTATTTGATCAAGAGGGTTATTCAAGACCATAAGGACATGCTGATCATCCCTTGGAGGGGAAAGGTCATGAGGTTGGGATACCAGAGCGGCTTGAAGCTGCAGTTCTTGCATAATTGAATGCCTTACTCCTGATAGAGTAGTCGTAGATGCTTGGGCAGTAGATGAACTTGCCTCTGGAGGTGTAGAAGGATAGTACCGGTTCTAAGATTAGAAGATCATTTGGGTCTACCTTTCTATACTGAAAACTGATAACGACTGTGGTCAGGTATGATTTTTCTTGGTCGCTTTATTTTCATTAATTCAAACCCATATAGTCGATGTACAAAGTCCAACGGATTCGACATGTGTTGACCAAGTGGACTCTATACACGGAACGAAGCAGTGCAATGTATTAATCTATGGAGTGTGTGTCCTGTATCCATGGAATGGTGTATGTGAACACTCTATGTGGATAGCCTGCTCGTGCTGCCAAACGAGCTTCTTCATGCTAGGAAACTGTGTGTCAGAATTTACTCGTTATCGTAGAATATATGATAATGGAACCACTGTCCAAAACGACATGAAGCTTTCTTTGCAGGTTCACAAGAGTGTTGTTGGATTCGAACTGTCGATACCTAATTTTTTTAGATGTCGAAGTGTGCTCAATGCGACCATTTCTTGAAATCAACTCGTTGGAACCGAACCGCTAGTCCGTATTCAGCAGAAACCCAGTGAAAATTGGTCACCTCCCTTCTCATTTACAACTCCATGACTAATCAACCTGAAGTCGACTCCATGAAAACTTGAAGTTAGTTCCAAAGCTTGAAGCCAAGCTCAAGAGATCATGGAGCCAAGACCCTAAGAAAACTCAGAACTAAGACTTTGAAGGCCCGAAGTGGGAACCAAGCAATCGCAAGCGGAAAAAACTTACGATTAGACCCAAGTAAGCTTAGAGTCGACTTCGAGAAACATGAACCCGCTCTTGAATTTATCATTTCAAGTTGGCAATGGTGAAGAGGAAAAGAGGATAGAATAGATTCATATTGAATATGAATTGACAATGACGACCTAACATTGATGATGACAATGAGGTGAAGGTCAAGGCAGAGCGTCAGGGAAAAGACTGAAACATACCAAGCTTTGACGTCGAGATCTGATAGGGATGTACTGAAAATGTCAATGATGACTTGATTTAAGTGCCTCATGCGATGGCGGGACTAGGATCGACGATGGTGGCATTGAAGAATCGAAAGTCGGAAGTAGCGGTTGAAAGTTTCAAAGGCAGGAAAATAAGCATGCTAAGTAAATGAAGGTCAAGACTAAAAATCTTTAAGAGTTTTCTTTTATACTCAAAAAGATAATCATGTTGGTATCGACATGATCATGTCAGCACTGACATGTTTTGACCCCATATAAGAAAATAAAAAGGAAGTAGAAAGAAAAAAAAGGGACGTCTACCTGATCAAGATACGACGTAGCTTCCAGATAACTTAATGCTAAAACTCTTTTGTAGAAAGAAGTAATTCAGCGATTATATGAAGCAATAAACCGATGTTCTTGAAATGGACGCAATGCTTCAAGACAATAGTTATTCGATTGATGATTCTTCTGTAGTCAGCATCTGATCGTTTGTCTTGATAATCATTCCTTTTTTCCATGAAAGCATATTGGGGGAGTGTTACCCAACATTTGAACCTAGTTACATCTCGGTGGATCTAGACTTTGAAATGATGAAGGAATGGATCAAGAAGCTCAAGTGATATCGGAAATAATGAAAAAAAAAGTATAGAAAGTTTGATGAAAATTTGCATAAGTCAATTAATGTCGGTACCAACATGATCAATCATATCCGTACCGAGTTGCTTTGTGAAGCAGGATTTACTTTACACTATAGATGAAAATGCCCTGTACTTTGAAGAAAAAGACGGATTCATATATGAAAATATGTCGATACCAACATGATTTGGAAGCAATTTTTTCAACAAAACTTGAGAACTGAAGACTTGACCAGATATGACAAAAGATCGAAGATATGGGATGCAAAATCATATCGACGCCAACATGATTTGATTTATGAGTTTTGCTCGTTCTTCATGTATTAAGGAGTGGATCTAGTTTTTTACTTGGTTTTCCGAGAACTAGAGACTTTGATGGGTGAATTCACTAATAAATATCCATCCTTAGACAACAAAAAAGACTTTTGGAACTTCCATCTCTTTTTTGCCACAAAGTGCTGTCGAACTCTTATTAATGTGTTTCTAGATCGGAATTCTTTGTAATTCGATTGTACTTGTGCAAACTCATTAAAGTAAATTAATAGTGGACTATGCAGTGATTTGATGTCGAACCACTCTAAAATCTCATGTGTTCATACTTTTATTTTTGTTTTTAAATCTGTTTATCTCATATCTAAAGCGTTAAGTCATTTTTTGATGCAATAGGTCCCACGATGCTCCTATTATGGTCCTACATGCTAATTTGAAGGAAAAGATAAGTTTTGATGATATGGCATCGATCGACATCAATTGGTTGGTTATGACAATTTTTTCCCCTGAGTATCCAAGACTTGAAGGGTTAAGCATATCTATTATATTATATGAAAGCTCAATTTAAATCCATGCGCTCGTTCGTTTTCAATTTTCTCAAAAACCTCATGTGTTGCCATGTGTCTTGGTAATTTAATTATACTAAACATTTCTTTACTTATTATTATTAGCATTAATTTTAAAAAGAAATACCAATATGGTCATTGATGTTTTATAACTTATCTTCTCATTGTACTTCTTCCTTCAATCAACTATTACCCATAGTTGAATAAGAATCATTCTTTATTTTTTTCAATTATAGAGTCCTAATTTCATTTGTTTTCTTCATTCAGTGATAGTTCAATCTCCATTTTTTTTCTATTCTCTTATCAGTCTAATTAAGTAACAAAGGAACCTCTTTTTTTTGGTGTCATTGTAGTAAAATTCATATAAAGGTAAGATAAGTCATGAGATTGGATATCTAGCTAAGAAAATTCAAAAGCACTACTAAAATAGGTATGCAAATAGTATTTTCCTCTATGATTATTTTAATATGTGGCTTCGAAGATGCCTTACAAAATTTCTTAGAAAATGGAGTAAGGATCAAAATATGAAACCCCTATGTTATGAGGTAATTTCTCTTACTAGTTTTTCTATACTTCTTATTGTCTCTACTGCAATGTATGTATTAGCGATTTTCAAGCATTAGACATCGTTTATCCAGATAGGAAAAGGAAATGCCATAGGCTTTGGGTGTCGAATTGGTATGCAAAATATTCTTGGTAAATCAACTCATTTATTAGTATGTGTTGGTACTATTATGCTTGGTATGATTACATAGAATAGTGAGATTATTACTTATGTACTCCACAGTAGTTTTCGCTAATACCATAGACTATTTTTTTATTATGGTGTGCAGATTCAGTTTCCAAACCAATTAGTAATTCCAAATCAATGTGACATTTATTTTAGTTTTAATTTAATACTATAAAGGATTTTATGTTATTAACGGCAATGAAATTGTAAATTTTTCTTAATGAAGCTATATGTCTAATGAATTTTTATCGGAAGTTAACTTGAAATTTCAAATTAACGAAATTCCTATATTATGTGCAATTTCTTTTGTACGTTTATGTGTACTTTCTTCGTCGTTTCCATTAAGAATGATTGATTTTCTAGTATTAAGTATCAGTGATCCAAAAAGAGAAAGAACGGAAGTTTTGTGAATTATGAATATGGTACTGGGGTACACTGTCTAGTATAGTATAGTACTTGCACAATAAATACATGATCTAGACTTTGGGCTTTGGCATCCAAAGTATCCCTGCTAAATTAACTCGTTTATTAATATATTTTAGTATTTTTATGCTTGATATGATTTTATGTGATAAGAAGATTAATATTCATTTAATTAGACATTGGTTTTCACTTATGTTACCAAATATTATTTTGAATTTTATGCGTAAACTTTGCTTTCAATGAATTAGCGCTTTCATGTTATTTTTCAATTTATGTTAATTTAATTCACTACTTGACAAAATGTAATGTTAATGGTGGAAAGGAAACTAAAAGAATTTCTCATATTTGTATTGCTTTTAAATAAGACATGAACTTGGAAATTCAAAAGAAAAAAATTCTTTCCTTCTTTAAGACATTCATTAACACATAATCTATCAACAGATATTATTCTATGTTATTAAATTCTCATCTAAAACTTTTATATTTCATGATATAGATGTGTAAGAATATTATAGTAACAAATTTTAAAAAGTGGATGATTTTAGATAGGGATTTGATGAGAAAGAAATAGTTGCCTTCTTAAAAAGGTTTTTCTTTTTGTATATATAGAAATTTCCTTTCATGTACATAACTCTACTAATTTTATCTTTTAAATAAAAGGTAATTAACTTAAATTAAATTCAAATTTCCCCACCAGGACAATAAACTATTCTATTACATAAAATGCTCAACTTCTAGAGTATTATTAATCTATTTTTAATCTTTCACAAAGAATAGGAACATTAAATTAGCAATTAATGTTATATGCATCTTTTACTTATAACATAAAAATCCCAAAAGACTCTTTACATAACTAAAAAATGAAACTTAATCCAAATTAATCATTTCTTTATGTTTTTGTTTCTTACTAAAATCACTTAACCTATTTTCATATATTTAATTTTAATTCGTAATTCTGTTTTACACTCTAAAAAATATAAATATGTTGAGTCTTCCATTCTAAAATTGATAATTATAGAACATGACTCATTTCTTTATGTTTAATTCTTCTATTTAGGACTGACCTTTTCATTTCTAAATTTGTTGTAGGTTTGAGATTGGAATAACGGAGTCGATGAGTCAGAAAATTAAAATATTAAATTTAAGATGGTTTTTCATTTTGTGGCAACTTATCTCTATTTCTCCACTTCAATGTTTTTTATTACAAAACTAAAAATTAATTCTTTAATTAGCACTGTTTTTTTCTAATCACCTTCAATTCACTTAGTTCTGATTTTGGATTTACTTTTACATTCTGAATAATATAAATTCATTAAGTTTTAATTCTTAATTTAATAAGTATAGAATGATTTTTAGCTCATTTGTTTATGTTCATTTTTTATTCAGGATGACATTTTTATTAGTAGCGAATTATAGGTTTTAGATTGAATTAGTGCAATAAAATCTATCAAATATTAATATATTTCTATGTTTTACTCATCCCGAATACTTCATTATCCTTAATTTAATGACTAACTTTACTTTTAGCCGCTTATAAAATTACATTTTTCACGAAGAATACCAGCATTAATCTAACAAGTATTACTATATACATCTCTTACATGTAACTCAGTTAGCATTTAATCATTCTTAAATTTTCATTTCTCACTAAAATTGCTTAAAATTCTTTTGATACACTTAGTTCTAATTTTGATTTAACTTTTACATTTAGAGTAATGTAAATTTGTTGACTCTTCATTCTAATTTTTATTTGATTATTACATTCTAAATATGTGTTGTTATGAGTCTCCTAAAAATAAACTAGGAGAATATTATGATTTATGTGATTCACTATAGATACTCTTGGATCTACTACATGAATTGCCATTACTTTACAAACATTTATGAATCTTCAAAATAATTTCTTACTTAGATAGTGTTACAAAAACCTTTTATTTCCCTAAGTAGTTAAAAAACGATGTCATAACGTATAGATATGCATGTCACAATATACTGAATCATATATTATAATATACAATAGCTACAAACCAAATGATATGTTTACACTAATTACTTCTTTGAAGTTAATCACATTACAATATCAGTATTATTATGAGTAGAAATTTATTTTCCTTCTTTTTGTTCCAATAGTTGCTGGATTTACTAATAACATAACATCTTCGAATTTTTTGGTAAAATCCGTTACATGTTAAATGAATTATTTTTTCCAATCTCAACATTTGTATTTAATATTACTTTTATTTGATTTTTGTTATATTCATACATTATGAATTTCATTTACCTATTTTATTTTGTAGGGAAAAATTTGTTTATTACTATTTAAATACCAAAGAATCTTCAAGTTTTTTGTATAGTCCATCGGTAGCGAAGATGATCTTTTTTCCATTCTTAAACATAAGTATGTAAGAAAATCAAGCTGTAAGAAAATGTGCGATAAAAGAATATTCAAATAATAAATTTTATACTGTTTTAGGAAAAATTATAGATGCACAAGTAGCTCATTTACTTTGGCTATAGCATACAACTTTAGTATTGTTTTTAAATTTAATTGTAACTTTATAAACTCATACTTCTTATTTAATTGTTTTATATTATCTTACTTGACATAAACATATTTTTCTTAAATTTAAACATTGTTCATCGTAATCAAGCTACGATTTACTATTTTTCTATGGTATTATTTAATAGACCATGAAGTATCATAAGCAACACATGACTTTCATTGAATGTATGACTATCACCAATTTTTTGGAAATCTCATAAAATTGTAAGGTAATTTATTTCCTACTAAGTTGTTTGATGTTATAATAGTTTGAATTTATGCAGTTTAGAGATGTTTATAGATATTATGGATTAAAGACGTACTTATTTATAATGTTTATAAGCAAACTAATTTAAAATTAGAAGATTCATATCAAGTTATATTGTCACTCAACTGATAAAAGGAATTAATTGCTCCATATTTCGTTTAATTTCAATTCGGACTAATAAGATAATTAATAGGAGTTAATTCGTTTTCATTGAATCTCATGGGAGGATCAACTGCATACTAATTCTTTTTAATGCTTAAATTGGATTGCAATTTATTCCAATATTACATTTGATTTTGCAATGGACCAAAATTAAATTGTAGTTTTACTTAATTACATATTTTCTAAGGAACGATTTCATTAAATCATGTTGTGTAGTTTTTATTAACAATATTTGCATATTTTCCTACAAAGTAGGATCATGGCCAAGTAGTTGTGATCATTAAAGAAGGAAGATGCACGATTTAGATGTTACGTTTTTGTTTTGAAAACCTAATACAATAAAGCGTATGATGAGTACTAGAGTATATATAATTGTCACAATTTAAAGTGCTATTGAACCGAACTTTGATTTTCTCGTATTAACATCATGTCTAAAAAAATACCAAAACAATATTTATTATACTTCATAATACCATTATTGGTGCTTTTTGGAACACAATTATATATATATATATTTATTGTTTAAAATTTTTACTAATATTCCTTAAATAAATAGTTGAATAAACTAAATTCATCTTCCTCCTTAATTTTTGAAGTAATATTGAATTCTTTAGGAATCGATTCACTCAATTGCCTATGAACTAGAATCATGAGAAGATGCTTCAAAGAATCTCTACATTAATGTATATAGTTTTGTAAAAAGAAAGCATATTTATTAAGGTTTCTAAAATTCAAAAAAATTCAATGATGCATTTTAAATTTTTATAGCCTTCGCAGAAAGTTGTTTTCAAAACGATTGTCATTAATGAATATCTAGATAAAATAATTGTTAGTAAAACATTTTTAGAAACTTTTCCAGAAATTGGTGAGTAGTGGCAATGTTATATCGTGCATTATTTAATTTCAACAATAAAGTTAATTAAATATTAAATGATGGGATGTAATCATGGTATTAAAAGTGTAAACTTTAAAATGGATATATCTGAATTGCAATGGTTTTAACAAGAACAAAAAGACCTTTTTAGTAATATACATAATTTATGCATGATCTAAAAATTTAAATGATGAACTAGCTGCCATGTTTGAAGGCAAAGTGGCGAAATATTCACTTCTATAGTTTCATTTTCAAAAATAATTAAAGTATTTTCTTTTAGTTTAAACCAAAATTCTTAGGTTATAAAAAATATTTTGCATAGACATAATAGAGAAAAGTGTATAATTTAGTTAATTTAAAAACTAAGTAACATGTTTATTTCTAGGTTTGGTCCTTGATGATATTATAAATGAATAATATCATATTTTTCCATCTTGGAAATTATGTCAAATAATTTATATATAATGAATTTGCACATTAATGGTAATTGATTCATTTGATTAGAAAGGGTATTAATACTGAATTGATATATAATTAGTTTTCTTATTCATGTTGGAATCAAACTAGAAATATATAAATAATAATTAACTAGAGTTTTTTTTGAAATTGAGTACTTAGATGATAGTACAAATCAGTACTATAAATCTTAAGTAGCATACAACATACTACATGTTAATATATGTTCGAATGATGCTCAACAAGTTTCAAACCCGCGACCTCTCGCACCAAAGTCGAAGCACTTAACCATTAGGATAGTGGTGCTGAATTGTATTTAATTTTCCATTTATTTTAAACTAAAATTTAATAATAAATCCATTATCATAATTTACTCATGTTGCATATAACAATAACAATAATTCTTATTTAAATGTTTTATATTATCTTACTTGACATAAACATATTTTTCTCAAATTTAAACATTGTTCATCATAATCAAGCTACGATTTAATATTTTTCTATTGTATTATTTAATAGACCATGAAGTATTCATAAGCAACACATGACTTCCATTGAATGTATGACTATCATCAATTTTTTGGAAATCTCATAAAACTGTAAGGTAAATTATTTCCTACTAAGTGTGTTTGATGTTATATTAGTTTGAATTTATGCATTTTAGAGATGTTTATAGGTATTATGGATTAAAGACGTAATTATTTATAATGTTTATAAGTAAACTAACTTAAATTAGAAGATTCATATCAAGTTATATTGTCACTCAACTGATAAAAAGGAATTAATTGCTCCATATTTCGTTTAATTTCAATTCGGACTAATAAGATAATTAATAGTAGTTAATTCGTTTTCATTGAATCTCATGGGAGGACCAACTACATACTAATTCTTTTCAAAGCTTAAACTGGATTGCAATTTTTTCCAATATAACATTTGATTTTGCAATGGACCAAAATTAAATTTTAGTTTTACTTAATTACATATTTTCTAAGGAATGATTTCGTTAAATCATGTTATGTAGTTTTTATTAACAATATTTGCATATTTTCCTACAAAGTAGGATCATGGTCAAGTAGTTGTGATCATTAAAGAAGGAAGATGCACGGTTTAGATGTTACGTTTTTTTTTTTGAAAACCTAGTAGAGTAAAGCGTATGATGAGTACTAGAGTATATACAATTGTCACAATTTAAAGTGCTATTGAACCGCACTTTGATTTTCCCTTATTAATATCAAGTCTAAAAAAATACCAAAATAATATTTATTATAGTTCATAATACCATTAATGGTGCTTTTTGGAACACAATTATATATATATTTATTGTTTAAAATTTTTACTAATATTCCTTAAATAAATAGTTGAATAAACTAAATTCATCTTCCTCCTTAATTTTTGAAGTAATATCGAATTCTTTAGGAATCGATTCACTCAATTGCCTATGAACTAGAATCATGAGAAGATGCTTCAAAGAATCTCTAAATTAATGTATATAGTTTTGTAAAAAGAAAGCATATTTATTAAGGTTTCTAAAATTCAAAAAATTTCAATGATGCATTTTAAATTTTTATAGCCTTCGCAAAAAGTTGTTTTCAAAACGGTTGTTATTAATGAATATTTAGATAAAATAATTGTTAGTAAAAGATTTTTAGAAGCTTTTCCAGAAATTTGTGAGTGGTGGCAATGTTATATCGTGCATTATTGAATTTCAACAATAAAGTTAATCAAATAATAAATGATGGAATGTAATCGTGGTATTAAAAGTGTAAACTTTTAAATGGATATATCTGAATTACAGTGGTTTTAATAAGAATAAAAAGACTTTTATAGTAATATACATAATTTATGCATGATCTAAGAATTTAAATGATAAACTAGTTGCCATGTTTGAAGGCAAAGTGTCGAAATATTCACATCTATGGTTTCATTTTCAAAAATAATTAAAGTATTTGCTTTTAGTTTAAACCAAAATTCTTAAATATTTTGCATAGACATAATAGAGAAAAGTGTATAATTTAGTTAATTTAAAAACTAAGTAACATGTTTATTTCTAGGTTTGGTCCTTGATGATATTATAAATGAATAATATCATATTTTTCCATCTTGGAAATTATGTCAAATAATTTATATAGAATGAATTTGCGCATTAATGGTAATTGATTCATTTGATTAGAAAAGGTATTCCTACTGAATTGATATATAATTAGTTTTCTTATTCATGTTGGAATCAAACTAAAAGGATATAAATAATAATTAACTAGAGTTTTTTTTTTGAAATTGAGTACTTAGATGATAGTACAAATCAGTACTATAAATCTTAAGTAGCATACAACATACTACATGTCAATATATGTTCGAATCATGCTCAACAAGTTTCAAGCCTACGACCTCTCGCACCAAAGTTGAAACACTTAACCATTAGGATAGTGGTGTTGGTCAATTAACTAGAGTTAATTATATATAATTTTCCATTTATTTTAAACTAAAATTTAAATAATATATCCATTATCATAATTTACTCATGTTGCATATAACAATAAATTTATGTTCGTTCTCACATGGCACCATATTTTACGTTATTTAGTAGTGAATTTTTTTTGTACGTTTCAATAATTATCTACAAACTAAAGTTAATAACATCATTTATTTCACATTTTCAATTATGGCAAACATATTCACCATTTTTTAATTTTAGTTAGAATAAAATACAACAGTTATAGTTAATTATCATACCATTTTTTTTATTTCTAATTAGAATAAAATACAATTAATTAAAGTTAATTATCATTTTTAACTCTTTAATTCAATTACAATTTAAATCAGTCATACCAAATAGTATTGCCATGCAATACACAAAAAGAAATTGATTGCTATCAATTCAATGCTGAAATTCTTAGAACTGCTGAATTGCTAAGAGAGAACAAAGGTGGTGAAAACATTAGGTTTCATAGAGCGAATAGATTTTTCATTTCTTGAAATCTCTCTTCGGATTCAAAATCGTGATGTAACGTATATCCCCCTTTGTTCCGGTTATGAAATAGATGAAATAAATTCAAAATAGATTTTTTTTCTTCAAGAATGAAATCTTATTGGAACTGTCCATATGGTTCATCCTTCAGAAGCATATCACATACCGGATCTGAAGAAATAAGATGAATTGAGACGGTATTTTGTAAATACGTAATTATCTTGAATATATCAACCATTTCTTTATTTTCCGACCGCTTGGAAGGGACAAAAGAAACATCCTGTTTTTTCTTCAAAAATTTCTGATCTCTAGTGGACCTCTCAGTAGGATTCGAATCCTAATAAAGTTCTGACCATCTATCAGAGGAAAAAACGAATTGATCATTTAGGATTCCCAAAAAATTCTTCGATTTCCTTCGAAAGCATATGAATATCAAATTTTATGCTCAATTCTTGGCTAGCACGTTTCATATTCCTAATAGGGAAATTGATTTTGTTATTGATTTCATCTTGCCTGGCCCATAAATCTAAATCTTGACTTTGGTGTGGTGTTTGAGATGAGGTGCCGGTGACATTGGCATCTGATTGGATGTCGGAGGTGGCTGCAGTCAGTAACTCTAGTACCAAATTGGTAGGCTCTGGTGAGTCTGATGAAGGTTTCATGATGATCAATATTGGTTATGTGGTGGTTTGTGTTTGGTTTTGGTGTATGAAATGGAGATACGTAGTAAAGAATGCAAGAAATAGTGAGGAAAAAATAGCAAGGTAGCGAAGATAATTCGAGGAATTTAAAGGAGGAGGAGTAGCTATAGATGATCAGAATAGGTGCAGGCGAAAGTAGAAAAAATGTAATCAAGAAAATACAATGTGATGAACAATGAAATGTAACTGAAAATTGAAATGAATAGGAATTATATGCATTCATATTCTTATCTTCATTACTAATGCATGCATTCATGTATATAGCCAGGCACATACAATATGATTCACCAGACCTTAATGCACTCTAGACCTAACCTGATACAAGCCCATAAACACTTCACTACACTTACACAATACAACTCACTCGACACACCTCAAAGTATCTCGCTGAAACAACATGCATCAGCTGTGCATGCGCACACATGCACACACTGATACATCCTTGTATCTCCCTCCTCAAGGCCTGGTTCCTCCATCACAAGCACTTGCATCCTTCTGACCTCACCAACCACCAACTCCGTCAACCCCAAGGCCGTCTCTGATGAACTTGGCCAGAAATTGCCTATTTTAGGTTTTATGCACTTCGACACAGAGTTTATCAGTTCTTGGTTGCTACAAGCTCCTGAATTCACTAAATCACTATAAAAGTTGTATGTTCTCTCTTTCTTTTCTCAATTTTTCACTCTTTACTTTTCGTTTTTTGATCGTTTGAGAGTGTTTGTCCATTTCACGTGCAAACAAATAATATATAAGAAAATAAAAAAATAAAAAAATTTAAGAAAATTTCCTCCGGAGGCATCAAACATCGCTTTTCAAATGTTCGCCTAAAGTTAAGCAAAGTCTTTTTACATAGAAATTTTAACAATACCGTTATCAATGATTCAAATAATATATTTTCAACCCAATATAATGTTGGGGATTTTACGGTTCGAGACAAATTTGATGGCGATTGCGATGAAGATAATGTTGTACTTCCGACTTCAAGGATCTATGGAATAGATTCTTTCAGAAAATAGTTCAACCCACCAGGTACAAACGGGTTATCGTACTATCGACTTTCAGGATTCAATGAAGCCATATAACAGCGTAATCGGATTCAAAGTTTGCACGCCTTTGATCCGACCAATAACACTTTAGCAATGGTTTCTGATGATGCAATTTGTATAGAATAGAATGAAGAGGAAGAAGGAACAAATCTGCAACAATTCAGCGTTTGCAACACTTTGCAGGTGTTACAAAATATAGAGTAATGGAAGTGCAACGATTAGCAACACTTCCCTGGCGTTGCAGATCTGTGCCAGAAGAAGAAGAAGAGCACTTGAATTTCTCAACTCTGGGCGTCACTATTTATAGTGGTAGAGAGGTGCCGATTTGCCAAGCGTCACAACCGTTTGCAATGGCCGTGTCTATTCATTTTGCAACGGTTCAAAAACGGTCGCGTCTATTCATTTTGCAACATTTTTTAAAAACGTTACAATTTCCCGCCATTAATTCAAATTTAGAATTTCGGTTTTGGGTCCATGACGGGCTGAAATCCAACCCGTTACTGTTTACATATGATCCAAAAATATTTTCGGATCCGAACCCGAAACCCGTACCCGACCAGGCCCGGTTCGGTTCGGTCGGACAGACGGCGGCGACGCGCGTGTGGTGTTGTATGACTTCTCTCCTCACAACAAAGCAAACATGTGGGAGCCCCAAGGCCCCAACATCCACATGAAGATACTTTATTTATACAAGTATATTGTATAAGATTCTATCATGTGGGACTAACTTCTCTTCTTCCTCTTTTCTTCTTCTCTTCCAAATCAAAAACCAAAGCCCCAATAAAATGTTTGAAAATTTTACAACAATCTCCCCCAATTTTCAAAATAAATAAATAAATAGGATGGCTGAATCACTAGAGTGACTTCCTACATACCCAAGTGGGATCAAGCCTATGTAGTTCTAAGATCAAGTTTTGCATCATCGTGAAAACCAACACATAAATAAAAGGTATCTTTTGGATTTGAACCTTTACTTAGTGTAAACCATTCAAAGCCTTATCTAGATTCTACGTTGAACGAATCTTGAACCAAGTATCCATAATGATAAAACCGGAACAATCACACATGTTGGTTCCTTAGGTAAAGTGTTCTGTATTGCTCAGCACGTTAATGGCCATGTGCTTAAATCCTGGTTCATGGGTCTACTTAGAAAGCGGTCTTACTTTCCTAGGAAACGGCCTGATTTCTATACTCATATAGGTAAGTCTCTTAAGGTGTTTTTGCGATTCACCTTTTAAGATTTCTAGACTTATTAAGGATATATATACATCCTTTGTTCTTGCAGAATCCAACACTAAATATTATGGGATTATCGATTTAGTGTTCCATAATCATTCTCTTAACTTGTTGGTACCCATTGAACTTTGTCTATCCTTTTCAAGACATAAGTTGGGTTTCTGTTAAGGATGATCAACCTTCATTCACAGACCTTAGTCCCATTTCTTGTGACTTTATAGAAACCATTGCCTTTGGAAGACTCTTTGTAAGTGGATCAGCCAAGTTTTTCTTCGTTTCTATGTAGTCAACAGTTATAACTCCTCGTTTGAGTAACTGTCTCACCATTTGATGTCTTAGACTCACATGTCTAGACTTTCCATTATATGTTTTATTAGACACATTGTATATCATTGCTTGATTGTCACAGTTAGAGATGGCTTCTTCCATAAAGGGATTTCCATTAATAAATTCCTAAGCCATTCCGCTTCTTTACATGCATCTGCTAATGCAATCAATTCTGACAACATTGTTGAGTTAGAAATACAGGTCTGCATCTTGGAAGCCCAAGACACAGCAGCGCCTCCTAATGTAAAGATCCATCCAGTAGTAGACTTGGATTTGGATTCTACATTGTTCCAGGTTGCATCACTATATCCTTCTATTACAACAGGATATCCTTTATAAGATAAACCATATTCAATGGTTCCTTTCAAATAAGCTAAAACTCTGGAAATAGCTTTCCAATGTTCGAAACCTGGATTGCTCGTAAATCGACATAATACACTTATAGCATGTGCGATGTCTGGTCTAGTGCAATGCATAGCATACATAAGACTCCCAATAACACTGGAATACTCTAGTTGAGAGATAGTACGTCCAGTGTTCTTTTCTAATTTAATACTAGGATCTAAAGGAGTTGGTGTTGGTTTGTCATCGTAATGACCATACTTTTGTAGGAATTTCTCTATGTAATGAGATTGAGTTAGTAATAACTCCCCCTCTTTTCTAATAACTTTAATTCCCAAAATTACATCAGCCTTTCCTAGATCTTTCATATCGAATTTAGAAGATAGAAACTTTTTAGTTTCATTCACACATGATATATTGGAACCAAATATTAGCATGTCATCAACGTATAAACATATTATAACACTACCGTTGTTATCCGATTTGCTATAAATACATTTATCAGCATCATTAACAATGAATCCATATGACAGTGCAACTTTATCAAATTTCTCATGCCATTGCATGGGAGCTTGCTTCAGGCCATAAAGAGATTTTACTAATTTGCAAACTTTCTTTTCTTGGCCTGGGGTTTTGAAACCTTCAGGTTGTTCCATATATATCTCTTATTCTAAATCTCCATTTAGAAAGGCAGTCTTTACATCCATTTGATGTATGACTAATTTATGAATTGATGCAAGTGCAATTAAACAGCGTATAGAAGATATGCGAGCAACTGGAGCATATGTATCAAAGTAATCTACTCCATGTCTTTGCTTATATCCCTTAGCAACTAATCTGGCTTTAAACTTATCAATGGATCCATTTGTATTCAACTTTTTCTTGAATATCCATTTACATCCTATAGGTTTAGCACCAGGAGGTAAATCAGTTAAAATCCAAGTTTGGTTTAACAGTATGGAATTCATTTCATCATTGATAGCTTCTTTCCAGAAATTGGAATCTTTGGAACTCATAGCCTTAGAATAAGTTTTGGGATCGTCATCGACGTTTATTACGTATTTAGTCACATTAAGGACTTCGTCCTTACTGCCTTCTACAAGATATGTAATGAAGTCAGGACCATAGTCCTTCTCTATTCTCGCTCTTTTACTTCTCCGTTGTTCAGTACTATTATCTAGTACTGATACTTCCTTGCTGTTTTGAGCAGGAGCATAATCATCGTCATTGATATCATTAGCCATACTAGGTTCTGGACTAGATGATCTCAATGAGATCTCAACAGTTTGATTTTCAAAAAATTCTACATCTACAGATTCTATAACTTCTAGGGTGTCAAGAATAAGGAATCTATAAGTTATACTATTAAGTGAATATCCTATGAAAACACATTTAAATGCTCTATTTCCTAACTTTAGTCGTTTAGGGTCTGGTTTTCTAACATATGCTAAGCAACCCCAAACTTTAAGTCTAGTTAGATTAGGTTTCCTATTAAACCATAATTCATAAGGAGAAATATTATTCTTTTTAAATGGTACTCTATTTAAAATATAACGTGCAGATAACATAGCATCACCCCATAGGTTATAAGGTAAATTAGAACTTATGAGCATGGCATTAACCATTTCTGCTAAAGTTCTATTCTTCCTTTCAGCAACACCATTTTGTTGTGGTGTATATGGGGCAGTACATTGGTGAACTATACCTTGTTGTTTACAAAACAAGGTGAATTCATTTGAGAAATATTCACCACCATGATCTGAATGTAATATTTTAATTTTAACTCCTAATTGTGTTTCGACCTCTGCTTTGTAAAATTTGAATTTATCAAAAGCCTCATCTTTAGTTTTCATTAGATATACATATGCATATCTAGTATAATCATCAATGAATGTTATATAGTATTGGTTACCACCATATGTGATATGACTTTTTAAGTCACCCACATCACTATATACCAAATCAAGCAAACCAGTTTTCCTTTCTACGGATTTAAAGGATTTTCGGTGTATTTTTGCTTGAACACATATTTCACATTTAGAGATGGTATCGAAATCACAATCAGAAATTAATCCTAATTTATGTATATTTCTAATGGAATTATAATTAACATGTACTAATCTACCATGCCATAAATTAATAGAATCAACAATATAAACAGAAGATTTCTTTATTAGATTCAACTTAATCATGCCATTACAAGAGTATCCCTATCCAATGAATCTACCATTCTTAGACAACACTAGCTTATCAGACTCATACACCATCTTGAATCCTCCTTTGTTAAGAAGGTATCCAGATACCAAATTCTTACACATATCAGGTACATAAAATACATTTACTAGTGTAAGAACTTTTCCAGAGGTGAAAGTAAGTTCTATAGTGCCTTTTCCCAGAATTTTGCTTGGAACCTTATTTGCTCCAGTAACTTCGTCGGCTACTCCTTTATTTTCTTCGTAACTCTTGAACAGATTACGGTCTTTGCAAATGTGAATGGTTGCTCCAGTATCGAACCACCAATCATTATCATTGCCGCTAATGGAGTTCGCCTCTTGCACTACAGCCACAAGCGAGTCTTCGACCGCATTCACTTTTTGTTGTTTCTTCCGAAGGCGGCAGTCTCGGGCATAGTGGTCGGGCTTGTTACAAAAATAACAAGCACCTTTCTTTTTGTTGTTGGTTTTGGAATGATTATTCTTCTTAAACTGTGTCTCATTCTTTGGCTTTAACTTATCAGTAATTTCAACATTATTTGCCTTAGAATGGGACTCAGTTTGCGGATTATCATCTAGATCGCGTTTGCGAGAGTCTTCTTCAATACAAAGATGACGCTGTAAACTATCTAAATTATAATCCGTTTCCGCATGCTTCATCTTTTTCTTATAATCATTCCAACTATGCGAAAGTCTCGAAATTATAACTCCAACAACAAAAGATTCAGGGAGATCAATTCCAGCATCTTTAAGTTGATTCACCAACAGTAAGATTTTGCTTACTTGTCCAATTATGGACTTATTGGTGACCATTTTGAAATCCATAAAATTAGAAATAAGAAACTTTTTATTACTTGCCTCGGATATGTGGTACTTATTCTCCAGAGCAGTCCAAAGTGCCTTCGCTGTTTCCAAGGTCCTATGAGCATTGTAGACTGGGGTAGATAGCGCATTCAGAATATGGCCTCTGCATAGAAAATCGTCCTCTTTGCGCTTTGCACGTTTAGCCTTTAGAGCAGCATCATCCTTATCAGTTTCCTTCGGGATGTCTTCCAAGTCATTTTCCAAAATGTAGAACAACTTGACGGTGACCAAGAAAAATTTCATCGTCTCTTGCCAACGAGTGAAATTGTCGCCATCAAAACGCTCTAATCGTGATAGATGCTGATTCATAACTTGTAGAGCGCTCGAACCTTCCATGGTTGAAGATCATTGTCTGAAATTTGTTGGGGATTTTGCGGTTCGAGACAAATTTGATGGCGATTGTGATGAAGATAATGTTGTACTTCTGACTTCAAGGATCTATGGAATATATTCTTTCAGACAATAGTTCAACCCACTAGGTACAAACGGGTTATCGAACTATCGACTTTCAGGATTCAATGAAGCCCTATAACAGCGTAATCGGATTCAAAGTTTGCATGCCTTTGATCCGACCAAAAACACTTTAGCAATGGTTTCTGATGATGCAATTTGTATAAAATAGAATGAAGAGGAAGAAGGAACATATCTGCAACAATTCAGCGTTTGCAACACTTTGCAGATGTTACAAAATATAGAGTAATGGAAGTGCAGCGATTAGCAACACTTCCCTGGCGTTGCAGATCTGTGCAAGAAGAAGAAGAAGAAGAGCACCTGAAAAAACTTTTCTCAACGATTTCTGGGCGTCACTATTTATAGTGGTAGAGAGGTGTCGATTCGCCAAGCGTCACAACCGTTTGCAACGGCCATGTCTATTCATTTTGCAACGGTTCAAAAACGGTCGCGTCTATTCATTTTGCAACGTTTTTTAAAAACGTTACAATTTCCTGCCATTAATTCAAATTTAGAAATTTCGGTTTTGGGTCCTTAATGGGCTGAAATCCAACCCGTTACTGTTTACATATGATCCAAAAATATTTTCGGATCCGAACCCGACCAGGCCCGGTTCGGTTCGGACGGACGGCGGCGGCGCGCATGTGGTGTTGCATGACTTCTCTCCTAACAACAAAGCAAACATTTGGGAGCCCCAAGGCTCCATCATCCACATGAAGATACTTTATTTATACAAGTATATTGTATAAGATTCTATCATGTGAGACTAACTTCTCTTCTTCCTCTTTACTTCTTCTCTTCCAAATCAAAAACCAAAGCCCCAATAAAATGTTTGAAAATTTTACAACATATAATTCAATATAAATCAACGACAAAAAATTGTTAAATTATTTAACTTTCAAAACAACAATCGAGTCTACCGGAGTGAAGTGTGAATGAAGATTGCTATCAAGAAGGCGAGAGGCTAGCTAGTGGAAAGTTTTTATTTGATGCGTTCGAATGTAAAAGTAGTCAGGCTAGAGGAGTGGAAAGAGAAAGATGAGGGAAGTGCGAATCTGACAACGGAGGGAGGAAAATGGGGGGATCTTTCTTGTATGGTTGGTATTTTTCTTACTTTATTTCCTGGCTTAATTCGGTGATGCCCTTTTACAATAGTATTGCACTATCAACCATTTCCATACATGAGGTTGGCAATAGATACCCAAAAAAATCTAAAATTCGTCCACATTCTTGTTCGAAAAACGAATAAATATTTGATATGCGGAAAAACAAATGTGGATGCGGATACGAAAACATTCGTATTCGAAAATTATCCATTCTGTTTTTGTCAACCTTATAGTTTAATTTATGGGTATTTTAGTAAAAGGAAAGGTATTTTTTTATTAAGTTAGTAGTGTATATTATATGCACGTAATGCTTATTAAACGTTCAAAACTATTTATTATCATCATATCTGTTTATTTTTAATACCTTTTTAATTAATGGGATTAAAAAAAATTATGTTAAACAAAAAAATTTTATTTATATTTCTTGATTTATTGATCGTTAGTAGATAAGATAATTATTTAATATTCGTCCGCATCCGCGTTTGTGGATATTCGATATTCGAAAATGATATCGGATACAGACGTGAATATAAGAGTATGCGCGTTGCATATGCAAAACATATTTGTCCATCCCAATCAAAAATAGTCAAAAAGGATCGCCACATCCAAAAAGGGGCGTGACAACATGTAAGACATGCAACCCTCCACCCTCACATCTGTCACTCCCTTCCCACGTGTCATTCTCCCGCACCCCTATATCTCACCCTTTCCTCTCCCTCATGTTCTCACTTTCAATCGCCACTGCTAACCAAACAGCCCCACCGTAAATCGTTAACCGTACCTTCCAAAACTAAACAATGGCTGAACGTGGCATCCAGCAACAAGGCGAAAGCATAAGAAACATGCTACAGGAGAAAGCACCATCCTCGTCCCAGGTCCTGTCCGTCCTCGCCCTCTTCCCAATCGGGGGCATCCTGCTCGCCTTATCAGGCATCATCTTAACAGGCACTGTTATCGGGTTAGCGGTTGCTGCTCCTCTCTTTCTGCTGTTCAGCCCGATTTTGGTGCCGGCGGCTATAGTTATAGGGTTGGCCGTTACTGGGTTTCTGACTTCAGGTGCGATAGGGTTGACGGGGGTGAGTTCGATAGGTTGGATATTGAACTATTTGAGGGGGATTAGGGAGAGCGTTCCGGAAGGGGTAGAGCATGTGAAGAGGAGGATGGGGGAGATGGCCGCCAATGTGGGGCAGAGGACCAAAGATGTGGGGCAGGGCATCCAGAATAGGGCACATGAGACTACGGGTGCCAGGACTTGAGTGAAGTTACGAAGATCTGTATAATAACGCACTTAATGTCGTTTGTTTCAGTGTGCATGTTGTATGTATTATGGTTATTATGAGGCTAGGCTATGCATGTGTAATTGTTTTTTTTTCCCCTTAGGTTTAATGTTGTAACAACGACGATGTTTATGGCTTTATGCACAATGATTTTTAGCTCGGTTCTTTTATCTGCGCAATAATTTTTGGTTTCAGGGAGATTGGTGTGTGGATTGATTGCATCTTTAGTTTCTGGAAAGGAAATAATATAAAATAAATAAAAAAATAAAGAGTTTAAAAAGAAAATGAAGAAGAAAAGAAATATAGCACTGCATTTAAACACTTGCACAACTAAGTTATTAGCTTGTAATAATGTATTAAACATGGTTTATATATTTGTTTAAGCATACTAAAATAGTACTATTAAGATCTTTCAAAAAAGAAGTGCAAAACAAAACAAAAAAGTTGTACTTAAAAAGCACGAGTATCTAAATTGGAGTTTCTACATACATAGTCGTTAAATCTTTGTCTTCAACTTTCAAAATACAAAACCGTCCATTCTTATAACCCATAACATAACAGAAACTATTGTCAAGGACAAAAATTTTCGCTTTTCGCGTTTGAGCCCCAAGGACAGAGCTTCAGTATTTTAGCCTGAAGTACAACTTTTTTTAGGTATCAGTTTTTAGTTATTGATAGCAGTTTTTAGGTATCAGTTTTTAGTTATCGGTACTAGTTTTTAGTTCGGTAGCAGTTTTGGAAGAATGTTTGTCGTTATGAATAATTTTGGAAGAATGTTTGTCCTTATGATTAATTTTTAGGAGAATGGTTGTCTTTGTGGTTAAAATATTGAAGTCGTGTCCTCGGGACTAAAAATATACAAATTTTTGTCCTTTAAATGTATGTGTTTGGTGTTTAGATTTAATTTACTAAAAAAATTAAAATATGTTTTTCAAAATGGTTTTTCATATACTAAAACTGAAAACATGGGACAACCAAATTTCAATAAAAGGAAAAAAAGAAATCATTTCTACACAATGATTTGCTTTTAAGTATTGATTAACAAACCTTAGTTATATGTTAATTTGTTTAGACTATTAAAATTCCTAAAACTAAAATTTTGGAAAAAGATAAATTATAAAAAAAAAGGTGGTCAATGATCATTAGATTAGGGATTTTAGACATAAGTTTTATAGATAATGGATTCAAATATCTGAAACATCAAAATAAATGTTTTGGTTGAATAAAATATTGTAAAAAAAATAAAAAATAAAAAAATAGAATTTATCATCTAGAAAATGAAAAAAAAAATTATCATTTAAATTAAAGGAAAAAAACATTTAAAAGAATCTTGCCACAATTTGTTAATGTTAACTATTTACGATTAGTACAAAAACGGGGTATTTTAAATTTTGAAGTTCTATGGGTACAATTCATCAAGCGCTACGTTTACGTACAATGTTGAAAATTATGATTTTGGCATGTTGATGGTAAGAGGTTTATAACTCTTGATAGAAGTGATCCAGCAATCAGGCCCGGCCCATTAAGTATGGTTGCCCAAGGCGAAGATGAGGCGAAAGGAAAATGAAAACAGCTGGAAAATAAAAATGAACAACAATGAGGAAGTAGAAGCTCAGACCACTACACTAAAGTATTTATTAATAACAGTTGCCCTTCTATTTAAATTAAACAGATCACTTAAAAGAAATTTAGAAATTTGTTGCCCCCTTCCGATCTGTTGCCCCAGGCGGCCGCCTTGGCTGCCTTGCCCTGGGGCCGGGCCTGCCAGCAATTCAGAGAGTTACTATACATCAGCGCAGCTCTGTTTCTACAAGGTGCATTGAATAAGTATACAAAATTGGAAGAACGATGTGTGTATGCGGATAGAACCGCGTTAGAAAATACCAAAAATACCACTGTCAATGCTCGAAAAATCCAAATCCGTCTGTACCCGTATTCGAAAAGCGAATAAATATCCGATATTCGAAAAAATGAATGTTGATACGGAAACATCCGCATCCGAAAATTATCCGTCCGGTTTTTATTAAAATTATAGTTTAAATTATATGTATTTTAGTACAATGAAAAATAATTATTTATTGTTTTATGAGATTAGTTTATGTTATATGCACTTAATGAATATTAATCGTACAAAACTATTTATAATTATCATATTTGTTTATTTGTAACACTTTTATAATCGATGATATTGAAAAAATAATTACGTTAACCCAAAATTTTTACGGGTCTAACCAAAAACACGGAAAACCGTTATATTACTAAGCGATTTATAAAGACATTTACATCTGATAAAGAAACAACAGGTAAGCAAGCATGTTATGTTCGCCTATCATCGAAACAGCTGAACATCAATATATTATCTATCTGAATATCAATACTATCTGAATATCAATATATTATCCATCCTCTCTCATGAGTTCCATTCACTAATGTTACACAAAAAAAAATAGCATACACCAAAGCTTCGATTATAAATGCACCAGTTCCATTTCTGTGTAAGTGATCAAAAAGCAATTAACCTTGCTAGATACAAGACGTTACATCAAAGATAAAATAGAATCAGGGAAGACTAATATTGGCTAGCTTCAACTGCTTTTGCATTGGCAAGTAATCTTTCAAAGCCACACAAGTCTTATGCAAAGACCGAGCCAAGAGAGCTGAATATGGAGCTTCTTCATCACTGATGTTCATGTTGTTATGTTCGATTGTTACACATGTAGCCCACGTGCATATTCGCTCAGTCGAAGCCCACAACTTATTAGATGCTGGTTCTGCTATCGAGTTCCAAATCGGTTCTGAGAGTAGAGATGGGAGAGTGATGGACAAATCTATCAAGACAGTTTCTGGATCAACTACTAGGAGAGGCATGTATTTACAGCATATACCAGAGAGTACCCCAATGAAACGCAAAGCCTGCATTTTTTATTTTTTGGTATGCATGAGAATGGCGATGAAATCATAGTTGATGGCATTAATGATGTGAGTTGAAACAAAGATGAAATCATAGTTGATGGCATAAATAATGTGAGTTCAAATAAACAAAGGTAAATTTATTGGAGAAAATAAATCTACACGACTTTGCAAAGCTAAGGGCTATGTTTCATGAAAGATTCAAGCATACAACAAAAAATAAAAAAGATGCTCACTGTTGAAGGGTATACTGCAATTGAACTGATCTCAATAGCATCTACAAGCCATTGCATTTTGGTGTTAACATTTGTAGTAGCAACAGCAGCAGCAACATCCAGTAGAACATTCCACAATGTATCTGAATTGTCAGTAATGCGTATTAAATGGAATATCAGTTTTTACTTTAAAGAAAAGCATGCAATGATGCAAGAACATGAGATTAGCAATAAGAGAAGCAAAGAACATCGGTGTGCTCTTACGGTAAAACTATCAACTTAATTTATCATGCATAGGAAGTAATAAAGTGTGCCTTTTGTATGGAATTGGACCGAATATCTATTTTAATGCATTGCTGTAAACCGAACAGGCATGGAACTGACCGTCAAATACTATATTCAACATGTAGGTTTTTATCTTATCCAACTCAGTGCTTGAAATGCCATAATTTTTAACCAGCCATGCCATTGTTGATATCCGTTTTGCCGCATCATCTTTATTGCTTTCCCAACAAATAGTTCGAACCTGGAAGATAATTAATGTTACTGTTATCAGTTATCGAAACAAAAAATTGCATGTAGAACATGTTAAATTTGGACGATTTAAATCTATTCTAAATTTATAGGGAAGAAATATTAATTGATTTCCGTAATCAATCAAAAATGGGAAACAAATTGAAAAGATAATCAACTAGTATCGAAAGAGATATTAATTGATTCGAGGAATCAATCAAATAAGGATATATGTGGAAACAAACACTAATATACTAAATTTGTGTTGAAATCAAATCAAGCAAATCCAAAAATATTTCATTCTTATCTCCAAGGCAGTCTTCGTTCTTGCACCTATAAATATAAAGACATTTTTTCATCACAAACCAACAAGTGTTCTCCACCAAAATATTCTCAATAAGATCCTTATTTCTGTAATTTTTAAGGTAAGTGAAATTTATTGAATGATTCATACTCTTCTCATGTTGTACTCTTTCTTGAAGTGAAGAAATAATAAAGGATTATTGAGTCTCCATGGACATAGAATACTTATATCCGAAGCACGTTAAATCTTCTGTGTCGCTTTTTTCTTTTCTTTTCATTATTTGTTCTTATGTGATTTCAAGTTGCATCGTATTCAAATAGATAATACTAGATGCTGATCATATACGCTTCCGCTCATTCAATTTTTCACAACAGTTTGGTACCAGAGCTAGTGTTATTGTTCTGTTTGGGTATTAATAGCTACTTCTGAAAAGTTTATTGATAGATCTGATGTCAATTATGCCTTTACACATTTTGATAGAAAGGAAGATTTTGAAACTTGGAAGATGAAAATGGAGACAGTGTTGAAGAAGGAGAAGGCTTTTAAGATTGTTTCCGTGCCTGAGAAATTAAAAGATATTGAGGCAGCTGTTTTGGGAGAGATGGAAGCTCTTACAACAATTTAATTGAGTCATTTTCAAACGAAGTTCTTAGAGAATTCTCTCAAAAGAAGACAGCGAAGGAATTAAGAGATGCATTATCTAATGCATATCGAGACAAGCCTCTCACCAATCAGATTATTCTTCAGCAACAACTTTATCCGTTTAAGATGAAGTCTAAAGCCGATCTTATTGAACATGTAGATGCGTTGACCCCTTCGATTATGAACCTGAAGGCAACGAATGTTGATATTACTGATGAGGCTCAAGCAGTGATCTTCTTGTGTTCTTTGCCTAAGGAGTATACTGTTTTTGTTAATTTCATGATATATGGTCGCAGTAAGATTAGTCTATCAAATGTAAAGGCCGGTCTTCATGATGAAGTGTTGAGATGTAGATTGACAAGCAGTAGTTTGAATAGTGATACATAGGGCTTATCTGTTCAGAAAGGTAGAAGTCAAAGCAAGTCAAAGAATGGTAGAGGTCGAAATAATTCAATGTCTCAATGTAGGGGGCCTAAGCGATTGACTTGCCAGTATTGTAAGAAACCGGGGCACTTTATAGGTCAATGTCCCAAGCTCGAAGGAAGAAGAAAAACTCAAAGCAAGCTTCAGCATCTACTGCAGAGAAATCAGATACAGAGAGTGATACCGATGTATTTACAGCTTCTGGCTTTTTTGGAAAGAGCAACTTATGGCTTATTGATTGTGACGCATCCTATCATATGACATCTGATTGGAACTGCTTCTCTACATACCATGAGATTGATGGAGGAGAGGTTCTGATGGGCAATGATGCTTCTTACTGTATGGTTGGTGTTGGTAGCGTGAAGATCAGGATATTTGACGGTGTTATTCGTATTATTATTGATGTTAGACATGTACCTGATTTGAGAAGGAGGTTGATTTCTATTGGGGCTTTGAGTAGACTTGGATTGAAGGTTGTAGTTGAGGAAGAGAAGATGAAGATATCAAAGGGTTCCATGATTGCTATGAAAGGTGTGAGGGTGGAAAATCTTTATTCATTGAAGGGCACTACTAAAGTTGGTGAATCGGCTTCTGCTACTTCTGTTGATCCAGATTCTTCTAAATTGTGGCACTGACGAATGGAACATATTGGTGAACGCGGTTTGGATGAGTTGAGAAAACAAGGTTTGATTGATGGTGTTCAGCATTCAAAGCTTGACTTTTGTGAAGAGTGCGTTCTTGAAAAGCAAACAAAGATTTCTTTTGGCACTGGTGAGCATAAAGCAAAAGCTTCCTTGAAGTATGTTCATACAGATGTTTGGGGTCCCTTCCCTTGCCCATTCTCAAGTGGAGCCAGATATTTCATTTCATTTATAGATGATTTCCCCCGCAAAGTATGGGTATACTTTCTACCGTCTAAGAGTGAAATATTTGCTAGGTTTTGAAAGTGAAAATCTATGGTTAAAAGGCAATCGGGAAAGAAGTTGAAAGTTCTCCGTTCAGATAATGACGGTGAATTTGTATCACAGGAATTCATCGATTTTTATAAGTCTGAAGGCATTAAGAGGCATTACACCACACCTGACGACCTTCGGTCTAATGGAATTGCTGAAAAAATGAATTTGACATTATGGGAGAGAACTCGTTGCCTTAGATCGACTGCTAAGTTAAAGAAAGGATTTTGGACAGAAACTTTATCTTCAACAGCTTTTCTCATCAACTGCACACTTTCTACTGCCATAGATATGAAGATCTATGAAGAAGTATGGAAATGAGCGCCTATTAGCTATTCATTTTTCAGAGTGTTTGGATGTCCAGCTTATGCACATGAGAGCAGAGGAAAGCTGGAACCTACAACTCGCAAGTGTATCTTTATGGATTGTAGGAGATGAGTGAAAGAATATGAGTTGTGGTGTCCTATTAGCAAGACGATCATTATCAGCAGACATGTGATTTTTGATGAGAAGACTATGTTGAAGGTGGAGGCTTCCTCATCTGATGACAGTATGAGGACGGATTCAAAATACCAAACACAAGCCAAGTCATCTTTAGATTCTTTCCATAGAAAAAATGAATTGGACATTATTGAAGAAAACTCGTTGCCTCAGATCGATTGCTAAGTTAAAAAAAGGATTTTGGACAGAAACTTTATCTCTGACAGCTTTTCTTATCAATCGCACACCTTCTACTGTCATTGATATGAAGATCTCTGAAGAAGTATGGAAAGGAGCGCCTGTTAGCTATTCATTTTTCAGAGTGTTTGGATGTCCAACTTATGTACATGAGAGCAGAGGAAAACTGGAACCTACAAATCGTAATTGTATCTTTCTGGGTTATAGGAGATGAGTGAAAGAATATAAGTTGTGGTGTCCTATTAGCAAGAAGATCATTATCAGCAGGCATGTGATTTTTGATGAGAAGACTATGTTGAAGGTGGAGCCTTCTTCGTCCGATGACATTATGAGGACGAATTCAGAATACCAAACACAAGCCAAGTCATTTTTAGATTCTTTCGGTAAAGGTACATATGATGTTTCTGATGACACCATGGTTGATGAGGATAGTACAGATGTTGTAATAGAGGATCAGACTCAATGTGGAGCTCATTCAGAGACTAGGCCTGTTAGACAGAGAAGGAAGCCTAAGTGACATGAAGACATTGTTTTAAATCTCCTATATATCGCCCGAGATCTCCTCCGAGATCTCTTTTTCACACTTAAACGAGACGAGACATCAAATCTCCTCCATATCTCCCTCGACACTCATCTCATCCGAGATATTCAAATCTCACCCGAAATATGAATCAAAATCTCAATCCGAGATCTCACCCGAGATTATACATTTTTCTTATTTTCCATAATATTTTTTATTTTCATATTGATTCAAAATAAACTACTCAATCCAATTATAATTTACCAACTTCTTGAACATATTCTTTACTTTTTATCTTAATGAATCATAGCGAAAGGTTTCATTTCTTTATTATGTTCAAATAAAAGGATATTATTCAATCATTACCAAATCAATTAAGCTAATCAAGCTACTACTCTTCTAAAAATATTCATTTTTCCATATAAATCAAGTATGTTACCATTTTTATTTTTACTAAGAAAGTTATAACCGTTAAATAATTTTTGACACATCAATTTTAGACACATAAGTACATCCGAGATATTCCCGAGATGCATTATAAGACCCGAGATGTACACCCGATATGTACTCATCTCATCCGAGATCTCCCCCGATACGAGATAACTTGTGTAAAAATTCTGAGACGAAACGTGACCGAAATCCGATATTTAAAACCTTGCCTGAAGATTTTGTTGGATTGAACATCAAAGACATTGACTTCGATGACATGACAACATATGCATTGAATGTTGTCCATGATGAGTCTAGAGATTATAGAGACGTTATTTCATTAGTTAACAGTTCCAGTTGGTTATTTGCTACGGAAGAGGAGATTGAATCTTTGTAGAAAAATCATACTTAGGATTTGGTGCCTCTTCCCACCAACAAGAGAGCTATTGGATGTATGTGGATCTATAGAGTGAAGGACGACGGCAATGGTGATCTCAGATACAAAGCAATGTTAGTTACAAAGTGGTATGTTCAAAAGGAAGTGGTAGACTATCATGATATCTTTGCTCCAATTGTCTGGCATACATCTATTCGTATTTTGTTGGCATTAATTGCTCATTATGATATGAAACTTGAGTAACTAGATGTTAAAACTGCATTCTTGCATGGTGATCTGAATGAAGAGATTTATTTGAAGCAGTCGGAGGGGTTCATTGATAGTAGCAAACCAAATTATGTTTGTAAACTTAACAAATCTCTATATGGACTGAAGCCGTCTCCTAGACTATGGTATAAGAGATTTGATAAGTTTATGCTTTTATAGGAATATTCTAGAAGCTTCAAAGACCAGTGTGTTTATTTTAAGAGGTGTGAGAGATAGATATATCTTTATTGTATGTTGATGATATGTTGATTGCATCTCGAAGTATGGTTAGAATTACGGAGTTGAAAGCAGAGCTCGGTAAGGAGTTTGATATGAAGAATATGGGAAAAGCACAAAGAATTTTGGGAATGGTTGATATACCTTATCTCCCACATCGGATGGCACTCCATTAGGCTCTCATTTCTAGTGGGGAAAGCAGAGCTCGGTTGGCACTCCATTAGGCTCTCATTTCAAGTTGTCGAAAGACTTATCTCCCACATCGGATGAAAACAAGAGATATATGGTTGATATACCTTATTCTAGTGCTGTTTGTAGTCTCATGTATGCTATGATGTAGACGAGACCAGATTTTGCCCATGTAGTAGGTGTTGTGAGTCGATATATGTCTAACCCAGGCAAAGAGCATTGACAAGCAGCGAAGTGGATACTCAGATATCTTCGTGGCACTTCTTCAGTTGGCTTGTTATATGGTGCAGTATGTGGCGACATCTCTCTTGGAGGTTACTGTAATTCAAATTATGCTGGGGATAGAAACGCACGGAAGTCGGTGTCAGATTATGTTTTTACACTTGGCATAGGCTCGATTTCATGGAGATCAAAGTTGTGGTCTATAGTAGCTTTGTCGACTACCGAGGCCGAGTTGATATCGATTGTGGAAGCGATTAAGAAGGGATTGTATTTACTTCAGCTATTGGATGATTTTTCTATGGTACAGCGGACAGTAGAGCTATACTCAGACTGTCAGAGTGCGATTCATCTTGTAGAGAATCAAGCTTATAGTTCTCGAACGAAGCACATTGATGTCAGATGATTCTTTCTTATGCTTGAGGAAGAACGAAGCAAGATCAAGTTGGTGTATGTGAGTATTATGGATAATCTTTCAGATATGATGACAAGGTCAGTTCCTACGAACAAGTTTGAGCATTGCTCAAACTTGACCAGTTTGATTTCAGCTGCTTGAGCGCCATGGGACGCTGACCCAACAACCAATCTTATTGATTGATGAATTTATTTAAATCGAGATGGAGTGTTAAATTTAAACGATTTAAATCTATTCCAAATTTATAAGGAAGAAGATATTGATTCCTGTAATCAATCAAATATGGAAAACAAATTGGAAAGATAATCAATTAGTACCAGAAAAGACATTAATGAATTTGAGAAATCAATCAAATAAGGATATATGTGGAAACAAACACAAATATGCTATAATGAAATTATATCAAGTAAATCCAAAAACATTTCATTCTTATCTCCAAGGCAGTCTTTATCCTTGCACCAATAAATATGAAGACATTTGCTCATCTTTTTATCACAAACCAAAAAGAATGATTCACCAAAATATCTTCAATCAGATCCATATTTCTGTAAATTTTAAGGTGAGTGAAATTTATTGAGTGATTCATACGCTTCTCATGTTGTACCCTCTCTCGAAATGAATAAATAATAAAAGGTTGGTGGGTCTCCGTGAACGTAGGATACTTATATCTGAACCACGTTAAATCTTCTGTATCTTTCTCCTTCTCTTTCCATTGTTTGTTCTTGTATGATTTCATAGTTGATTTTAAGTTGCATTGATATTCAAATAAACAATACTAGATCTTGATCAAATACGCTTGCACTCTTTTAAATTTTTCACAACAGAACACAAGGAGATGAGTATTTATAAACACAAAAATATTGGTGGAGAGAAATTTGAAGATTACACAACTTGACGAAAAAATCCTACCACAAAGTCGGTTATGCATATTAAATTATGATATTTTCCTTTTGTCAATATATAACACAAACATAAGCAGATACATGTTTAACATGACTGGAAAAACATTCAACTGTGTTTTTTTATCACAACAACATCATAAATCATTTTCTAAGCTGTATATTGCCAGATTTGTTGGGTCAGCACTTGACGATATCCGAGAGTGAAATTATAGTGAAAAATATGTATATACATCCAAATGTTCAAAAGAAAAGAAAAAAAAGATTCTACTTTAAGCTATATAATTGAGAGATCTCCCTACTTTAGTCCTGTAATATTGCTTGCTAATTCCACGATTTACGTTTACAATAGGTAAGTGGCCTACGAAGCCTGGATCGATGAACTGTTCTTATTTTACATGAGAACAGTTGGTTTATAAACGGCGCATATGGCAAAATATATGTTAAGATAATGAGATCATTTTTTTTCCAGTGTAGACTCTACTAATAATTAAAATAACTCTGAACTGTAGATCATAAAATCAGCTTGATGCAAGCATGAACGTTAACTATATAAATGAAAATATACATATGATTCATCCAGCTGACCAAGAAAAAAAATACTTCCCATATGCTATTGCAGAAGTATCAACAAATGAAATACTAAATAGCCGTAACCAGAATTTACTTCACAAAGGACACTATAGCGCATAAAAAATAAGGCAAGAAACTGCCATGATTGAAAATAAATACCTGAAGCAAATTCATAACCCAATCTTGTGGGGCCTTAGAAAGGCATCTTGTAACCTCATATAACTCTTCTTCAGAGCTAGCTTCATGATTTGGTACAGGTAAAATGTGAAACAGAGACTCCATGCACTTTCCAATATATGACATGAAGTTCGACCCTATGACATTTTTACTGAAACAGTCATGTAAACCTTTCCAAATTGAAACACGCAATAAAATTGGGGGGTTGGAAGAACCAAAGAACACAACTAAATCTTCTAAGAGTTTTTCTAATCTGGAGCCAGAGAATAACTTGAGAAGGTCTGATATGTGGCATAGCAGCATCGATTGCAAATTTGATTCTAAAGTTTTGAACCGGGAGAGGTTAGTAAGCTCGTCAAGGAAAAGCACAAGGGAAGTTATATTACTGGCATGAGCTAAAGAAAAAGATATACATTCCTTTCGAACATCTATAGAATGTTTTTCTCCATGTCTCATCCAGCGCCTTACAATGATGCCCCAGTCCAAAGCAGGCAGTCTAGGAGCTTTTGAGAGGCACCTTAAAATAGTTGTAACAGTGTTTGCATGAACCATTTCATCCTAAAAGGAGAAGGCCAAAAAAAATTAAGAAGAAATAAGTCGCTTTGGTGAAATTAAAAGCACAGAATGTGACTAGGTTACATGCTTTAATTGTATGCAGTGTAAATCAATAATCCATAAGCAAATTCAGCAATGAGATGCAGTGGTAAAAAATACTGTAAATGTACAAAGAATTATTAAACTGACAATGGTAAGTAGTTGCTAGTAAAGCATAACTACAAAAAAAGGCAAGCACCATTTCTTAGATACAAGATGATTTTCTAATAACTCAATTATGATTACCAGAAGACTTGGAATTTCAAATAGACCAAACTGTAAATGTAGCCATAGAAGGATCTCTACTTGAAATGTGAATGTCATTGCAGTAAACCTAAAGAAGCTAACAAGATTATATAACTAAATGTTCCACAAAATGTAAATAAACATGATGGTCCAGTAACAAGACAAGATTTTATAATTGGCTAGCTTTATCTCGATAATATGTTTCTAAGTAGGTTGTAGGATGAAAGTAGATGTAACGATTACATTAATGCATTTAGTAATTGAAATATGTCAGATAGAGGTGTTGTCATTTCATGTGGCTGAATTTCGTACTGGATTATGGTGGTTGTATACCAAAGCTTACCATAAATATCATTTAACAGAACACAGGAAACCAAGACATAATAAGCTATAAATTTCATAAAGAATACCCAATATAAAATTTCAATGAGTATATTGCGACATGTCAGAATACTAAGGAGACAAACAAAGCAGTCCTGGATTGAAAACAACGATGACATTTCAAACCATGCCTCTACGGAAATGCACTATGCATACATGCATGCACTTCAAATCAAACAGTACAGAGAAAAATGTGCATAGGTTCATAATTATAGCTGGCATGTTCAGAAATGCGAATTGCAAGAACAACCTAACCTTGTTGCTTTCAGTCTCTTTTAACCATAAGCATAGTTTTAACACTAAGCTATCTTGGGCGAAATTTTGGGATGGCACACTTGAATCAGAAGAGCCACTTTTGGTGACAATGTCATGAAATTCTTTTGACCAATATTTTTCTCTGAGAAATGAAACAGCCCATGCAGAATATTGCTTTATCTGTTGATCTCTAGATTCCTTCGCGAACAGGAAAAGCTCCTGAACTATTGATGTACAAAGTTCTTCAAATTCAGGACTTGATAATAGTGTACTGGCTATAGATGATGATTCCTGTTCAGATTATTCTTTTCTTCAGAATGTTACATTCAGAAACTTTACTCATTAAAAGCAGCTCACTTGCAAGTAATTTTGCAAGGAACAAGCATGCAATGGCGATAAAACAATTGCCTACACGCCCTTTCTTTGGACAACTCTACAATCATCTTCACCTATATATATTCTAATTGGTTCAACCATCATATGATCTCAACACTTTTACCCATCTAAAGACAGAGATGCACTAAGTCAAAATGTTGGTACCTATCATTCAAGCATTTGATTCTACAGTAAAACATAGCAAAAACGCGTAACCTTTATAAATTGTATTTCAAGATAAGTAGAGCATGCTGGATTGTGAAACATTTTTCCAAAAACAATGATGGATACAGGATAGTCGGATAGATAAACTAGCACTGCATACAGTTAGACAAGTAACATTTAACATTCAAATTGTTTTAAAATCTAAATAAGTATATTGTACCTGCTTATTAGCCTGTTTACATATATGACTAAGATCACAAGCACCGGCACCAAATGCATTAACCACTCCAAGCATTCCACCCATTCTGACATAAGAAGGGAATGAATGAGTGTAAGCCTCTTTTAGGATTTCCAGCAAATTTCTTGCACGATCAAAGTTATGTGAGTGCCTCCCATCAGCTGACATATGTGAGAGGAAAGATCCAGCTCCAGTACAGGATGCTAACAATAAATTCTGATACAGAGCTCCAGATTTTTTTGAACATAAAAGCCCAGAAATAAGCGAACTATAATGGTCGATAGTGGAATCTAAGTAACTGTCTATAAGTTCATTTGTATGACAAAATTCCACTACACTGGGGAACACAAGACATGCTCCTACCGATAATGGTACCTCATTCATTTCTCTAGAAAAGACCGCAGTTTGAACAGAAGAGTCAACACGTGGGATCCATGATATAAGCATATCCTTCATCTCAACAACAGAACTGTATGCCCCCAATCTATATAATGCAATTGATGAATACCCTAGACCCATGACAAGTCCTGCTGTACCCCACACATCTTCCTCTAGATTCTTATAGTCTTCAAGAGGAAAGTCGAGAAAATCTTCATTTAATGTCACAGGTATGTGCATTTGGATGTTTTTGTAGAGATTTTTTAGCAAGTTGGATGTGGATGGGCATAGTTGGCTTAAAACAGTACACATAGTCCTAATAATTTTTACTAGCATCATCTCTTCTTCATGGTTGGGATTATTTATATCCACCCTCATAAGAATATCTTGACAAGCAAGACCCAAACCAATGCTGCATGCTCCTTTAACAAGATAGCTTTTATTTCTACAAACTGTCTGACAATATTAAAAGATAGAACTTTGATTATTCATGAGTTTGAAGTAATGCAGATAAGTGATATATAGACAATCCAACTAGTAAATTTGTGGTTTTACCATCCTATGAAAACTAAATGTCAATTATAACATTGCAAGTAAAGAATTCCAGTTGAAACTGTAATTTGTCGAATAAAACATTGCACTTAATTTCCACAATGAAAGTAGATATTACAAAATCATGACCAGAGAACTATTAGAATATATGTTGATGTTAGGAATATTATGAAAGAATCCAAGGTCATGCTTAGACACCTGATGTGTTTGATTTACGAATCTAGAAAGAAAAAAAAATCTAACTGTAATAATGAAACTCAAAAAATTTAAATGTCATTAGAGAGACAAAATAGCATACCACTCTATAAAACCATATAGAATAACAGCCTGTATCAACAATATATATGAATAAAAATTATCAAAACAGGAGGGTTTAGTAAAACATTTTTAGTGTGTGTTTTTAGTGCTATTTTTGTATTGAACCTCTCTTTAAGAGAGAATTGCCTTCCCCTTCTATCAACAAACGTTTTTTTTTTCAAAAGAAAAGGTAAATAAATAAATAAAACGGAACATAAAAATACAGAAGAAACACCAAGGTTCAATAAACACAATTTAATCATTGAAGGACTATCACACGTGGATAAATTAATTTTACAAAGGGATGGAAAAAAAGAAGATATTCCATACCTTAAGAAGATCGGTAATAATTTTAAATTTATGATATTTATCGGTTGCATGCAAACAATTGTAAATCATTCCCAGGGAAATAGCTGCCGACCACTGTCGGTGTTCATGTTCATCATCGTCTAACCATTCTAAAAGGAAGCCTGATGCAGCGGAGATAACTGAATGGGTTGATGGAGGCAAAACCTAGCAATGAGAACCATAACCTTTAGTGTAAAATAGGACCACAAATCACCAAAACTGTTGATATTCTAATATCTTCAATGAAAGAATTAAAATCATATATATATATATATATATATATGTATAATATATATATAGCAAGGATCGGCTACACCTCATTTTGGCTACACCTCTAATCCCCACAATTTCAACCACATGTTCCTATTTAAATAATACGATGAAGTGACAAGAGAGAAACTATAATTATTTAAATGAGAGCATGTGGTTGAAATCGGGGGATTAGAGGTGTAGCAAAAATGAGGTGTAGCCGTTCCTTCCCCATACGTATGTATGTTTATGTATATATGTATATTTGTATATAAGTGGAAATAAAGATCCGCCCATTTTTTTTCAACCTTAATACACAAAAACCCCTTCTAAAAAACAGATTTCACAAAACAACCATGTAATTATTTTCAGCGAAAATATAAAGTTTATGCTATAAATATTTGCGATTAAAACTACAAATATTTGCAGTACATAATGCAAATATTTGTCATTCTAACTGCAATTTTTGATAAAATAAATATTTGCAATGTAGATTGCACGTTTTCGCTGGAAATAATTACAATGAGGTGAAACCTATTTTTATGAAGAAGCAGAAGTGAATTTTGAAACTTATGAAAGACGTTTAACAAAACGTCCCTATATATAATTGGGGCATCTTACAATATAATGCATTAGATAGTTAGATTATAAACAGCATTCGCTCGTGGTTGAATTGCATCTCAAGGAGTGTATGGGGACTAATTAATCATAAATGAGGGAAGGACAAGGACTCGAGTAGGCAATAAGTTTCAATAGTTTATTCATATAATAGAGTTTCAAATGGAGTGCATCGAGTTCTTTCTAAATACTGGATAGGATAGCATGCTAAATAAGAACTATGGTTTAACTTGAATAGCCAATATCAATTTTACAGGAATTTGTTACATGGCTATCTATTAAGACAAAATACAAGCGCAGTACCAATGTTTGATCCTTTGTTAACCAAATGAAGACAGGTTGCACTATGGAAGTGCTAGTCACATGATACTACTGTAATAAATATATTCTCCTATGAGACTGGAAATGAACATCGTTGTTTTAAGTTCAGTTCCAAACGTTGTTCCAGTCAGCTAACTGAAATTTTCTCAGGCGCTCCGCTTTAAGCAAGCTTATGCAACATGCTGAGTTCTTGCTCTATTTGCATCCAACAAGGATTAAAAACAGGAGTTATCTTGATAAGAAGTTGATCCTTACCGCACAAAGAGCACCGATTGCTAAAGCGATGTTTACAGCAACTCGAGGTATGGCCACCATTGCAGCTTTTGTTAATATCTGTGAGTGCCAGATCAGAAAGTTAAATTAAATGCATTCTTCTTATCTATTATATAATGCAAACACTTCCACTGGTGAAGTTTCTTGCAATGTCGAAAATGCCCTTGCATAAATTAATCATAAAAAGTAAATGGTTCTTTCTAATTTCAAAAGAAAAGGCCAAGATCTTATTTGAACATGAGTTTCTTTCTCTGTTATTCATCTATTCACATTTGACACAAAATTCCTATCCATTAAAAACTAAATTGCTTAAGTTCTGCTTTGATTTTCATCAAGATTCTTTATTATTTTATTTGATGGCATTGACACTCAACTTTATACAGACATGCATTGCATGCGCCAAAGTACAGATGTGTATGCATGTGTGTGCATATCAAAGTTTTAAAACACGAAAGCGTACACGATGCATTCTTTTGCTCGTGAGACGAGACGTAAGCCTCAAAACGTTGAGGCATCAAGTTTTTCGAGCAAACATTGAGGCATACGTTATTATTGTTTGTTATTAGTAATTTTGATTACTAAATAAAATTAACAGTGAATCATATAAACTATAAAGAAATAACATTTAACTTTAAAAAGTTCAGTCATAATCATTATTCATTCATAAAATTATAAATAATTATTTAAAACTATAAATAAAATTTAAGCACTTGATTTTTGTGTGTATGGAATTGGTTAAAAAAAACTTGAAACCAATTTTTGTCTCAAAGACGCATTTTAAATTTTAGTCTAAAGGACAACAGAATGCTAAATTAAACTAGCATCAGATGAACGTAATGCTAAGTTAAACTAGCTTTAGATGAACGTAATGCTAAAGTGAACTAACATCGGATGAACTAGCACTAGGTGAACTAAAATAGCATTTATTTTCACGGTATTTATAGTAGATGAACTAAAATAGCATTTATTTTCATAGTATTTATCGTAATTGGTTTAATTTAGCATTACGTTCATCTGATGTTAGTTTAATTTAGCATTCTTTTTTATTTGATGCTAGTTTAATTTAGCATCTTGTTGTTCAGACTGAAATTTAAAACATGTGTTCTTTAGACCAAAAAAATAAAAATATTTTTCCTTGATCTATTTTCCATATATTCAATATATATCCGTGTGTGCATGTGTGCGCGCGCACATGTGATTTAGTCCTTACTAGTATGTTTAACGAATTCATATTCCGTTTTCAGCTCCGCTATGGTAAGTAGTTTATTTTTTTCTCCCTCTCTCCATTTGTATTCAGTTTTTTTATTTATAGATTTTCGAAAATGATCTTTGAACGGTTCCGGTTATTACAAGCAGTAGGAATCATGCAATCTATTATTATAATTATTTTTTAATTCTACCAATTTAATTCGATCTGAAGAATTTATTCGGAGCTTCAAAGATGACAGTTCAAAAATTTTCTTTAAGTAACATTCGAGAAAATTCATTACATAGCATTCAATCATTGTTTTAAAAATAATCTTGCTTAATCATATCGATATTGAAATTGAAAATAAAGAAAACGCTAATGATCATTTTTTTAAATTTTGTTCCTTTTTGTTTGGTATTAAGTAATTGAAATTTTATAACTTTTGTTGGTGTCAATATTTTCAATTAGAGGTAAAAAAATCTTGAATCGCATGCCTCGACAGTTTGGGACTTGCAAGACATACACTTTGTATGTCTCAAGTTGTTGGAGCGTAAATTTAAAGAAAAAACATTTTGAGAAAGTCTCAAAATGTTTTATCTCTCCTTGCCTTGAGACGTTCCTTGAAGTGAGTATCAATACGAGTTCTTTAAAACATTGGTGCATGTGTATACATACATATACATACACACACACATGGAGACACACAAACACACACACACACACACACACACACACACACATATATATATATATATATATATATATATTGGGGTCGACCAATTGAATTCTCAATTTCCATAGTTTCCTTTTTGAGTCATATTATTAGTTCAACTTATTCGATTAGATTGTTTTTAATACTCCCTTCCTATATCAATTTAAGTCTTTTGTATTGTCTTTTTTCTTCTATGTAAATATTATCTCCTCCCCTCGCTGGTGCATTATCTTATTTTCTTTGTATATTCCAATATCATTTAAGCCTCCTTCATATTAGCAACTTGTCTTCCCATGTCACTTTTAGTTACTCTGTCATTTCTATCTTTTGTTGTACCCAATCATCTCTCTTAAATTTCTCATTTCTCCTACATTTGACTTATTTACTTGTTTCTTTTTGAGAGACCAACATTCTATTCCATATTCGATAATTCTTAGTATTCTCCTATCACATAGAATGGCACTAGCATGCCTCTAATTTATCCATCATGTGTTAATTCAATTTGTGATATCTCTTTTTTTATCTCTCCATCTTGTATTATTGAACCTAGATGTTTAAACATATCTTTTGCTAATCATTTCATTTTATCATATTAATTTCCTTAGTTTCTATATTGAAGATGCATAACTATACTCTGTGTTAAGGCGCACACGCACAGAGTGACATATATATAAGCGGCTATTGAAACATAAATAAAAACACAATATGTGAGACAGTATTTTTTGTCCATCTGATCTTATTGTGTTTACATTTGAAATTGAGAACAAAGGAAAATCTAACCGTTGGGATCAACTGTGCCATCGATTGAGTTTTCATTGCGTCCTGTACACTTACTCATGTATGTATGATTGCATGTATATTGAGAGAGAGGGAAGGGGAGGGAGGAGGGGGAGGGGGAGAGGGGGGGAGGATGAGAGCGAGGGGGGGGGGGGAGAGGGGGAGAGAGAGAGATAGATGTAGATATGCAATTTTAAAATCATTATGAAAATGTATATTAGCTAACAGATGTAATATTAGTTATATTTTCATTTCCTCAGGTTACACCAAATCAAAGTAAAAACAGGACGGGTTATCCACCACCAAGATAACCACTTTATATTTCTACTTGCAACCACAATGTGTAACACCATAATGCTTGGAGACAGAGTATGGTCACAAATGCAATTATCATATTAGGGTACGTACCTGAAAAATGTAATTGGCAGCTTTTGTACTTTTATCAGTGACAGACGAGCCCTTTGCATCCTCATGTCCAATGAATGCCCTTATCCACCGATGAAAAAAAGCTTGACATGATTGCAATGCAAGAAGTGCAACCAATATATTTCTTGACACTTGAAGGGAATCAAAAACATCCATAAGTGCCTTTTCATATGCCGAATTTAGTTTAGCCAAATCCTGAAAGTTGTGTATTATTGTTATTATATTCATTGGAAAAGGTATTTTCGCTGACATCTTCATTGTCTAATGCTGAAGGTAGAACAAGTGTAATAATAAAAAACAAAGTTATACCTTTGATGTTCCCTGCTTGTCTTTAGGAGTTATCAGAAGAGAGAACAAAGCTGCACCTGGCAAGTCACTAGCACTTTTGTAATATCCTGTTCAAGAATTTTATCAGAATTAGAAAACTATCAAACCGATATAGCATCTTTAGAAGCTGAGAACACTTCATAAAATACACACGTGATGTGTAATAAAATATATAGAAGATAAAACATTTCATTGAAATTGAAACACAGTGGGTTCTATAAATAATATAGTCAGATTAGAAAAGGTCAAAATACAACCACAAATTATGCTATTCATATTTCATTTATAATTTTAATGTTTATAACCAACAGCTATTAACAAACATACGTCAGCAATATGATGTCTAGAGTCAAAACCATCAGTTAGTTGAGGTGGGACATATATTCGACCAACCATTTGAACACAACCAATAGTTAAGAGGTTCCACTTAAGCACAACCAACCATTAAGAGATTTGTTTGATATGTATACAGCTTGAGGTCCTATTGTCATATAGAATTTGAAGGGGAAAATGAGATAAAACATTATTTTCTTCTTTATCTCCTCTTAACTCTAGTGAGTCCTGTGGCTGCTTCTCTCTTGACAGCATGGTTCAGTGATTCATCTCTGGAGAGTTTAAGGTTGGATCCATTTCAGGAGTGGAGGAGAGGGAGGATGAGTAATAGAGAAAATGGACAGTTAAGATGATGAAGGAGATGGAGACGGACATCCTAGACATGACACATACAGACGCACGCATACATAAACGCATGAGCACACACATACACACATGGCAGTGGAGGAGAGGGTTGATGAATAATAAGAAAAAATGAAGTTAAGATACTGAAGATGAAGATGGACATCCTAGAGATCACACACACATGCGCATGCATGCACATGGGGTTATTCTTCCATTTGTTTATATTACTGCATGCTTTTAAAATATACCATGGTTCTTGAAATTGAACTCAACCATGAATCCTTAATGAAAGGAGCAAGAGTAGAACACCCTACGCCAATAAAGATTAAACATTCAGACAAAGTTAACTGACTAATGCTTATCCCAGAACATATATAAATTAATATGCTTGTACTCCTTGACATTGTTCAGTTTATCTGAGTGTTTTTATACCTTAAAATATTTCATGCAGGATCACCGTAGTGCAGCTATGCTAGTATATATTGATGAAACTTTCAAATTGTCAAGAAGCAAATGATTGACAACAATCTAGTAGTTGTGCTACCAATTCTGTTTCATGTTTTTATCATGCCAACAGTGAAGATGCTTATAGCTATTTGGTAGCAAAGATCATGCAACTCAAATACAAAATCAGGAACTATTGTAAAACACCCTCTAAGTTTCAAAATACACGGCCATTCCTTCTCAAAACAAATTTTAAAAACATACTTGTTTTAGTTTCGGCCATATTGCAAATATTTGCAGTTTAAACCTAAGTTTTAAAACGCCAAAGCGTACACGAGGCCTTTATTTACTCCCGAGGCAAGACGTAAGCCTCAAAACGTTGAGGAGTATGTTTTTTGGATAAACATTGAGGCGTAAGTTATTATAGCTTTGTTATTATTAATTTTTTATCACTGAATAAAAATTACCAATTAATAATATAAAACTACAAATAAATAACAATACAAACACTTAAATAAATTTTAAAGAGTTCAGTCTCGATCATTCTTTATTATTCATTCATAAAAGTATAAAAACAATTGAAACTATAAGTAATAAAATTTAAGCATTTGATTAAACACATATACATAAATCATTCAATCCTTTAAAAAATAATTGTATTCGGTTTTCAACTCCACAATGATATGTATTTTATTTTTTTCTTTCTCCCTCTATTTGTCTTCAAATTTCTCTAGATTTTGAAAATGATTCTTGTCTGATTCTAGTGGAATTGATCTATATTACAAGCAGTAGGAAATCATGTAAGTTATTATTTTATTTATTTTTCCATGCACCAATTGAAATAGATCCGCAAAATTTAGACGGATGTTCAATGATAACAAATCACAAAATTTCTTTAAACAACAATTGAGAATATCCATTATGTAGCTCACGATCGTTGTTTCAAAACCAATCTTACTTAATCATGACGATATTAAAATTAAAATGTAAAAAACACTAACTTCCATTTTTATAAAATTTTGTTCTTTTTTTGCTTCTATTAAAATTGTAGTTTAATAACTTCTGTTAGTGTAAATATTTACATTTAGAGGTAAAAAAAATTCGAGTGACATGCCTCAACTGCTTGAGGCTTGTGAGGACGCTTCATATGGCTCAAGTTACTGAGACGTAAACCTCAGAGGCAAAAGGCTTTTTTAAGAAAATCTCAAGACGTTTTATCTTCCCTTGCAAACATTCTACAAATATCTTCATTTTAAAAAATAAAAAATAGTTTGGGTCATAGGAACATGGATTAAGTTTATATTTGATTTTTGGAAGAAGAAAAATATCGAAAATAATTTTAGGAGCGTAATTTAAAAGTGAAAAGTTGGGTCCGTCCATTATTTTCAAGTTTGACACACTAAAAATTCTCTTCAAAAACATGTTTTAAACTACGCCATTATTTTTACTAGTGTGTAATTCATGCGTTGCACACGTTAATGTTGTTAAAAATTGTATTTATATTTTAATTATGGCTAAAATATATTTTATTATGCAATATATGATAAATATATCGTAATATATTAAGCATAAATTAAAATGACATGCATCGTTCGGACATAAGGTTGATGATTCATTTCTCGCTAACTACATATCCCTGTAAAAATTAATGTCCTAACTAAAAAAATTATAAACTAAAATTGTTAATAGTGTATATGTAAATAATTTATGTTTTTTCATGATGAAATAAATAATTTGTGTTATGTGATATATATTTTTGGAAAATTCGGTTTAGACACAAAAATGAAATACAAGAGATATTGACCATTAGATCTCCCATTGAATTCCACCTTTCATGTAAAGACAAAAGGATCAAATGGTCAATACTTATTGAGTCTAGTTTTGTGCTTTATTTTGTGTCTCAGTTCCTATACTTTATATGTATGAGTGAATAAGTAACTTTACTATTTTGTTAATACGATTATTGTATATATTTACTGAATTGTTATCTTTTTTAAAGAATTTATAAATGGACTAATGAACATCAAATCTATTACCCGGTTGTTTGACCATGTGACAAGAGGCTCGGCATAGAAAGGTCGCTGGGCATCTTGCCTCATTCGGCATTGAGGGGTCATTCGGCATCTTGCCTCGTTCGGCATATAAGGGTCGCTCGGCATATAAAGGTCGCTCGGCATGAAGCCTCGCTCGGCATAGAAAGATCGCTCGGCATAATGCCTCGTTCGGCATACGAGTGCAGTTCAACACACATCCCTCGCTCGGCATACGGATGTCGTTCGGCTTGGATGTGTGGCTCGGCATACGAGTGTCGTTCGGCATACGAGTGCAGTTCAACACACATCTCTCGCTCGGCATACGGATGTCGTTCGGCTTGGATGTGTGGCTCGGCATACGAGTGTCGTTCGGCATTGAGGCCACACTCGGCATTCTCTAGTTCGACCAACCTCGCTTGGCAATTGTCGTTCGGCATCTATGGCTCGGTGCGCAGAAGTTACTTACCACGAACCGAGGTACCTTGTTCCTAGGCCCATGAGGGAAGTCCAACCCATCTTCGTCTATAAATAGAAGGGCAGGGGCACAGTGAAAGGGACTTTTTTTGAAAAACACAGGGGAGACTCTGCCGCTTTCAAGACTCATTCTTTTCAGTTCAAACTTGTATTCAAGTCATAAGTGTACAGATTGTATATGTATTCAACTACTTGTGAAAGCAATAAAGATTAAAACTCAAAGTGGACGTAGGCAGTTACGCCGAACCACTATAAATCGGGTGTTTTTGTTCTCTGCAGTTAATTTAGTTTACATCCCTCTGTTTTAATTTATCTTCTTCGTTAATCTCTCTACACAAAACTCTCTTTGGGTGTTAGTGGCCAAATCTGGTGATTCAAGTCATTCACAGGAAATCCGTTGATTCTACTCAGAGTTTCTACCAATAACTCTACAATGGGAAGACCGCGTACTAGATCGGCCTCCCACAACGCAGATGTCAACGAGACTGTTAGTGTCCAATAGGTAGGACCCAGCAATCAACAGATTAATCTGGACGCAGGGACTGTCACCGTCCAAAATCAAATGGAAACTGTCACTAGGACAGAGTTCAACAAGCTGATGAGAAAACTCATGGAGAGCAGGAGACAACTTAACGAACAGATCCAAGCTAACGTCAACCTTATGACTCAGCTTACTCAACAACAGCATCAGAATGCTGGAGGAAGCCCCGCTCCTTATTCCTCCTCTGACAGCTCTTCCTCGTCTGATGAACCTCCTAGGCGTAGATGCCGTAGAATAGGAACAACGCAAACAGGTGCTGCTGATCGATCAACCAAGGATGGTCCAAGTTCTCTACCTGGAGCAATGGCTCCTCACTTACACCAAGAAAATCACACTCAAGCTGGAACGGGAAACTTAGGATCTGGAGTACGAGTGGAAGCTGGACAGCCGACACACCAAGGTCTCAATGATGCTGGTCTCCAGGACACGCACTTGGTAGATCGCCAACGGAGGAGACACCGACCAGAACGGTCTCACAGAACAGACACCAACCTGCCATCTTCTATACAAACCCAGACCTATCAGCTATGGTCAGACAGTTGATGAAAGAGAATCAAGGTTTATCAAATGATGATTGGGGGATATCCAAGAGTCATACTCCGTTCACAGATGTTATCTTACAAGCCGAGTACCCCAGGAAGTTTAACATGCTGACTATTCCGGCCTATGAAAGAAAGACTGATCCCCGACAGCATGTGATGAGGTATGAATGGATGATGGACTCAGCTAGAGCGAACGATGCAACCAAGTGTAGATGTTTCCCAATAACTTTATCTGGAATCGCTACCATGTGGTTCACCCGACTTCCTCCGCGAACTATCTCCAACTTTGATGAGTTAGCGACAAAATTTGTGGAACAATTCAGGATTCATGCCACTCGTCCCAAGGATGTGATGTCCTTGTCCAGTGTGATTCAGGCTCCCGGGGAGTCGTTGAAAGAGTAATTACAAAGATTTCATGTTGCCGCAACTGAAGTTAGCAACCCCAACGACCATGCTATTTTAATGGCCGTGATGCGAGGGGTAAATCCGGATTCAGAGTTTGAAGATTGGCTGGCGGGAAAGCCTCCTACTACGCTAGAACGTTTTTATTCAAAAGCCAGGTGGACGAGGCGAGATAATGCACCGGTACGTGGCAAGGAGGCTGTGCAGAGTAACATTGCTGTAAAACAATCCGGTAACAACTCTGGAAAGGTACAAGTCAATGTTCAAAACAAGCCTGAACAACCTAAGGGATTCGGTGGGGGAAATCCCGAAAAGAAAAGGGAAGCTAGAAAGTAAACCAAGGATCCCAACTTACAACGAATACACTCCTCTGAATGCATCTTTGAAAAATATTTACTTGTCAACTTGTAATACTTTCCAATATCGAAAGAGCAAAAGCGGACTGGAAAGTATTGCCGCTTCCATGAGACTTACGGGCACAATACCGAGGAGTGTAGGCACCTCCATGACGCTATAGAAAAGTTGATTAGACAGAAAAAATTGCAGGAGTTTGTAAAGAATCCTCAAGAGGGTGGACAGGGAACGTCCAATCCCGGTCACGCACCAGCTCCACGTCACCCTGAGGAGCCTGCTCGGACCGTGGGTAGCCTGGTCATAAACACGATAGTAGGCGGACCTCACCCTGCAGATAAGAACTGGCAAGAAATGGAACGGTATGCTAACTCCTTGAGGCATGCAGATTTTGAGTGTTGTTCAAATGTGGAGGATGGGACCCCCGCTAAACAGCAGCGCATGATGACGGACGATATAGTATTCAGGAGCAGAGATGCTGATCAGATGGAGGCTCCTACCATTGACCCGATGGTCATATCTGCGACAATCGGGCCAGCGTTTGTGAAAAGAATTTTGATTGATTGTGGAAGTTCTGTTAATATCATCTTCAAAAAAGCGTATGACCAAATGAAGATGGAGACGAAAGATTTAAAACCATCTAAAGCTCGTATCTATGGCTTTAATGGTGCAGCAACTGATGCGGTGGGTTATGTTGAATTGCCAATTGAATTAGGGCAAGGTGAACGTAGAAGGGTGCGAATCCTACCTTTCATAGTTTTGGATGTTGATTCTCCATACAATGTATTTCTGGGTCGACCGGCCTTGGCAGAGTTCAGAGCAGCTTTGGCCCCGTGGTGTTTTACTTTGAAATTTCCGACAGATAAAGGAGTTGGTGTTGTACATGGCGACCAAGCAACTGGTCGTGCATGCTATGTGGCTGAGCTGAGAGAGGCCCAGCGAAGAGAGAAGGGAAAGGTTGTGGACAGCTCTGTCCACAACCGAGTCGTTGAAAATTGACAAGTAATGCCCGAGCCATGGCTCGGGCAACATGATCGGATCTGTAGAGACATAGATCCGAGAGATGATGATGAGGAACCCAGGGAAGAAAAAGCAGCCGGCTGAACTGACGATTGACATTTCAGTTAGCCGAGACGATCCGTCATGAGTACTTAAGATTGGATCACAACTCAGCCTCTCGATGACCGAGGATCTCACTGATTTCATCTGAGCGAACTGGATGTTTTCGCTTGGACACATTTTGATATGTGCGGGATTTCTCCCGCTATTGCGAGTCATATGTTGAACATAGACCCGAGGTACGTTCCAGTAAAGCAAAAAAGGAGAGGCATGGATCCGGAGAGGTCCGTAGCTCTCAAAGAGGAAGTGGACAAACTCAAAGCCAAAGGGTTCGTCCGCAACGCCCTCTACCCAGAATGGGTCTCTAACCCTGTACTAGTGAGAAAAGCGAATGAGAAATGGAAGACTTGTGTTGATTACTCGGATTTAAACAAAGCATGCCCTAAGGATAGTTTCCCATTACCTAGAATTGATCAGCTGGTCGACTCAACGGCAGGACACGAGTTATTATTATTTATGGATGGTACTCGGGATATAATCAGATCCCGATGCACATTCCAGATCAAGAACACGCCAGTTTCGTCACTGACGTTGGACTGTACTGTTATGTAGTGATGCCTTTTGGGCTGAAAAACACAGGGGCGACTTATCAGCGCTTGGTGAATCGGATGTTTAAAGACCAAATTGGTAGAACAATGAAAGTCTATGTGGATGACATGCTCGTGAAGTCACGACAGTCAAACGACCACATTCGAGACTTGGAGGAGATGTTTGATATACTCAGGAATTATGGAATGCAAATCAACCCACTGAAGTGTTCCTTTGGTGTTGCATCGGGAAAGTTTTTGGGTTTCATTGTTAATGCGCAAGGGATCGAAGCTAACCCGGAGAAGATTCAAGCTATCTGAGACATACAAGTACCCGAACTATAAAGCAAGTACAAAGCTTGAATGGAAAAGTAGCCGCGTTGAGTCGATTCATATCCAGGGCCACAAATAAGTGTATTCCCTTCTTCGATGTAATAAAGAAAGGAAAAAGAAATTTTGAATGGACGCCCGACTGCGAAGACGCATTCCGAGATCTGTTAAGGCATTTGGAAAGTCCCCCGGTGATGTCGAAGCCTGTATACCATGAAACGTTGTATGTATACTTGGCTGTATCCCAACATGCTATCAGTACAGCTTTTGTTCGCGAGGAGGACCGAGTTCAAAAGTCGGTGTACTACGTCAGTAAACGTCTAACGGGGGCAAAAAGAAATTATCCCAAAATTGAGAAATTGGCCTACTGCTTGGTGATTGCATCACGCAAGCTACGTCCATACTTCCAGGCACACGATCAGTGTTTATACCGATCAACCCGTACGACAGGTACTCCAACGACCAGAAACCTTTGGAAGAATGTTAAAATGGAATATCGAGTTGAGTCAGTTCGATATTACCTACCTGCCGCGAAGGGCCATACAAGGGCAAGCACTGGCAGACTTCATTGCTGAATTCACCGTGTCAAACGAATCAAACGATTATGGTGTCATTCCGCCTATTCGATGGAAACTGTACACTGACGGGGCATCCAACGACCGTTGCTCTGGAGCTGGTATAATTCTGGTGACTCCCGAAAACCGATCAATTGGTTACGCTTTGAAACTCAATTTTCCAACCACAAACAACGAAGCTGAGTATGAAGCATTGATTGCTGGCTTGAAACTTATCAGGGAACTCGGAATAAAATCGATTGAAATCTTTTGTCTCACAATTGGTAGTGTACCAAGTTCGTGGAGATTATCAAGCAAAGGGGCAGGAGACTCGCCCCATACCTTGCACGAGTTCAAGAACTATTGGCGGACCTTCAATACTACGATATTTCTCATGTCCCGCGCGAGCAAAACAAGGAGGCCGATTCATTGGCAAAGTTCGCAAATACAGGCGATGCACAGCAAATGAGCTTGGTTCCCGTCGAAGTTTTACAATCTCCGAGTATAGACGAAATGTAGATAGATTTTGTTCTAGAAACAGAAATTGAAAAGGATTCGTGGATGACCTCATTCAAACAATACATACTACACGGAACCTTGCCCGATAGAAAGAACGAGAGACGACAAGTTATTCGTAAAGCTTCAAGATATATAGTGCAAGATGGAATACTGTATCGAAGGGGGTTCTCGGTCCCCTTACTCCGGTGCATCGCCCATGGTGAGATAAAACGAGTTTTAATGGAAGTGCACGAAGGAGAATGTAGCGACCATACTGGGGGCACACTCGCAAAAAAGATCCTCCGCTATGGATATTATTGGCCAACTGTAAATCGGGATGCTGCCGACTACGCGAGAAAGTGTGACAAATGTCAAAAGTTTGCGAAAATCCCAAGAGCTCCGCCAACGGAACTCACTCAAATGGTTAGTCCTTGGCTATTTGCGATTTGGGGGATCGATATAATCGGTTCCTTACCGATTTCCAGGGGTGGTGCAAAGTATGCAATTGTTGCGGTTGATTACTTTACTAAGTGGGCAGAAGCAGAGCCTTTAGCTACGATCACCACCAAAAAAGTAATTAATATCGTTGTACGAAACATCATATGCCGTTTTGGCCTCCCACGAACTATCATTACGGACAATGGAACTCACTTTGAGAGTAGAGAATTCAAAGAATTTTGCCAGAAATATCATATTGATAAAAGGTTTTCGACAGTCGCTCACCCTAAGGCGAACGGACAAGTGGAAGCCGTAAATAAAATAATCAAGCTGATATTAAAGAAACGACTGGAAAAGGCTGGAGGCAAGTGGGTGGATGAGCTTCCGACAGCGCTCTGGGCTTACAGAACCACCCACAAATCCGCGACTGACCATACTCCATTTACCTTGGCATACGACACTAAAGTTGTGATACCCGTGGAACTTGAAGTTCCTTCTCATCGGGTAACCTATTATGACCCTAAGACAAATCAGAATCTCTTATTGGAATCACTGGACTTTGTTGATGAAAAACGTGAAGAAGCTGATTTGAGCGCGGCTGCACATAGGAACAGAATTGCTTGATATTATAATGAAAAAGTTCGACCAAGAAGTTTCAATGTGGGCGATCTTGTTTTGAAGCGAGTTTTTCCGGCCCCATCACATATGAATCCCACATGGGAAGGTCCATATGTCATCGAACGGAAGCTTGGAGAAGGAACTTTCAAGCTAGCGACCATTGATGGCGTGCCGCTCCCCCGAGCATGGAATAGCGAACACCTGCGCCGTTAATACACTTAGCCCAATTATTTCGCATTTTAGCTGTAATTATTTCCAGTTTATGTTCCTTTCGTTGTTTTTAACTGTCAGCATGTAATAAGACAATTTAGTTTGTTTTTATTTGTTATAATTAATAAATAATAAAGGCTTGAAGCCATCTTTTCCATGATCTATTGATGTCACCATATAGTACGATTCTGTAGCGAAAATTAAATTGCGTTATTCTGTCCGACGTATGAACGCGCACCCAAACCTGAAAAATCTCTAAGTCCCCAGAGTGCGGACTAGAGTACTCTCAGTCCAGGCTAGAGTATAAACGACTGAAAAATCTCTAAGACCCCAGAGTGCGGACTAGAGTACTCTGAGTCCCCAGAGTGCGGGCTAGAGTATAAACGACTGAAAAATCTCCAAGTCCCCAGAATGCGGACTAGAGTACTCTGAGTCCCCAGAGTGCGGGCTAGAGTCTAAACGACTGAAAAATCTCTAAGTCCCCAGAGTGCGGACTAGAGTACTCTGAGTCCCCAGAGTGCAGGCTAGAATCTAAACGACTGAAAAATCTCTAAGTCCCCAGAGTGCGGACTAGAGTACTCTGAGACCCCAGAGTGCGGAACGGAGTATAAACGACTTGAAAAATCTCTGAGTCCCCAGAATGCAGACTGGAGTACTCCAAGTCCCCAGAGTGCGGACTAGAGTATAAATGACTTCGAAATCTCCAAAGTCCCCTGAGTGCGGACTGGAATACTCTGAGTCCCCAGAGTACGGATCAGAGTATAAGCGATCCAAAAAATCTCTGAGTCGTATGGAAGTAAACTAGGGCTTATGTAACTCACAAGATTTCAGATTTCGACTACGAGTTATACAGTAAGCTGAACAACAAAAGTCATTTGAAAGACAAAGAACGAAGTTTTATTCATTCAAAATGAAGTCCTACTACAACCCCTCCCAAACTCGGGGCCAAAAGTCCATTTACAACGGCTATGAAAATAAATAAAAATGATTACATAATCCAGGCTGATTCTCGTTGAACGAGCATGATAGTTACTTCTTCGGCTTCTTCTCCTTCTTCGATTTCTCAGATGACTCCTCCCCCACGCGTTTTCTCTTGGACGTTTTGATCACTTGAGAAGGGGTGTCAGAGGAAGGAGGAACTTCTAACGGCCTGGTCCTACCTGGAAGAATAATCTTCAAAGGCCTGTTCCGTGGATCGTCGAGCTCTACCACTTGAGGCTCGGCCTTAATTTCGGCTTTCTTTCTCCCCTCTTCAGTGACCTGTTCCTTCATGCTCAGCTTTGAGGTGTGTTTGGAAGCGCCAGTAATTTCAACTTCGTAATGTTCCTCAACGGGCGACGGATCGTCGGATTTGTCTTCGTTGAGCGCCTCAATAACTTGAGCGTCAGGTCCAGGAGTATCTTCCGCTCGAGTTGCTTCTCCCGTTCTCTCCTCCTTCTCCGTGGCGGCATCGCTCCTTGGAGTAGGCACGAGATCGGGATGACCTACGCGGAATCATAAGAAACAAGTGTTAGAATACATTTATCGCTTGCTGAAAGCAAAGACCCTTTGGACTTTGAAGGGGAAGTTATGTACCAGTCTCTGGTTGGCTCTCGACTGTTGGGGAAGTTTCGCCTTCTGGGATAGAAGATAGAACATGAATACCAAGACCGGGATCTTCAGGGTCATACCCAATGTGTTTTTCGAAGGGGTCAAGTGGTAGGCAATTAGTCGGTTGGGTAAGGGAAGGAACTGTAGGCTCGGCTCCGGACGGGCCAGCAATGTCACTTTTTTCCTTTGATGTGGGCGAGTCTTTGCTAAAAAGAACCTTCGCTACAGACAAGTCCGAAGTCTCGTTCCCCCGAAGGAATTCCTTTACCAAGGCCCCTTCGTCAATCTCTTCTGTTCCTGATTCAACTTTCTTGATCTTTATAAACATGTCCCACGCCTCGGCTAGAGATTCGAGGTAACCCTCGCCAAGAAAAGTCAAATCCCGATGCATGAGGACGCGAGCGTTGTATTCTGCTATAAGCGGGTCGAACAAGCTCATGATCTCCTCCCTACCGGCCTTGGCAGCTGCCTCAAGGCGCGAATCGATATCAGAGAGCGTCATCTTTTTACCTTCCTCGCGAGCTATCTTCTTCAGTGCTTCGGCTCTGGAAAGCTCCTCATCTAGTTGTGTTTTGAGGAGTCGAGTGGCAACAATCTCATTGCAATATCGTTGGGACTCCTCCTGAGCAGCTATTTTCTCTTCCTTCTCCTTAGAGAGTAGCTCTTCCAACTCTTTGATGCGCTGAGCAAATGCATCTCTCTTTTTTTGAACAGAATATTTCTCTAAAGCTAAGGCCCCGCAATGCTGAACCGCTTCGTCGATTTCTTTCTTATGTGTCGTCTCCAGACGACTAACGGCCTTCGCTGTGTCTTTGGCGTTCTTCTGGGCAGCTTCGAGTCGAGACTTGTATGAAGAGAGCTCTTCATCATGAGCTTTAATGATGTCTTTGTCATGAATAGCTTCGAGCTTCAGACGATCGATTTCGTATTGACGCTCAATAGAGACTTCCGAGACTTTTTCAACCAAATGGACGAATGCGTCATGTTGAACGTAGACGTCGTTGTTACATGCAATGGCGCTTTGTTTGACGTGTCCCGGAATGTGATGGATCGTCGGAAGGAACTTCAAACCATCAAAGCATATCTTGGGGAACGTAGCCTTGAGCTCGACTAGCTTTTCTGATACCGACGGATCTTGTGCGGGAGTAGGAGTTGGTTTTGAAACTACAGTTTTCTTGTGAGGCTTTGTGTTGGAAGAGCCTGAGTGTTGATCGCGAGGAGTATCAGACTGAGACCCTTTGTGGCCAGATTTCTCCCTACCTTGTTCCGGGAGAAAAGGAGAATTGTAATGAGATGAAGGCTGATGGTAAGTTTTCCTTCGGGATGATGAATCCTGGGAGCGGTAATCTCTGTTGTTGTCATCATCTCTATCCCGACGTTTTCCAGAGCCCGAATCCCGTCCAGAGTGGTGGAATATGGAGGACCCGCGCAGGCGATCAAATCCGTGAGAGCGTCCCATATCACCTATGCAAAGTCAAATGAGCATGAGTTAGTCAAAGTCGAATAATAGCTAAAGATTAGTGCGGAGTGTAGCGTGAGTGTGGTTGTGTGTGTCCTAGTGTTTCCCCCCGACGGACCAGCTTTTTTGGCTTTACTTATCGGAGTTTTCTCTCCCTGATTTTGGACTTGAGCACCTTCATCGCCTTTCGCGGGCGAGCAAAGCTTCAGGGCTTCCAGATCATCGAAGCCATAATTAAGCAAATCGTCGGGAATAGTGAGATCCGACAAGCCTTTCAATGAACTCTCTAAGTGTTGAGGAGAAGGCTCTCTCTCTACTGGAATGGTTGTGACCTTAGAGGTTCCACCCGCTGTCTTTTTCCTCAATTTGTAAGTCAACTTCTTCTTTCCCTTTGTAGGAGGAGGCGTTGCTTCAATGTCGTGTACCTCAACCACCTGTTCCAGAGTGGGACTGACATTTTCACCCGATGCTCCGGGCACCTTAGCTTCTCTAATCTCGCCCTCCTCAGGTGTGTCAGCGGCACCGTGTGACGAAGGCCCAACTTGCCTTTTGCCTTTGTCTGAGGCAAGTCCAGTTGTAGTGACGCTGGAGGGAAGACTTATTCGGCGACCTTCCGCCAACAACCCAAATTTTGAGAGCGATTCATTAGAAATGATGGATCTGATGTCCCGGTCTTCTACGGGAACGGCTCGGATAGCTTCGACGGCCTCAGAGTACCCGGAGCCTTCGGGACGCGGGTTGATACCTGTAAAAGTCGAGAAAGAGTTTAGAAAAAATGCACTTCCTGGCTCGTACGACTATTGATCTAGAAAAGGAACTTACTCCCTTCCAGCCATCTCCTCACGAAACCAGGAGGGCAGCGCACGTAAAACCACTCTTGCTTATAGTGGGCGAATTTGCTCCACGCCCCTGTGAGGATTTGGCACTTGCTATGTGGCTCAAGAAATACAAAGGATGGGTTGTCGGACCGTCCCTTGAAACGGTAAATGTAGCGGATATCACCAGAAGTCGGGAGCCTAAATAAAATACTCATGAAGAGAATGCACGTGTCATATAAAAACGCGTGACTGTTGGGATGTAACTGCGCTGGGGCGATCTCCATATATTGCAGCAGATCGCGGAGGAAAGAGTTGAATGGTGGCACGCTACCAACCCAGCACATAAATTTGTTGCAGGCCGTATATCCAACTGGGGGTAAGTGAGGACGATCTTGTCCCGACGGAACCAGCACATCGTCAAAAGGAATCCCGTGTATTGAGCATATGCGACGAAGAGCACTTTCGTTAATTCTCGAAGCTTGAGAATCGGCCGGATTGTCTAGGAAGATCGTTGCATCCAAGGCGTCGGGAGCCAAGTCAACGGAAGCGATCGTGGGGCTCGGAATATCTTGTACAGGAGTAGTCGATGAATTTAAAGTTCCAACTACTTCCTGTCGTGAAGTTTGCTCAGGTCTAACTGAGACGGTGGCAGAGCTGGATTTTCTAGACATCTCTGATGAATGTTGGATCTGATGAAACACCTGTTTGAACTATACTTGAAAAACGATCGACATTAGACATAACAACAAAAATACTCCCCCCGTGTGGTGTGTGAACTAGTGCAACCATTCAAGTATAAGTGCCAAAGAATTACAAGTCGTAAAGTTGATGAAATAAAGTTAAGCTTTGAACTTTCGTCTTCGAAGACCATCATCGCTGACCGTCTCCGAGAGCTTGTCATATGATGGTTTCTATTTTGAACTCGACATCGACATTGTACGTGGAAGTTTATTATCTGTTTTAGTCAAGTTAAGTTCATGTTTATAGTTGTTGAAACAGAGAGATTATTAGTCCGGATTGGTTCGATATGCTTGTTCGCTTAAGTCCTTGTCCTTGTTCACTGTCATATATTCGGACATAGGAAATAAGTTAAGTCAACATGCATTATGTTTGAGTTGAGATGGTTCTGACTGTTGTGGCCTACTACCAGACTTAACGCCGAACGACACTGCAGAGACTCGACTATTTATTGCATGTGTCACTCTCCTACCTTCCCTCTCCACCGTTCGGCATGCGGCAAGTCATGCCGAACCGCAGTCATGCCGAGCCGCATCGCTCGGCACTTTGCCCTCAACTCCTACTTCTCTCCTGCACTCCCTAGTACCTCGTTCAGCATAAGGGAGTCATGCCGAGTCGTGGTCATACCGAGCCGTATCGCTCGGCACTCTAGACCCAACTTCAACTTCACTCCTACACTCCCTCTCCATCGTTCGGCATGTGGAAGTCATGTCGAGCCACAGCCATACGTCTTCCTCCAACTCATTTCTTCAAATAAACTAAATATCACCACTTTAACTCGCATGCCACCCTCGACCAACAGTCCCTACCCTCACCGATTCTTACTGAGCTGACATCCTCTTCCTTCCTCCTCTCCATCTAATCCTAAGGCTCGTTTAAACCCCAGATCCATCTTCCTAATCTATACGACTTCCATCATTTTTGAGGTAAACGAAAGTCGCAAATTCGAATTTTGTACGAAGCCCCTAATTGAAGAAGGTCGAACAAGTAAGGGGTTCATACCTAGGAGAAGGGGTCGAAGTCTAGTGAAGTGCTCGAATGGAATCCACTCAGGCTTGCTGTTGAGGGCAGTCGAGAGGTAACGTATGGGACTCGGGGATTTAAAGAAAGGTTGAGATGTTAGCAAGAGTTTGGGGAAAGGTGAGTTCGTAAGGGTGTTAGAGCGGAGGTAAAAGGTAAAAGGGAGGAAGAGGAGAAGTATTGACTTTTATAGTAGGAAGGAAAGAAGGTGAAGAGACAGTGACCGGTAGAACCAGTCAAGGCATCTCGGTCGTTCGGCATCAATGCCTCGTTCGCCATCCATGCCTCGTTCGGCATTCAAGCCTCCCTCTGCATCCAGGAGTTCGTAAGGGTCTACTATCGAGGAGACAGAACAAGGGCTTAAAGAGAAACGCGGAATGCTCATGGTTCAAAGCGCATCATGTTCATCCACATGATACACTTTGGGGGGCAAGCATTACCCCGTTGTTTGACCATGTGACAAGGGGCTCGGCATAGAAAGGTCGCTCGGCATCTTGCCTCGTTCGGCATTGAGGGGTCGTTCGGCATCTTGCCTCGTTCGGCATTGAGGGGTCGATCGGCATCTTGCCTCGCTCGGCATGAAGCCTTGCTCGGCATAGAAAGGTCGCTCGGCATGAAGCCTCGCTCGGCATGGAAGGGTCGTTCGGCATAATGCCTCGTTCGGCATACGAGTGCAGTTCAACACACATCCCTCGCTCGGCATATGAATGTCGTTCGGCTTGGATGTGTGGCTCGGCATACGAGTGTCGTTCGGCACTGAGGCCTCGCTCGGCATGCTCTGGTTTGACCAACCTCGCTCGGCAATTGCCGTTCGGCATCTATGGCTCGGTGCGCAGAAGTTACTTACCACGGGCCGAGATACCTTGTTCCTAGGCCCATGAGGGAAGTCCAACCCATCTTCGTCTATAAATAGAAGGGCAGGGCACAGTGAAAGGGACCTTTTTTGGAAAACACGGAGGAGACTCTGCCGTTTTCAAGACTCATTCTTTTCAGTTCAAACTTGTATTCAAGTCATTAGTGTACGGATTGTATCTGTATTCAACTACTTGTGAAAGCAATAAAGATTAAAATTCAAAGTGGACGTAGGCAGTTACGCCGAACCACTATAAATCGGATGTTCTTGTTCTCTGCAGTTAATTTAGTTTGCATCCCTCTGTTTTAATTTATCTTCTTCATTAATCTCTCTACACAAAACTCTCTTTGGGTGTTAGTGACCAAATCTGGTGCTAACAAAATCATTGAATTTAGTTAAATAATTTTAATTAATGATCAACATAACTAATTAAATATAAGGAGTTGAATGTAAAAAAATTGATGAAAATTAAGAAGAGGTTTGTACATATTTGTAAGTGAGAAGAGCATTGGTTTTATGGTTAGCTTATTTACATGCGAACTTTTATTCATTATTTAGTTTCATTTTTAGACAATTGTATCTTTATAATTAATCATATATTTCATGTTGTTGTAGGACGATCATGCTTACAACTTTGACAATTGAAAAATAATGTTATGTATCATTTAGTCGAGTTATGAGTTGGATATGGTTTGATAACATGTTAAACGTGAGAATGTTTATATAATTTAATATCGGCGTAATCTGCATGTCCACATCGTATGTTATAAAATATAAATTTATCTTTTAAAGGTTGTCAAAAATGAAATTATGTTATGTAATGCACGATAAATTTTTTGAGATAAATGAAATAAAATTAAAAGAATTATTATTATTTATGTATATGCGTTTTATATTATGTGATTTAAATATCTTTATATATCTATATATAGATGAAACAATTTATCATTTTTCTCATATATATGAATATTGTATGTATTAAAATTCTCGTATTTTTAAGATTTATTAGATGGATTCATGAATATTAGTTAATCATTTTTATTTAAATAGTTTAAATTTAAAATTACACAATTGGTTAGATATATGGACTTGAATGTAAAATATTAGAAGATAATTAAGAATAGTTTCTACATAACTGTAAAAAAAATTAAAATTTAGGTATTTGAAGTTGATAGGATTTTACAATGCAATGTATGATAAATTCATTTATTAAATAAATTATAAAATAAATTTATTATTGTTATTAATGTATGGACTTGAATGTAAAATATTAGAAGATAATTAAGAAGGGTTTATACGTAAATGCAAAAAAAAAATTAGGTATTTGAAGTTAATAGAATTTTACAGTGTAATGTATGATAAATTCATTTATTAAATAAATTATAAAATAAATTTATTATTGTCATTAATGTATATAATTTATGTGATTTATATATATATATATGCATATAAATGATTTTTTTAACCAATTTGTTGATGCGCCTGCACTACACATATTGAAACTTTCACCTTTTAGGTTTATTAATAAATATTAGTTGACTAAGTTTATCAATTAGTTTAAATTTTGGATTATGCAATTAATTTAATGTGTAGATTTTAATGTTAAAATTTTTGAGAGAATCGTGAAAGATTTGCAAATAATTGTAGAATTAAAAAGTAGGTACTTGAATGTAACATGGTGTGAGAAGTTTAGTAGAATAATTGTAAAATGGTAAATTATAAGATTTCGAAAATAAAATATCCATATTTGAAGAAAATTAAGGAGAACAGAGATAGCTCCTAGAATTAATGAGAGAGCTTCAAGTTCTTTTGCTTTACTATTATTTAATAGATTTTTGACTTTTTTTTAAACTTAAATCTGAACATAATTACATGTTTCTATGACACTTTTTTTTTTGAATTTTTTTGAAAAATTGCAAACATTTGAATTTTTTCTGCAAATATTTGCACTTTAAACTGCAAATATTTGCACCTTTTGGCTGAAACTAAAACTGAGTGCTTTTTAAAATTTGTTTTCTAAGAAGAACGGCGGTGTATTTTGAAACTTAAAGAGGATGTTTTACAAAAATCCCCAATTTAAAACACGTTTTTAAAGAGGGTTTTTCGTGTATTAAACTTGAATCAATATGGCCCAACTAAATATCAATTAGTCTCATTACCCCATTTATAGAAATATATATTTCTGAGTACACATGCAAAACACAGTTCAACCCTAAAATTGGTTTTATGTACTAATGTTTATAACATTTTTCCGTGCCTTTTTGACATCTTCCAAAAATCAAACAAGTGAAACCACAGCAACAGAACGGCAATATAAGAAGAAGGAAAAAAGTGGGGGGAAGGGGGGATTTGTGTCTGGAAATTATCCCAGTAGCATACTAGAATATAAATATGTGTAGTGTATATAATCGCAGATCTGTACTTGTACAAAAGAAAGAATGAGCCCATTAGCATACTTGTGGAGTCAAATATATAGTGAACTTGTAGGGGCATGAAACTTGATCTTGATCACAGAACAGTTATATCTTTGCAGACATAACAACAAAAAAGCATGCACATTAAGCCTTTCTCAATCAGGGTTTTGGTCACACATATCAAACAAAGAGTCTCATATTATTCCTATTAATTTACTTTGAGAAGGCTAAGATTTAAAACATGAAAGAATCAAATAAACATATTACTCGTAAAAAAATAAGCAGATGTAAAGTTATGCTGCACCACAAGGTCCATAACCATGTTACTCATATAAAAATAAGCCCAAATACTGGAAAATAAATGGCGTTTTTTGTTTACCTGGAGGAAAAATAGCCTGAGGAAAGATATTCATTAATTTATCAATTTTATGCACCACGACCTTCTTCTCTTTAATCCCTCTACGCCGGTTACTGAGTTAATTAACGGATTTATTAATTGGCAATAAATATTTTGGGAATAACTGAGGTGAAAATTATAATACTAACACAAATTCAAAATTGATAACCATGGATACAAATTCCTCCATCGCAGTTAGAATTTTCCCATTAGTCTCGGCGAAAAGACATCCCAAAAAGATTTCTTTGAACTCTGGAAACACATTCTTAACACGATCTACCTGGTATTCAACAAAGATGTCCGGAAAAAAAACAATAAGGTGCAAGCAAAAAAGAAAAGAAGAAAGAATGAAAGAAAAGAAAAGAAAGAGAAGAACCAAAATCATATGTGAAACAGCACAGTGTACATGGTGGCAACTCAATAGCAGAAAGGAAAGATAGTATCACCTCATAATGGGAAAGGGACTCAAAAGCAGATGCACGTGCTTTTACCCATAATGAAGAAGAACGGCTCATTTCTGATGTGGCCACATTCCACAATATTTGAATAACAGTCCTTGAAATTTCAGGATAAACCGAGGCATCCATAGCACCCCATCTTAACAGGGAACATACTCTATACCACAAAATCATAAATGAATTAAAAAACTGCAAATGGAACGTGCACACTTCACAAAATAATTATAAATAACAATTATATAAGTTATATATTAGGCTACCAGCAACATTTACAGGTTTAAAATCAAATATAAGGTATAACATGTTCCATCGTCTTTAAGCAGTCTTCAGAAACACAAAAAGTAACGCACAAGTTAAAATCTGATATTTTATCTTATCTTATCACGATGTAGCTAACATCTATTATGTGAAAAAACAAATGAAACCATTGAGCATTTCAAAGCAATGAACATGATACAGCAACAACGGTTAAAAAGGCAGATTACAGCTCAATTTTACCAAATATGGAACTTGTGGAATCTGTTAATAATAAAATCATGCATGAGTAGTTGGCTGGGTATGAAATGAGAGTCAATAGATGCAAGGTACATGTATGCAGGGACATAGGGAGGTGAGAGCTGGTGGGGTCACTTGACCCTGCCACGATTACAAATAATACATTTTTATATATTTCAGGTAATGATAACATTGGTATATAGATCATGATTCCAGGCATATCACATGCAATAAACTTGATGCAGCTAGGCCAAACTAGCTGCATGCTAGATATAAACCTTGTGTTCAACTGAAATGATAAGTTAAAAAATGTACAAATAAATGCAACAGTGAATAGGGATGTTAATATATATTGTAATGTTTATAAATATTTAGTTCAATAATTATATCAAGCAATTTTATTATTGTTGTTACTGGCCAATAACCCAAAATTTTGACAGCTGTCATTCCCAAAAACTCCTACTTTTCTCAAATCGTGACCCCGTCATATGCTGACCAATGTATGTATGTAAACAAAGTGCAACAACACCTCTGGTCGATTATGCTGACCAATGAAAATGAGATAGGTTAATAAGGATAAAGGGTCACACCCTTTAGCAAGGATAGGATCGCTGGAATAATCCATCATATGCTCTTCAATAACATCCCAAGCAGTGTAAAAATCTGAGATGGATACCAGAAATAATAATGATTTTAGCATAAAATAAGAAACACAAAACATAATTAAATTGAACTGGTAGGAGTCAGGGGACACATGATGCTAGGATATGCTGAACTCTACTAGAAAACACTTCTAGATAGCATTTTGTGATTCCTTTTACAGGAAGAAAGGATATCTTCCTATTATAATTCTATGGGGCATTAAGGGAGGGGAGTCAGGGGGAGGGAATCAGGGGACACATGATGCTAGGTCATGTTGTTGAACTCTACTAGAAATTAGAAAAACACTTCTAGATAGCATATTGTGAGTCCTTTTATAGGAAGAAAGGTCAATCTTCCTATTAGAATTCACTTCTAGACAGCATTTTGAGTGGTTTAAAAGAAAATTTGTCGTCCTACTGGAATCACTTGCCCAGAAGTGTTTCAACAAGTAGAGTTACGAAAAAGGCCTAAGCTTACATAAATACAACGCTGCTACTTTTGATTGGCACAACTGTTTTTGATCATGCATAACTGCCAGTTTACAATTCAGTTACATCGACGATTTTCAAGTTTTTTTTTTTGGCCACAATAAACTCAAACCCTAAGGTGCATATGGAACATGCACGTCAGGCAGATTTATGACAAAAGCTAAACAACAAATAAATGCTAAAAATGAACTATGGCCTTTAAGGTAGCTGCATTGAGAATAGAAAACAGATAAAGCAACTCAACAGCAAATTGGTGAATACAATGGGCACGAGAACAGTTAGATAAACAGAATGATGTTCAATAAATAAGTTAGACAGGTAATGTTTGTTACCGACTACATCTGCTCCACATAAATATGCAAGGCTTTCAAATCCAAGAGCTTGGACAGTAGAATCTTGACTTTCTATGCATGCCTGTTAATCAAAAAACAATGATAAATTTTAAACACGGGCTCGTCAAGAAAACTTATTACGAAAATAGGCTTCGTTAAAAACTTATTAAAAAAGGCCTATTTTTGTAATAAGTCTCAATGGAGCTTGTTTCTGTTATAAGGAATTTTTTTTTTTTAACCAGCCTATCTCTAAAATTGTCCATAAAACAATTGAGTGTTAACATGTTTTAAAAAATGTATTATCATGCTGATGAGTTTTTTGGTGTTCTTACCGATACGGTTAATATAAGGTCAACGCCTCTATCAGGATTATGCATGCAAACATCTCTTACTGTACTGGCAATACTGATGCAAATTTGCTTCTCAGATATGAAATTTACCAATGCTTCAGGATGCAAGGCCTCCTGCATATGTAGAAATCAGAACAAATCAAAACTTTTTAGTATATAATTATTTTGTTTGAAATATCTGATGTACATGTAAATGATGGCTTAAAGTTTGTAACTGCAAAGTCAAGCTAAGATAGAGATGCAGACAATTGACAGGCATGAATTTTGTTAGAAGACATAAAATGGTTTATTTCGATGCAGGTATTTAGTTTGATCTGACAAATGCCTTGCTTTAATTCTTTCTTAGACCAAGCATGTATTTCAGTTTTTTTTATTGACTTAGTATAAAACATTTAAGGAATCATCAAACAAGTAACTATCTTCATTGATTGGTTATATATGTTATGTACTCCGTATTACTAAAAATGCTCAGGTTACCTGTAGACTAACATAAACTATGAACTGATTGATGGTAGGACCAGAACAGATATAATATCTGCAGATATAAACTTCAAACGCAACACACACACAGAGAGGCACCCACATATACAGGCTAAGGAAATTGGCAAAATTATAAACTTACTTGCAATGATGCAAATGCTCGATCAGTTGCAATCCATGTCTTACAAAGAAGACGAATACCAGTGGCATATAATACTCTGGATAAATGAAGACTAAAAGAATATAAATACTTCATGCCGAAACGTAAAGATACCATGCTTGCACAAATTAGAACTTCGAAACAAAGAACATAAAACAAAATCAAGAAATCAAAAATGTCATTACCAATTCAGTCAACATTTTTTTTACTTTTTGGAAGCACATGGTCCACAATAAATATGTAACCAACAACTATGATCTGCTTTATGTGTATGCACAGAATAAAAAAATCATTTGATATATTCCGTCAGGGAACTACATACTGATATAACACTTGGAAAAATGACTTGTCCACAAATATCATAAAATTAATAAATTATAAATTTCTAAATTAGGCAGGAATATTAACATCTATTGGCAATCAATCCACTATTAGGTCATACAATATAGCTTCTTCAAACATATCAAGTGTATTTGAAATTTCAAACGACGCGAGCTATCATAAAGTAGTCATTATCGTGATGGAGAACGTACGGTTTTGCACTTTTTTGGAGCATTGGTAAGATTGTCTGGAGAATAAGTGGAACCATCGCAGAGTGTGTTGCAAATGCTGGAAGAATTTCATAGAGACTGAGCTGGAAAAAAAAATCAAATATAAGATGCATGCAATACAAATAACTAGTTGAACTTTAGAAAGACCAATTATTCTCAGATGGAATTGTGACTCAGACAATGTCAGAGACAGACATTTGGAAGTCAGTATCAAACTACATTTATACACTAGGCAAAGACGCAATATCATGGAGGTTTAGTGGCTTTATCGACTACCTAGGCAGAATCGATAGCAATTGTGGAAGCGTGTATTTAATGCAGTTGTAAAAGGGTCTTGCAGTGGTTCAGAAGAGAATTGAGGTGTTTTCGGATGGTTATATTGTGATTCGCTTGATAGAGAATCGACCTTACAACTCTCGCACTAAACATATTGATGTGCGTGAGTTCTTTCTCACACAACAGGAAGAACATGAAAAGACAAAATTGATAAAGGTGCACGTGAAAGATAATCCTTCAGATATATTAACAAAGTCGGGTTTCAAAGATATGCTTGAGCATTTCTCAAACTTGATTAACTTGGTTTTGAGCTACTGGTGCCAATGGAGCATAGATCAATAATAAGTTGATTCTTGCTGACTTGGGATGTGTGTAGAGATGGAGTTATTATGAGTCGAGATGGAGTGGAAAAGTTATATGATCCATAATATGTCAAATCCAAGAGATCATGTGCTTTCCAGTGGAAAAGATGGTTTTTGATACGAAGGACGTAAAAAGAGATGGGAAGAGAATCAGTGGAGAAGGCCAACAGTAACAGCAGCCGCAAAGCTGCTGCAATCAACAGTAGCTCACGACCGGTCAACCATGCAAACACTGCAACAACCTGAGAGGCAAGATCAGTTGACAGATCCTTTTCACTGGTCAGTGTCTGCCTGCACCAAACCATGACCATAGACTAAACTAGCCCCACCAATCGACTGATGGCTAGCTGGTGATGGACCAGGATTATGTTCTTCAGATTTTGATGTTTTGAATCATCCTGCATGATACCTAATAGCTCCCATTGATCATGGGTGAATATATAGAATCAGAATCTCCTATTGTTAAAGGCTGATCAAGAGTTATATTGCAACTAGGTCTACCAATGGTACGAGTTTCGACCCGAGCCCGGCTCCAACCCACCATGTTAATACGGGTACGGGTTTTTTCCTAACTACCCAAGCCTGATCCAGGCCAACAGGTTACTATTAGGATCGGGTACGGTTTTATAATAATCTGACCCGGTTTGGTCCCGACCCGATTATTAGTTTTCCGTAGTATTAAAACATGAGTGTTTATGCTATTTGTTTGTCATTTTGTTTGTTCGCATGTAGATGTTTCTGCTTACTTTGTTGTGAACTTGGCTACATCACTATCCAATTTGTATGTTAATATTGTTTGTATATACAGTTTATTAAAATTGCAAGTTTAAAATATGATTTTAACAGAAATATTATGAGTTTGGTATACTGGTATTACCCAATGGGCTTGAAAAGCCCAACGGGCTGGGCTCGGGCATTAATTTTAAAATACCATGCGTGTTCGGGCTGGGTTTGGGTTTTGACTATTGTAATTGGGTTTGGGTCCAGGTTTTAAGATACCCGGACCGAACCCTGCCCGTTGATAGGCCTAATTGCAACTACTCAAGCAAATCAAATGAGAACAGTAAATTAAAACTCTTCAAATCAATTTAGGGCTTCTGAAATTGGTGATCTTACTCCTCATATCGGTTGATCAAACTTAGATAGTTGTTTCGTATTGAAGGCTACAATCTTGAAGTTTGAATTATATCTCTCTTATACTTTGTTTTTACAGTGAAATAATAAGAGACATTGATTGTATCTCTAGATGTGGATTGGTTTTGACCGAACCACATTAAATATTGTGTTAACATCTATGCTGTCAGGGGAACCGATTAGGCGCTACTTTGCAATTATGACTCCCGGTCTTTTTATTATAACGCTTTATTACACCATTTGTCTGAGACATCGTCTGAACCATGCTAAGCTTTTCTTGGAACATCAAAAAATAGACGTTTTTAGTAAAACTTTATTTTTTACTTGACTAAATTAACTACATTTACAATAAAATCATCCGGTTACTTCACTTATTTATTGTAGATCATTATGTTTCAAGAATTTCAATGCTTGAATCGTTTTTCTATATCTTTTTTTATAATATACAAACAATTTGTTAATAAATAATATTAATTCTCCTTATATTTGAGAATAAAAGTAACTCTTTGATTTCTCACTTCTTTGAAATTTGGCTTTATCGTTTTCCTAATTTTTCATTTTAATTATGTCAGCCTTTTAAAAATTATTTTAAAACAATTTCTTGATCAAATACAAAATAACTAACTATAAATTGGAATTTATGTTATTCACTAATATTGTACTTGAGTTTTTTAGATTATTTGGTATACAAGTATTCAATTATTATCTTGACACAAAATTTACTAATATAAATTTTGTTGCTTCCATAAATTATAAAGGTACTTATTAATTTTTAAATCTATCGATGAAACATTTACGCATGTATGCATACACACACGCGCGTGCATGGACACACACGCACATATATTTATTTTTTGTTATTATTTAGTGTGAATATTGTTTGTGCAAAATGTATGTGGCGAACGCCTACTTTCATCTAGGCTCTGTCTGATCTCCGCCTAGACTCTAAAGCCAATCTTAGCTTCCAGTGCTTCGCTCCGCCTCGAACAACATAGGTTAACATTCATCGTTTATCATTGTTGGTGATTGTTGGTTGATTGCTATTTACTCTTGTCTGACATTTGATAATTTATAGACAATATAGCCTAGTTTAGATTTATATAACATGTAATGCAATTAGAAAGAGATGCAAAGGTATTTTAGGTTCTTGCAATCATGGTTGCGTCTTCCGAGGGTAATTTTAAAGGCATTTAGGAAATGGGTAATGCTTTAAATGAGGGACAATGTTTACTTACTTTGGTTTAAGTCACATTTAAATATTTTACTTTTTATAACTGGGAATGCGCAGCTGAAAAGAAAAGTATCAATACCATCATTCTGTACTAGTAAATATAAATCAAAAACTACAAGCTTCTCATTATATGAGATTTTGGTAGCCATTTAAAACCAACAATCAAGTACTGAACAATATTAAAGATCAAGAAATCCATTGCACATGGCCAATTTTAATGGAATTACAAGGTCTATACTGTATAGCCCAGTACCAATCCTGGCCCATTTTCTTTGACACCAATACGAGGCGAGAAAATTTCCTTCAAGCGCAAGTAAATTGCCCTTGAATAGAACCCCCTAAGTAAAGGAGCAGCACACTCGTTAGAGCAACGCATGCATCAGCTGTGCTGATAAGCATGTTATTACCCTAGTTGAACGTAAAATGAACCTCTATCAACAAATCACAGGGAAAAGTACCATTTTTTTCTACCTCAAATGGATACTTGGTTTTAGTTTTGACCAAAGCATTGCTAGATCAAGAGTGTACATCTCTTACCAACATTTCAGGAGAGTTACTTTTGTGGCGGCACAGCATTTTAGTATGGAATAGAAGAGCCTGCAATAGTGGCATACCCAATTTGGGGCTGACTAAAGCAAGTGCAGCCAAGCAATCCACAGCAGAAGAACCAAGTAACGGATGCAAAACTAAAGTGGATAAAATGGAACAAAGTAGCAAGCATGTCCCTGCAAGGACAATTGAATGCATTATACTACCACTTTAGATTTTAAATTGTTAGCACTTATGTAATAGCATAAAAATTAAATTGCAAAATCAAAATTTGGGGATGATGTATAAACATGTTAAAGATCTCATGAATTTGTGTTCACCCTTGCTTCATAACAAGCATATATGACAAAGATTGTGTAATATTGTTTAAACCTCGACCTTATAGAATCAGCTCTGCGTGTGCATGAGCACCAGCGTGCATGCAAGTGCGTCTTGAAATCAACCTAACTGAAATTCACACATCTTTTCAGACGCCATTATCTACATGTTATGAAACAAGTGTGCACGATACTCACACAAGTTTGGAGTTTCTAAGATCCTCGTTAAATTAGCAGAAAATTTGACTTTTTTTGTTTGTTAACAAATATAGGTACCTTTGGAGAACATGTTAGAAAACTCATAGTTTCCACATGAGTTTCATAGTATGTAGGTCAAGATGGTAAGTGAACTTTAAAAGGAAGGCCGTGTCCTATCCTGAAACAATAACTCCTTCAAAGTAACATTTTAAACCTGAAATAAGTATTTTGGATGCCTCATATTGGCTTACGATAATAAAGGTGCTAGAAGTCTCGAAATTATTCAACTTTTTACTAAGATGATCTCGATAGCAAATAGTTTAAATTTGCATGCTTTGTTTTATTTCAAGATTTTTGAACGCAACAGAGACAAAAGGAGATTTTAAGGGATGTATAAAGTAGGGATGTTGAACCCTACTCATATATGAACACACATGCGTACACACATTTTTATAAATACATACATACATATGTGTGTGCATATAACTCTTTAAGGTGAAGAGGATCGTTAGGCACCAAGGACATCCCTAAAGTTAGATGGAGCCTAGGCAGGGCTAGGAAATGGACCAGGTTGGGATTCAAATTAACTGATAAAATTTTAGACTCTTATAATTTAAACATTCAATTGTGTAACTATACAAATATTAATAGCACAACAACTCTGATATACATTCAAAAATAGCTGTAATCAAATATGGTTTCAAAACATAAACATATATAATGAAAATGAAAAAAGTATGTAACATATAAGATATCATGCATGTTCAACAAATCAAAACCACCCCAAAAAAAACAAAAACAACGAGCTTCAAAAATGCTCGATGGTGCCTAGGGGTACTCATTAGCGCCCATCACCATACGGGTAGTACTAGAAAACCAAGTGTATTTGAGCAGTCATCTTCTATAGAAATTCATCCCGTCGACGTGCCTTCGAGAACATTGTGTGTGCATGTGTATGGGGGGGGGTATGATTGATTTTAGCCCCCCATCTATAAATCCTGCAAATTCCCTCAACTTTTTTCATATACATAGATACATGAGATTTTTAAAACAAGGTAATAATTCATACATACATGTGTGAGTGTGCATGCACGTGTGTGTGACCTACTTCATAAAGTATCAGTGTGTCACCGTATCTTCTTTGGGATATACCAAAATTTCAATCATTTTAAAACAATAGTTCTAAATAGTTTCAATGAATAATGTTATCTTATGGTTTTGAAAGTGCTAAAACAATCCAAAATGATCCATTTGTTTATGGAGTTGATCTTACTGGCAAAAAAGAAAATATCTAAAAAAAGAATCATTTTCAAATTTGTAACATGAAAAGGACACTTCAAGGATAAAAAGTGACACAATAATATCTATAAATATACATACATAAATACCTATGTAGTTAAAGACCGCAAAAACCTCGCTAAAGTGCTTAACGCACTTCGACCGCTAAGCTTTTACAATTTAGTGCTATTAAATAGTAAAACCACTTAAAGTTCCACTATAAACCTCTAAAGCCCGCTAAATCAATGGTTTTCAACACACACTTTAGCAATTTTAGATTAAAAAAATTTAATCAGTTCTCTTTTAAACAAAACCAACAAAGTTAGAGTATAAGCCTAAGTTCAAGGCTCAAGGGCTCAACATAAGTAAGAACACTATTTCTACTTGCCATGTTTGAACTGCCTAAATCATGGAGTTCTTGGGTTTAGTTATACAGGAGTAAATTTCTTTTTTTACACTGATGAATTGGATTTGATCTTCAATATAGCTTTTTGGACCCCGTTATTTTCTGTTATATCCTCACTTTATCACCATTATAGTTTTTTACACATCCACCGCTTAGAACCGCTAAAAACGCTTTAGCTGCACAGATACATATATGTGTGTATGTATAATGACTCAGTGTCCTCTTAAAAAATCCTCTTAATCTTCGTTCGCTTTTTCACATCAGTTGTGATCAGAATCCAAGATCATCTTTAAAGAAAAACACTTTGAAACTTCTAGTCCATTATAACTTGAAGTAAAATGATTCATTTAAAATATTTATTATAGCTGTTAATTTAAAAAAAGTTTTGAAGTAATCAATTATTCTACAGCGATTCTTTTTATTTTTTATTTTTTTGTGCGGATAGTCTTTATAACATTGAAAACATACCTAAAAATGATTAATTTAAAGAAACAAAGGAGAATCATTTGGGGATTCATAACAAAAGAAATTCAGATCATCACTTATACATACAAATAAGTAAAACCAATGCAAAAAAGGCACAAGTTTATGTGAGGACCTAGTGTATCTCAAAGTAAAATTTAGTCTTATCTTGAATTAATTAGCTCCAAGGGATGATGTTCATGACTTAAATATAAGACCACTCAACCAATAGGAGTCTGTACCTTCTTGTATATATGAACTTCATTCCAAAAAAGTTAAATAATTTCAGCATTTCCATATTATTCAAAAGGGCAAGTCGATCATATTCATTTTAATTGTACATTTGAAATAGAGTTCTTCAAATGGGTAAAAAGAATGATGAAAAGAACCTATTTTATATGGAGGATCATATTCATTTTAATCGTACATTTGAGATAGAGTTCTTCAAATGGGTAAAAAGAATGTAGAAAAGAACCTATTTTATATGGAGGCAATCTATGGGGTAAGGATATTATATCCATAAGATATTGGTTCATTTTAACATATTAGACGTAAAAAAAGGGATGCACAATGAGGGATGAGGATATGCTGTGTATGTATGTGTGCGCGCGCACGCATGTGTTTATATACACTTTAAATTTATCTTAATTGAGCTACAGAATTTAAAAGTTGTCAGTTTTGTGCATATTTAATTCATACTACGAACGTAATCTTTGTAAGAAATAAACCGATTTGTATTTTATTTTATACCTTCAAATTGTAAGTCGATACTAGAGTTAGAATATTTATTTCAACTATACCGTTATACATTCAAAATATTTTTTAAAGGGTTAGAATTCACAATTCTCATTATGTCTTTTTGAAGATGATATCAAAGATAAGTGATCATATCCTAGAATACTGCATCATTTGGTTTATAGCTCAAGGTTGAGTATGTAATTGATCGACTTATATATGTATTTATGTATATACAATACACATAAAAACACATTGAAAGCGATAAACTACATTTCTTGTGTACCCGTCTGCATATATGCATCCCTTATGTAAAAATGAGATCAAACTAAAAATATACATTCAACATTAAACAAATACATTCTTATATCACTCAAAATCATCTATATAAAAATTTGGATCATTTAGAATCTTAAATAATCTATTATATTCAAACTATTTTAAATCAATGGTTAACATACACTATTCTAACAGTGGGCATTGACTTTTAATTTAGAAGGGATTAGAAATTTGAAAACGATCATCAATTTCTTATAATGTTCGTATTGCAAATTAAATGTCAGTAAGTCGGTATCATTTGAAAATTTTCACCTCAAAATTTGTATGTAAGTAATAAATCTTGAATCGCGGTTTACATATAATATTTAGTATTGGACAAGATGAGTATAACTCAGATGTGCATCTCGGATTAAGATTTCAACTTTTAATATTCATCTCAATCCATCTCAGGATAACTAATACAGTAGGATGACGAACTTTTTATTTTAAAGATTAAGACTTTTTGTACTGATACTTTGCAAATATATATTGTAAACAACACATGCTTACCCAAAAAAAGGTATGAGTTGGCTAAAATTTGTCCAAGAAATTAGTGGAAATTCACAGTTACAATTTTGAAATCTTAGTCAGATCAATGTCAAATAAGACTGACACAAACTTTATGCTTTTGACTCGGAAACTGTTGAACTGAAACCTCAATCGAACCGAGATCATGAAGACTAGAAACAGCAATAATTATATATATACCGTCATATCAGACACAAAATAAGCTATGGCCATTTATGTTCTCACGGTATCAATTGTTTAATGTTATTAATATGTAACAGGTGAAACATAATTTGATTTCCAACTATTTAGCATGCTCGTTCACAATCAAAATGATTCATTAGAACAGAACCAAAGATGTCAGATGATCAAGCAATAGCTCAGAATCATGTGATTTTTTTAAATTCTGCAGTATCTAAAATGCAATCAAATCACAAGCAGTGCATGAATTCCAAAACGGTATCTTATCAGGTTCATTTGAGTCCAGCCGACTGCTTCCCTTTTGTATTAATCAAATGAGAATATACCACTGCATATAATTTTTGTGCGATCCCTTGAAAAATTGATTTTTCTACTGGAATATTCTTATATTTCAATTTTACATATGTACTGTTGAAAATGAAAAAAATCATGTGACTCAAATATTACTTATGGTTTTGGCATAAAGCAAGAAAAGATCTGTTGCAAGGAAACAATGAATCTGCATTCTGCATCATTTCTTAAATCATATGAGACTATAGAACATGATGATAAAGTGTTACAGTTGTCGAATAAAATATATTGCCAAACATGAAATGTAAAATGACGCATCTGTTATTAATGTCACGGCACAAGCTGTTGTAGTACAAAAAAGAACATAAAGATTTATCAAAACAACTGATATGGAGATTTTCCTACCGTAGTGAAGGTGATGACAAAACCATTACATCTGAAGTAATGATTATCCTTGGTTATATTTTCCACAAGTTTCTCTCACCATATTTTCATCTTTAAATCTTATTAATTTTATTTGTTCTCTCGTACGTATTCTAATTTTCTCTCATATCTCCAACGGAGGCCTCCTGAGGCACTTGTGCGCGTTGGAATGATAGGCCTTCTAAATGCAAAATGAATAACATCCAATGGCCTTCTAAATATAGGCAGAATGGTACTCTTAAGCTTCACATCCAATGGCCTTCTAAATGCAAAATGAATAAATTTAAATTTAATGACATTGTGTGTACACGCGCGTGCACACACACACAAAATTTTTTTGAAGAGTTATCAAATAAAATCATAACAAATGAATTAATCCAAAGGTGTATACAATTCGCACATTTATTAAATCCTAGTTTGAAAATATAATGTTTTTTTGTACGTAAACCAAACCGTAGACTTATTTAAATTGCTAACCATACTTAGTTTTAAATATATACATGATACATTTATCTATATTAAAAAAAATTGATAGTTAATGTTTAAATTTAAGCTTAACATATAGTAGATGATATTTCAAATATACGAAGGTCCTGATTTGATTTAACTAAAATTCAAGTTAAAATTACAAAATAGGGATAGAGTTTAAAAAAAAAGAGATAAAAATTTGTGATAAAAAGGAATTACAATCGTTTTCTACTGTATTGTGGTTTTACTAATAGGTAAATGTGTGGGTTTACCTGCAAGTCGACTTTCTATGGATTGGTGATCAACAGTTAGTATGTATCTTCTGAGCTCACGTATCCAGTAATTTGATTCATTACAAATATCTTTGATGTTGGAGTCAGCATTACAGTTGAGTCTCAGGTATGTGGAATATTTAAGTTGAGTCTGCTCCTATATTGTCAAGTGAAAATGAAAGAATTTAAATTACATGTCATGCATAACATGTACCAACTGTGTAAAAGAAAATCAGGCACACAATGTACAGAAGTAGCGAGAAATACATAATTTTGCATACATTTTAGAGGCCTTTTATTTTATCAAACTGGATATGAAAATGTTGCTATGTGAAGTTCAAGAAAGTTTATCCATGCATGCTTGACTAATCCCCTAAGACCAGGGTTCAAAATAAGCCAATTCCGATGTACTTGTCGGTGTGACTAAAGGCGGGGCACAAAATAAGTTGATAAGGCTCCAGTGTTAGGAAATCTGTGTTAGTGTGTCTCAAGGATTCACAGTTTTGTTGAACCACACAAGCATATAAAACTATGCAAGGAATAAGAAAATTTTGAAATCTTTTCGAAAAAGATATCATCATACATGATTTAAAAAAATGGGTTATACAAAGACAATGTTAGTTTATGAGAAATTTAGAATACAATTAACCTGATTCCAAAGAAGATGCAGAAGCCTAAAAGGAAAAGATGTTGGATATTTCACATATGACCATCCATTTCTACAAGTAACTGGTTCTACTGAAGCATTCAATAAGTTTGGAAGAAGTTTTTCTATAGCTGACAGCAAGAATGTTGCTGCAGCTTTAACAGATTTTGAAGGAGATGATAAGAGACTGATTACAGGAAAACTATATAAAAGTTCCTCACTGAACTGAGAAGCTTCGCCACTGCCATAGTGCTCTGAAACAATGGCAAAAACTTATTAGCAATTTTCTCTTTGGAAATAGATATAAACAAAATTTATTTACTCCAGAAAAAGTGGGACATACCAGTTCTTGTTTTCCACTCAGATAAGAAAATAAAAAGCTTCAAAATTGATAGGAATTCATGTTCAAACTCCACTTGAGTTAGAGTGACAGAGATAGTAACTTGGATTCTAGCTAACTGAGGCAGATAGTGCAGTCCAAGTTCTTTTTGTAACACAAAAAAACGTTTGGATAGTTCTACTATATACTCAATGCCGTCATGAGGTCTATATGTATATGTACACAGGAAAAAGAGAGCATCTATAAACTCCATGCCGCACTCTATGACAGCACATGCCCATTTCTAGAACAAAAAAATGGCTTGATTAAGTAATTTATCAGAATTGAAGAGATGTTTATTGAAAATACCGTTCCAAAATCATAAAAAGATGCCAAAACTACAATATATAGTTGTTAATTGTAGACCTTGTTAGAGACTTTGCAGTTGATTCTTATAAAACTACATGATACAAATGGAAAACACCATTTGTGCATTAACACTTCATAGATCATATACATCCCAACAAAATAAGTAAAATATACGAAGAAGCACTCTATTATGTAATAAATTTTCGACAATTGACAGTTAAACTAATATCTGAATATGCATACATTTAAAGTCAATGTATCTGTCTTTGACTTTACCAAAAGACGGGATTTGCTCAAGTACAATTAACTGATATCAAAGTTGGATAGTGTGATCAATATTACTACACCTACTCTTACACAGTTAACAAGAGAGTAATGTTTTTCAATCATAGATAAATAATAACGAGTTAGGACAATTCAAGATATATTAGCCAAACTTAACTTGCTTTTTTGGGATGATGAAACGGGCACACATATACACATACAAAACTCAATAAGAAGTTAGAATGCTGATCGTATAGAAAGATATACCGTTTCAACAGAAACAAGTTGCCTCAAGACCACCATAATAAAATCCATCACACATTCAGCAGAGCTACAAAGGTACCTGAATTCCTAAAAGAAGCATACAGAAATTAGGAACTACAGAGGGATTATTCTAGTATAAGGAATATGTTTGGTACATTGTATCCTTTTACAATATATATGATAGTGATTATTGTATCCAATGATACCATAATACCTATTTAAATATTACATGTCTTTTCGCATAAATATGGGTTCTTGTTAGTGACTACGTTGTATGTATATTTATTTTAATAAGCCAAGGAAGGTATTAGGTGTTAGTTGATGCAATCTGTTTTAAGGAAAATCGTACAAGCTGGTTTACCTTTTAGTAAAATACTGAATAGTGAAAAAAAGTTAATGCAAATCTCTCAAGAATAATGGTAATAATTATGAGCTTATGTATCCTATCTTAGCCTTATACTATAATGCCGATCAGTTTGTACGATTTTCCTTAAAACAGATTGCATCAACTAACACCTAATACCTTCCTTACTTTAACTTTTTTCACTATTCAGTATTTTACTGTGACCAAAAAATTTGTTGCTTCCTTACTTTAATCAGTTCTGCTTTTCTTTTGCATTTCAATTCATTATGGACAATGGCAATAGTTTTAGTTTCAACATTATATAGTTATCTGGATCCACATTTAAAAATAGTACATATTAGGAGACTGTATCCAGCTGAAAATAGATCATACCATTTCAGTAGTACAAGGAAAGTATGTGACACAATCCATAAGAAGCTTGATAATGCAAATAGCTTCAGATGGAAATGAACAAGATAATGATGCAACTGCTGATATCAGATCCCTAGTAAACGTAGATGAAACTGAGAAAGGTTTTCTCATTACTAAAAACATAAAAAATGGTCTCAAGAACTTTGTAACCGCCTCCATTCCAGTAGCTCTATTATGAGCAATAAATAATAGAACTTGCTGAATGAGCTCAACCCGTACTTCGTCTCTACAAGAAAGCACCTGTCATCACAAAATAAGCATGCATAAGATTATGATGTGTACATCCCTGCAAAATCGTGAGATTTGCTATATTGATTTAAAAAATTGGTAATGATGACATGTTCAACAAATGATTTGTTTATGTTCGTTGAAGCAATGGAAAATGATGAGAAGACATGCTGGTTAATTTTCCTCAAAAGCCCCTTTACTGAAACCACTGATGGAATACGTGTCAGATCAATGTTGGAAACATACATAGATCACATTAACAAATAGACACTGGCACAAAACAAGATGCAAATTCTGGTATGCTTTAAAGTTTAAACATCCAAAAGTTTGTTATGTGTCTATGGACACCAAGCACCACACGAATTCATGCGTCCTAGATTACTGCTATTCTGAATAGAAAGACACATGATTACCAATTTGACCTGAACAGTGTGTGTGTGTGCGTATCCCACTGATTTCAACCATGTGTTCCTATTTAAATAATTATACTCCCTCTCTTGTCATTTCATTCTATTATTTAATTTGGAACATATGGTTGAATTCAAGGGGGGTTTGAGGTATAGCCGATCCTTGCCCTACACACACATACATATAACAGAATTGACCGGATAATATCGAGAATAGGGAACTGGTTAAATGCTTTTAAATGATTAAAAAGTCTTAATTGAATTCATATGAAGTATAAGGTAATCACTTACAATGAGCATATGTGTTTTACCAGTAATTTGCATTTAAAATAGTTCAAACTCCCATACGGTGATATGGATTTATTTGACGGTTACATGGTACAAAAATTATTTCAGTTTTAGTGTGCACAACTATAAGCTTTATACAAATAACATCCAAATTTGGTTTTGATTAAGTTCAGCACAAGTGCACTTCTTCATTCATGCTTAACCTATCTTGACTACATACACCAATCAGAACGTATCAAATGTAGCACCACATAATAACTAATAAGTAGTCTCATGTCATGAAATTTAATACTAAATATAGACGCGTACACACAATATATACATATGGAAAGCGTTCAACTACACATCCTACATTACACTTGGATAGTTTTGAGTTATATGATTTGATACGAAACCAAATTTCGGAGATGTTTAATCTATATTACAAATATCATCTACACATATTCTGATATCATATCGAAATTTCTAGCATTTTCAAAATGTTAAGTTGATATTATTCATAGAATTTAACCTTCGATTTGAGATATTATTTTTGGAAAATGTTAGGACCATCTAACCAAGCTATTTTTTTGGTGAAAATGATCTTCTCAAAATACGGTTTCACTTTGAATTGTATAATAGAGGCGGTGTAAGGGTGTAGTCAATCCCTAATTGTGTGTGTGTATACAGTAAAAGGTTCACTTGATTTATAATGTCAGAATTTTCAAACTGATCTCATTTTTTGTGATGTAGATTGAACAACATCAAAGTTTCATATAGTTTAAGATTGTGTAGCTATAGAAGCCATAGGGGTGTACAGATGTACCAAAAGAGGAGTGTAGCGAATTCTTACCCATGTTTTTTGAAGTGAAGACTTGATACATATGAATACATGTACATTCACATACATATACAAACATATATATCTGCATGCATACAAATAAATATACACATATATGAAGTGAAATGTTCTCTCTACAACACAGATATTGGACAAACATTTTTTGAGAAATAAAACTTACACATTGACTTGACTTGCAAAGGGAAAGTGGCAACTTAGACATCCTTTACTAGTGCAAGTTATTACATTTGATATCATAACATATTCTCAACTAGAATTGTGGCAAACTGTGTGAGTACTGAACCCACACTAGTTGAGAAGTTATCGCATTAGTGCTGCATGAAATTACAAACAGAATGTTTAAGTGGATTGTGTTCATGCGGCCTTAGTCAATCAGAACGTTCCACTCTTTAAGAATGATAATTGTGGCACCTGTGGAATTTGATACCAAAATTGGCATATAGTCTCATATTTCATGATTAAATATTAATATTGATGTATAAATTAATCATAAAATCAAGTCTTCACTTTAATGGATACTCGAGCCTAAAAAGTTTATGCTCCACTATATTGAGGTAAGATGGTTAAGGGGGACAACATAAAAATTGAAGGAAAGTAAATGCTACAACATATTAAACTTTATGTCCTTTGAAGAACAAAAGCTGACATATCAGTTTGGCCTAGTATTATGGTTCATTTATGTCTCATCTTATCAAAGACAAAAGCGTCTAACTTAACCATGAAAGACATTTGCTACTCTAGTATCTCCATAGGGATGGCATTCCATTTGCCTTGGTCATCTTCCTCAAGTTTTTCTTAATCCACAACATTGTTTTAAAAGGCGAAAGCGTACGTGAGGCATTTTCGGCTCCATAAGGCGAGGTGCAAGTCTCGAAGCATTGAAGCATAAGCTTTCGAGTAAAAAAAAACATAAATCATATAATGAAATTTAACATAAAATAACATAGAAGGTCAAATATTAAATAAAAAAACATTCATAAAGCATTCAAAACAATTCGAACAAAATACAATAGCTGTAATGTATTCCAGTTCTGGAATCAAAGTCAATTCCAGAACTAGAATCGAGTTCGGTTCCGGTCACTGGAATCGAGTTCGGTTCCGGTCACTGGAATCGAGTTCCTATAATTGCATTCGGGCAAAAAAAAATGCATGTTTGCTCTTCTTTTGTTGGTTGTTGGTTTAGTTTTCAGTGGGATGATGGAAAAGAGACAGAAGTATAATTTTAGGTAGATACACAGTAATTAAAGGCATATATTTTTAACCAAAAGGCTTAAGCCTCATCAGAATGAGGCGTTTAGGCTTGTGTTTTTTATGCCTCCTACGTTGCAATATTTGAAAATTAATATTGTTATACTTAAACAATATTTATTTTATCAGAATGAGGCGTAATATTTATTTTATTATACTTAAATATATTAAAATTAATATTGATATTTAACATTTATAATATTTGAAAATATCACTTTAAGTATTTCAATATATATACGATATATAAAAATATTGTTTCAATTATAAATGATATTTGAAAGTATCAAATTATATCTTAACTTAAATGATATTTGAAAATACCATTTTTAAATTCTCAATTTAATTGATATTTGAAGATCACTTTAAATATTTTGATATAAACAAGGTGAGTAAATCTCACTCATCTTGGATTACTGTTTAAATTTATGAAAATTTATTATTGAATGATTGGATGAATTTATTAATTATTATCAGTTGAATGTTATATATTATTATATATATAGTAGTATATATTAGTAGTTGGATATATTTCCCGCCGTTTGAGCGGATGAGACCCTATGCATCCCGCATAATAACGGATGACCATATATTACCGCGATATCCCCTCGAAGTGAGATTGGTATTTTACAGGTTGAAGGGATCCAACTGGACTCCTCAAATATATTTCTTGTTTTCATATATATTGATATATGATATGATGGAATAATTTTGCTATGGATTGTTGTGTGTTTTAATATATTGGATGTTGTAGTAGCACTGCCCTTAGATTTTGGTATTTTAATACCATAAGTATTATTTTTGAGTTTTAAGGAAATAAAAGGAGATATAAAATATTTATATCAGAATTTGATTATTTTTAAAGAAATTGAATTGAATAAAACAATAATTTGATTTTGGGTTGTACTTATGTAACGACCTGCGCCTTTTTGGACGTTTTAAGCAGACACACACGTCAGACTCAAACCATTCAAAAGGTCAGATTGTTAGGGGATAAATAAGAAAAAGAGAAAGTAATACAACAAATACAGAATCTCACAGCGAAATGACCAAATATAATAATCAAATAACAGTTCATGAAGCTGTTTTATAAATACATTTGATTATTCTTTTACAACACAAAGATCAGAGTTACATAACAAGAATTAATTAATTAATGCAACGGAACAACATGAAGCAGTGGAATAAATAATATAATAATAATAGTACAAATCTTCGTCTTCGTCCTCCAGAAATAAGATCTTCAACCTTGAAATGCTCAGGCTGACTCAAGCGAATTGAAAAGACAAAACACTCGAGTCAGAACTAAAAGATCTTATGTAAGTTAAATCAACGGTAAATATGAGTGCGACGGCGTCAGAGATGTTTACGGGGTTTGATATCTCCTATCCAGTGTCAACGTGGGTGCAGTAACTTAAGAGATGTTCGGGATTTCCATCTCCTAAGGATCCGTTAAACTATCTACTATATAGTACAATACGCTATTATAATATGTCTACAGTAAAGTAAAAGTATAAAAATAGCGTTAAGGCGTTATCCATATCTCTCTTAACACATTTTATATATTCTCATAGTCTATACAGTACCGTATGCTCCTCCGTAAACTGGAGGTTTACACAGAGGGCACCCCATAGGTATGGTACGAAACAAACTCGTAGAAGGCGTGATAGGGCATGTGAACACGGCACTCGAGACAATGTCAGGGTACATATACCAATTGCGGATCCGGACTGGTGGTAACGCATAGCAGCTACTACCGTCCACCTCGGACACACTCCCAAATCAAATCAAGGATGACCACCAAATCAATCACAAATTAATAGAATAGTATCGAAGAAATGTGCCCGATATGAGAAATGACCTCACTTGGCCCGGCATGCCTCCTGTTTTAGTCACATCTAAGCTGACTCACGGAAGTCAGGGTCACGTCATACCTCATACAGAAATCGTTCGTCAAACCATCCTACTTCATTTTTGAAATCTCCACCACGTACACAGTTGATAAAGTGGTTTTCGATATTGACAGAGAGTATGACAATATCTGATCTTGGTCTTTTTAACAACCAATCGCTTATTTCACACCGGATGGTTCTTTTAAATTTCCAAAACCAATTCATAATTGATATCAAAATATCATATTCAATTCAAACCATATCATTTTCGAAATCATATTCGCTTTGAAATCATATTCACCTTTGAAATCATATCGTTTCCAGAATCATAATTCCTTCAAAAATCATATTTCCAAATAGGTTAAATCCTTACTTCAAAATCATCAGATTCAAATTAATTTATAACATTTAAATCCCAACTTAGGTTATAACATCATTTAACCGTATTTGCTTTTAACCCAATGAATCTGAATATAAACACTTCCACTTTACTTAGTCTGAAAATTTAGAAAATAGTTTAAATAGTTATAAATAGTTAAAATGCTCTAAAATAGTTTAATTACAGATTTAAAATATTTTTAAATTGATTTAAGATAGTTAAATAGATTTAATAAAATTAAAATAAATTAAATAGCTTTAAAATAGATTAATTAGATTTAAAATAAATTAAAATGGTTTAATTAGTTTAAATTAAATTAAATTGGTTTAAAATGGGTTAAAATAATTTATATAGTTAATATAGGTTAAAATAGTTTAATAATTTTGAAATATTAATAATTAGAAACTTTAAATTATTATATTTTTAAACAGTTTATATTAAATTATGAATTTGGAATTTATATGAATTTTAACTATTTATTTTACTTCAACATATCTGAACCATTTAAATTTCCAAAATCAACAAAACCCAATTTTAAATCTTTCAATCCAAATTTCAATAAACAGTTTAATTCCATATCGATTTCAATCCATGTTTGATATATCAATTAAAATTACTCCAATTTCAATACATTCCAAAGTTATATTTCAAACAATTTTAATAACTCAATCTCGATAAATTCCATTTATACTTCAAAATCCAACTTAAAATTCAATTTAATTTCTTTAATCAATTCCTTGAAATCGATTCTGGTTTCAACATAAACTTAAATTTTGATAATAATTCAATTTATATAAATCAAATTCTTATTTCAAAATATCATCCAATTAAATTCAAAAATTAAGGATTCAAAAATCATTTAATTTAGCCAATCCGGTGTCCATATATAATTCTCTACCCTATGGTCAAGTGATACGGATATTTATCATTTCAACCCGCAATTATTTTATATTTACGGATATATATCATTTCAATCTGCAATCCCGAGTTAACATAAAAATCCATAAAATCGTTCGAGTCTATCATTTCAACCCATAACGATTTTTTCTAATCTATAGATCATTCGGGTATGTATCATTTCAATCCATAAGGAACTTGCGGTGTTATAACAATATATAAATTAAACATAACATCCAATCATCCAATATCCACAATCAAACGTCCATAATCATCATCCAATTCAATTAATAAATTTCAACGATTAACAAATTATCAATAACAGGTAATTAACTGGCAATTTAGATTTAATAATAAATTAAATGGCTATTCAATTCAAAATGATTCAAATTAACTGGAATAGCAATTTAAATATACCAAACAGCCATAAATAATTTTCTAATCACATCATAAATTTAATTTAATTAACATAAGAAATTTTAGAAGTTGTGAGTGGATCAAATCACTCACCTTTGATTTTAAATCGAATTAAAATCCAATTTAGGGCCCAAATTCAAACAGTTTCAGAATTCATTCAAACCAGCGTTAAAATGTCCGAAATTCCGATACAATCCCAACAAAATAAACTGCGCGTGAATCAGACCTCGTATGTGAAAGTTATGCATTTTAGAACGTTGAAAATCAAAATTAGATAAAATAAAATAAATAAACAGAAACCCTACACAACAGCCACGTCACTTCACCATGTTCACGAGATTACCGCGACATCCTTCACCAACGCAAGCCCTACTCGTGTACGCGATTTGAAACCGCCGCCGCCTGATCGAAGTCGCGCCGCCTACACCATGCCGCGACCACCTCCTACCACGCCGACACCCACCCGACCATCACGGGCCCCCACCTGACACCGAATGATGCCCAAAACCCACCGGCCGCCGCTATTATGCAAACCCTAATCGATTTCTCTGGCCCGATCCAACCATCAACTCATGAAACTAACCACACGGATGCACTCCCTTCGGTCCTCTTTACAAAACTGTATCCTCATTTTGATGATCCGACAAAGTTGATCGTGACACGATGAACGGTCGAGGCTTAATCACCCAATTCCAGCCACACAGAAACCCAGATCGAAAAACGAACTGCAGATTTGACCTGCGCTCGTCGAGAGCTTTGAAACGGTATATAATTTGATAGGATTTGGAGGAGTTTAATTTTGGATTTGATTTTGGTTTGCAATTGAATTTGGAATTGGTTTTGGTTTGTCTGCCATTGAAAAGAGAAGATGGAATTGTACGTACAGACAAATGGAATTGAGAAACAACTAGGGTTTATAACAGGCTATTTATAGGTAGATCAGAAAATAGAAAGAATGGATAAGATTTGATTCGAAAATTGAACGATAAACAACCCGAAAAGCCCGTTCTGTCTCCGAAACGAAAATGGGCTATCGCATATATCAAAATAGATGTTTTCGATATTTTTAAATTCAATGGAACATGTTTCAAGTCCTAATTCCATCGTATGAAGAAGTTATGTTAAAATCAGCTTATTTCAAATTGATTTCAATTAAATTGATTTCTAGGCGTTTCGAGCCCGTACGATCAAACGACAAGTCTGATCGTTACGAAACTTGAAATCCTACAATAATTTACCGTTACGGATCCGATGAAACAGGTTTCATCGAAATCCGAGTCAGTGGCCAAAATGGCTATTTTCACATTAATTAAATAAATTATTATTAAATTAAATTTATCACTTCTTATATTTAAGTTAATTAACTAACCATTTTTATCATTTTTGATTTCATGGACATTTACAATAATTTGAAACAAATTTACATATTAATTCAATGTCAATAATTTACTAATTACAGTGTTCAATTTCAACTGTAATGAAATCCAATTAATTAAAATTTAATTCCAATAATTGATTAAATTTGATTCCAATCGTTTTTATTCAATCAATTATTACTCTATTTACATAGTTAACATTTGTTCATCTCTTATTTCACTAATATGCTACAATTTCCATCTTTTACTTGCATTAGCTACAATATTTCAATTATATTGAATTTTTTTGTCAATTCCACACATTAATTATAATTTAAAATCTCAAATTGATTTATTTCTCTTGGTTTCATTTTTATTATTAAATCAATCTATTACCTGATGAATAAAATTAACATTTCTATTCATTCTATTACGTTCACAAATTCCAGTTATTGTCTTAACATTAATGTAATATTTAATTACATTTAATTTCAATTGATTTTCAATTAAATTTAATAGACTAATTAAATAGGTAACTTATAATAATTGTTACCATTAACTTTTAATCACATTATAAGTTTATTATTTACAAACAAATGTTACCATTGCTTACCTAACACGGATTTTATTCAATTATCATTAACTACATATTATTTCGTTGGTTAATTCAATATTTACATTTGTTTTCTTATATTCACTTTATAACCAAGTTATAACATTTGAATCATTTCAATTAATTGAACTTTCATTAAAATTGTTAATAATTGACTTAAATTGAAATTATTACCTTTCATTCTAGTTATTATTTCATTAATAATTCACAAATTTTTATTTTTCCCATTATTAACTCATAAATCTTATTAAATTACCTATTTTTTATTATCGAAAATTACGAGTCGTTACAACTTAGCTATTCGTAAAAATATTTTAAAACAGGGATTTTAAAATAATTTATATAGAGATTTTAATGATGGATTTTAAAATGATATTTCTGAAGAAAAAAAATAGGGAAAAGAAGTTTAAATCGGTATTTAAAATATTTCGAAGATAAATGGAATTTATAAAGAAATGGATTTATAAAATGGAATTTTATAAATGATATTATATTGTAAAGAAGTAAGACCCAAATAAGTTCATAAAATTATAAACGATGTTTATAAATAAGGGAAATGATTTTCAGTTGATAGATTGAAAATATAAATTTACGGTGTGAATTTATATCGAAATACGGAAATCAGTTTTGGGAAAAAATAGTAGATTCTATATTTGAAATGTGAGAATAATTAGGGAATCGAAATGAAATAAATGTGTTATAAATCGAGAGGGATTTATAAAGTGAAATTGGGTATTGGGATTTATAAAATATATTTTTATCGAGAAGTTAAGTTGTTTTAAAGAGAAATTTTATTTATTTAAAACTATGTAATTTAAAGTTGCTTTAGTAATAAAATACTTTGAAAAGTGAATTTTTTCAAATATTTAATATTAGTTGAAATAAATTCTAATTTTTATAATAAGCTTTGAAAATCGATTAGTTTATTTAAAATGATTTGGAAATGGGTTATTGATGTTTATTTAAAGTGTTTTGATATTTTAAATAAATACTTAAACATTGTTTTAAAAATAGTTTGTTATTTAAAAATACTTATTATATATATAGAGTTTTGAAAAGATTGAAATTTATTTATAAATTCTCTTGAATTTGTAAACGGAGTTTATTTAACGGATATGATTTTTATAAGAGAAATCTTATAGTGAAATTTTGGGAACTAAAGGAAATTTCCAAAGTATTTAAATATAGAAATTTCGGAAATGAATTAAAATTCATAAAAGGAAGCTAGAAATGGGTAGTTGAGATTATAGACGAGTATAATCGATTTTGGAAATTTTAAAGGGGGTTTAATTAATGAATTCCGAAAACTTATCGAATCCGTTATAAATGGGTTAAGGAAATTTCAAGTGCATTATAAGGATTTTGAGAAGTATGAAATAAAAGAGAATATTTCTTAAATATTGGAAATAAAGTGATTTTAGGAAAATATACTTATAAATATTTTCTAAGTATTAAACGGGGAGGATTTGAAATATTTAACTACGAGATTATTATTTTAGAAATATTCCTCAAAAGGTTGAATTATAAATGGGATTGAAAGAAATATTCTAAGTGTTGATATGGATTTAAATATTCAGTTCTGGATATAAGAATTTTGAATTGTTTTCAATTATTGAATATTCTGGAAGAGATTTAAATATATATCTTTGTAAAGATATTTTGAATTAATGTTTTGAAGATTATAAAATAAGGCCTACTGACTGTTTATGGATGTTATTTGATAATTAAATAACCGACTATCAAATTTGATCAAATCCATTGATCGTTTTGAATGGATCGGAATTGAATTAATTATCCGAAAACCACTTCGATCTGATTTGTGCGTTACGAATTATGATACCTCAAAGATAATGAAGATGGTGATCTTAAAGGAGATTCGGTTTGTCCAGTCTCAGAACAACTTGTATGGATGAATGATATCATTGAATCGTTGTTTGAAAGGCAGTGTTAGCATTCCAAGTATATGAATACTAATCTAAAGGTAAAACGTAGCATCAAGCCTCTTCAACCAGGAAATGACTAAAACAAGACATGCAGCCGGGTTAAGTGGATCGCACCCAAGTAGGGTATGTTATCACCTTTCTAGATACCCTCAGATATATATTATAATTATGGATATGGATGTGCATGGAAAAGAGAGCGCTCGATAAGGGTGGGAACACCTGGGGTGGTAACATATTCGGTACTAGTAGTCAAGTGCTAGGTCGGTCCTGTGTGGCAGGGTACAAGATGTTCTTGTCAGACCCGGGTGCATTGATCTAGAGATGCACTCATCGGAGGTAGTTCCTTATCTGGTCATAGTATGGAATTTATTCTCCAATAAGTGCCTTTACGGTTTTGATTATAGAGCCTAGTATGCTGGAATTTAGTTAATGTAACAATTTCGGCTATTTTAATAAGTATTTGTACTTAGACACTATTATAATATCACTGGATTTTGATATGAAATGTTTTGGTTATCGTAAGGTAAAAACTCGTCGTGTTTATGTGTGACGTAGTCTTACGAGATACCTTTGTTTTTCAAAAGGATTTATAAAAGCAATAAAATTCAAATTGAGTGTGGTTTCTCACGCTGATTTTCCAGACTGACTCGGGTGTTATTTTATTATAATACTCGAGTCAAACCGAGTATTACAGATTCAGGTTAGAATGCTATGGAGCTCGGGAGACGAGTTGGAGGAGTCTCGGACATATTTCATGTATTTGATTTATATTCCGCTGTGTGAGTAGACTGTATAGTCAGCACTGGTGAGGACAAGTTATAATAATTATCCATATTGACTTATTGATTGTTGTACTCTGATGATGATATGTATAAAAACAATTATAGTTCTTTTTGTATAAAAATCTGTATTTACTGCGATTGTGAGATTCTGTGTTGTTGTTTCTAGTTTCTTCTATATATTTTTTTCTTCACCCCTAATGATCTGGTATTTCCGGCACTCGCTTGCTCGGCATGTTATACAGTGAACGTATTGATGTCGATTTTCGAAGGTCGAAAATCTTGGTTCGTTACAGTTGGTATCGGAGCTGAAAGTTAAGCGAGAACATTGGCTTTGTTGGGGATAACTCATTAGAGATAGGGTCAGTAGTACCCTAGAATGAGTTTGAGTGTATTAATAGATATGAGCGCGTATTTGTTAGTGAATATAAATTATTTTATATTGTGTTGATTTATCTGTTGAGTGGTTTACGAGTTCTGGTCAAATAGTGGGACGCCACGAATTGATAGAAATTTTTAAACACTTGAACCAGGTAAACCGACATAGTATGGTTTTGAAGCGGGTAAATGAAATAATTTTACCCAAATTATATTTTGATATAAAAGAAATATTTTTTTAGAAATTATTATAGTATATTGGTGTGTTTGGTTGTTATTATTATAATCCAAACCGGATTATAAAATTTGAAATGGTTATATATATAACCAAATAGAGATTGTATAAGAATGATTTGTATAAATGAATTATAAATAAAAATGGACTCAAACCAGAATTGGGAAATTTAAAATCCCGGAAGCTTTGATAAATGTTTTAAATGGATTTGAACCAAGTATTTGGGAATTTTGAAATCTCAGAAGTTTTTGTTTCCAAAGTGGTTGAAAGAATAATGGAGTATTAAATTTGAGATATGTTTGGATAGAAAATGTTTTAAATGGATTTTTGAAATAATAAAGCACTGAACTCACTTCAGTCGCTGAAAAATAATTCCGATGATGATCGCAACATCATCGGTGTTCATTTTCGAGTTTCTAAGTGACGGATTGCTACCGAAATAATTTGATATGGAGATTTTTGTTGAAAACCCAACGTTGTTTTAGAAATTCCAAGAGAGTTTATTTTGGATAAAACCAAGTTTGAGTTTAAAAATTTCAAGGAAATGTTTTTTTTGAAGAGATTGATATGATCGCTATCTTTTGGAAATAATGCACATAGTCTCACTTTATACATTTCTAAATCATCAAAATTATGATATGATCGCTTTTTTTTTGTCTATATATGCATGTACTATGCAAAAATAATAGAAAAAAAACAATATGTAGAACAGCTGCTGTAATATGCTGCAGCAACACGTTTGGAAAAAAAAAATGCAAAGATGATTAGTAAATATAAATTGATATACCATAATTAAACTTTGAAACTATATCATGCTGGAGTAGTAGTACCTGTACATCAAATGTAATGCTTTGATAATTAGTTAGTAAGTTATAATGTATACCTTGCAGATACATGTTAATCTGCACATGTACATATAGCAGGAAATTGCTTTTAAACTTTGTAAATTTATGTTTGGTTTATTTATCAATCCAAGATTTAAAATAACTTGGCTTTTACACTAATTGAACAAAATGATATAGTGATAATATATTTTTATTTATGCCTTAAACTGCAAATACAATGAAGGAATTTTTTTTTATTATTATTGCTCATAAAGTAAGTACTGTTAGTATCCAATATAGAACATATATTTTAATAAGTATGGAACCATTTCCTGAATGATATGTTCGCGTTGTGCTAGGCTATATATGTTCTTAAAATACTTAAAATGCTTAGCAGACATTGAATTGTAATTCGAAAAAAAAGAATAAGTACTATTTGATATTGACAATGAATAGGCTATCTAAATTATCATGAAGTCCATGAAAAATAATTGCAACCAGTCAAAGGCTATCACTTTTGCGATCAACTCAGCCTATTTCCAAAGAAAACTGTTCCTCTTAACAAATCAGAACAGCCCATACTTAACTATCCAATCCACCGAAGAAATGGATCCACTCTGCTGCTTCTGAACTTACCTCCAGAAAAACTACTCAGCCTGACAACTTCCTGCCATTACAGAATACTCCGAGCTGCACTGCTGATACTGATGCCAAGGACTTTCTATCCAAAGTTCTTCGAGAAACTTGGACTCCAAACCAAACAGAAACACCGTGCTGAACTCAGCCACAACTCCGAAACAGACACACTTCCTTAAACTCGTTCCAAAGAAAACATCTTCGGGAACATCCATCGTCACTGCATCTCATCACACAGCTACTATTACCTGAGGTATCAAGGTACCATCACTTGCTTCTGTTCAACCGATAGATCCAAACTCTACTCATCCAACTTTACAGATAAACTCCGAACCTTAACAGGTTTCCTTCAGAGATTCGATGAAATCCTTTATCACAGCAAAACTTACTCGAGACAGTATTGGGTCTACAGTCTCGATAAATACACTTCCAACCTTAATTCCAACCATTGGTAGTCGTGTTTCATACACTACTACCCTATCTACCTTTATATCTTATATTGGAGAACCTGTACGGGTAACCCAACAATATAGGTAGAATATATATATATAGTTATATAAAAATTACAAATACGCTCTCTCACGATAGATACCACTCCAGAGCTAGGTATTCACTCAACCAATAACTCTGATATTCACTTAACCAAAAGCTTAGGCATTCGCTCAACCTAAGCTCTGATACCACGTGTGACGACCCGGCTTTCCACTCCCGGAAAATCGCATCGACAGTAAGAAAGAAAGGGGTGAGAAATAGAAAAGAGAAGAAGAGAAAAGAAAACAACAACAGATACTCACAGCGGAAACGAAACGAAATATAATATATCACATAAATATTACATAGTATCATATACATCATCTATCAGAGTTACACAGATTACACATCACATACTAGACAGTTATAAACATCTGTCTAGTTGTTACATCTCAACACAATACAGATCAATACAAAGATCAACACAGCGGAAAACTACTATCTATATCTACAACGCCGAAGCCTCCTGCTCCATTGCTCCTCCAGACTACTCGTCAAAGCTAAACCTGAATCCCTTGGCTACTCGTAAAAATTTGAGTACCCAAGAGTTTATAAAACAGAAATAAACAACTTGGGTCAGACATGGGTCTGGTGTGAGTAACAGGTTAAACTTGTTTAACTTCAAAACCTTTTGAAAGAAAAGGTATCACGTAAGACTTCCCACACATAAACATGGGTAAGTTTTTACCTTACGCTAACCAAAACATTTGATAGGAAATTCGATTGTATTATAATAGGGTCTAGGGTTTTCAAATAAGTATTCACATAGCCGAAATTGTTACATTCATTAAATTCCAGCATACATAGGTATACAATCAAGTCCGTTATCACTTATTGGATTTTGGATTCCATACAATGGCAGGGCTACCGGGGTACCGCCCATCACAGTACGTGGCCTAGATCACCGTACCGAGGATCACTCCCAATCCCCTGCAACACAAGGTCGGAACATCCCTTACTGGATAATTCCCGCACAAGATATCCCAGCAGTTGGAGCTCACAACTGCCCACACAGCCGAATAATAATAAGAAGGGACCTCTAGACAGAGATAATCTTGTCCTACTTGGGTGCTACCCACTAACCTTGCTGCACCTCCCCTGTTTTAGCCATTCCCGGTTTGTGAGGCTTGAGGTCAGGATTACCTTAGAAAAGAACACATCACTTAGAATGCTCATCGTCCACCTGACGATGTTCTGAAAGCATTCAGTCCATACAAGTTCGTTCCGGGTTCGAACGAAACCGAAGGCATTATCTCGTTACACTCGTTTTGGAATCACCCTCAGAGTTAACGACAATAACCCTTGCACTCTGAATCTTCATCTTCACTTGATTCACGACCTATCGTTAATTTGGATTGATGTGGTATTCGGGTCTCCAGACCTGGAAATCCGGTATACGGAAACCTGATCCCGGTCTCATCGAAATCCAAAACGTATCTTTTAAGGCCAAGTTGTTTTAAAGGTTAAAACAATTTAATTCAATTATCTTTATTCACATAGAAAGATAATTCACAATAGATAATTAACATTATCAATACCATCAGATAATCCATATTATCACAATTCAACTAAACATTCATATCACATAGCATATATCTCATCAGAGATATCAATCAAATGCAAAGCATTCAGTATTATCATCTATCCATAAGTAATGATCTATATCATCTCTAATTAATTTAAAGTTAATTAAACTAATTACTTTTATAAATCCTTCTTACTTAAACATTAATTAATTACAAATTAATTAATTATCCTCTAATTACCTTTTTTTTTAATTAATCATCTTTGATTAATTATCTTTTAATTACCTAGAAATCATTCAAAAAAAAGAGAGAAAAAATTATAATTCAAATAAATGTTTAATCATTCATATATGTTTTGGAAAACACATGTTACAACAATGTATTTATCTTGCACATCCTATGCAGTTGATTTCTAACTCCAGAAATTTATAACATTACTTGTATTTAGAACAAAAGCAAAGCTCATACTTTTATGCTACTAATTTAATAGCCGTGTGTTTCTGAATGAGTTGACCTTGAAACAAATTCGCGGCTGTGTTAGTTCTAAGTTTAATAATACTTGTAATACATATCATGGTTGTGTTTATATTCTGAAATTCGATGGCCCTGTGACTTGTTGGGTTGTATTGGCAATAACATTGAATTAAACAGTAGAAGGTTTTCATGTTAAAATTCATATAGAAGAATGCCAGGTTTTAACCTGCAAGTGTTTTAATATTGTTAACAATTTATTCATTGTGTTGCCTTCCTTATAAGTCATCATTAAAACACATGCTGAAAATGCAACTTAACAAAGAAGTTTAAAACTTTTCAAAATCAGTCGATTTAAGTTAAAATTGTGATTCAATGATCTTTACCTCATTTTTCTTCACAGCTTGAATTAGTGTAAAGCACTTTCTTATATTTAAGATCTTTGATTTTATCATCTGACAGATAGCAGAGAAGAAAAACTAAATTTATGTGAAGTAATGTTTTCTTTTAAAAAAAACATCCTTTTTGCTCTTATGTTTAATGGAAATAATGACATACCATTGTGAATGATTGAAAATAATATTACAAGGAAATGTTTTTTTTATTTGAAATATAAATATTTGTTATTGTGAATTTTGTTATAAAATATTTGATTCTTGAAAAGTTCTAATCCGAAAATCATTTTGGAAAAGAAAAAGGAACTTCACTGTATAAGGAAAAATGTAATATTGTAGACCGGATATTATGGAACTTACGTGTTTTAATTGAGCAAGTACAGGTACAAGGAGACTATTGGGCTAGATTTGGGTTGCAAAATTGCATATAAAGTAAGCTCGCTCGCTTAAAAACGCTAAATAAAGGTACGTTTTCAGATTAAATACCGCAACGAATAAATATTGATATATATTGTGTTTTCCGACCGTGTGGGTCGATGTATTTATTTTTATCATTTCTGTCATATTGCAAAAGTCTCTCCGTACAAGGGAGACTGCCAAAAAAATTCGGAAATTTAGGGTGTGAGAAAAATTTTGAAAATTTTTTAAAAAAATTCGTTAACTTAAAAAGGTTGATTTTGAATTGTATTTGAAAGGAAGGGTTTTGAATTAGAAATGAAAACTAATTATTTTGGTTGGAACTAAAAGATTAGAAAAGTGAAATATCGAATTTCTACTAAGTGGTTTTGATAAGTTAATGGGTTTGGAGCATTTTTCTTATCTTAGCAATTTCAGAGACAAAATTCTTTTAAGGGAGAGGAATGTAACGACCCGGATTTTCAGTCGTTTGATTTTGAAACATTTAATTTATTTTAAATGTTGAATTTGAAATAAAAATGGACTTTTTATATGAAGTTTATCGATCAAATAAGTGGAATAAAACTTAAGTTTCAAATATAGCGATTTATTGAGTAAATATAATTGTTGAATTAGTAATTGAAAATCGTTAAATAATTGAATTGGAGTTGAATATGAATTGAAACGATTGCTAATGTTGATATAAATTCTTTGAATTAGAATTGAGTTAATAAGTTTTATAAAAAAAACTGGAATTTCAAGTGATTGCGTAAATTTGTGAAATTGTCGATTTAATCGACACGTTAAAATGGCGATCCGGGGCACAGTCTCGAAATTCGACGAAACGAATTCCATTGGATCCGTAATAGTGTATTATTATCGAATTTCAAATTTCGTAGCGTTTGGATTTACCGTTTGGTCAGACGATCTGAAAACGCCTAGAAATGATTTGATTGAATTTAATGTAAATAGTCGATTTAAAAAGGTATCTTTCACATACGATCGAGTTAGGTCCCGAAACTTGTTCCATTGGGTTCGGAATATGGGTATAACATTAGGAACGTCAGGCGGTACGCCTCGATAGGGATTGTAGATTTTTAGTTACCCAATACGAGATATTTAGAATATAAAAAATAAAAGGTCAAATCTTATATTGTCTCGAGCCACCCTATCTCTGTTCAAAGCCGACCTATGCCTGACTATGTCGTTCCTCCTCGTTTAAAATCGCGTTATCTTTCTTCTCCTTCTTCAGTTCGATTTCAGAGAGAAAGAGAAAGAAAAAAAACGAACGAAGAACAATTAAAATCGCGAGCAATTATTTTGGGTTCTCCGGGGTTCGACTTCATGAGTGAGGCGCGCGATGCTCAGGAGGAGGACAAGGGCGAGAGTAGCGCGCAGGGTCGCATGCATCGTTCTTAGGGACAGTCGCATCGTTCGCGATGATTGACCGTGTGAGGAGGCGGAGGGCGAGCTAGGTGGCAATGTGGGCGGCTTGGAGTCTGGGCAGACGTTGGTGGAGGTAGCGTTCAGGGTTTCACGCGATGGTGGATTTGGGTAGGTCGCGACGTTGTGGCAGAGGCTGCTGGCGCGATTTGGAGGCGGAGCTATTGGCGACGCAGTGGGGGTTGTGGTGCTTGGTTATAGGTGAACACGCGGCAAGCGGCAGGCGGGGTGGATGCCAGGATGGAGGTTCGGGCTAGGCTAGGTGAACACGCGACGGTGGAGGAAGTCGGAGGAAAATGCGACAACATAGAGGTTTAAATTTAATTTGGGTAATTAAAATTTTAATTTTTGGTAATTAGTAAATTTAAGATCTTATTTAATAATCAAAACTTATAAATTTTATATCTTATCCATGCGAGGTTCAAAAATTTCAAACACTACGAAATGGAACAAAAAATTGGAATTAGAACGATTAACAAATCCTAAAAGCAAGGTGAGTAAATCTCACTCATCTTGATTACTGTTTAAATTTAAATTGTTGAAAATTTATTATTGAATGATTGGGTGAATTTATTAATTATTATCAGTTGAATGTTATATTATATATATATATATAGTAGTATATATTAGTAGTCGGATATATTTCCCGCCGTTGGAGCGGATAAGACCCTATGCCAAATAGCGGATGACCTTATATTACCGCGATATCCCCCTCGAAGTGGGATTGGTATTTTATGTTATCTAACATCTGTGGACGCAGAGAAACAGGTTGGAGGGATCCAACTGGATTCCTCAAATATATTTCTTGTTTTCATATATATTGATATATGATATGATGGAATAATTTTGCTATGGATTGTTGTGTGTTTTGATATATCGGATGCTGTAGTAGCACTGGTCTTAGATTTTGGTATTTTAATACCATAAGTATTATTTTTGAATTTTAAGGAAATAAAAGGAGATATAAAATATTTATATCGGAATTGGATTATTTTTAAAGAAATTGAATTGGATAAAACAATAATTTGATTTTGGGTTGTACTTAGCTATTCGTAAAAATATTTTAAAATAGGGATTTTAAAATAATTTATATAGAGATTTTTAATGATGGATTTTAAAATGATATTTCTGAAGAAAAAAAATAGGGAAAAGAAGCTTAAATCGGTATTTAAAATAGTTCGAAGATAAATGGAATTTATAAAGAAATGGATTTATAAATGATATTATATTGTAAACAAGTAAGACCCAAATAAGTTCATAAATTTATAAACGATGTTTATAAATAAGGGAAATGATTTTCAGTTGATAGATTGAAAATATAAATTTACGGTGTGAATTTATATCGAAATATGGAAATCAGTTTTGGGAAAAAATAGTAGATTCTATATTTGAAATGTGAGAATAATTAGGTAATCGGAATGAAATAAATGTGTTATAAATCGAGAGGGATTTATAAAGTGAAATTGGGTATTGGGATTTTTAAAATATATTTTTATCGAGAAGTTAAGTTGTTTTAAAGAAAAATTTTATTTATTTAAAACTATGTAATTTAAAGCTGCTTTAGTAATAAAATACTTCGGAAAGTGAATTTTTTCAAATATTTAATATTAGTTGAAATAAATTCTAATTTTTATAATAAGCTTTGAAAATCGATTAGTTTATTTAAAATGATTTGGAAACGGGTTATTGATGTTTATTTAAAGTGTTTTGATATTTTAAATAATTACTTAAACATTGTTTTAAAAATAGTTTGTTATTTAAAAATACTTATTATATATATAGAGTTTTGAAAAGACTGAAATTTATTTATAAATTCTCTCGAATTTGTAAACGGAGTTTATTTAACGGATATGATTTTTATAAGAGAAATCTTATAGTAAAATTCTGGGAACTTAAGGAAATTTCCAAAGTATTTAAATATAGAAATTTCGGAAATGAATTAAAATTCATAAAAGGAAGTTAGAAATGGGTAGTTGAGATTATAGACGAGTATAATCGATTTTAGAAATTTTAAAGGGGGTTTAATTAATGAATTCCGGAAACTTATCGAATCCGTTATAAATGGGTTAAGGAAATTTCAAGTGGATTAAGGTAATATTTCCTAAATATTGGAAATAAAGTGATTTTAGAAAAATATACTTATAAATATTTTCTAAGTATTAAACGGGGAGGATTTGAAATATTTAACTACGAGATTATTATTTTAGAAATATTCCTCAAAAGGTTGAATTATAAATGGGATTGAAAGAAATATTCTAAGTGTTGATATGGATTTAAATATTCAGTTCTGGATATAAGAATTTTGAATGAATGTTTTGAAGATTATAAAATAAGGCCTAGTGACTGTTTATGGATGTTATTTGATAGTTAAATAACCGACTATCAAATTTGATCAAATTAATTGATCGTTTCGAAGAGACCGGAATCAGATTTAATTATCTGAAAACCACTTCGATATGATTTGTGCGTTACGAATTATGATATCTCAAAGATAATGGAGATGGTGATCTTGAAGGAGATTTGGTTTGTTCAGACCCAGGACAACTTGTATGGATAAATCCTATCATTGAATCTGCCTCAAAGGCAGTGTTAGCATTCCAAGTATATGAATGTTAATCTAAAGGTAAAACGTAGCCTCAAACCTCATCAACCGAGAAATGACTAAAACAGGGCATGCAGCCAGGCTAAGTGGATCGCACCCAAGTAGGGTATGTTATCACCTTTCTAGATACCCTCGGATATATTATAATTATGGATATGGGTGTGCATGGAAAAGAGAGCGCTCGATAAGGGTGGGAACACCTGGGGTGGTAACATATTCGGTACTAGTAGTCAAGTGCTAGGCGGTCATGTGTAGCAGGGTACAAGATGTTCTTGTCAGACCTGGGTGCATTGATCTATAGATGCACTCATCGGAGGTCGTTCCTTACCTGATCATAGTATGGAATCCATTCTCCACTACGTGCCTTTACGGTTTTGATTGTAGAGCCTAGTATGCTGGAATTTAATTAATGTAACAATTTCGGTTATTTTAATAAGTATTTGTACTTAGACACTATTATAATATCACTAGATTTTGATATGAAATGTTTTGGTTATCGTAAGGTAAAAACCCGTCATGTTTATGTGTGACGTGGTCTTACGAGATACATTTATTTTTCAAAAGGATTTATGAAAGCAATAAAATTCAAATTGAGTGTGTTTTCTCACGCTGATTTTCCAAACTGACTCGGGTGTTATTTTATTATAATACTCGGGTCAGACCGAGTATTACAGATTCAAATTAGAATGCTATGGAGCTCAGGAGACGAGCTGGAGGAATCTCAAGCGTATTCCACGTATTCGATTTATATTCCGCTTTTCCAATACAAATAGATATATATATATATATATGAAAATATCAATTTAAATTTCCAGTATAAGTAATACGTGAAATATCGTATTTTCTTAATCTTAAAGTATATAATGTCTAAACGTATCATTTTAATATTAAAAATTAATGATACTTGATAATATCAATCTTGATTAACTCAAATTAAATGATATACAATAATATCATTCATATTACACAAAGTTAACGATATTTGAAAATATCATTAATACAATATACATAAGTCACTTTATATATTTCGAGGCTAACAACACATGCACATATAATTATTAAATCTCACATTAGCAGAAAAATAGATATCCACTTAACTCATGTAAATTTCACCCAATACCTTTTATCTAAAAGGTTATAATAATTCTACGTTGCAAATAATACAATGCTAATGTCCCGTACCATTAGCAAAGCAAATTTGCTATTGTTGAAGTTTGAAATGAGTAAACAGGGAATGTAAATTAAATTTCTCATACCATTTAATTATACATTTATTATTTATTCTATTTTCACAACTTCAAATTCGTTAACAATCTGTTCTTGATCAAATTAAATCCATAAGGGTATTAATTTTTAAACAAAAATAACTGTTTATTTCAATTTGAACCAAAGTATAATTTTGTATAAATCGTACATGAGAACATATACTATCTCACTATGGAAAATGTCTTTTTACTTCATAATAAAGTTGAAGTAAACAATATGCTTTAACTCGATTTTAAAATAAATCTGTGGTTAAATAATTTAATTAAAATATAAGTAAAATAAAAATAAAATAAAAATAGCTTTTGAATACTTAACTTGTAAAAAAATCCATATTCAACAAATGAATTTAACTTCGATTATTCATTAAAACTTATGTAAGTTGTTAAAAATAAATTTGTAGAATAAACAGAAGTATCAATATTCTCAAATGGATTTAATCGGAGATAAAATTTGAATTCTATATATATGCGTGTGTGCACACAATTTCCAATAAAGCGGTTCGATAACAAATTTAAATAGACAATCTATTACACTATCGAATCAATTCATCCAACACATGATCAACCATTAATTTATCAATCAAACACTCAAGCCAATCATGAAATCCAATTTTGATAATTTAGGTAATCATCCAATAATTAGTGTGACGTGCGAAATATTAACTATTGATTAACCTATGTAATTTTACTGTTTAGGCGTGCAAATAAAAATTCTATAGTAATCAATTAAAAAAGGATAATTTCTCTAACTAGTATTTATCAACCATATTTATATTTAAAATTATAGAGAAAAAATAAATGGTAAGATGTATAGTTTCACTCACTAATTAGGGTAATTTGTAAACTCTATACTAACCAAACCATTTTCAATATACATTCATAATTCACCTCAAGGTATCAAATCATGCAAATAATGATGTAACAATTCTTCAATTAGTCAAATGATAGGCATTTCACCAATGATTTTGCTAACATCAAATATGTAGACATAGGTAATTCGTAATTATATATATAATGGATACAAAGAATTGTAAAGAGAAGATTTCTCTCACTGAATTTGACGAAATGTCCACCGAACTCTGCTGTCTCGCCATACACAGCCACTGTCACATCTCCCGTATATGGTCGATCGTGCCACTAGCCAATAAGTCGTGTGCGCTGCCCCTCCCTGTCAACGAATCTCGCGCATGCACCCCGATTCTAAGCTTCCAATTCACAATCGAGCTCCTGACCCTTGGAGTCGCATCTCTTCCCTCGGTCGTTATAGCCAACTCCCCCTAATGTCGTGAATCTTCCTTTTTTTTCTTTTTCTTTTCTTGTTTTTTGGTTAGTGCATGAAGTTGGTTTTAGAAAAAGGAACTAAGGTTTGGGATTATTTGCTTTATAATGGGTCTTCGAGTATATCGGTTGGTTTGTGGTAATGAAAAAAGGAAAAGGAATATTAAGAAAGAAGAATTTATTTACATTTTAAACCTTTCCCAATTGCAAATATACCTTATATTTAACATTTTAATATATAATGTAATTTTTAATTAACTTTATATGAAATTGCGAGGACGCAATTTCATTGAGGAAGAGGTTTATAACATGTCGACTCCCTGTGTATTTTCTATAAATATGACATTGTATTGAAATAAATTATTTGAACTGAATTTTGGGACGAAAAATAATTTAAAAATATTTTATTCGATTAAAATTCATTGAATAAAGGAATTTTATTTTAGTGGTTTAAATAAATAAATAAATTTTTTTTAATATAAAATGAACTCAAATAAAATTTATAAGCGTAAATATTTGTATGTTGTAAATAATGTGTATATGATTAAAATAAAAGCGAATGAAAAATTTATTTTGGAAAATAAAAATTGTTGAACAAATAGATTTATATATGGAATAAAGTATTTTATGGAAGTAATAGATATTGTTATTTTGAGCAAAATATCATACTTTAAAATTATTAATTATATTGGATAAGTTAAATATGAAAATTTATATATATATATATATGATAATAAAGTGAATTTGGGGATGAGATGAATAATGATTGGAATTTATCAAACATGTTTCAAAGATAAATATAAGGAGGTATTATTTGTTATAGTTTTATCAATGATTAAATGAACTTCAATATTTATTGAATTTAAATATGTTGCAAAACTTATCGAAATATATTTGTAAAATATGTAATAAATCAATTTCAATTGCATGCATATCTATTTTACAAAATGAATGATGAATGAGTTATTAGAAGAAGAAAAGATTGCAAATGGGGAATAAGGATATCTAATGTGTAAAATGTAAAACTTAACAAATATGTATTTACTTTAATCTCTCATCTCCCTTTTTTCATCTCAATTATCCTGGAACCCGACCATAACTCCAACCTTAATTCCCAAATTAATTTCCTAACCCTACTCATTGTTGCTCACTCTCTTCCACAATCCATTTCTCTCTCATGCACCCCTCTCTCTATCTCGCTCAACTATGGATGGACGATGCGACATTGAAAGGGCTGAGACAGTCACATCTTGCGCGATTAGGAATGAAGCGCAGAAGTGAAGCACGTAGCAGCGCATGTGTGCGAGGATAGAGGCAGGGCTTCAGAAGGAGGGTCTGACCATTGTAGTGTAGTGAGGTCGAGTTTTGGAGTTTGGCGATGCTTGCCTCTGTGATCCAGTGACGTGCATCATGGGTTGTGCAAGCAGATTGTTGTGTTGGCGGTATTTTAATGAGAGATTTAACCAAAATTTTGATACTGAACAAAAAAAATATGTATATATAACAAAATTACTTTGTTTTAACGAAAAGACAAACTTAAGACAAAAGGACCATCGTGATTCAATATTGCAACAGATATCAAAAGGTTTAAAATTTTACACGTCATTCAAAACTAATCGAACCATTAACTGTCTAAAACTAACAGAAAATTTTGACCGTGGGTTACTCATTTCTCATATTGAATGGAAGTCTAAATCTAGCAGACTTTTTTGAACATGGATCACTCATATTTCCTAAATTGAATTCCATTCGGTTTCATTTTCTTCACCAACGCTGGTCGATTTCATTTGATTTCAGATTTAACCGATTTCTACACAATGTAAGATCAATTATTTTCTATTTTGATTGTTCTCGATTATACCACTCTGACTTGCGATTTTATCTCCTTTATTCCTTAACGATAATTTTCACACGGGTTCAAAAGCACGATTTTTACATGGAAGCAGAGGTTCTGCTAGCAATTTGGATGAAGATGGAAGGTATTTCGTTTTTATGTTTGTACATCGGTCCATAAAGATGATGTAGAAGGTGATTTAGTCCATGATAATCGTAGAGATTGAGGGGATGAAGAGCAAGTCTGAAGATGATGTTGAAAATGTATATTGTTGACTTGAGGTTAATCCATCTACTGAATTCGTGCAATTGACAATGAAAATATGTTTTTGACCTTATATAAGCAAGTCACGGGCTTTCTAAAAATGCAATGGAAACAGTATTTTAGAAAAGAAGGCAGATTTCAAGAACCGGGTACTTAATACGCAGATTTGTTCAAAAGTAATATAATGGAGACTGATGTGTAAGATAGACAAAGTTAAAATATGTTAAATGTATATTATATTTCTTTAGGTGGAAGCTATGTAATGCATAATTTTTAAATTGATTTGTGCTTTAATGTTTAGTCACCATAGATATTATAACAGTATATATTATATCATACACATCCACTATTACTAATCACCTAACGTGTTTGAATTGTATGCTAAAAATATAGAATCGGAAAAACGGAAGTGAAACTTGGAATAACTACAATTATGCATGTGTGCATGCGCATATGTATGTGTTAACCAATCTAATGAGAAATAACTACATAATGCATAAACCAATTTGGTTGATCGGTTGGTTTGTTTTTCTTTTTAATCGGATTTTACTTTGGTTTCTAATATTGTATCATAATATAACAACTACATATACCAAATAATCAATCCACTATAAACTTTAACTTTATGTTGCAATCCTAAATTAACGTTAAACAAATGGCTTAAAAAGGTAACTTCATCAAAGGCGTTATCGGAATAAAGAGCTAGATAAGTCGAGTTCTTTGTACCATTTTCATCTTCTCCCTGATTTATTTTCATTTATAGGTAATTAGTTTGATAAAACAAGTAATGGTTGTGGACAAATTATCCATCACCATGCATAACACCAAACTTTTCCTTACATGTGCTATTAGCAATGAAAAGTGTATCATGGGAACCATCTTGCTAAAAATGTTGTTAGGTCTAGAAAAGTAATTTTTAATACTAGCAATAATGTAAGTTTGATATATATTTTGTTTGACTAAAAATTGTTTAAAGCTAAAGAATTTTATTATCCCGACGTTTATGGAGAAGGGTAAATGATAATGTTATTACCTAAGAGCTAAACATGCAAACTTTCAACTAAACTTTATTTTATGTTGAAAAGTCAAATAATTCATTCAGGTTGTATTAGAGGAACTAGGGAATATTATGGTGGTTATAGTACAATTATTCCAACATCCTTACCTTTGTTCATTTCATTCCTCTATTAAATATTTATCTCAACCAGTCTAAAAAAATTATTCTACCACAATGGTTGTCGTAACTGTAATGTAGTCAATGAAACGTTTCTCCGATATTTCAGCTTTAATGAAATGTATTTCTAATATCAAATCAACTTCTTGATCATATGGATGTAAGCTTGATTCATGCCCACCAAGCACATTCTCAACTTGATAAGTCACTTCAACGAATCAATTCAAAGCCATGGTTTTGATTTTCTTTGTTCATTAATGATTTAGCAAGATATTGTTTTCATAACTGTTGGCAACTTTGAAGTGAATATCATATTTTACTACATACAAAATTTGGATGAGGCAACATTTCTGTGTAATTGAAAACATTTTGAAATATTTGTCTTTTTGATGAGGTCTTGGAGCTTTTTTCTGGAATTCTAGATCATTTCATGTTACTTTGATGAAGAAACTTTGGAGTATTTTTCTTACACTAATGGAATGACTTTACAATGTACCAGTTTTAAGTATTGGTGTTTGGATTCGTAGTGTGAGGGAAGAGAACTTCTTTGTTATAGCCAATGGCATCTTATTTAAAAATAAGCAACTGCTTATATGATCTATGTAAACTAATTAGGCTTTAGTATAGCAAGAAGATTTGTTGTATACATGAATATCCAATGAAGAATATTTAAATATAAATAGTTGACGCTTTTTTTAATTTGAGATGATTTTCATGACTAATGGTTTTCTTTCTTTTTTTCACTGTCTTATTTTGGTCTGTGATTTGCATAACCAAGTTACTAACCCATAGATGTAATTTCTTCTTACATTTTTATTTTTAGGAAAAAAATAACTTTATTAACAATTCTTTCTACCGCTATACGATAGACGACAAAAATAGTAAGTAATCAAATGTACAAAACTGAATATTACACATGATTCATCTTCAATTTCAATATCACGCTCAAGTTCTTTGGTAGCTAAAATTGATAAAAGGCTTTATTTTTCTCATTATATTCCTTTCGCTCTAAATCTTCTTCATTTGGAAAATGACAATGAGTAAAGCAGAAGCCTTGGCATCTGAAAGCTAGCGACTAAAATTAAATATACTAACGTGTTTAATATGGCAATAAATGATAACATTTGTATATATAAAGGAATATAAGCTAAAGCAAACATTATTTGGTTCTAATAAATGGAAACATATATAACTTTTATTCCCGATTGACAAATTTAATAAGCATAAATGAAGCGTCAATCTGATGATTACAAACAGAATATGTTCATAGCTCTCCATAAAACCAAATGCGTTGATGTTATCTTATGGTCTATTACTGATTGAGATTTGAGACTGATATATGTTGGTAAATTAAAAGGATTGTTAAATTGATTACACATACTCTATAAGGTATGTGAGTATTATTTGGTTCTAACAAACTATTTGTGATCGGCAGCTACTAATTTGTTTAAAACGGAGTAACGAAGGCATTTTTAACTTAAAGGGTCACTAGTTAAAAATATATATTATTTGATGTTATGTTAATATAAATGGCAACACACATCACATTTATTCTCAATTGATAAATTTGGTAAGTATAAATGAAACATTAATCCGATGATCACAAGTATGATACATTCATATCTCTTCAAAAAGATAAAATGTGAAAAATACTAAACTTTTATCCAATGGGCTATTGTTGATTGACGTTTAAGATTTATACTTAAATTACTAGGATGTATGCCTACAATCTTTTTTTACTTCAAATTTCAGTTTTGATGAAGATGGTATAAGATGAAAAGGTGGGAAGAAAATTGAGTAAGTTCTAATATAAAACCACGGTTTTAATTACAAGAACTATTAGAAAATGCATCACATACATAACATATTTTCATTTGAACAGAGAGGGACACATAGAATCGGGGACATTGGATCCCCTCTCTCCTGTAAGTTATTATGTGCTCATTAAGGCCAAGTTTTTGACATCCAGGGATGGAATGAATGACGTAGGCATCCGCGACACGAAAAATTTAGTTGTCTTGATTTATAGATGTACTCATTTCTTTATAATGAAACAATTTCTAAGCATGAATCTCATCACATTTATTTGGAAGTAATATGTTACATCATTCACATATAATCTCTACGAAAGGTTTGGTATGCACTCTATTGGTCAATGCATTAACTTGCATTATATAAAAATTACACGTCTTGATTCTCAGTTCCACAACTATGCAATTCAATAATGAATAACAACTTCCACCCCAAACTCCTAATTTGCTTTATTGCGTATTACAATAATTATTCATATAAAGGATTTTTTTCAATTTAGCCCATTTTTAAAACTAATTATCGCAAACAGCCCACCTTAAAAACTAATATCAACTTTAGCCCTATTTTGACCAGCTTAGCGTTGAGCTGGCCAAAACGTGCTGGCTACAAAAAAATTTGCCAAAAACATGTAGGCGGCTTTTGAGAAGTCATCCACTGGCGACTTCCCAAAAGTCGCCTACATGTTAAAAAAATAGGCGGCTTTTGAAAAATCGCCAGTGGACGACTTCTCAAAAATCGCCCAAACAGGATTCTGTTACAAAACTAGAACCTCACTTTCTTCCTCCTTCATTTTCCTCTTCATCTCCAAAAACCCCAAAATCCTCCAAATCTAAAATTTTCGCCCAAAGCCTAAAACATTTAGCATTTTGTTCAACAAATTAGAAGATGGCAAGCTCTTCAACGCGGGATGCGCCTGTAGGTATAGATAAATCAAAATTCTTTCAATTTAGGGTTTTGAAGAAAATTGCAAAATATTGGTTTTTAGGATTTGTAAGCAATCATTGATTGTTGAGATATCTTAGTATGGATGAAATCATTGTTAAATTGTTGGAAAACAATGCCTAAATTTCTAGTGTTGATGTTGGAAAATAAATTTGAAAATCTTGTTAACTTGTATATGTGTAGATTACTCCGAGATGCTACCCGGACCTATCGATGGATCTGTCCTATATTTGCAACAACGGCATCGAACGAATAATCCGGAACTCATCGCGGTAAAATTCTTAGTTTTCGAAATGTACAATGAATGACATTGTATATTACATGTTGATAATAATTTTGCGATATTGTGACAGAGCAATACTGCAGACTGAACCATAGATCATTCGTCTAAAATGAATAGAGTAACGTCTGCTCAGCCATGCGTTATATAGTTGATAGACCAAACCGAATTTGAACTGGTTTTTAGGGTGGGGCACATCCAGTTGGATCATCATCTTATCACCGCTTTGGTGGATAGATGGAGGCCAGAGACATCTATATTTCACCTACGTACTGGGAAGATGACTATCACGTTGGTTGATGTTGCGTGCTTACTTGGCATACCCATAGACGGTGCTCCGTTGACCAACCCCGATCCAGTTGATTACCTTAGTTTATGCCAAGAGCTCCTAGGTTTAACTCCTCCAGCAGAGGAGTGGTGGGGAAACGAAATGATACAGACAAGATGGTTTAGGCAACAATTTGCGGACGACATACCAGCAAACTCCACGGAGATTCAGATTCAGCAACCAGCCAGAGCCGTTATATTGCATATTATTTGCTCGATGTTGATATGCGATCATTCAAAGACACGAATATGGCTTAGATGGCTTCCATTTTTAGAATACTTTGATGTTTGTCGCCAGTATTCTTTAGGCAGTGCAGTTCTAGCGTATACGTACTGCGAGTTGACGAGGCTTGCTTTGCAAGAGAGCGCAAGCATTTGTTGTTGTGTGAGTCTAGTACAGGTATTTCGATTATTTACTTTCACCGACAGTTATTTCATATTCTCTTATCCAACTGAAATCATGTGTCTAATATTATTTGCAGCTTTGGTGTTGGACTTATCTACATGTAGGTAGAATAACCATGAGGAGGAGAACGGCGATTGATTTATCATTGTCATACAGTGCCAGGTATAATTAATTATGTAGTATAGTACGTATAATTGTTTGGATTTGATAAGTTACAATTTTATATTTCTACAGGTGGGTAGGACCTAAAAGCATCGTTTCATCGCCGAGACGTCATGTTGCCTTCTACCGTAATGAGTTCGATGTGCTAGACTATCATTCTGTGACTTGGACCCCATACGCAGATGTGCTTGGAGATCTGCCAAACTTATATACCACTTTCATTCAGTTGTGGACTGCTCGTGTTCCTCTCATTTGCTTTAATGATGTCGCCTATCATCTTTCCGATCGAGTGATGAGGCAGTTTGGTATGCCCCAGCATTTACCGAAACAACCACCGTATTACAGGATTGATATTAAAGCTGGGGAGTATGCTATGGTGATTGAGACATGAACCGAACGCTACATGCACACGCAACAGGAACACGAGTTCACATTGTCCGAAGAAGAATATCTGTCTTGGTACTGGAACATCACGCGTCGATATGTTCTTCGTGCCATCGAGCCACCTACAGCGTCTCCCATTGTTGCAGACTCTTACACTCTCAGAGCACTCCTCGAAAGGAATGTGGTACGTAGTACGTACAATCTTTATTCAAATATTTGAAATTTATATTTTTCCATGTACTTTTTGTTATGGCAGGTGGACGGCATTTACCATGCGATCGAGATTGTAGACGAACTTGCACAAGAAGTTCCTAAAAGGTTGCAGGGGAAATGCTTTAGTGTAAAACGCATCTTAGAATCTATTTTGGGGAGGAACAAATTAACAAGACCAAGACCGCCTCCACCACAGGCGCTCATCGAACATGCCATAGAAGCCCACAGTGTTTCTTCTACTACTCGTACATATCAGCGACGGAGACATCGAAAAGGCGCTTCTTCATCTCAAGAAACACAGTTTGAAGTTGCTCCCGGCCCTTCACAGCCTATAGATCCTACAGAAACAAGTGAAGAAGAGGATTCCCCGGATGAATTCCACTGTCTATGAGGAAACCAAGACGAACTCCACTATAACTTCGTAGGTTGAAGTAGTGAGGATGGTATAGTTGTTGATATGCTTTGTCCGGTTTTGTTTTGTTTAATGAATTGTTGAAATATTATGATTAGTTGTTTTGTTGAATTGTTGGATGTCGGAATTGGAACGCAATTCTTGAATTGGAGGATGTTGGATTTTGAATTCAATTGTTGAATTGGTGGATGTTTTAATTTGAGTTGTTGGATGTTAGATGTTTGAATTTGATTGAAATGTTTAATTTTGATTGTAGTGAAGTTTAGTGTACTGTTGAAAATGGTGATGCAGGGTTTCTGTTTTGAAACCCTGCACACTTCTGTGGCGACTTTTCAAGGCGGCTTTTGAAAAGTCACCCTCGTAGTGTGTAGGGTTTCAAAACAGAAACCCTGCCCTTCAACCTTTCTCATGTTTCACTTTACCAAATACCAAAAAAGAACCCAAAACCTAAGCCACATCTCTCTTCCACAATTTCAATATTTCCCGACGAAAACGAATATCTTTTAGAGATTTGTAGACACAACAAGAAGGTAAGTTCCATAAGGACTATTAAATTTGTTTAATCCTTTGCAATTAAGGCTAATTCCAACATTGATATTTTCAAGAAAAAGGTTGTTGAAAATGGACAATTGGGAGCTTGACGACGAGACGGTGATGAAAATGTATGACGAATTTGAACAACAACGAGGCTTTGCGCCGGTTAATGAAGAAAATGTTAAGGTTGATTTTGTCCTTAAGACGCAGGTTGAAAACTTGCCCCCCTCTAGGGGTGGCGGTACATCAACATTGGCCGTGGTTAGCGATGAATCAATACAACAATCACTTCATGGAAAATTAATGGATGTGCTAGCTCGTCGTAAGCCTAACAATGCTAGTTCAAGCCGGACACCGCCCCGGGTACTTTGTTATTGCGGAGATGAATGTGAAGTGGTTGTGTGTCGGAATGAAAGGAATGCGGGTCGTCGCTTTTACCGTATAGATGCGAAAATTTTAGATTTTGGAGATTTTGGGGTTTTTGGAGATGAAAAGAAAAGTGAGAAAGTGAAGGAGGAAGAAAGTGAGGTTTTGGTTTTATAACAGAACCCCGTTTGGACGACTTTTGAGAAGTCGCCCACTGGCGACTTTTCAAAAGTCGCCCAAATTTTATTTTTTTTAACATGTAGGCGACTTGAAGTCGCCTACATGTTTTTGGCAAAAAAAAATTGTACGTTTTGACCAAAACAGGGCTAAAGTTGATATTAGTTTTTAAAGTGGGTTGTTTGCGATAATTAGTTTTAAAAGGGGGCTAAATTGAAAAAAAATCCTCATATAAATACTGATAACAAAATCCTTAAACAAACAAAATTTGCATTCCTACATACGTGTAAATATTATGAACTTCCACCTTTACAAAACATGCTACATAAAATATCATTTTTCACTGGACGTTATTATGTTCAATGCTAAGGGTAAGATATATGAATGTATAGACATTGGTCATCAAAATGAAACATCATGTATAATTCGTAAGATATTTGAATGTATGGACATCAGAAATCAAAATGAAATATCGCGTATAATTCAATGTACATGCATTCTTCCCTATTTTAATACAACTAAATATAAATAGTATTAAAAAAACTATGCACCCATGCAACGCACAGGCTATCCACTTATGCATATATATCACTTATAATCATATGTATCACTTATAATTATATATGTGTGTGTATAAACTTAAACTTAAACTGTGCACAATTATATATCTTATACCTTACTAAATTGTTCAATGAATAGTTCAACACCAAATGCATGTTTGGTTAAAATGCATGTTCGAAAGTGTGTTTGATTTGAATGCTTGTTTGAATGATGAATTTGATGTGCGAATTTGTTTAAATGGATTGGTTTAATATTATAATAAATTGCCCATTTAAATTTGCTATTGAATTGCTATGTGTGAAGTGGAACATTTATATATGTATATAAGTGATTTGAATTTACCTTTGATTGAACCCATTGAGAATATTAATATTTTTGTTTTATCAACAAATTTATTTTTAGCAACTTATGTAAGTTTCAATGGATAATTGGTGTTGAATTAATTTGTGAATATGGAAATTTTTTAAGAAGTGTTGAAAAGCTATTTCATTTTATATATAAATATATTTTACTTTATATTTTACAGAGGTGGAGCCTTGACGCAACGGTTAGGTTACCCGCATGATGATCTGGACGTGAAGGTTCGAGTTCGGAAACAGCCTCTTCGCATTGCAAGGGAAAAACTGCATACATTATCGACCTCTTCAGAGCCCACTATCGTGCGGGAGCCTCGTGCACTGAATTCCACCTTTTTTTATTTTAATTACAAATTTGTTAAATTTTGAGTTAAAGCTTATTGTTTAGTTCTATTTTAATATGAAGTAAGAATATATTTTTCCATGGTGAAATAATATATTTCTTATATAGATTTTATATAAAATTATACTTTGGTTAAAAGGGAACAATTGTATTAAAATTAATACCCCAATGGATTTAATTTCATATAGAACTGTTTGTTAGATAGAATAAATAATAAATATACAATTAATGGTTTGAGACATTAAATTTACATTCATTGTTTATTCATTTCAAACTTCAACAATAACAAATTTTGTTTTGTTAATTGTATGGGACATTAGCATCGTTTGAGATGAAGAATTATTATAACCTTTTAAATAAAACGTATTGGGCGTAAATTACATGAGCTTAGTGGATTTCTTAAAACTATTGGTATTAGAACAATAGTTTTTTAAGGAAAAAAGGAAATATATGTTAGAGATAACGAAAGCACTACAACAAATAGAAGCATTAGTTTTTTAAGGAAGGGTGATCAAATTGATATTTAAGCTCTTGCTAAAGATGGGAGAGACCTTTTCAGCTAATACAATAAGGGTGTCTTCATTGGGATTTAAACATAACGATTTGAATCTTAGTTAGCAATGATGGACGTTATACAACATCCCAACAACTCTATGATTGTGGTCCATCCAGGGAGTGCTCGTCCTTGCAATCCACAAAACCATTTTACACTTATGTGGCGATCAACACATGGTTTAACATGACAAGATCACCTTGATCCTTCGAAGAATTGACTCAATCCTTAATGTTTACGTTCATTGGATGTCAAACGTAAACAAAAATTGTTAAGCATATGTTTATCTTAAAGCAAGAGGCTAAGAAGTCTTTTGAGGACTTTTTGAAAAGATTCCATGATGAAATGCTTCTCATGAGAAAAAACCCAAAACTCTACTATTGTTAAATCCCTCGGCTAAGAGTTGTGCATCAAGGATATTACCACTGACTCTGTAACGGCGTTTACAAGGGTGACACAGATTAAATGATGGGATTCAAAACAACGACCACCTACCTATCTTATATAGTTCCCTTTTGTACACTATCCTAGATTGGTTGGGGCAAACCTAATCTCTCGCCATCTTAACCTCACATTGAAAAAAAGCATGTAACTGTTGCGTCATAACCTTCCCACGTTACATCTCATTTCTCACCACTTTAGTGTTGTGATGATCCACTCAATTTGTCATTCACTATAAAATTCCATTCCATAACCGTCAAAGAAGTATTTTTGAAAATTTAATGTTAGAAGGATCATCAACATTCACCATGTCAGCTAACATATCTGACACGGTTTGGCACTCAATCTGCCTATACATACCCTTTCACTCTAACAAGAAGAGGATACATTTTTTGTAATAAGTGCATTCCCATAAGCTTGTAAACAAGGTTATCAAGCAATAAAGAAGACAAAATACTCACAATGAACAAAGATTAAATGAATTGAATCGCTTAAATCGTTCATCCTTACTTCTCCGCAATTTGAATCTCTTACCTACTGTGTTTCATTTTAAAAAACAACCCATTTGGCTTATATATAGTAACAAAAGAATAAAAAAAATCATATTCTGAGGTTGACAAAGAGATCCGTTTACAAAAGGATTAGTGCCTCCATTGACTATCTGACCGATCATAAGACCTTAACTCACTTTTGTTTTGGTATTTGAAATACTTTGTACTTGGAAAGCACAGAGAAGTTGTAATGCTTCTAAAAGTCTATGCACCATATACATACACCAAGCACTGAGAATTAGTTGTCTTGGAGCCAATTTGAAGAGATCAACGATGCGACAATAGTTTCGTGGAATAGGAAATACTCCACCAATGTTGAAGTAATCAATGTCAATCGAAACACAATCCTAAGATGGGTGACTCATGTCAACCTAATCGATTAAAGACCTGTATGGAATTTGAAATTCAATACATTTTGCAATGAGCCAGCATAGGGTTCTATTAAAATCTAAGGGACCGATCCCATCAAAACGGATAAATAAATTCCATAGAGAAAATAATAAAGAATTGGTGATTGGGTCGTTCTTCATATGCATACAGGTCAGACCCCTAAAGCAAATTATAATGCAAGCAACACGTTAATTCCTAATCTAGAACAGGATGGACAAGGTGCAAATCTGCAAACAAAAAAAAAACAAAAAAAGTAGAACAATTGACGTGGTAATTAACGTGATATGAAGGAATGATCCCGCTTTGCGTCCCACTTGTACGATGACAAAACAACTCGCACATAATCCAATAGATACGGAAGACCAACAATCCATTTTAAGGACAAATGACTAATATTCGTGAACTGGGGTTTCTATTGTGGATATTTCTGTCCCACCCATCGCTCAACAAACAAAAGGCTAAAGCACCCAACTCAAAGTTATCATAGCGCGCTATAGTGCAAAAGAGCCCATAGCATAGGGTGTGTGCTATTTAACCTCTAATAGTGCACGTTTCATCTATAACATAAAATAGCGCGCTATTTTGCCAAATAATTCATTTTAAATTTGATGGTGATGTTATTTACCTTCATGTAATGCTTTTTTTACTTCGTTTAAGTAGTTTCCAATATTGGACTTTGTTGTTGATACCAAAAAAGCAAAAATATGAGGGTTGAACATTTTTTTCTATTAAATTCTTTCAAATGAACTTTTGAAAGCAAAATTCTTTTGAAAAACGTTACAAAATTCCATCTTTCATATATCAAAAGTGCTAACAAATACTCTGTAAATGACCTTATAGACTAGTTTATTTTGGTTGTACAAAAAAGTCAAATTATTTTGTACAAGATACCAAATTCTGGTGCATACTCAATGACGCTATTTTCTAATTTATTTTCCATGAAAAATTAGTCATTCAACATAGTAATAAATATTTTAATTTATGATCTACCACAACCAAATATTATAATGCTATTGTGTAGAGACTCAAGTCTATTTTTTATATCAAATTTACATTAAAAATGAAAAAAAAATGAAAACATCAACAAATTATATTAGAACTAATCTAAAGATATATTAAATTTAACAAAATTGCGATTCAGCATAGGGATTTATGAAAAACAATAATTTAAATAGTTGATCTCAATTAGAAAAAAAACATAAAGATGATAAGGATGGTAAATTCCTCAAAACAACAAATAAACTGTAAAACGGATTTACTTCAGGATAATGTGTTAAGAATTTTAAAGCATGGTTCTAAAGTTTTTAATTTGAATACGAGGCACCAACTACCAATTTACAGTGTAAATTAAAATGTAAATTACAATCCTTGATTAAATTACAATGTAAAATTTAATAAAGTAATAGTGATAATCATAAATGAGTGATTTGATATTTATGTAAACATGGATCAAGGCTACTTTAGTCTTATTTGGTATAGTATGTTATAAAAATGCAAAATTTACAAAAGTGAACAAAATAGTGTGCGCTATAGCACAAAATAGCCCAAGCCTTGCGCTATTTGCTATTGACTACCTTGACCTAACTTAATCTCAAAAGATAAGGTTGAATTCAAATATGTACTGACTATGCAACTAAAAATATTACCTAACACAGCATGCTACTTTTCCTTAATCAAAAGATTATTCAAAACTTCTCTCCAGTTGAAAAGAGTTCGACTCAACCTTTACTATATATATAGCAAGTTAGGTTGAAACCCCATTAATGCACTTGTCATCAAATATAAAAGAAAAGATTATATGCATTTCTATGGTTTTTTTACCTCACTTATTGAGGTTGTCCATGTCAAACAGTCTTATTACTTATACCTTTTTAGTTACATAAACTATATCAGGCCATCCTTTTTTATCAGGGAATAACCACATCATGAGCAGAGAGAATAAACTCCAAAAAAGACAACTTTTCTTGATAAATAAAATAATTGATTTATCTCCCGTTGCTCGATCACATCTACCTCTATCATCAAAGACCTATGTGAGGACTGTGCTCTGCTAAAATATCCATGTTGTGCGCGAATGCAGAGGTTTTTACATCAAACTAAAGAGCAAAATTCAGCGTTACTACCAGTCAATGCCTAGGTATACTAGTAACTACCACAAGGAATATAATGAAATATTTAACTAGTATCAACCAGTAACTATGGCAATAATATCAACTATCATTCAAAATCAAACCTTAACAAACGGATGAAGCTGAACATCATCCTCAACCCAATCATCCTGCTCCTTTTCAAACTTCAATCTACAAACAAATCCAATAGCCTTCACAAAAACCCCAACAAATTTCAAATCGCAGCCGTCCAACGCACTCTGTAACTCCATAAGCGCAACCGAACCTTCGATTACGCCATTCCTGAAAAACACGCACAGCTCCCGAATCGACTGGTCGACTGCTGTCGTAGACTTGGAGGTGAGGCATTGAGAGATGATATAGCGGATGTCATGGTCGGAGGAGGTCCTGTCAGAAGCGAGCTTCTTGAAAATAGAGATGATGACATGGCGGTGGAGCTCGGGCTGTGGTAAATTCAGTTTGGAGAAAAAGGTAGAGTAGGAAGACTTCTCTGACATTTTTAGCACGAATAATTTTGTAACGGCGCGGTGTGGTTCATACGGAAGATATACGGACTAATGGTAGTCCATTGTTATTGGGCCGGGTATCAATTTAGCCTGTAATCATCTTGATGAACAGAAGCACTGAAGCTGATCATATATCTTTATTAATAATTGAAATAAAAACACGAGCTTTTGGTCCGACCGCGAAGTTCCAAAAATACCCTTATATGCAAACAAGAGGTTAACATATATTTTCAAATAAAGTTTTTAAAACATAAACAAGATTATAAGTTCAAAACCTAAATCCAACAAAAAATACATTTTTTCTTTATATTTTTTAGTTTATTTTTATCAAACCACGTTAAAAAAAAATTATAATTTTATAAGGGCTTTTATATGCACGTGCTAAAAAATCTTATTAATAACGAGTCCCAAGGGCACGAGTGCATATGAAATTTTAGACGAGTACAAAGGACATATTTCAAAAATATAAGAAAATATACAAGAGGAAGATAACACTAGACTGTAGGAGCGGATCCGGATGGTGTAGCTCAGGGCTTCTGGAGCAGGCAGGGTAGCTGTCAGTCTTCCGTCTGGCTCTCCTCTGATTGGTAGATGAGTACGTTTTATCTATACCCTCACTGAGTATCCATTGGGTGGTGTAACCCATTTGATATGTGATGACTTTACTTGAGACCATGTGTTTAGGGTACAATCGATTCCCGTCACCACTAGTTTTGAGATATTTTATATGGATATGTATTTGTGATATGATGGATTTGATTTATATCACATTTGATTATATGGTTTATTTGAGTTATTGATCTATACATATCCTTGAGCTATATTTCGTTTATATTCACATGTCATATTCTTGATCATTATCGTAGACATAGTCTGACCCGTGTGTTATTTATAATACTCGGGTCAGTCCGAGAGATTTGAGGTGCAGATACCCAGTGAAGATAAATTTGGATATAGGCTTTTGTGGAGGCTAGTAGAAGAAATAGGATGATACATTCCCTATTTATTTTGTAGCCTCAATGATGTATCTATTGTGTTGTATTTGGTGATGTATTCTGTATTGGGCTAGTGACAATCATTTTATAGCCCATTGGACTATGTATTATGTATATTATATATTGTATTTTATATGCTTCATTTTGACTCTGTGTTCTTTGATATTTTTATTTGTGATTGAATATTGTTCGTTTGGGAGACATACGTATTTATTGCTTTGTACTGAGACCGTGTACATCTTTGGTAAGTATTACCGATGTTTGATACACACACACACACACCAGTGTTGGTCCAAGGAAATATTCACATGTGTACCATATATCACCTCATTCTTCGTATTACTCGACGGTAGCACTTTGTAACACTCTTGGGTAATATGGGTATAGAGGTGGAGTGTTTCAATGACGATTTAACTATGCACACATCAATTGTTTATGATACTGTATCGTTTTGTACAACTAGTAACACTTGTCTAAAATCCCCTCCGAAGATTATAACTTTACCTCCCAATGACATGTCATTTTCCAATATATCTTTTAAAGTTCTATCCAGTGCATCGAAGCATATTTGTAGGTCATTGTTGCTTCATCCTAAATAAGAACAGTTGTTGATCTCATAAGTACATCCATTCAGACTGTTTAGATATCGTACACATTGATTTGGAAATTGGATTGATAAGGATTTTAGACCACGAATGTGTCGTTCGACCACCTGGTAAGATTGTTACGGCTATCCCTGATGTTGCCATTGCAAGTATAATCAAACCATCTTGTTTAAGTTTTGCAAGTATTGCTCGATAAAGAAATGTCTTTTCCGTCCCACTAGGGCCATCTATGAAATAGATTTTGCTCTCCTTATTGTAAACTGCATTAGTAATTGTATTATATGCATACATTTGAGATTTGTTTAATTTTTGACAAACGTAAAGTCTTCTTTAGGTGTTACAGTAGAATATTGCTCCTGTATTAATTTTGAGCTATGTGAATTATCATATATATCATTCCTACTAATTGGAAGATCGAAATCAGATATTAGTTTATAACGATTCATTAATACATCATTAAGATCAAGTAGAAGATTATTTTCAAGTATGGGTCGAGCCACTGTACTTTAGCTTGGATAATCTTCAACCATATAATAGAAAAATTCTTCCCATAATTTTCTTACCTCGTTGGTGCATAATATATTAAAGATGGTTGCAAATAATCTTCTTAAAGATGATGGCATTTGCATGTTCGATGCTTCAACCAAACATGCCCTGATACTTTGTTCTTCTTCAAATAATCTCATCTTTTCTGTTGCTTACCGAAACATTGGATATACGATACCGTCGATGGTTAGAAAATAGTCAAATGATGTTGGTCCTCTTAAATGATTAAAAAGAATTCGCAAAAAAGTAACGTTCTCTTTCTGATGGAGAAACATTATAAATTCATCCAATGACCTTCTTATGTGCCGCTCTTCGTCGCTGTGCAGTTAAAGCCCCGCAAAATCTCTTTTATAGTGCATAGCGCTCTTAGACCGCTATGTTATTCCAATTTAACGCTATTACACAGTATATCCGCTTTAAGCCCCAATATTTTCTGCTATACCCGCTAAATCGAGGCTTTTTAGCACTCGCTTTGGCAACATTAATATACAAAATTTGATTTGACTAGTTCTACATTAAACGAAATCAACAAATTAGGGTAAAGACTTAATTTTAAGGCATAAGTGTTCAATATAGTTAGAAATCTGTTGCAATTGCCAAATATAGTCTACATAAATCATGGTATTCTTCAGCTTTGTTATATAAGATTAAAAAATATTTTTTCCTACACAAATGATGTGAGAATAAGAATAAATTAACTTTAAATATTTAGTTTTATATCTAGTGAAGCTTTTTGCACTTTCGTTATTTTCCTGTATATCCCCACTTTATCCCCACTACAACTTTTTGTACATCTACCGCTATGTGCTTTAGCTGCATAATTTCGCTGCCACTTTTTAACATCTGGCATTCAAGTGTATTTCTTTGGAAATTCACGATACAAAAGGTTTCTTGCTTCTGAATCTTGTGGGTTTGGGTCAAAGAATTCAATTAACATTGATGTAGAGAGGTTCCCATCTAATAAAACTTGAGCCACCATTTGATTAGCATGATAAGTCACTTGTTGCCTGCTTGGAAGATGTATCTAGAGACGTTGAACTGAAGGATAAATTATATGCAATGAGAATTCAAAAGTTTCCAAAAGGCTTCTTGGGGGCATATCCACGTCGTAGGATCGAATTAACCCTAGAGGGAGTGAATAGAGTTTATTATAAATTCAAAGAATAATAAAAATCACAACAAAGATAGTATTCGAGTAAATGTGAAAATAAAAGCAATACACAAATTTGCCAAACTTCGGCAAAACCTACCTACTGTTGCCCTCAAGATTTCTACTAAGATTAAACAATCGACTGCTTGCAATTCCTTGTAAACTTGCGAGTTGCAACTATTGCTAACCTGTTTGTTCTAGTTCTATCCCAGAAATTCTACCTCACCTCTATCCCCGAGTTGATAATTTCTCAAACTATAAAATATAGGTCAAATCTAAATAATTAGAATTTTGAAATTAAAAATATAGAAAATTACATACATACATACATACAAATATATATATATAACCCTAATCTAAAGGTCGGCCCAAACTAAATCACTTTCCTCTCTTTCTACAAGTCGATCCCCTTTCTTCATTTATTCTCCTTAGGGTTTCTCTCCCTTTCAGATCTGGAAGCCACATCTTTGAAATCAAGTCGATGTATTCATGCCTTTTCTTCTTAGTTGTTTGAATCCTTTATTGATTTTGCGGTTGCTGGTTGCGGTTGCTTCCTTGGTCGAGTTGCTTTTCAGTTGTAATACGGGTATGATTTTTGGTACTATTTCTAATTTCGATTGTATGAATACTCTATTTGAAGTTGGCATGAATTTTTGCCAATGATGAATTTGGTTTATATAGTGAGTGGTTTAATAAAGATCTTCCTTGGATTTTCATATATTTCGTGAATTTCGGTTTGAATATGTCAATTAGTAAATTTGGGCTTTTGATTCGATTATGATTTTTGATATTGCTCAACTATGCAATTGACTTATGGTTATAGCTTGATGTTTTGATTCCGGCCTTGACTTCAAGTTGATCAACTTGCAAACGTTTTGTGGTTTCAGCTTCAATTCTTGAACTTGTTCAGCAGCAAACTTTTGATTATTTTTCTTGTATACTTGACATGTGTGCTTGCTTTGTGTGTGTATGTATTTTTGCTTACTGGTCCTGATGTGAATTTGCCCTGTGCATGTTTAGTCATTTGCACTTTAAAACCATCTCATATGCTCGAATCTTTGTCTGGATCTATATTAATTTCTGAATACATCTCTGAGTATGCATATTGTCTTGTTTTCTTTTGTGTGTGTGTGTGTGCATGACCTTGCTGCCATGTGTGCTTTCTGTGTTGTTACATCTCTGAGTTGTGCACTTTTATAGTTTTGGACCATGTTGTATGTTTTCTGACCCGATCTTGTGCGTGTACTTTGTGCATATGTATTATTGTTGTGCATGTATGTGCACTTGCCTATTCTTGTGTGATTACCTTTGATTGTGCGCCTTGTGTGCTTGTACTTTGGTTTGGCATGTTTGTGAGTGTTGTGTGCATGTATGTGCACTAGCGTGTGCATGCCTACTGTATTGTCGTGCTTCCTTGTCTGGAACAGTTCTATTTTGATTTATGCATTGCCTTTTGAAAATAAGTACTTGAAATTAACATGCTTGCTGTTTTCTTGGCTTGCCTTGAGCTCGACCTTGCTGGTTTGTGATGTGATCTTGATTTTAATGAGCTTTGTTTATTTCTAGTTGCTCAACCTTAAGGCATCTACAGTGATATATTATGCATGTCCTAAGTTGCTCGTGCACATTATTGACTTGATTTTAAATTTCTGTCCCACACGAACATGTTGAACTGGTCCTTATATGTACCTGTTGTACTGGTCCATGTTCGTTAATTTTGGTGCATGTTTAAAATATGGAACCAAAACCAACAAACTAAGGCAATATCGAGTTCAAATATACTTTCCTTTTTGCAGTGTCAATTCTTCCTTTTTGCTTTATACTGCTTTTTTGTTTGTTAGGTAAAGTAGATTTCTGTCTGGACGAAGGCTGGAGCTAGAAGATACAAAAGTATATTTGAGTGAGTGAAGCAAAACAGGTATAGCACAATCTTATTGAATTTTTTATGAGTGAGAGAGTGCAAATTGATGTATATGAAGGAGTATAAAATCGTGTATAAAAATATTGTATTAAATATTGTGGAAGCTCGTGTTATACTTGTGTGTACTATAAAATTTTTATTTGTTTATTTCTTTCTGTGATATTGTAATAGTACTATAACACACACATATAATATATATATATGTGTGTGTGTGTGTTTATTGTCATCATACGAAAATCACAAACTACTATATTCTACATAGCTTACATCTAAAAACTTTTGAATTTCAACATTTTCAATCATTTATTGAATTTCCATTGTCACACAATCCAGACCTTTGTATACATACTTGTATAAGTATTTGACAGATTTGATACTACTACAAACTTCAACATTAATGTGACAGTTGTACTTTTTCAGCAACCAAGGTTTATATGGAACCGTCCGACGATTATCCATTATAATATCACCTTCATTATCTAGTGCGATGTTTATACTATTATCTCGCCTTCAATAAATAGGGTATGAATCGTTACATTGGATAGTGCATGGTGAAAATTGTTTAGGATATTTTTTTTTCCAATTTCCGTCTTTCATACATGGCGCGCTTGGTCGTTGTCTTCCACATGGCCCATGAAGCATCCATTTAACTCTTTTTAGGGTCTCCAAGTTTTGGGAATGTACCTCATTGGCTTCTTAGCCAGGAAGATCTGCAAAGGGAACGAAAATGAAGTTAGAGCTTGGATGAATAGAATCCAAGTGTTGGAAAAATGATAAGGAAGAAGCCATAAGTCCAGACAACCAGAGTCGGTTGAAGCCAAAGGGGCAACAAACAGAGAAATATTTACTCTTGAAGTATGAGCACTTGTTGTGGAGTGCCTCAATTACCTTATAGTGGCACTATGCTTCGATGATTAATAAAAAAGGTAAATCAGCTCTCCTTTTGAAGTATAAAAGGTGCTTCAATTCCACAAAGGTTGGAGGTCGTTGAAGCTGCGTCATGAATAAGACGTACAAGGAATTGATGAGGGCGTATCCATTGGGGTGCACTTAAGTTCATATCAGTCCAATTTCTTGTAAAATGAATCTAAGAAATTCGTTGAAAGGAGGAACGTCTCCACCAAAGCACATGTACTTATTACAAGTGGTGTACCTTGTGAGCCCGTTGATCGATCATTGGAAGGAGTACATCATTATTCAAAATTCCATAGCGGTAGAAGATCGTCCGGTGTTGCTTTATAGTTAATAAAGATAGTGTTTGATCTGAAGGGTCGTCCAGTACTCTTAGTTCAAGCTGTTCGTTCAATGGAGGAGGTTGGTTCTAGAGAGATACCATTGGAACAAGCTCTCCTTGGAGTTCAGCTGTAATCGAATGCCTAGCTCCAAACAGAGTTGACATAAAGGCCAAGGTGGTAGAGGAACTAGATTGAAGAGGAGTTGATGGTTTAGAAGTAACTTTCGAACATGGTGATTGACGAGTCATTCTAAACTAGAAAGCTTGACAGCGAACGTAGTCAGGTATGTTTAATTTAGAAATTTTAGTTTAATAAACGTCGGCTGGTGTACCAAATCCAATGAATGTCGACGTGTGTTGATCAAGCGAATTCTGAACGTCGACTGAAGCAATGCGAAGTGTCGATCTATGTAGTGCACATCTTATGTCCAGTGCACGATTTATGGAATACTCCGTGTAGATATACTACTCGTGCTGGCAAACAAGCTCCGTCGCACAATGGAATTGTGTGTCAAATCTTACCCATTACCGTAGAGTGAACGATAATGGAACCGCTATATGTAGTGACACGGAGCATTCTTTGCAGGAATGCAGGATTTTACAGTGACTTGAAATGCTGTATGGTACAGCTATTTGGACGTAGGAGTGTGATCGATGTGACCATTCTTCAAAAATGTCTCATCAAGGATTAAAGATGATTTGTGATCGACCAAGCTTTACTAGGATTAGTCTAGGCTCTTTAATGCGTAAAGGCTTGAGACTGTAGCAAGTAAAAGGCATCCTATGAAGAACACAAGGTAGGAAAGATGCCAACACGAAGCCTTCACCAAGTGGAGGTTTAGCAATAAAAAGCTTGGAAGATTATGGTGCTAACTTTGGGTTGGACTTGGGTTGAATTCAAGAATAACCTAGGTTTTGCAATAACTAAGGAATATGAGTGATGGTTGATCACAAGTTGAAGCCCTAGCCATTCTCCAACCACGAATGGGCTCTAGCCATGATCGACGGTGACCCCACTACAGCCATAACGATGCCATACCTCGATGACCAACCTTTAAACTTCAAATCTAGATCTGGATTCGAAGAAGTTGTAGCCGAGTTGTCTGGAGTAGTGGTTGATTTTATTTTGGGGTTAACAGTGGAGTTCGTCTAGGTTGATGGCGATGATTTCTAAGGAGAGGTGGCGATAGCTTGGATCTGGAGTCGAGGTGGTAGCGGTTGAAGATCTGAAGTTATGGATGAAAACAGTCGGTGTTGAGCAAAGGAGGATATTCGGTGTTGAGTGAAAGGTGATAGAGTTAGGAGTATGCCCTAGGGGCAATTATGTAATTTGTTACATATATCTAACTCATTGACCAATCTTATTCGAAATAAAGGTATTTTCTTTCTATTGTATACTTGATATAATGTGGTTATATTAATTTATCAATTTAATTAAAAGTATATTTAATAGAAAATCCATAAATGGTATGTTTTGTGATAGTAGTTACAAAGTGTTATAACTGTGAGTAATTTGTCACAATGAAACAAATATACCATTTTAAATGTTCCTAGTCAAGGTGCATCGAGACTAGATATCGATGTATCCGTTGACTAGAGTACGTAACGCTCTCCAAATGTTGGGCAGTGTATTACTCATGACTGTTAGGGCACCAAGGGGTTACGTACTAATAGTTATTGGATAACTATGGAATGACTCACTCGATAGTTTTCTATTGGTTAATATAACTAAGGTCAAGCAGAGAATATCGATGTGACTAATTTATACAGTTCTCTCGACTTGAGAATACAGTTGATCTTCAATGTGGAAGCTCCACTTTGATTATAGTTAAATCGTGGCACGACGTCCATTGAACGACTATAGTTGAGTCGAGTTGAGGCTTTGGAAGTGAAACACTATTCAAGAGAGGATTTGTCTCCTCGGCTATATGAGGTTAGTATCATGGTCAACCGAAGTCAACTCAAAGTCAAAGTCTCTGGCCAGAGCATTTCGGTTAATAATACTATTTATTATCAAACCAAAGACTTTGTGTTTGGACTATAAAGTTGCATGTGGATGATATTGGAATTTTGACCATTACCAAATTCCATAAATCTAAAGTGATATGGTTTTGACGAAGAGAATTGGTGTAAATAATTATCACCATTGGGTACTGCTTATGTTATATATAAATCAAATATTTGGTCAATCAAGCCAAAGTGAAGCCTTTTTTGTAGTTCCTAAGTTACCCATAATTTATTTCACAAAGTATAATAGATAATGGAGGGCTTTTTGTCATTTTCCTTCACATGTTTGTTGATCAATTCAGTTAGGCGCATGTTCTTCTCTCTTCCCACAATTTTATTTTCTTCTCCCCTATTTTTTTCACTCACTTTACAAAACCCATTCAATCCACCTTCCAAATTCGTGTTGAATTTTTAATAGGTGAGACAATTGGCTTTAAACTAGCAAGGATTAGACCTCGAAAGTGCAAAATGCTAGTTTTCCCTCTCTTCTTCCTTCATGTAAGCATCTTTTTCGATAATTTGTCATAGAATTTGTTCTTTTAGTTCAATTATTCTAATGTAATTTTTTTATGGTGGTACATATTTAGTTGAGGAATTTGAAATTAGGTTGAGAAATGCTGATAACAACTTGGGTGAACTATAGACTACTCTTTTAAAGCTTTAGTTTTATTCGAAATCGTAAAGGTTGTCAAATTAAACTTGAATTTGCACTTTAATTGATTAATTCGACAATTTAATTGTGTAACAAACCATATTTGGGATTCGTTTATGACCTCGGTATACCTATTTGAAGATTGCTGCTATCGAAGTTCAGCCCGATTTAGTACCGGCAATCAACAATTGTCTATGGATGGCCTGGCATCGTACTGCAAATAGTGAGGTAAAAAATACCGAACTAATAATTCTAAGCATGAATATTAAGGCAACCCTTTTTTAAAATATTTGAAGGATTTTTGGTAGAGAAACAAGCATTTAAGGATTCTAATAAGTGTTTTAGTGCTCTGTGTGATTTTTAAAATGATTTTTCAGCCACATTAAATTGAAAATGTTTCAGTTAATTCATCAAGCCAGAGTTTTTAAAATTTTGTTTTGAAAAATTGTTTTTAATATGATTGGTATGTTATTTCTAACGTAACATATTGATAGCCTGACCACACAACATGCTTATATACAATGCAACTCGATTCTCTAAAGGATGCATTAAAACCCAAGAAAGATGAGGGGGATAGACTGAGGAGCTTGATACTTGCAGAGGACAAGTAACTATAAAAGCTTACAAAATGCTCTGCCAATCAAAAGAAAGCGCAAGTAATATCTGTGACCTCTATATTGAAAAGTGACATAATGAATCCACATTGGGGTACTTAAATGCACACTATCAAGCCATTGGGAAGTACTCCTGCCTTTTTTTGTTCTTATATAAGGTTTAGTACTATTTTTGGGATCAAGCAGTGAATAACAGTGCTGGTAATTGGATGACCTAGCATAAAAAACCGTTGCATATACAAGCAACAACTACAACTTAGGAAATAGTGAGTATAACCTTTCTCATATGCACAATAACTTTAGATTTTAAATATATATGTCAAGTTAGACTTGATGATTCTCCATTATTCTCATTATCATCATCATCAATATTACATTGTTTATTGCAGTTCCATGCATCTCCTGATGTTTCTCGCAAAGCAATACTTTATTTGACTTATTTCCCAAATTTGGTTGATAACCGTACATGATATTTTATTACCTTTACATAGAAAGTCAATAAAAATTTGCTTTTGTTGTTTTCGAGTTTCAATTTGTTTCATTACCCTTTGAATAAAGATGTTATAGCATTTTCTCTTATTATTCAATTGAGGTTAGCACATTTATATTGTCTTAGATATTCTGTGTTTCTATATTTTGAACAATTCTGAACTTGAATACTGTTAAGTGAAAGTATGACTTTAAAAACTATAGTCATTTGTTCATTGCATGTAATAATTAACAGTATCATAGAACTTTCTTAACCTTTTAATTCTATTATTAATGTGGGAGAACTATACCATGAGTTTTGTTTGAAGTTTAAAATTTGGGTTCGATTATCTATTGCTAATGGTCTTATCTTAATAATATAAGTAAAATTATTTCTGCTCACCGTAACAATTTGAACCTAAAGTTAGCTTATGAATAATAAAACTAATTGTTAGCACCAAAATTGGTCACTAACCTCGTAGAGAAAGTTTGTGTAGAGATATAAGTGATGAAGATAAATTAAACAAGGAAGAGAATGCTAATTTAAATGCAGAAAGTAAGAACATCAAATTTATAGTGGTTCAGCGTAATTGCCTACGTCCACTTTGAGGTTAAACTTTATTGATCTTCTTAATAGTTGATTACAAATACAATTCGTGAATCAAATGCTTGAATGAAGTTGTTAAGTAGAGAAGATGAGTCTCAAAAATGGCAGAGTCTCCCCTGTGTTCTCCAAAAAAGATCCCTTTTCACTATGACCCTGCCCCTCTATTTATAGACAAAGATGGGTTGGACTTCCCAGGTGGGCTTGGTGGCTGAACACTCTAGCCCAAGTATAGTGGTCGCTGTATGCCGAACCAGGTAGGCCGAACACAATGATGCCGAACTACCCTTTCTATGCCGAACGGTATGTTTGGTGTGTGGGATGGAATGGTTGTTAGTCGAAGCCGAACGGTATGTCTGATGTGCTTGACCGAACAATGCTCTCTGGCCGAACGATCCCTCTGGCCGAACGATCCTCCTTGGCCTAATGTGCCTTCTGGCCGAACGATACTGCCATGTCGAGCAGTCATATATGCCGAACGCCTTCTAATGCCGAACACCACTGGATGCCGAGTACTCATGTTGCCGAGTTCCACTGGAGGCTGAGTACTACGCCGAGTACCACTAGATGCCGAGTTCCAGTGGATGCCAAGTAGGGCTGCACACAACCCATATCCAACCCGACCCAACCCACCAACCCGACCCAACCCACATAAACCCAACCCATCCTAGTTCGGGTCGGATATGGGTTACAATTTGTAACCCATACTATATATGGGTCGGGTGTGTTATTTTGTTCAACCCAATCCTACTTTAACCCAACCCAACCCTATATTAAAAACCTAATTTAATATCAATACACTTAAAATTAGAATAGTCTAATCCTAGAATAATGTTTATGTATTCTACAGTAAATATACGAAAAAGCATATTTTATGTCAACCCAAACAAGATAGAATTTAGCAAAGATATTCCAAAGGGCATTTTAATGTATTTTAAAATGAAACACTTGTTCTACTATATAGTGAACTAATTTCATATGATGTGTTTTACAGTGAAATTTTAATAAAATATATGTTATAATGAATTAGTTAGTTTAAGTGCGTTATGCTAGCTAAAATCTAATATACTATGTTGAACATTTTAATGTTATTTTTTGAAAATATTCCTTTATATTCTCATTTTTTATTAGATTCATGCAACCCAACCCAACCCTACTAAACCCGACCCAACCCATACTTCGACCCAACCCATATCCAACCTCATATAGGGTCGGATACGGGTTGAGCTACCTTAAACCCATACCTATGCGGATCGGATGAAATATTTGGTCTGACCCGACCCAACTCATACTTTGTGCAGCCCTAATGCCGAGCGTTATGCCGAGTACTTCTAGATGCCGAGTACTACCTGATGTCGAGCGCTACGCCGAGTACTTCTAGATGTCAAGTACTACGCCGAGTACTATGAGATGTCGAGTACTCCTTGATGCCGAGTACCATGGATGCCGAGTACTACGCTGAGTACTATGAGATGCCGAGTACTCCTTGATGCCGAGTACCATGGATGCCGAGTACTACGCCGAGTGCTATGAGATGTCGAGTGCTACCTGATGCCGAGCACTAGTTGCCTGGTCAAATCTTCAGGAAACACTTGCCCCCCAAAGTGTATTACGTGGCTGAATCGTGATACGCTTTGAATTTCATTCCCCCGTACTTCGCTTCGAATCTAGGTTAACTCTCCTTGGAGACGCTTTCTTGAGAATATCAGTGGTGGAGGTGTATGACGAGCGTTGTATAGATGCCGAACGAAGCAGTCAAAACCGAACGCTCCTCATGCCGAACGACTTTGTATTCCGATGCCGAACACTGTGGCTTTGACCGGTTCCACCGGGTATAGCCTTTTCGACTTCTCCTTCTGTCCTATAAAAGTCGAGGCCTTCTTCCTCCTTCTCTTTTCACACTCACTTCTCCTATCTTGTTTTCGAGAAACTCGCCTGTTAACAACCTTCAAAGACTCAACAACTCTTCCTAACCTATTCGGCGCTAAACAAAACCGCGGCCTCAACTCCAAACTTCTCCAAGTCGTGATCTATTAACTAGGTAACAATCCCTCTAACTAAATCCACAAAGGGGTTTCAACACGAAACTCGAGTTTGTAAATTGATAGGTGTTGTGTGGATTTTTAGGGCCAGATGATGTGGAGGAAGGTAGGAGTTGGTTAGAATGCCGAACAGGATGGTTCAGTGCGACTCACCGAACGATTCGTCCTCGTGGTTCGGTGTGGATGGAGGAAGAAAAAGGGGGAATGAGGTCGCTGTAGAGGATGGTGTGTTCGAGCGTTGGCGCTCGGCGCAACCTTAGCTCGACACGATTCGTCATATGCCGGGTAGTGCAATGGAAGGATGTGGAGGGAGTATGAGCCAAATAGGATGTCGAATGTGGTCCCGGCCGAACAAGATTTTGGCCGAATGATGCTTTTTCGAACAGTCACAAATGCCGAGTCACCATGGGTGCCGAACAGTATAAATGCCGAACAACATAAATGCCTAACACTATAAATGCCGAACAATACAAACGCCGAACATCATAAATGCCGAACAACACAAACGCCGAACACCATAAATGCCGAACAATATATAAATGCCGATCAATACAAACGCCGAACAACACAGATGCCGAACCACATGAACGCCGAATGTTTGTGAATGCTGAAACCTGTCTTGGCCGGACAAAACTTAACCGAACATGCCGAACAATACCTTTAGCCGAGCAGGAACTAGGCCGAACACTCATTAACCTTGCCTATTCATATAGCAAAACAAGGACTTGGACCTAAGCACACTATCACATGAAACTGACCCGGATCATTAACTCCCTAGCTTTAGTAGACATAAATCTGAACTTAGATTAACATTCGTTTTCTGAATTTGAAACTGTAATCACCACAAGGCGGGCTTTTTGAGACGGTCAGCAATGACGGTCTTTGAAGGCGACGATTCGAAGCTCATTTTTATATCTTTGAAATCTCTAGATTCTTATTGCTTGTACACGATTGCTTGCACTAGTTCACACATCACATGGGGGGAATATTCGTGTTGTTAACTCTAACGGTCAACGTTTTTCAAGTATAGTTTTCGCAGGCACTTAAACAGATTCATTATTTATTGGGGATGTCTATGAAGTCTAGCTCCGCCACCATATCTGACAGGCCTGGGCCATCATCAAGGCAAGGAGCCGCTGATATTTCAAATCCGTCGACTTCCCCTGCCCATAACTTAGCACCCGATGCCTTGGAGGCAACAATTCTTTTAGACAATCCGATCGATTCACAAGCTTCGAAGATCAATGAAGCCGCACTTCAACGGATATGCTCCATTCACGGGATTCCTTTTGCCGATGTGTTAGTCCCTTCACGACAGGATCGTCCTTACTTGCCCCTAGTCGGATATACCACATGCAACAAGTTCATGTGTTGGATGGGCAGCGTGCCTCCGTTTAATTTATTCCTCCAGGACGTGTTGCAGTACATCGACATTGCTCCGTCGCAGCTGCATCCGAACGGTCACGCGTTTCTATACGGGACCTATCTACCCTTTATGGCCGTCTTCTCTAGACCTCCAACCTCTGGCAACATCAGATACATCTATATGATCAAGAAACGGAAAGATAGCCCTTCCTTCATGTTCCTCGAGCCGTACCACAAATGCCAAATCCTGACAGGAGCATGCAGTAAATTCGCCCTGTACAAATAGGAATGGTTCTACGTGCGTTGCCCCCCTGGTTTTGCGAGGAGATGGGTTGAAGGCAGTAAGTCTCTTTGCTGAGCCATCGTTCGCGTTTAATTGGAGTCGTGCTTTTTCTAACTTCTCGTTCCGTCTTTTCAGGTATCAACCCGCGTCCGGAGGGTTGAGGATATTCTGAGGCCGTTGAAGCCATCAGAGCTCTTCCTGCCGAGGAACGCGACATCCGAACCATCATTTCGAATGAATCATTGTCAAGGTTCGGCTTGCTAGCCCCAGGTCGTCGGATTAGCCTCCCGGAGGGCGTCTCCATTCCCAAGCCAGCATCCGGTAAAGGGAAAAAACAAGCCGGATCGTCATCACGCCGCACTCCCGATACGCACGAAGGAGGTGAGCGCAAAGAGGACGAAGCTCCTTAGACCCAAGGCGAGAATGTGGGCCCCGCTTGGAATCCGGCGGTCGAAGTTCATGACATTGAAACGTCATCCTCCCCTTCGAAGGGAAAGATGAGGTTAAAATACAATATTCGGAAGGATAAAGTCAGCGACACTTCGAAAGATATGCCTATCCCGCCAGAGAAAGAGGCTTCCTCACAGCACCTGGAGAGTTCTCTAAGGGGTTTGTCGAATCTTTCTATCCCCGACGATATACTTAATTACGTGTTTGACGATCCTGAAGCCCTCAAGTTTTCTTCGCCCGCTAGAGGCAATGCGGGAGTTCAAATCCCAGTCCAGGGAGACAATACTCCGATTAGTAAAGACAAAAGAACTGGTCCGTCGGGGGGAACACTAGGACACACACGCACATACGCATTCCATCATACACTTCAAGTTTTTTCTTGTTTCCCGGATCTTTCTTAACTCGTTGTTATCTCTATTCTTTGTAGGTGACATGGGGCGCTCTCACGGATTCGATCGCCTTCATGGCTCTTCCATATTTCATCATTCCGGACGGGATTCAGGTTCGGGCAGACGCAGGGACAGAGACGATTATGAAGATAGAGACAACCGTCCCCGCGATTCGTCTCATCGTAAGAAGGCGTATTCCCAATCTTCTCAGTCCCGTGATCCTCTTCCTCCAACTGAGCCGGATAGAGAGAAGTCTTTTCAAAAGGGGTCCCAACCCGATGCTCCTCGAGAACAACACTCTGGTTCGTCAAATACGAGGCAAATTCGGGAGCAACGAAAAAGAGCAGAACTTCCAAGGCCTCCTCCCCTACTCCCGCGGTTGACCCAACTGTAGCAGAAAAGATGGTCGATCTCAAGGCCAAATTTCCAAAAATTTGCTTTGATGGTCTGAAATTCCTCCCAGCTATCCATCATATTCCTGGACACGTGAAGCAGAGCGCCATTGCCTGTAACAACGACGTCTATGTTCAACATGACGCATTTGTCCACTTGGTTGAAAAGATCTCGGAGGTGTCTGTTGAGCGACAATATGAGATTGATCGTCTGAAACTGGAGGCTGGCTGTGACAAGAACATCATCAAGCACCAAGACGAGGAGCTCGCTTCGTACAAGTCGAAGCTGGAAGCCGCTGAGCAAAGCGCAAAAGATACTGCTGAGGTAGTCGCTCGTTTAGAGGTGGCTCACAAGAAGGAACTTGATGAAGCAGTCCAGCGTAGCGGTGCCCTTGCCCTAGAAAAAGATTCCATCCAAAAAGAAAAGGACGCGCTCGCTATACAAGTCAAAGAGCTGAAAGAATTACTCTCCAAGGAGAAGGAGGACAAAGTAGCTGCTCAAGAAGAGTCACAACGATACTGTGATGAAATCGTTGCTACTCGACTCCTGAAAATGAAGCTCGATGACGAACTTGCCGGGGTTGAAAAAATGAAGGACGAAGCCCGTGAGGAGGGCAAAAGAAAAGCTGCGGAGGAGATTGATTCTCGCCTCGAGGCGGCCGCAGAAGCCGACAGGGAAGAGGTCAAGTGCATGTTTGACCCGTTGATTGCTGAGTATGGAGCCCGCGTCCTTATGCACCGTGACTTGACATTCTTGGGCGATGGCTATCTCGAATCCCTAGCTGAGGCCTGGGAAACTTTGGAGAAGATTAGGAAAATCGAGTCGGGCTCTAAAGAGGTCGATGAGGATGCCTTGGTGAAGGAGTTCCTTAGGGGGAATGAGCCAGCGGATTTATCCGCAGCTTTGGCGCTTTATAACAGAGGCTCTCCCCTTCCAAAAGAGAAAAGTGATGAAGCTGGCCCGTCTGGGGCTGAGACTACGGCTCCTCATATTGCTGCTCCTCCCGCTGTTCAACCGGCCGGTCGGCCGACACTTGACCCATTCGAGCAGCATGCCGGCTATGATCTTGAAGATCCCGAGCTTGGCGTTCACGTGCTATCTCCTATCCTGGAGGGTGAAACCCCACGCGCAACCGATAGCCAACCGGAACCCGGTAGGAAACTCTTCTTTTCTAGAAGTCAAAAGATCTTGTTATTTTCCAGCATTTATTCGTTCTAATGTTCATTTTTTATGTTTTCATGCAGGCTGCTCTGATCCCGAGCCAACTCCGAGGAGCGATGACGCCAAGGAGGAGGCAGAGAAAATAAGCGATGTTGCTCACTCGGGAGTAACACCTGGCCCTGATGCTCAAGTGATCGGGGCGCTAGACGATGACAAGCTTGACACCCCGTCTCCTGCCGAAGGGAGCGATGAAATCGAAATCACCGGCGCCTCTGAGCATACCTCAAAGATGAGCATGAAGAAACGCCTCGCCGAAGAGGAGAAGAAAAAGGTCAAGGTCAAAGTTGAACCTGAAATAGTGGAACTTACCGACCCGTGGAACAGGCCTCTGAAAATCATTCTCCCGGGCAGGTCCAAACCACTGGATGTTCCGTCTCCTACTCCTGACTCCGCTTCTTTAGCAAGCAAGAAATCCAAGAAAAAGCATGAAGGAGAGGAGTCATCGGAAAAAACAAAGGAAGACAAGAAGAAGAAACCGAAGAAATGATCGATACACTCGTTCAATGAGCTTCTTGCTTAAGTCTTGCAGTTGCTTTTATCTTTTGTAGCTTGTAGTTTGTATAGATAAGTTCTTAACTCTAAGTTTCGTAGGAGTAACTGTGTAACCCCATTTTGAACTATTGAATGAAGTTTAGTTTCTTTTTCGTTTGAATGATTCTCTTGCTTTTCTTTGGTTTGCTGACTAACTATAGTCATAACTCAAGTTCTTATGAGTTGCATTATCTCCCAGTCCATTCTCGTGTTGTTCAAACATTTCCAGACGTGGCATACTTCTTGCTCCACATTTCTCGAGTACTTGGACTTTTTTTCTAAATCTGCGCTCCGGGGATTTAGAGTAAGTTGATCCGCGTTCAGGGGATTCGGAGGTTCGCATCGTTTATACTCTAATTCGCACTCTGGGGACTTAGAATACTCTGATCCGCACTCTGGGGATTCGGAGATTTGAGATCATTTATACTCTAGTCCGCACTCCGGGGACTTAGAGTACTCCGATCCGCGCTCTGGGGATTCGGAGATTTGAAATCATTTATACTCTAGTCCGCGCTCTGGGGATTTAGAGTACTCCGGTCCGCGCTCTGGGGATTCGGAGCTTTGAAATCGTTTATACTCTAGTCCGCGCTTTGGGGACTTAGAGTACTCCGGTCCGCGCTCTGGGGATTCGGAGATTTGAAATCGTTTATTCTCTAGTCCGCGCTCTGGGGACATAGAGTACTCCGGTCCGCGCTTTGGGGATTCGGAGATTTGAAATCATTTATACTCTAGTCCGTGCTCTGGGGACTTAGAGTACTCCGGTCCGCGCTCTGGGGATTCGGAGATTTGAAATCATTTATACTCTAGTCCGCGCTCTGGGGACTTAGAGTACTCTGGTCCGCGCTCTGGGGATTCAGAGATTTGAAATCGTTTATACTCTAGTCCGTGCTCTGGGGACTTAGAGTACTCTGATCCACGCTCTGGGGATTCGGAGATTTGAGATCATTTATACTCTAGTCCGCACTCCGGGGACTTAGAGTACTCCGATCCGCGCTCTGGGGATTCGGATATTTGAAATCATTTATACTCTAGTCCGCGTTCTGGGGGCTTAGAGTACTCCGGTCCGCGCTTTGGGGATTCGGAGATTTGAAATCGTCTATACTAGTCTCGTGTATCGTACAGGATAATGTAGTTCTAGTAATTCATCACCCGACTATGAGATATAGAAACATTAGTAATTCGTGGAAAATACGGCTTCAACCCTTTACTAATGAAAAACAACTAAACTGCTCGATTACATAGTTAAAAGGAAACTAAGTTGCGACGGAATGAAAACATACAGAAAATAACTGTGCCTAAAACAGGAAAGAAACATACTAAATGTAAAAATGCCGCAGATGTTCACTGTTCCATGCTCGGGGGAGTGTCGTGCCATCGACGGTCGCTAGCTTGAATGTTCCCTCTCCAAGCTTCCGTTCAATGACGTACGGACCTTCCCAGCTGGGATTCATACGTGATGGTACCGGGAAAACTCGTTTCAGAACGAGATCACCCACACCAAAAGTCCTTGGGCGGACTCTGCCGTCGTAGTAATGCTTGACTCGGTGTCTATGCGCTGCCGCCCTTAATTCGGCCTCTTCTCGTTTTTCATCGATGCAGTCCAGTGATTCCAACAAGAGATCCTTATTCGTCTTGGGATCGTAATATGTCACTCGATGCGATGGGACTTCAAGTTCCACGGGTATAACGGCTTCCGAGCCGTATGCCAATGCGAATGGAGTGTGGCCGGTCGCGGACTTGTGGGTAGTTCTATAAGCCCACAATGCTGTCGGGAGCTCATCTACCCACTTGCCTCCGAATTTCTCCAAACGCTTCTTCAGTATTGACTTGATTATTTTGTTAACGGCCTCGACTTGTCCGTTAGCTTTTGGATGCGCAACGGCGGCGAACTTCTTCTCAATGCCATACTTGAAACAAAACTCTTTGAACTCTCTGCTTTCAAACTGCGTTCCGTTGTCTGTAATGATGGTGCGAGGGAGTCCAAAGCGGCATATAATGTTTCATACAACGAAGTTAATGACCTTCTTAGAGGTAATTGTGGCCAAAGGTTCTGCCTCAGCCCATTTTGTGAAATAGTCGACTGCAACTATCGCGTATTTCGCAACACCTTTGGATATAGGCAAAGAGCCGATTATGTCGATTCTCCAGATTGCAAATGGCCAGGGACTAACCATTTGTGTGAGTTCTGTTGATGGAGTCCTCGGGATTTTCGCATATCTTTGACACTTGTCACATTTCCTTACGTAGTCTGCAGCGTCCCGATTCACGGTCGGCCAGTAGTATCCATAGCGGAGGATCTTTTTTGCTAGCGTTTGCCCCCCGGTATGGTCGCCACATTCCCCTTCGTGAACCTCTTTCAAGACCCGCTTTGTCTCGCCATGAGCGATGCACCGTAATAAGGGGACTGAGAACCCTTTTCGATACATTAATCCATCTTGCATCACGTATCGCGCGGCCTTTCGAAGGACATGCCGTCTTTCGCTCCTTTTTTCTGGTAAAGCCCCGGTTGTCAAGTACAGTTTGAACGGGGTGATCCACGACTCCTTTTCGGTTTCTGTTTCCAACACACGGTCAACTTTCATCTCGTCTACGCTCGGGGCATGCAAGGCCTCAACGGGATACAATCCCATTTGCTGCGCGTCGCTTGTGCTCGCAAACTTAGCCAACAAGTCGGCTTCTTTATTCTGTTCGCGCGGGACATGTGAAATGTCATAACGCTCAAGATTTGATAGTAGTTCTTGGACCTGAACAAGGTACGGAGCCAGCTTCTTTCCCTTTGCTTGGTAATCTCCCCGCACTTGGTAAACCACCAACTGTGAGTCACAAAAGATTTCAACTGATTTGATCCCGAGTTCTCTGATGAGCTTCAAACCAGCGATCAGTGCTTCATATTCTGCTTCGTTATTTGTAGCTGGGAAATCAAGCTTCAAAGCATAACAGATTGACCGATTTTCCGGAGTTATAAGAACTACACCCGCGCCGGAGCAATGGTCGTTTGATGCCCCATCAGTGTATAATTTCCAACGAATGGGGGGAATGACGTCATGATTATCTGGTTCTATGGGTATGGTAAACTCAGCGATGAAATCTGCTAATGCTTGCCCTTGTATGGCCCTCCGTGGCAAGTAGGTGATATCGAACTGGCTCAACTCGATATTCCATTTTAGCAATCTTCCGGAAGTTTCTGGTCGTTGGAGTACCTGCCGCAGGGGTTGATCGGTATAAACACTGATTGAGTGTGCTTGAAAATATGGGCGTAGCTTACGTGATGCAATCACCAAGCAATAGGCCAATTTCTCAATTTTGGGGTAATTTCTTTCTGTCCCCGTTAAACGCTTGCTAACATAGTACACTGGCTTTTGGATTCGGTCCTCCTCGCGAACCAGAGCCGCACTTATCGCATGGGGGGATACAGCCAAGTATATGTACAACATCTCATGGTCTACTGGTTTTGATAGCACTGGTGGACTCTCCAGATGCCTCACCAGATCCCGGAATGCTTCCTCACAACTAGACGTCCATTCGAAGTTCCTCTTCCCTTTCTTTATTATATCAAAGAAAGGGATGCACTTGTCAGTCACCCTGGATATGAATCGACTTAGCGCAGCTACTTTTCCATTCAAGCTCTGTACCTGCTTTATAGTCCTGGGTACTTGCACATCTCGAATAGCTTGGATCTTTTCGGGGTTAGCTTCAATTCCCCTAGCATTGACGATGAATCCCAAAAACTTCCCCGACGCAACGTCGAAGGAACACTTCAGAGGGTTGATCTTCATCCCGTAATACCTGAGTATGTCGAACATTTCAGCCAAGTCTCGAATGTGGTCGTTTGACTATCGTGGCTTCACGAGCATGTCATCCACATAACTTCCATCGTCCTACCAAGCTGGTCCTTGAACATTCGATTCACCAAACGCTGATAAGTCGCTCCTGCGTTCTTCAGTCCGAAGGGCATTACTACATAGCAATATAGCCCGACATCTGTAACGAAGCTGGTGTGTTCTTGGTCCGGAATATGCATCGGGATTTGGTTGTATCTCGAGTATGCATCCATGAATGATAACAGCTCATGTCCTGCGGTGGAGTCGACCAACTGATCGATCCTTGGTAACGGGAAACTGTCCTTGGGGCATGCTTTGTTCAAATCGGAATAGTCTACGCAAGTTCTCCATTTCCCATTTGCCCTTTTCACCAGTACGGGGTTCGATACCCATTCAGGATAGAGGGCGTCGCGGACGAACCCATTGGCTTTGAGTTTGTCCACCTCCTCTTTGAGAGCAGCGGACCTCTCCGGGTCCATTCCTCTCCTCTTTTGTTTAACTGGGACGTATTTCGGGTCTATGTTCAACATATGACTCATGATGGCGGGAGAAATCCCACACATATCAGAATGCGTCCAGGCGAAAACATCAAGATTCGCCCGGAGGAAGTCACTAAGGTCTTCAGTCATTGCGGGGCCAAGTTGTGATCCAATCTTCAGTATTCGCGAAGGGTCGCTTTGGCTAACTGAAATGTCAACCGTTAGTTCAACCGGCGCCGCCTTTTCTTCCCTGGGTTTCTCATCGTCGTCTCTCGGATCTATGTCTCTGAAGATCCAAGAATTATGCCCGAGCCAGGGCTCGGGCACTACTTGTCAATTATCCGTGTTAAGGATGCGGGCGGGATTGTCCGCAACCTTTCCTTTCTCCATCTGATGGGCCTCCCGGAGCTCAGCTACATAACAGGAACGACCAGCTGCTTGGTCGCCATGAACAATACCTACCCCTTTGTCAGTTGGGAACTTAAGAGTCAAGCACCACGGGGCTAATGCTGCCCTAAACTCAGCCAGGGCCGGTCGGCCCAAGAAAACATTATACGGAGAATCCACATCCAAAACTACGAAGGGTAGGATTCGCACCCTCCGACGCTCACCTTGTCCCAGTTCAACTGGTAACTCAACATACCCCACTGCATTGGTCGCTGCACCATTAAAGCCGTGTATACGAGCTTTGGATGGTTTCAAGTCCTTGGTTTCCATCTTCATTTGGTCATAAGCCTTCTTGAAGATGATGTTGACAGAACTTCCACAATCAATCAGAATTCTTTTCACATATGCCGGTCCGATCATGGCAGATATGACCATCGGGTCGATGGTTGGAGCCTCTATTTGATCAGCATCTCTGTTTCTGAACACTATATCGTCCGTCGTTACGCGTTGCTGCTTAGCAGGGGTCCCATCCTCCACGTTCGAACAACACTCAAACTCTGCATGCTTCAGGGAACTTGCATACCGCTCCATTTCTTGCCAATTCTTATCCGCGGGGTGAGGTCCACCGATAATTGTATTTATGACTAGTCTACCCACGGTCCGGGCAGGCTCTTCGGGATGACGCGGAGTTGGTGCACGACCTGGGTTGGACGTTCCCTGTCCTCCTTCCTGAGGATCCTTCACAAATTCTTGCAACTTCTTTTGCCTGATCAACTTCTCGATAGCGTCGTGCAGGTGTCTGCACTCTTCTGTATTGTGCCCATAAGTCTCATGGAAGCGACAATATTTCCCGGTTCGCTTCTGCTCCTCGGTTGATTCTTTTGGACGTGGCTTTCTGTACTGAAAAGTATTGCAGGTAGATAGGTAAATGTTCTCAAGAGGCGCATTCAGCGGGGTATACTCGTTGTAGCTTGGAATTCTCGGTTTCCACTTCCCCGCTTCTCTCTTCTTTCCTTGATTTCTTCCTCCGGACTCCTTAGGCTGCCCAGGCTTGTTCTGGACATTGACTTGGACCTTTCCCGAGTTGTCTCCGGACTGCTTCACAGCAATGTTGTTTTTCACGGACTCTTGGACAGCTCCTGGTGCCTTATCTCGCCTTACCCACCTAGCCTCCTCTCTTCTTATGAACTGATGTGCCTTTGAGTAAAAACGTTCCAGTGTGGTCGGAGGTTTCCCTGCCAACCAGTCTCCAAATTCGGACTTCGGATCCACACCTCTCATTACAGCCATTAGAATTGCATGATCATTGGGATTACTGACTTCAGTCGCCGCAACATGGAATCTTTGTAAATATTCCTTCAATGACTCCCCAGGATTTTGGATTACACTTGATAGAGACATTACGTCCTTTGGACGCGTAGTGTGTATTCTGAACTGCTCAATAAACTTCTTTGCCAACTCCTCGAAATTGGATACGGACCGCGGAGGAAGTCGGGTAAACCACATAGTAGCGATCCCAGATAGAGTGATCGGAAAGAATCTACACTTGGTGGCATCATTTGCTCTAGCTGAATCCATCATCCACTCATACCTCATGACATGCTGTCTGGGGTCGGTCTTTCCCTCATACGTAGGGATAGTAGGCATATTAAACTTCCTGGGGTACGTTGCCTGCAGCACAACGTCTGTGAATGGAGTATGACTTCTTGATACTCCCCAATCATCATTCGATAAGCCTTGGTTTTCTTTCATCAATTGCCTGACCATGGCTGTCAGGTCTGGTGTTTGTATGGAATGTGGAAGGTTGGAGTCGGTTCTACGTGACTGGCCAGGCTGATGCCTCCTCTCCTGGTGGTCTGCCAAATGTGCATCTTGAGGTTCGACATCATTAGCGTTTTGATGGTCTGGTCCTCCAGCCTCAACCTGCACTCCAGTTCCTAGGTTTCCAGCTCCGGCTTGGTTATGGTCTCCAGCTGTCTGAACAGCAGCACCTGCCCGCGCAGCTTCAGTCTTACGGCGTCTGCGCCTGGGAGGTTCATCAGAGGAAGTTGAGCTGTCGAATGAGGAATAAGGAGCGGGATTGCCCCCAGCATTCTGTTGCTGCTGTTGAGTGAGTTGTGCCATCAGGTTGGCATTCGCTTGCATCTGCTCTCCTAGTTGTCTCTTGCTTTCCCTGAGTTCTCTCATCAAGTCGTTGAACTCTATTCTGGTGATAACTAGAGTTTGGTCCTGGGTGGTAATTCCCACACCCAGAATCGCTGGTTGATTGCTAGGTCCTGCTTGTTGTACGCTAGCAGTTTCATGGGCATCCGCATTATGAGAAGCTGACCTGGTACGTGGTCTCGCCATTGTAGAGTTATTGGTATGAACTCTGAGTAGAATCAACGGATGTCCTATCAATGAGTCGGATCTTCTTTGGGGGATTTGTTCAATCCAGTAGCTTCAAAGCAGATCTTTAAGGTCTGAGAATTCAATTCTTAGTGACAGCACCAAAGTGTTAGCACCAAAATTGGTCACTAACCTCGTAGAGAAAGATTGTGTAGAGATATAAGTGATGAAGATAAATTAAACAAGGAAGAGAATGCTAATTTAAATGCAGAAAGTAAGAACACCAAATTTATAGTGGTTCAGCGTAATTGCCTACGTCCACTTTGAGGTTAAACTTTATTGATCTTCTTAATAGTTGATTACAAATACAATTCGTGAATCAAATGCTTGAATGAAGTTGTTAAGTAGAGAAGATGAGTCTTAAAAATGGCAGAGTCTCCCCAGTGTTCTCCAAAAAATATCCCTTTTCACTGTGACCCTGCCTCTCTATTTATAGACAAAGATGGGTTGGACTTCCCAGGTGGGCTTGGTGGCCGAACACTCTAGCCCAAGTATAGTGGTCGCTGTATGCCGAACCAGGTAGGCCGAACACAATGATGCCGAACTACCCTTTCTATGCCGAACGGTATGTTTGGTGTGTGGGATGGAATGGTTGTTAGTCGAAGCCGAACAGTATGTCTGATTTGCTTGACCGAACAATGCTCTCTGGCCGAACGATCCCTCTGGCCGAACGATCCTCCTTGGCCTAATGTGCCTTCCGGCCGAACGATACTGCCATGTCGAGCAGTCATATATGCCGAACGCCTTCTAATGCCGAACACCACTGGATGCCGAGTACTACGCCGAGTTCCACTGGAGGCTGAGTACTACGCCGAGTACCACTAGATGCCGAGTTCCATTGGATGCCGAGCGCTATGCCGAGTACTTCTAGATGTCGAGTACTACCTGATGTCGAGCGCTACGCTGAGTACTTCTAGATGTCGAGTACTACGCCGAGTACTATGAGATGCCGAGTACTCCTTGATGCCGAGTACCATGGATGCCGAGTACTACGCCGAGTACTATGAGATGCCAAGTACTCCTTGATGCCGAGTACCATGGATGCCGAGTACTACGCCGAGTGCTATGAGATGCCGAGTGCTACCTGATGCCGAGCACTAGTTGCCTGGTCAAATCTCCAGGAAACACTAATATTTTGTTTCTATTATTGATTCCATATCATGCTCCCATTTTATGCAGATGTACCAATTATATTATACATAGCTATTGGGTTGAGTGAAAGAATAACATTTTGAGGTAAAGAAGTTGGCTATTTCAATGGTTGTTTATCCTGATTTATTTAAAAGTTACATGTACTTTCTATTTATACCAAGTTGGCAAAAACATTTGAATGGTTAGGCTATTAAATTATAAACCTACAATTTCATGAGATATAAAATTTTATTGTGGTAATGATATTTAAAATCATAAATTGCTTAACCTTCAAACACCTAACATTTGGTAACCACCTAAAAATGGCAACCTGTATAATATTTCTGAACTAGATAATGTTGTGCATAAGATATAGATGGTATTCACTGTGATGAAACAGGATTTTTTTTCAAATAGTATGATTTCCTCCTTTCGATTTTGTACCCTTCTTTATTGGTTTAACCAATTTTCCATTTATGTTATTAATTCTTTTTCTTTAGTATAAATAAGCAGAAGCGTTTGATTTTACTTCTCATAACATTCATACAAATCTCATGTTTCCTAAAAGTTAAGGTACATGACATTTATTCAATCATTTCAAATCGTAAATGATCACCTTGATATTCAATTATAAATGATAAGGCTAAGATGAAAAAATAATAATCTATCCTTATAATGATAGATGGGAAACTACATAATGTTGAAACAAATCATTCCCGATATACATGTTAAGAATAGATGAAGAGTATTTGCATTATTCCATGAGCTAAACAATCATCAAAGTGTAGTTCCTATATGTTGGATAGGGAAAACCAATGGGATGTTTTTGTTAAGGACGTCAAAACAACATTTTATTGTATTTCTACTTCAGTCTATTTGGATCTAGATTTAAATTATGTTTTTTTATCACTAGGATATTCATATATTACCTTGGCTTAGATGGACTATTTATGCATATTTGCTAATAATTAACACCATATTTGATTGGGAAGTTTAACTAATTTTTTCCTTATTATGAAATAAATCTATGTTTGCATGATATGTCAGGTGTGATCGGGACATGCAGATAGGTAAGGTGTTTGGGTGGAGTGGGAGATGCGGATGAAGAACCTTGAAAGTGCAGTGATGCTATTGCTATTGTAGACGTCGGTTTGCCTACCAATCACATTGAGTAATCATAACATATTGCTAAGTAAACATGTACCATAATTTGTGTCAACCTTATGATTGGATATTGAAATTAACAAAACTTAGATTGTTTGGTAAAATTAATGTAGCCTTCATCATGTACTTCCATAATATTCTTCATAATAATTTCTTTATTTCACGTTTAACATACAATATTATCTAGGTTTGCTTCCCATGTTATAACGGCACCAAGTTATGCTTACATTTTTTTGAAGTTGCCAACTAATTTTATAGTCGATGTGCAAGGCATGCGTATTGTATTATAAATGAAAAAGTTAACTAAATCATTTGCTCTACACTGTTGGTATATCTGTTTATCCAACTTTTTTGACTGGGCACCTAATACATATCACTTATGTATTCTACTAAAAAATATTTAGGTGTATAGGAAAGGACCGAAGATAAGTTAGCGGTGGTTCAATTTAGAACTCTGTTTCAACTTTGATCACCTTTTTAGGTAGACGTCCATACAATAAAGATGGAACCTTTTACCTTTATATTCTAAACAAAGATTTCAACTGATACATTTTAGTGAAGAACTATGCATAAAATCAAGATACGGAAAAGTAATAGCTGAAAACAAAAAATAACTTTGAAAAAGCTTCTAGAAAAATTATTACATCAATTTAAGTCTTACAAATTTTTATTACAATATTAATCTAAAGAAAAATTCGAACTCTATACACTAGCACCAAGTAGTTTTATACTGTAGCAAGCACTGATGGCTTATGAGGAAGTGAGTATCATGGGAAGTCCAGTCTTTATGGTTGACAAGAAAAATTCTCTATGTACAAATATGGTGGTATAATACTTTTTAAAAGAGATACGATGCAAGTTTTCTAAGTTTCAAATTGCTGAAAGCGCTAATTTTAATATTCGTTACATTTATCTAGATATTCACGTAATAGTTGAATACTTTCTTTACCTGTTTGATAATTTTCTAAAATAACTTAGACTCATTCATATTTTGATAAACGATTGATTTGTGCACATACATGCATAAAAAGTGCAACATCACGTACATGTCAAAGTCATTTTGTAAAGTCAAAAAAACTTACAAACAACGTTTTTTTAACACCAATTACTCCTGCGCACGTGCATCGCACGTGTCCAATTACTCGTAATAAGTAAAATTGAATTTTTATCAAAAGACGTGTAAGCGATAAATTCGACCAAAATGTCACACCACCTGCTAAGTGATGTGTGAATGTTAATATTCGAATAGTTCGATATTAATCAGTGACTGAATTCACACCTATGAGTTGCACAACCATAATGATGAATTCTTTGAAAAACAACATGATTTAATTAATTCATAAAATGTTGTAGATTGATTAAATTAATTGATATTTTAGAAATATTAATTATTATTTATTTGATGTTTGGAAGTTTTTTGTAATTATTTTAATGCATTTATAAAAGTTATATTTGCGCACATTGATATACGATATCGATGTAATTAAAGATAACTGCATGAAATGATTTATGAAAATTCTATGTTATTTGATGACATGATTTATGCAAATTTTATGTCATTTGATGACATGATTTGTGAAAATTTTATGTCATTTGATGACATACATGTAATGAAAGGATTGGAGAGAGAGAAACAATCAAGGGAATTAATTAGAGAAGTTTTAATTAAAGAATGGGAAAAGTTTCATTCTTTCAAATAAAACATATTCTCTAATTCATTGTATACGTACAATTCATTTTCTTTCTCATTCATTCTTTCTCTTTCTCTCCTCCTAATTTTTAATGGTAGAACAAAAAAAAAAGAAAACGAATTTGCAAAATCTGTCAACTCCAAATAAAAAGATCAAATAAAATAAAACAAAAGTGGTTCATCCATCTCTTGCAAGGATAGGATGTGGATCTTGATGATCTGAGGAGATATCATCATTCAAGGTGTGATTTCTAGGCAACATCCTAAGGTGATTCCATCGAATCTAGAAGCATTCTTGATTCAAAGTGCAAATCAAAGGCAACATCAACAATGTGTGTTTTAAAGGATTGGGTAGCAAGGTATGTCATTTTCTATATATATAGATAGTGATTTTGCAATGTTTGATGGAAATTTAATTTGACTTTCATAATTTGTATGATGTATTACTGTCTTGCTTAATTAAAAATTGTTTATGAAGATTGGATTATTTGTTGAATGATATGATTGAGTTTTCATTTGATAGATCAAAATTAAATTTGTTTATGTTTAATACAACATTTAAGTGTAGATCTATGTTTTTAAACATTCTAATTAAATTGTAATTCTTCAAATCTGAATGTTTACATGTTTGAATTGATTAGCTGCTTTTCTTTACTTTGTTAAATTGAAACTAAATCTTTATATTCTAAAATACAATGTTGTTTTATGTTTTGACATTTAATTTAAATTCCATATCTTTGGAAATTTACATTTTCATGTTGATTGATTGAATTATATATAAAGTTAAAAATGAAATTTATATGGAATCAATACAATGTTTCAATTATAGATCTATGTTTTAATCTTTCATAACAAAGTGTAATTTTAGTTTTGAATTTTAATACATGTATGTATGTATGTTTGCATGTATTACTTGCACTTTTTATTGCATTAAATATTTATATATGAATAAAAGGAATTTTAACAACAAATCAAAGTTTTGAAATTGACTGTAATAACAATCTTATTTATATTATTAGAAAGCTTTGATTGAATACCATATATACATATTTGGATCTACTTGTATGTGTTCATATAAAATTTATTTTTCTTTACATATATTGTCATAGTACGAAATCATTTCTCTTTTTTAATTAAGACAATAATGTATACATACAATTCCTTGTTTACTTTTCATATTCTTACATTATGATACCTATTGATTGTCATTAATATGTTGCATTAATTAAGTTTACTAAAAGGGAGACTGTATCAATCACACTTGTCATCCCTTATTCATTTCCATTTCAATTCCTATGTAATGACCATTCAAATAGTTCTTGTTTATTTTATGTATACATATCAATTACCACTGACTATGCACACTCCCTATATGTTGCACTTGCACAATATTTGATGCGAATATATTTATAATTCATGTCATATTTAGATTAGTCATTAATATTATTTTAACAATCAATTATTTAATTTAATTAAGAGAAGGAAATGAAAAGCTTTCTTCTCTAACTAAATTTATGACCTCTCATTAATTGAATAAGTTAAGAGAAAGGAAACGAAAAGTTTCATTCTTTAAATAAATTTATGTCCCATCATTAATTGAATAATTTAAGAGATAGGAAATGAAAAGTTTTCTTCTTTAAATAAATTTAATAAGCTACTGTTACACACAAATATGTACATAAGGGTATATTTGATATACTCTAATTTACATACACATTAAATTAAAGTAAAACTTTATTTATAAAATTAAATAAAATATCAATTTTATTAGAAAAAAACTTAGAAAAGTTCTAAGTATATTTAGACTTCAAAGGCTCATTAAAGATCTAAAATGGCTAAAAAAATTAAAATTCACTCATTTATTCCACTACGGGCTGGCCCTGTTCCTTCGCAAGGTAAAAACTGAAAAAGTGAAAGGCAAAAATTCTAAGTCCACAACTTACGTGGTACTGAAGTGAAGCAGGAATTCATGTCGGTAATGAAATGAACCATCGACATGATTTATAATAAAAGAAGTGGAAAGAAGGGAAGGAACTCTCATCTGGCTAAGGCGTGGGGCGATATTTAGAGTGATGTAAATCTAGATCTTAGTGCTGAATGAGGTTCATCAACTATACAAAGTGATTGAATGAATGCTCTTGGAATAGAGACAACTCTTTAAAATAAGTCTTAAATAACCAATGGACTCATGTAAATGGCTATATACTGCTTGTTTTGATCCAAAGCATGCTTCGTTTTCAACAGAAGCATATTTTAGGGGGCAAGTGTTATCTATCATTTAAACCAAGTGGCCTTCAAATGAATTTGGATATCAGAATGAAGACGAAATGGTTGAAGAACTCAGGAACAAAATCAAGATGGCCTTGGAACGAAACTCTAGAAATTTGTCCCAAAGTGACAAGGGAAACTGTCAGTACTAAGAGGTCGGGATAAGGGCTCGATATCGAGTGGTTTTCTCTATGCTATTTTGGGCAATTTTGCTATGGTTAAGTGATAGGAGCGTTCAAGTTGTCACTTCAAGGTTCGTCTCTAAAGAAATAGGTTAGCAATTACAAAGCTATGCAGAAAAAGAAAAATACCTGAATGGCTCTTGATGCCGAGAAGAATAGGAGAGGTATACCCAAATCTTGAAGACTTGAAGAAGCTAGTTGAAATGGAAGAGGGACCATAGATTCCACAAAGCAAACATCCCGATACCGACATGATTCATATGGGTACCGACATGATTTATGCTATAGGATGACTTCATCTTCCTTCCTACTTTCATGAATTTAGATATTTACCTAGTCTTTCATGATCCGATGACTCTACTGGACAATTCTCTTGTAAACAACATGCCTAGAGCAATACTGGGTGGACTTTTTGGTCATTATTTTCTCCATCATTTACTCTCCACACACCATTGCCATTTTGGAGCTTACTTTTGCTGTTCTAGATGGAAAATAAAATTGCAAAGCTCTTGTACTCATGATAATCAATCCATAATAAGATTAAAGTGGACGTAAGCCATCGAATGTGCTGAATTACTATAAAAATCTATGCGTTATTTAATGTTTTCTTGTTGATTCTACTTAGATCTACTTGTTATTATCCTATTTGGGGGCATTGTGCTAATTTTTGGTTCAACAAATTGTTATAATTAATTTTACGATTTCAATCCAAATGGCTTTGGGTTTTACATACATGCATGCATGCATATACACACAAAAACTAAGCATGCTTATAAAATACATATCTATACATATGGTTATTATGATTTATAACTAATGTATATAAACATAAAGAATGTTATACATATGCATATGAGGTTCATGTGTGTGTGTGTTTATGCCATATATGTTTAAGTTTATATATATATATGTATGGTTTTGTATACATAAATATTTAATACTATATTTATATAACACATAAATTTATATTAACAATAATATTGTTGGGCGACATATATATAGTAGTGTGAAATCTTACTAAATTTAAGCAATTAACTTCGAAATATTGACATAGTTAGGCTTACAATCCGCCCCTTCTGTAGGGGCTCTGCTAAGTGCCGTGAATATCTCTTTAGACACTTTATTTGTTATCTCTGCCCTTTTTCATTGAAGTTCATTGATCCTAGCTTGGTATTCGATGTATCAGCCGAGTCGGAAGCAGGTCAGATGAGTGAATTTATAAAAAAATCTATTTTGAATCATTGTTGGTCCTATGAACTCTAATTGATTTCAGGGCCAACCTAAAATTTGTTTTAATAAAACCTTATTTAAAAAAATAAATTTAAATGAGTTTAATTAATTGATTTACTTTAATCAATTTGACATTTATATAAAATAGAGTATATCAAATATATTTTTGCGTGTATATATGTGTAACAGATACTTGTTTTGCATTATTATTTTGGTAACTGAAGAGTCAAACTATTATCTATGAGACACTATTTAACATGTCATAAATGTTATGAATGTGCGATTAATGTTTAAGTTGGTATTTAAAAAGAGGAAAAGGTGTGGTCTTTTCTCCTTCCTTTACTAATTCTTTTAATATCATTTCAAAACTATTTTGAACACTCAAACCCTTCCTCTCCTTGCACCCTAGGTCAGCCATGATTGAGGCTATATGGGCCTTCAACAATTCCTAAATCCTTTCAGTAGTTAATCGATTTAAATCAAATTTAAAAATTTATTGGTATCGTATATCAATACGTACATATACCACTTTTATATATGCACTTTATTAAATACTAAGATTACCCAAAAATCAAATAAAATTTTATAATTAATATTCCATAAATAGTAATTAATTTAATTAATTTACAACGATTACTAATTGATTAAATCGTGTGGTATTTCAGAGTATTCATCATTACAATTGTGCAACTTAAAGTTTTAAACTCAGTTAGCGATTAATATCGTCCAATTTGAATATTAATTTCACACGTCACCTTAGCTAGGTTTAGCCGAATTTATTGATTACACATTTTCGGTAAAATCCAATTTTACTATTTTAGGCGGTACCAAGTAGTAACGATTATTTACATCAATACTCTTTATCAAAACTATATCACATTAAGGCTTATGGAATTTGGTCTTAGTCAAAGTCCCAATATCATTCGTATTCAACTTGGTTAATCTAAACACAAAGTCTTTGGTTTAATAATAGCAGTTATTATTAACCATACCGCTCTAACTAGAGAATTTGACTTTAAGTTGAGTACAGTTGATCGTGATGCTGACCTCATATAGATAAGGAAACAAATTCTCCATTAAATAATGTTTAATCTCAATGCTTCAACTTATACACAACTATAGTTGTCCAATGGTCGTCATGTCATGATTCAACTATAATTAAAGTGCGGTGTCTATATCGAAGTTTAAGTATTTTCGGCTGAAGAGAACCGTGTAATATCGTCACTTCGAGATTCTCTATTTAACCTTAAGTATATTAGCCAACAAAAAATTCTTTAGTGAGTAATTCCATAGTTGTTCAATAACTATCAATATGTAACACTAGTGCCCTAGCCATGAGTGGTGATACACTATTCAACATTTGGAGAGCGTTACTCATTCTGGTCTCAACGGATGTATCGACATCCATTTTCGAAACATCTCGACTATGAATATTTAAAATAACATGTTATTTTAATGTGATAAATTTTTCATGATTAAAACACATTGTAAATACCATCACTTAACACGATATTTAAGGATTGTCTGTTCGATATACTTTAGTTAAATAATTAATTAACATATCACAATATGACAAGTATATAATAGAAAGAAGAACACCATTTTGTTTTGAACGAGATTTTATTAAAGACTTAATAATTTACAATAAATTAAAAAATTACCCTTAGATCATACCACTAACTCTATCAGTATCCCACTTGCACTTGGGCCAATGATGGAATACCAATCCCTTTTCTTCAACCAGTTTGCTCAGAAATGGTCGAGATAGTCTTTTCATAAATGGATTTGCTATGTTTCCTTAGTGTCTACTCTTTCAATTACAATCTCTTCATTACTGGCAAACTCTCTAATAAGGTGGAACTTACGACGAATGTGTCTTAACTACTTGTGAGATCTAGGTTCCTTCGTGATTTGCATCGCTGCATTATTATCACATAACAATATCGTAGGTTTCTTAATGTTTGGAAACACTCTTAGCTTAGCCATAAACTTGTGCATCCAAACTACTTCTTTTGCTACTTCATTGAGGATGATATATTCGGCCTCCATCTTTGAATCAACTACTGTCTCTTGCTTGGAAATTTCCAACCAATCGCTCAATCATTAAATGTGAATACATAATTAGACATTGATTTACTGACATTAATATCACTTTGAAAGCTTGAATATATATACCTTTTCATAAAGAGTTCTCTATTCTCATATATAGTGAATGAGTCTTTAATATTTCTTAAATACTTGAGAATACATTTCATTGTTGTCTAATGTTTTTCTCCTAGATTGAACTGATATTGGCTTATGCAACCTAATGCATAAACCACATCTAGTCTAGTACATAGCATAGCATACATGATGAAGCCAATTGCAGATTCATACAGTATATTCTTTACATGCTCCTTTTCCATATCAATATGAGGAGCATTCTTCTTAGAAATGACGATTGTAGATTGCGACAGAATAATTCCATGCTTGGAATTCTCCATACCGAACCTTTCCTGTATGGTGTATATATAGGGATTGAGACAATCCTAACAACCTTTCGGGTCTATCTCTATAGATCTTAATACTAAGTATATAAGTCTCTTCACCTAAATCCTTTATAGAGAAGTTCTTGGTCAACCATGTTTTCACCAATTGCAACAATGCAATGTCGTTGTACAAGACTAAGTATACTATAGCACTACTTTGTTCTTTTCGATATATGCATGCTTCCTTTAGTCTGTAATAAAAACCAAAATATTTGGTTATTTTATCAAATCACTTATTCCAACTACTTGAAGGTTGCTTAAGACTCTAAATGGAAACAATTTGCATGTTTTTCCCTCGCTCCTATTGACCTTGAAACCCTCGGGCTACAACTTGAAAATGGCCTCTTCTAAATCACCATCTAGAAACACTGTCTTCATATCCATTTTCCATATTTAATAGTCATAGAATGTGGAAATATCAAGCATTATTTGAATGGATTCAAGAATGGCTACGAGAGAAAACGTTCGTTATAATCAACAACTTGAATTTGACGAAACCGTTCCATAACTAGCCTTGACTTATATGTGTAACACCCTAATTTTAAATAACATTATTCAGGAGATTTAATTAGATAAATTAAATAGAATAATGTAAAGATTAGAGTGATAAGGGGATTGAGATTTGAAAATTTATTAGAGGCCGTGCTTAACTAAATAAAAAATTTAAAAGAATGAGTTATGAAAATACTTTTATAATTTAATCAATAAAAGAATAAGGCAATAAGTGCTCTCCTCCTTATGAGGACCACTCAGTTTTCTCAAAAATAAAATAAAAGAACAAGGCATGGGTATTATGGGGAATAGCCGTCCAGCATAACCCTTAACCCCTAAACCCTAAACCCTTATTCCCATTTTCATTCCATAAGTTCATAATTTTAAAACATAATCCAAAGAGCTCAAGCCGGCCATAACCTAGGGGAAAAGAGGAGAAAAATCAATTAAAAGCTAAGGAATCAAGCAAGGATCAAATCTCAATTTCCTTATCCAAATCAAGGTGAATAATAATCAAAACCATCTCATTTTCATTTTTAAAGAGCATTTGATTTCGGGTTTTAAGTTTAAAACCTTTACGTTGATTTTAATGATGATACGCTTGGATTACATGATATGTTTGATTCAAACAAGTATGTTTGGTAAATGTTTTATTTGATTTTAAGGCTAAAATCATATATATTGGGTATAGAATGCCATGAGGATTTAATATATTATGAAAAACATTATTTTGGAGATGGGTTTAAATTTTCGTAATTATCCAAGCTATGGATAATTTATTATGAATTTTTGAAAGAAGAAATAATTAATTGGATTTAGAAAATTTTTTCGGCTATTATATAAAGGATTTTGGGTCTGAAATTTATAAATGTTAGATAACAAACTAAAAGTGAATTTTGATGATTTTTGGAGATTTTCCTAAGTAATTTACTATGTAAATTAAATTATTTAAGTTGAAGGACTTAAATGTCTAAATTGTTTTGTTAAAGGAAAGAGCTTCTTTGTAAATTATGTTTAACCAATTCTGAATGAATTCGGCAGTCCTTTAGAAGAGATTTTGGTAAAGTTTATGGGAACCAATCATATTTTTACAAATAGGCAAGTAAGTTGAAAAGCATTTTCATAAAAAGGCAACAAAATAGTTTTGTAAAGATTTATTGTTTCGCCACTTCCAGTAGCAAACTTTCAACCCCGTACCTCCATCCCCAACCAAGTCAAAACCAATATACATAGTATCAATGCTTTGGTACGTAGTGGATTGGAGAAAGGCGGAAGGTATAGAGTCAAAACCATGCTTTCGAAGGGGTCGAGACCATTTTAAATAGCTTTCGAAGGTCTTCGCTTTGCTTTCAAAAGAGGTGTCGCTTACCTTGCTCTTAATGGATGCTTCTAAAAGGGTTGAATTACTTTTATATAGCTTTTGAAGGGGTAACCTCCTTTTTGTTTAAAGGGTAGCTTTCGAATGAGTTGCATATAATATATTTTAAAGAGAGTTTTCGAAAGGGTAGTTTTGAACCAAGTCGAAACCATACTGCCATCTTCACACCTTTCGAATAGGTGAAGGTTTTCAATAAGTTCGAAAGGCAAGCTTTGTTTTATAAACATAACAAGTCGTTTCCTAACGCTTTCGAAAGGGCTCCAATAGCCACTTAAAATAAAGGTTTCGAAGGCCGACTTCGAAAGGTGTTTCGAAGCTATCCTTCCAATTGTTTTACTTAAAAGATTAAAGCTTTTGAAAAGATGGTTCCGAAGCCATCTGTTTTCCCAGAACTCTTTTACTTGAAGGTTAATGGTTTTGAAAGGGGTACTTTCGCTTATGTTCACTTTGACCCAAAAGTTATATTTAACATTAAACCCAATGGTTTCAAAAAGTTACTTTCAAATGGTTTCGAAGCTATGCTTCTATAAGTTGGAAAGTGATGCTTTAATACTTTCGAAAGGAATGTCTTGATGGTTTCGAAAAGAAGGTTTTGATGTTTTCGAAAGAGATGTTTTAAAGTGTTTTGAAAGGAATATGCTTAGTGTTTTGAAAAGAAGATTTGAATGCTTTCGAAAGAGATATTCTAATGGTTTCGAAAGTGAAGGTCTAAGGTTTCGAAAGCCTTAGTTTTCAAAACGAAGAACCCAATCTCATTTTTAAAGGAAAACTCATGGAAATATAAAAGAACTTTGAAATGGTTTTTAATTTTAGAGTTTTTGAAGAAGATTTCCTTGGTAAAAATAACGGGTTAAAGGTATTAACCATGTTTCATGTTGAAATGATTTCAAGGATATTAAACCATAAATATTGGTATTGTTATATTATTGTATGTGCTTCTTCTATAAACATATTCACTGTATAATGGACCCATAATTGTATTTTGGGGAGTAAGGGCAGAATAACCAGCTAGGTTGACCCAGTAGTGAATATAAATTAACTCCTGAATGAGTAGAACTGCATCGAGGAGGTCAGGTAGACCAGAACATAGGATGCCCAAAGACTGATCAAGAGTTGTCAGTTTATACAGGTTCATAGTAAACCCATAAAAACTATGTTTGGAGAGAGTTGTTGGCAGAGACCAATAGGTTTGTAGTGATCCCATGAAAACTATATCTGGATAAAGTTATTGACAGAAGTCAATAGGTTCATAGTCAACCCATGAAAACTATGATATAAGTGAAGTTATTCGAGATACCAATAGGTTCAGGAAGAACCCATGAAATAATTGAATGAAGTTATTGGAAGGGGCCAATAGGTTCTTAGTGATCCCATGAAAACTATGAATCCAAACAGATAGTCTATAAGCTTCAAATAGGTTATTAGTCAGCCCATGATAACTAAAAGGTTAATAGCGACCCTAGAAACTATAACCGAGAGAAGTAGTCAAATGAACGGGGATGGGAAATCCAGGATATTTTGCTTGTTTGCATATCATAATGATATATTAAATTGCTATGTTTTTAACCATTGTGGATGTAGGAGCACAATGTATGGTTATTATAAATTTTTGGGTAAGATACTAGTGAGGGGAAAACCCGTTTTGCTAAGCGGCGTAGTCTCACTAGATATCTAAATGGTTGAGATGGTAGGTTAATATTCATACTAGGCTTTATGTCTGACTCGAATTTTATGTTTTTCCCTTAAACTCTCGGGCACTCGATTGATTTTGAGTAGTTTAAGAGTTGAGGATTTTCAGGTTCTCCTTTAGACGAATAAGCTTTCGGAGACGTGCCGGAGGCAAGCTAGCTATTATGAGTTCTTTTCTTTTTGATTCCGCTATGTTTTGATGCGAAGGAATTTTTTTTAGTTGACTATGTTTACACTCTGATCATCCATGGAGGCATCTTCATATGTCGCTCTTGACGTAGTTTGTAATAATTATATTTTCTTTGAACGCGGTTCTCAAATTTGGGATTGTGTAATGAATTTGAAATATGATTGAAATGGAATGAGAAATTTGTTTAATGGTTTTTAATTTTTTTTCATATCCTTGTGTTTCTGTTATATCAATGTATCTAACATTACCGCATTTGGTCATCGAGAATTAATAACTATGGATGATTGCAACATTCATAGCCGTTAGTTTTGGGCCTCCAAGTAGGGGATGTTACAAGTTGGTATCAGAGCATAAGTTTATGAAAACTTAAAAGAAATTTCAAACTTAAAATGATTTTTCGAAACCTAATCCAATGAATTAGAAAATAAGATCGGGGTTTGGCTTAACGTTATAGTAACGTACTAGTATTTGATATATATATATATATATATGTACGTATGTATGTATGTATGTACGTACGTATGTACGTACGTACTTCCCTATCTCTTAGAGCGTTTTTCTGTATCTTACTAAGGCTCGTGTGCAGATTTTCGAGAAAGGAAGATATGGAGGCAGGAAACGGAAGAGGAAATCTCGGTGGAGGAAGCACCACAACAAATGAAAATGCTCAACCCAACAAGAGAAACCAGGGTCGACAGGCAAATGCTAATCAAAATGCAAATGCCAATGTAGGTGCTGGAAATCCACCAGTAGATATGGGGATGATGTATCAGTTCTTCGTTAATCTGGTGCAAGCAGGAGCTGCCACAGGAGTAGCTGAGGGTAATGCTGGGAATGTTAGAGGAGCTAATCTCGTGGCCCCAGTTGGCAACAACTATGCTAAGTTGATCAAAGATTATACCAATCTTGGTGGGAAGCCTTTTTTGGGAACGAAGGATGCTATAAAAGTTGAGAATTGGCTTTTGCATTGCTAACTTGGAATTAAAAAATGAGCAGAAAAGGAGGCTTGCTTCTAGACAGTTGCAGGGAGCAGCGCTTCATTGGTGGAATAGTATCACTACTAGACTTTTCGAGGAAGAGTTGGCTTGGGTGGAATTTTGGAGGAGATTTAAGGAGAGGTTTTTGTTTGAAGTTACCAAGTCAGCATTGTTGAGGAAATTCATGGATTTAGTGCAAGGTGAGATGTCAGTGATTGAGTATGCCATGAAGTTTGTTGAGTTATGCAGATATGGACATGCTACCATTGACACCGTCATCGAGAGGACTGAGAAGTTTATTCGGAGATTGAGACCCGAGATTGCTAGGACGACCCTACCACATCTTCGTGATCCTTGTAATGTTGTTATGGAAATGGCAATCCGACATGAGGAGATGCTTGTTACTTGTGGAATGGAGAAACAGGTTGAAACCCAGAGTTTTCTTGGTAAGAAGAGGAAGTTCTTCAAGAGGAAAGGAACCTAGAAGGGAGAAGATGCCATGAAGGAAAAGGCTAATCTGGTTTGCTTCAATTGTGATAAGAAGGGTCATTTTGCTCATGAATGCCGAACTAGCAAGGGGAAGAAGGCCGCAAACAAGAAGGACATGAAGTGCTTTAACTGCGACCAGGTTGGGCATTATAAGAATCAGTGTCCAGAACCAGTCAGGGTGGACAAGGGAAAAGTCTTTGTTGTTGAACCATCGTCTGCTAGGCCAACTGCTGCTGAGAAAGGAAAGACTGTGATGGAAGGTACACTTTTGATTCGAAGTACACTAGTTAGGGTACTATTTGATACCGGTGCATCGTGTTCATTTATATCTTAGTGTTTGGTTGATAGGTTATGTTTAAAACCCACATACCTTGTTACTTTCTTAAGGGTTGCGAATCCAATAGGAGGGTATGCAACTCTGGGAATGAGATATGACCAGTTAGAACTTGATTTGTTAGATCATAAGTTTGCGTGCAATCTGTTTGTTTTTGATTTCATAGATTTTGGAATCATTCTAGGTATGGATTGGTTGGGTAGATATGAGGCTAGGATATTTTGCTAGGATATAGAATATTGTTGAGACACCCTGACAGTCATAATCGAATTATATTCTCAGTGGAGGATTCTAACAGGAGTGCTTGTACTCTATTGAGTGCTATGGAAGTTGAAGAAGAGTTAAGTCAGGTTTGGGTAGTAAGAGAATTTGCAAAGGTGGTGATCTTTACATTGAAGATATGGAGACATTATCTCTTAGGGGAGAGATTTGAGCTATATACAGATCATAAGTCCTTAAGATATTTATTCTCTCAAAAGGAGTTGAATATGAGATAGCAGAGGTGGCTGGAGTTTTTAGCAACTTATGATTTTGGTATAAAGTATACACCTGGAAAAGGAAATAAAGTTGCGGATGCTCTTAGCAGAAAACATCAGAATGTGGTGTTAGCTATGTTGGCAGAATGGAAAGATTTAGAAGCTTTGACTACTTGTAGTGTGCAGTTAAGATCTATTGCTAGCTCTAGTCGGAGCACCACCGTATTGTCTTGTTTGGAAGTTCGACCAGTATTAATCGAAAAGATCACTTCTAAGCAGAAAGAGGACCTATTATTGGCCGAGAAGATTAGAAGGCTTGAGGTTAGGTTGAAGATCGATAATCTAAAGGATTTTATTCTTGACCAGAGGAGATGATTGAGAAAGAAGGGATGGTTGTGTGTTCCAAATGTTGAGGACTTGAGAAGAGAAGTTCTTAGGGAATGTCATCGATCCAAATTTATGATTCATCCTGGAGGAACCAAGATGTATCAGGATATGAAGAGGAGTTTCTACTGGGAGGGCATGAAGAAGGATGTTGGCTTGTGGGTCAACAGGTGAAGGCCAAACATCAGAAGCCGAGTGGGTTGCTTCAACCTTTGAAGATACCGGTTTGGAAATGGGGTTCGATATCCATGGATTTTATAGATGGGTTGCCAAAGTTGAATAGAGGAAATGAAAGTATATGAGTCACAGTGGAATGGTTGACCAAGAGTGCCCATTTCATTCCTGTTAAGTCAACCAGGACAATACCTATTTTAGCTAAGTTGTTCATGAAGAACATAATTAGACTGCATGGAATTTCTAGTAGTATAGTCAGTGATAGAGATGCTTTGTTTACTAGTGAATTCTGGAAGAGTCTACAGGATGCGTTAGATACCAAGCTCAAGATGAGTACTGCGTATCGCCCTCAGATGGATGGGCAGACATAGAGAGTCAATAAGGTACTCGAGGATTTATTGAAGGCTTGTGTGCTAGACTTTGGTGGATCTTGGGAAGATAACCTACACTTTGTTGAGTTTTCCTATAATAACAGTTATCAGACTAGTATAGGAATGACGCCTTTTGAAGCTTTGTATGGAAGGCCATGCAAATCACCAACATGTTGGTTGGAGACTGGAGACAGATTAGTCTTGGGTCCATATCTGGTTAGAGAGGCGACAGAGAAAATTGAGTTGATCCAAGAAAGGATGAAGGAAGCTTAGTTTAGACAGAAGAGTTATGCAGATAAGAAGCATTAAGATTTAGAATTCTCAGTTGGAGATAGAGTTTTCATTAAGGTATCACCGATGAAGGGTGTGGCACGATATGGAAAGTCAGGGAAACCGGCACCGAGATATGTTGGTCCGTTTCTAATTATAGAGAGGATCAGAAAGCTCGCATACAGAGTAGAGTTGCCGAGCAGTATGGCAGGTGTCCATAATGTGTTCCATGTATCTCATATTCGTAAGTATGTGCATGATCTAGAGACTACTATTCCACCAACAGAGTTGGAAGATTTGATAATAGAACGAATTTGACTTTTGTTAGACAACCAGTTCGGGTTGTAGCAAGAGATAAGAAGAGGTTAAGAAACAAGACAGTCAAGTTGGTGAAAGTTCGTGGAGCGACAACAAGAAGGACTGTACTTGGGAGATAGAAGGCAGGATTGGAGATACTTATCCTGATCTGCTGTGAGGGTATGTTCTATATTTTCTTTATATTGACTTTTGCTAGTCAGGTAGACTAGTATGGTAGTTAGAAGATGTTACAGATGATTGCTATGCTTAGTATTTAGTCCTTGCTGAATTTCGAGGACGAAATTCTTTAAGGAGGAGAGCCTGTAACATCCCTAATTTTAAGTAACATTATTCAGGAGATTTAATTAGATAAATTATATAGAATAATGTAAAGATTAGAGTGATAAGAGGATGAGATTTGAAAATTTATTAGAGGCCGTGCTTAACTAAATAAAAAATTTAAAAGAATGAGTTATGGAAATGGTTTTATAATTTAATTAATAAAAGAATAAGGCAAGGGTATTATAGGGAATAGCCGTCCACCATAACCCTTAACCCCTAAACCTTAAACCCTTATTCCTATTTTCATTTCACAAGTTCATAATTTTAACACATAATTCAAAGAGCTAAAGCCGGCCATAACCTAGGGGAAAAGAGGAGAAATATCAATTAAAAGCTAAGGAATCAAGCAAGGAGAACTAAGCAAGATCAAATCTCAAGTTCCTTATCCAAATCAAGGTGAATAATAATCAAAACTATCTCATTTTCATTTTTAAAGAGCATTTGATTTTGGGTTTAAAGTTTAAAACCTTTATGATGATTTTAATGGTGATATGCTTGGATTACATGATATGTTTGATTCAAACAAGTATGTTTGATAAATATTTTATTTGATTTTAAGATTAAAATCATATATATTAGGTTTAGAATGCCATGAGGATTTAATATTGTAAGAAAAAAAAATATTTTGGAGATGGGATTAAATTTTCATAATTATCCAAGCTATGGATAATTTATTATGAATTTTTGAAAGAAGAAATAATTAATTAGATTTAAAAATTTATTTCGGCTGTTATATAAAGGATTTTGGGTCTGAAATTTATATATGTTAGATAATAAATTAAAAGTGAATATTGATGATTTTTTAAGATTTTCCTAAGTAATTTACTATGTAAATTAAATTATTTAAGTTGGAGAAATTAAATGTCTTAATTGTTTTGTTAAAGGGAAGGGCTTCTTTGTAAATTATTTTTAATAATTCTGGTTGAATTCGGCAGTCCTTTAAAAGAGATTTTGGTAAAGTTTATGGGAACCAGTTATATTTTTACAAATAGGCAAGTTAGTTGAAAATCATTTTCATAAAAAGGCAACAAAACATTTTTATAAAGATTTATTGTTTCGCCTCTTTCAGTAGCAACCTTTCGACCCCATACCTCCGCCCCCAACCAAGTCGAAACCAATACACATGGTATCAATGTTTTGGTACGTAATGGATCGAAGAAAGGCGGAAGGTATAGAGGCAAAACCATGCTTTCGAAGGGGTCGAGGCCATTTTAGATAACATTCGAAGGTCTTCGCTTTGCTTTTGAAAGAGGTGCCGCTTGCCTTGCTCTTAATGGATGCTTTAGAAAGGGTTGAATTACTTTTATATAGCTTTCGAAGGGGTTGCCTCCTTTTCATTAAAGGGTAGCTTTCGATTGAGTTGTCGTATAATATGTTTTAAAGAGAAGCTTTTGAAAGGTTAATTTTGAACCAAGTTGAAACCTTGCTGCCGTCTTCATACCTTTCGAATAGGTTGAAGGTTTTCAATAAGTTCGAAAGGTAAGCTTTGTTTTATAAACATAACAAGCCGCTTCCTGATGCTTTTGAAAGGGCTCCAATAGCCACTTAAACTAAAGGTTTTCGAAGGCAATGGCTTCGAAAGGTGTTTCGAAGCTATCCTTCCAATTGTTTTACTTAAAAGATTAAAGCTTTCGAAAGGATGGTTTCGAAGCCATCTGTTTTCCCCAAACTCTTTTACTTGAAGGTTAATGGTTTCGAAAGGGGTACTTTTGCTTATGTTCACTTTGACCCAAAAGTTATATTTAAGATTAAACCCAATGGTTTTGAAGAGGTACTTTCAAATGGTTTCGAAGCTATGCTTCTATAAATTGGAAAGTGATGCTTTAATACTTTCGAAAGGAATGTTTTGATGGTTTTGAAAGGTAGGTTTTGATGCTTTCGAAAGAGATGTTTTAAGGTGTTTTGAAAGGCATATGCTTAGTGTTTTGAAAAGAAGATTTGAATGCTTTTGAAAGAGATATTATAATGGTTTCGAACGTGAAGGTCTAAGGTTTTGAAAGCCTTAGTTTTCAAAACAAAGAACCCAATCTCATTTTTAAAGGAAAATCCATGGCAATATAAAAGAATTTTGAAACGGTTTTTAATTTTGGAGTTTTTGAAGAAGCTTCCCTTGGTAAAAATAATGGGTTAAAGGTATTAACCATGTTTCATGTGGAAATGATTTCAAGGATATTAAACCATAAATATTGGTATTGATATGTTATTGTATGTGCTTCTTCTATAAACATATTCACTTTATAATGGACCCATAACTGTATTTTGGGGAGTAAAGGGAGAATAACCAGCTAGGTTGACCTAGTAGTGAATATAAATTAACTCCTAAATGAGTAGAATTGCATCGAGGAGGTCAGGTGGACTAGAACATAGGATGTCCAAAGACTGATCAAGAAGTTATCAGTTTATATAGGTTTATAGTAAACCCATGAAAACTATGTTTGGAGAGAGTAATCGGCAGAGACCAATAGGTTTGTAGTGATCCCATGAAAACTATATCTGGATAAAGTTATTGACAGAAGTCAATAGGTTCATAGTCAACCCATGAAGACTATGGTATAAGAGAAGTTATTCGAGATATCAATGGGTTAAGGGAGAACCCATGAAATAATTGAATGAAGTTAGTGGAAGGGGCCAATAGGTTCTTAGTGATCCCATGAAAACTATGAATCCAAACAGATAGTCCATAAGCTTTAAACAGGTTATTAGTCAGCCCATGAAAACTAAAAGGTTAATAGTGACCCTAGAAACTACAACCGAGAGAGGTAGTCAAATGAATGGGGATGGGAAATCCAGGATATTTTGCTTGTTTGCATATCATCATGATATTTTAAATTGCTATGTTTTTAACCATTGTGGATGCAGGAGCACAGCGTATGGTTATTATAAATTTTTGGGTAAGATACTAATGAGGGGAAAACCCATTCCGCTAAGCGGCATCGTCTCACTATATATCTAAATGGTTTAAGATGGTAGGTTAATATTCATACTAGGCTTTATGTCTGACTCGAAGTTTATGTTTTCCCTCTAAACTCTTGGGTACTCGATTGATTTTGAGTAGTTTGAGAGTTGAGGATTTTCAGGTTCTCCTTTAGATGAATAAGCGTTTGGAGACGTGCAGGAGGCAAGCTAGCTATTAGGAGTTTTTTTCTATTTGATTCCGCTGTGTTTTGATGTAAAGGCAAAAGTTGTTTAATTGCCTATGTTTACACTCCGATCATCCAAGGGGGCGTCTTCATATGTCGCTCTTGGCGTAGTTTGTAATAATTATATTTTCTTTGAACGTGATTCTCGAATTTGGGATTATGTAATGAATTTGAAATATGATTGAAATGGAATGAGAAATTTGTTTAATGGTTTTTTTTTCATATCCATGTGTTTCCGTTATATCAGTGTATCTAACATTACCGCATTTTGTCATCGAGAATTAATAACTATGGATGACTGCGGCATCGGTAGCCGTTAGTTTTGGGCCTCCAAGTGGGGGATGTTACAATATCTCTCTACCTGTCCATCTGCTTTAGATTTTCCTTAAAAATCCATTTGTTGGCTATGGTTTTATCCCTCTGGATATGTCATCTAAAGCTCATACTTTAATGTCATACATGGAATCCATCTTGGATTTCATAGCTTCAAGCCAAAGTACAGAGTCTTTACTTCACAATTTTTGAATGAGAGAGGAGTTTCGTCTTCTAAGATGTAGTCTTAATTTTCTCCATCGATGAAAAAATCATAGTAACTCTTTGGTGTCCGAGATTCCCTATTCGGCCTTATAATAGGTTGCACGTTTTCGTATATTAATGAATTTGATTTTCCTACTGGCTCGGCCTTTGTGTTAATTTATTAATCTCATCCATGTCATCAACTTTGCTATTGATTTCTTCTGATATAAATTGCTTTTCTAAAAAGACAACATGTAAAGACACAATAACTTTTTGTTCCTCGATGTTGTAGAAAACATATCCCCTCGAATTCTTAGGATATCTTATAAATTTACATAGAGTGGATCTTGCCTCTGGTTTATTGGGGCCAACGTTATTAACGTGGGCTGGACAACCCTAAACCTTCAATAATTGAGGCATTATTTCTTCCCATGCCACATCTCATACGACATCTTAGACCCAAATTTAGTAGGTATCGAAGTCAACATATGTGCTTCGGTTTCTATCGCATATCCCAAATAAGAAAGAGGAAACTCAGCCTTACTCGTCATGGAACAAACCATATCTAATAGGGTTTGATTTCTTATTTTTGGAATACTATTGTCTCGTGGAGTATAGGGTTAAGTAACTTGAGAGATAATCCTATTATCTTTTAAGTACTATTGGAATTCTTGTTTGTAACGACCCGGAATTTTATCGTTTTGATTTGTGAATATTTAATTTATTTTAAATATTCAATTAATGGTTTACAATAATTAAATAACCCTTTTTTAATTTATAACTAATAGTATAAAATTCATTTTTGAATTTTGTTTACATAAGTAGGTAGTTCGACGGAATAACTGAAAATGTGACCGAAACCCCCTTTAGATTTTCAACTTTTATCGAACGACGAGTTGTAAAAGGTTGTAATACCTTTGTTTATACTTCAATACAACAATTTAATGTTAGAGAAAAGATTGTGCATTTACAAAAGTAAAAGTAAAAGTACAAATAAAAAGTATACATAAAAGGTTTAAATATATTTAAAATTAAAATACGAAGTGATGGATTTAAAATGCTAAGATACCTTAAGTATTGAAATCAACTAAGGTACAAGGCCATCCTAATATCCACCATGTTTTCTAATGGTTGACACTTTGATGGATGTGGAAATGATTTAAAATCTTGATTTAAGGGCATTTCTATTTTAATTTTACTTTATTTTTATTTAACCTTATATATGTATACACCCTTTCACTTTTATTCATCTCCATACTTCTTAAAATCCTTTCCCATCTTCTCCACATTTCAAATTTTGAAAATAAAAAATTCACATCTTTTAGTTCAAAAAGTCTTACTACATTTAAAGATCCAAGTTTGAAGCATTTCTAATTAGGAAAGGTGAGATATTCAATTTTTGTTAGTATTTTGATGAAAATAATTATTGTTGTGAAATAATCGAATCTTTGTTTAACATTTTGTGTAAATTTATTCGTATCTTGGTTGTGAGCTTTATTAAATTTTCGTGTTTAAAGAATTACTTTAAAAATCTTGTTTTAGTAGTATTTGATTTAAATTTGAAACTATGCTTACTGTTAAGTTTAAAAATAGGCTCACTGTTCTCTGTTCTTAACCTAAAAACATGTCCATTCCTCATTTAGAAATCTATAACCCCCAAGCCGTTTAGACTCAGCCAAAAGTTTCAACTGTGAAGTTTTACATTTGGTCTATAGTTTTTTCTAAATAGTCGGAGGTTATTTCGTCGAGTGGTGTGTGTGATATTGGTTTAATATAGCAAGTGGTCTAATATTGTCGGTTTTTCGTCGATCACGAATCGTTGAATGACCATTGTAATCATGTTCGTATCTATGAATCATGATCATTGAAGCAAGTCGCAGGGGTTTACAGATTGGGATGGGGTCATGGTGGTGAGTTGATCAAATTTGGTTCAAAAATCAAATTCCGGCGACCTAGGTGGTTTGGGGCGGAGCGAGTGAAGCGACCTTGGGTGGTGGTGGAGCTTTGGAGTTGGTGGAGGTGGTGCAATGGTCAGAGATAGGCAGTCGAAGTCAGTTTAGGGTTTTAGGGTCCTTTGTTTTTGGGTTCATAGCGGCACTAGAGGGCATCAGACCTGATGTGGAGTGGCTTGAAGGGTTGATGGAGGGTGGTGGTCGCGATGGCTGTGGCGGCGTTGGTCCTGGCGGGGTGTAGCGACGATAATGGCTTGTCAAACAAGGTGATTCATTTCTTGTACGTGTTTTTTACTTGGGTAGTATGGTCGAAATCTGATCTAGGTAGTGGTTGGTGATGGCGTGGGTGTCGTTGAGGCGACCATAGCCAGTGGGGTTTGGTAGTGTCTTTGATCGATGGATGGTGGGGGAGGGAGGCCGTACACGTGCATGGTATGCACATTTCTTTGGTTCAAGCAAGGTTGAGTTGGGGCTTGTAGTTTGATTTGGTGAGTTTGAGGGAAGGTGAAGTTTTGTTTAGAGTTGGGTGTGTTGACCTTGGACCGGTTTGTTTAGTGAGAAATCATTTCTTAGGTAATTAAGTTAGTTCAGTAAATTAATAATTTAACTTTGAAAAATCACATCTTACTCATTTTGAATCCGTTTGACCCGCGAATTTTTGCCTTCGACTCGTACTAATGAGCACAACATTTTAGAATAATTTGTTGATAGTTTAGATGAAATATAAATTTATGATAAATTAATAGCGGTTGAATAATGTCATGTTATTTTAATAATAATGTGGTTAAATAAATTATACCTCATGTGGTGATATCTATTTGGCCAAATAAAACACCGTCCTGTTAAATTAAGTCAAATATATTATCTTGTACATCTGTGCAGCAGAACAAATCCCATTCTGCTATTATATAAATTTGGCCATCTATTTATATGTTGTTAATTAATATGTGGATTAATTAATATTGGAAAAAGTGATGTGTTAACCATTGAGTATTAATTATGGATTTGATTACATATTTTTGCTTATATAAATACCAGTTACATGACTTAAAAAGTTAAATTGAATTAAATGGTAACTTGATTTAGTACCCATATGATCGCCTAAGCCTCTTCCCGAATTTGTTAAGTTATGGATTTAAAATAATTTCAGTTTTATAACAAATCGAGGTTAAGTGTTTATAAATGATGTTTTAAAGTAAGTGTGTTTATAAATGATGTTTTAAAGTAAGATATTTATTTATTTATTTTATTAAACATGTTTAAAGTTATTTAATTATATTATTAATATTGTTCAAAATATTTAATTATATTATTAATGATAATTTAAGTTATTTAATGATGGATTAAGTTAATAAATTAGTATATTAAGGATGTTTTAAAGTTAACTAATTATTTATTTTGATGTTTAAATGTAATGAATTAATTTAATAAAGATATTTATAAATAACAATTTGTTTTATAAAAGGGATTTTACTTAAAAAAAGGATTTATTTAAAGGAGACTTACATATGATATTTTGTAAAAGATTTTGTGAAGGATTTTTGTAAAGGAGTTATAAAGGAAGTTTTATAAAAGAGTTTTATAAATAGAAAAGGATTTTATAAATAATTTTAGAGATTTATAAAAGAAGCTTTATAAATTAATTTAGAGATTTACAAAAGGGATTTGTAAATGTGAAATGGGCTCATTGAAAAGGAAATTTTATAAAGGAATGCGATTCGTTTTGACAATCAATTCTTCATTATTATAGTGGTATGGAAATATTTTTTTCATACTTAACACGAAAGATAGTGGTTTAGTTTATAGTAAGTAATGTTTTTGAACGATATTTGTTTTGGCCCATTTAAATATAACATTGGAAGAGAGGAAATTTTCCTTAAGTTTTGTTAATATACTTATACCATTGAGATAAGTATATGGATATTTTCTAAGTATTGAAAATATAATGGTTTGAAATATACTTAATCGCCGAAATAAGTATATGAATGTTTTCCCAAGTATTGGAAAGAGTATAAGGGGTTTGTGAATATTATCTTTTGTGAAGGTATTTTGAATCAAATAGTTGAAAGAGATTTTAATTAATGAAAGATTAATTAATAGAGGCTTAGTGGATCCCATGTGAAATTAAATCTATGTTTGATTGTTTGTTTATTTGATAGTTAAATAACCAACTATCAAATCTTGGCCAAAATATAACTCTGGAAATATCTAGGAGAAACATGGGAGTTTATGGCACAATCATCTTTGATGATGTTGTACTATGCTTATAAATCTTGTTTTGTTCTCCTAAGATAAATAATAAGGAAATCTGTCCGCTTAAACGGTTATGAAGTGATCTCTGCTCTTATTTATTGTATGTTTATTTTTGAAAGAACTGAAGTTGAGTTTACCGGAAACTATCGAATGTTGGGTCGAAGAGACCAGGATCGGATAAGTATGAATTATCCGAAAACCACTTCAAACCAGCTCAAGTGTTTGAATTGAAGACATCTTGAAGATGATGGGATCGAAGATGGAGATCTTTGAAGTGCAAGGGCTACTCGGTACTAATCCTGAGAGTGATTCCAAAATGCATGTAGTAGAAGTAGTGCATTCGGTTTGTTTATATCCTGAACAACTTGTATGGACGAATACTGACATTGCATTATGCCTAGAAGGTAGTGTTAGCATTCCAAGTGGTATTTTCTAATAGTGGAAAAAAGTAATCGTGACCTTATAAGCCTCACAATTCGGTAATGACTAAAATAGGTGATATGCAGCAGAGCTATGTGGCGAGCTACCGTTAGGAGCATCATTCCTCGATCTGGATTCGATATTTATGGATTTTGGTATGCATGCGCACAGAAAGAGTAGGGCCATGTGTAAATGTTTTGTAGCCTTTATGCTCGGGGGATGATGTAATCCGATATGCCATGTTAAAGGGGCAGCCGGCTCTGTGTAGTAGGGGTGCAAGACGTTCTTGTTGATCTCGGTACATTTTGTCTAGAGGTATACTGTGACGGACGGTACCTTAATAGCCCTGTCATTGATGGAAATCTAATCTCCAATACGTGCCCCTACGAATTTAGTTGGATACCTATTATGTTGGAATTTAATTAATGTAACAATTTCGGCTATAATTCCATATTTATTTTCAACCCCTAGACATTATTATAATATCACTGGATTTTTTAATAAAATGGTTTTGTTATTGTAAGGTAAAACCTGTCCATGTTTATATGCGGCATAGTCTTACAAGATACCTTTATTTCCAAAATGTTTTTATTACATTAAGTAATCCATTTGATTGTGTTTCTCACGCTAGTTTTACCAAACTGATCCCGACGTTATTTTTCTTATAATGTTTCGATCAACCCGAGCATATTTTCCAAATTTAGCTGGACACTTTCGAGCTTCAGGAGATGAGTTGGATCCTCCAAGATGTATTCCCATATATTTTATCTTCCACTGTTTGTTCTTTTTTGTATTTATCAGTAATTGTAAGGACTGCTTGTTATAACTATCCAAGCCGATGATAGGTTAGTTTTGCTCTGATGATAGTATGTATATTAGAGCTTCTTTCTTTTTGTAACAACCTGCGTATATTATATATTGCTCATCGCAATTGTGAGATTCTATTCTGTCTTCCTTTTCTTTCACCCCAATAATCGGTCTTTTCGGCACTCGAATGTTCGGCACGTGAATACCGTGGATGTATTAGCGTCGACTTCTAAGGATAAAAAAGGCGGGTTGTTACATTGTCCAACATACTCATCTTCTGAAGCTGATTGTAGTATTTTAATTTTATGGTTCATTTGATTTTCTACCTCATTCTTATACTTTTTAAATTTCTCACAGAAATTAGATTTATTCTTCATAAGATATAGTTGTCCTAGTCTTGAGAAACCATCGGTAAAAGATACAAAGTAAGTTGAACCGTCCTTAGTCGCTATAGGCATTGGGCCACATATATTAGTATGTACAAGACTCAAGAGTTCATTAACTCTGTCACTGCTCTCACTGAAGGAGTGCTTGGGCATTTTCCCTTTTAGACGTGACTCGCATGCGTCAAATGATTCATAATCAGAAGACGGTAGAGAACCTTCAGTTTTCAACTTGCACAGTCTTTTATCACTAATACGACCTAACCTAAGTGCCATAAGTAACTATTATTAACGTCATAAAAGATTTATTCATAGGACAAATATGATTTAAACTAACTACATAAATGCCATTATTTAAAAGACCATTGCAAATATTATTTCCATCAAACACAATACTCATAATAATGTTTTTACAATAAAAACAAAAACTAGTCTTAGACAATCTAGAAATATACCTAGTACCGCAAATAAAGTTCTTAACAGAATAACAATTATTTAAAACTAAATCAAAATGATTTGACAAAGTCAAGTGATATTCTCAAGCTGCATTTGCAACTATAATAGATCCATCAGCAACTTGAAGCCTTATTTCACCTTTCGCCACATACCATCTTCTCCTAAGTCCCTGTAACGAATTACAAATATGATTTTCAGATCTAGTATCTAAAACCCAATACAATTTATTGATTTTAAAATAATTTTGACTCATAAACATACCCGGTGGAGCGAAAAAAACAGTTTCCTTCCATTATTTAACCATCTTCAAATAATCCAGATAATTGTGTTTCCAATGCTCCTTTTTGTGACAATGGTGGCATTCATGTTTGTCAGTGGGAGCATCCTTCTTACCCTCCTTAAACCCTACTTTTGTACCATTGAAAGTCTATGCTTTCCCTTTATAGCCAACACCATGTTCTGAACCTTGAACGATCACTTAGCTAACCTATACATATTGATAAGCTCTACGAGGTTACGCTCAACTGGTTCATATTGTAGTTCAATATATGAATGGCTCAAACTATAGAGTTAGCAACCCAAGGATCAAACCCACCTTCATTTCATCGCTTATCGTCACTTGTAGCTCTGAAAGTCTATTGGTATAGACTTCCATTTTTAATATGAAATCCTCAATGCGACTACCCTTACTTATCTTTGTAACGACCCGTATTTTTAAGGATCGAAAAGTTCGTAAAAATATGGAATTTTTAGTGTCGAAAAGTCTTCATTAAGTTTGGGCAGAAATTTGAACAAGTCTTAGGTCGTGAGCGACCTAAGGTGTGTGGTAAGTCATGAGCGACTTAGAGCGGTAAGTCATGGACGACCTAGGATATGACGTAGGTCGTATGCGACTTAAAGTACGTTTGCAATTTTCATTCAGATACGTTAGGTCTTAGGTCGTAGACGACCTAAGAAGTTAGGTCACAGCTTTAGTGGCGACTTAAGAAAACTGATGACCTAAGGAAGTGACCGACCTATGAAAATGGGCGAGATAGTGACTTAAGAAAGTTAAGTCATTCGAGCGACTTAAGGGAGTTAAGTCGTAAGTCGTTGAGACCCTGTGTGGAGTTAGGTCGTAAAGCGCGTTTAGTTAAGTCGGAGATGACCTAAAGTCGTTAGGTCGTATCATGTTAAGTCGCGCGTACGTTAGGTTGTAGATTTGTTAGGTCGGCCATAGTTAAGTCGTGCGCATGAGTTAAGTTGTATGCAGTTAGGTCGTAAGTCGTGAGTCGCGCACATGTGATAAGTCGTAGGTCGAAAGTGTTAACCCGGCATGTGTTAAGCTGCGCATGTGTTAGGTCGGAGACCCTGTTAAGTCGCGCATATAAGTTAGGTCGTGAGTTGTTAAGTCGCGTGGTTTTTTAGGTCGGCAATTTTGCTAGGTCGTAGGTCGAAGGGAGAATTAAGTCGCCGACGACTTAAGGGGCGGACGACCTAAAATCTGCCTATAAATACACGGGTTATCTTCATTTTTGAGATGCGAATTTTTGAAGCGACGAAGTGCTGGCATTTTGAGAGCTCGACCTCTACACTTCTTCACTTCTTTTCTCCACTCTAATCTAGTGATTCCTTCCATCCAATTCGAAGATCGAATCGAAGATCCAAGAGCTTAGATTGAAGATCTTCATTCTTCGAAGAGAGATTTCATCGTTTGAAGCGGATTTGTGATGGATCGAGTTAGATCCTTCGCTGTCCAGATCTGAAGTGTGTTGCTTTGGGGTTGTTTAGGTGATTTGGTGAGTGGTGATTATCTCTCACACGGATCCAAAGGAGTATATCGGATCGTTGGCTTGATTTTGTGTTAAAGTAGTGATTTTCATGCATCTTTGTAAACTTAAGTATAGATCCATTGTTTATGATGATTTGACAACCATTTTACTAAGTGTTAACCTATGCAGGTTCATTCATCAAGATTATAGAGATATTGTTCATGTTTTCATGCTTGTTGGACTTTGGACTCTTTATTTACGGAATTTCCATTATTGTTATAATTGTCTATTTAAGATCATATTTGAATGCTTGATTACTTGGATTAATGTTTGCCTTGATTGATTGCTATGAATTAGATGATTGATGATTTGATTTAGACAAGTTGGTCGAAGATGATTCAAAACCTAAGGGAAAGGCTCTTGAATTGGAAAAGCTGCTCGTGGCATATGTAGCGGATGATGAAGCTCATATGGATAGATTTGATGATGATGTTGAGATGAAGCTTTGGTATGATGATGATGAGGCAAAGCATGATATGAGATAGTCTTGGTCTAATCCAGACGGGATCATTCCAAGCATGTTGATAACTTGGTGAAATGGTTCGAGTTAGAGGATAATGGTTTGCTCGAGAGGCGCTTGAGCTAGTATGGAAATAGTCGTCGAGGAGGATGACTAGAAGGCTGAGATCTCATCGTTGTTGAAGGTTCTAGCATGCTCAAAGCAAGAGTACGTTGGGCAGATTCGATAGTCCCTGAAGGCTAATGATTGATAGTCAAGTACTCTGGGCAGATTCGATAATCCTAGGCACGAGTCACGATGACGTGCAGAGTTATGTCTAGAACCGAGGTTTCCATTAGCCCTTGACGGACGGCTGAAAGAATGTGCCGGTCAATCAATTAACGGTGATATCGAAGCAATGATAACAGTGATAGCCAGAGTCATGGATGTTTGGTTGTATCGTCATTCGGTCTCAAGAGCGGTATTTTCTTGGTGCTTATCTGATCTTGGTTTAGGCCTTGGGGTTTTGTACTTGGAAAACATCGCCCTTGACTCGAGTGATAATTGCTTTACTTTAAATTGTATGCTCTGCTATGTTTGCTTCTGCTTAGTGTGTGTCTGGGGGCTATCACTGTAGAAAGAGGTGGAGTGGGAGGGTTGTATTCCTATTCCTTTTCCTTTATGCTCTTTTGGTATGTTGTTAGTTAATTTACCGCTCACTAAGACTGTTGTCTGACTCAAGGCTTTATGTTTAACTCTTATTGCCTTGGGCTGTTCGTCCATTTTGGGATGGGCAGACTAGGTAGCAGGTGACAGGTGCTGTTCTTGCTTTCCACGATGCTGATGTCGAAGACGAGCTGGAGGCTTGCATATTATCTTCTTATTATATGTACTGGATGTTCCGCTGCTTTGTATAATTCTCTGAGTGATATGTAGTGAGGCTTGATGTATTGACTATTCAGATGTTTGTATTCAACTATTATGAAGTTTTATATGATGATATTCTATTCTGTAAAGCTTCACTATATATATTCTAATGTATTTTGTCCATGCGCTGTGGGTAATACGATAGATTCTGCTGTTTTAATTTACCCTGACAATCGTCCATGGTCGCCTGGCACACTTTGCAGCGCACTTTCTCTAGGTTCAGTGCAGGGGTCATGGGCGGTCGTCACATTTGGTATCAGAGCTTTGGTTAATCGATTTTACCCAACGCTCGTTGACGTAACTACGTATGAGAGACGTAATTGTATTTTGATGGATGATTACTATATATAATATAGTAGATTAGAAGAGTTTGAGTCCTTTAAGCAGTTGTTTCTCAAGATGTTCTGACCATTCCTTTTTATAGATATTGAGAATGAGTCAAAGAGGGAGACCAGCTGCTAGGGAAGGCCATGCTACTGAGGGGGCTGCTGATTACGCTGCTATGTTCGAAGCAATGATGACTTCGATCATGAGAAGGATGCCAGTTCCGGGCCCATCGGTGGATGTTGGAGTTCAAGTTCAAACTCCAAAACTGGTGGATTTTGCTAAGTTGTGTAAGGATTATACTGCTCTTGGAGGAAAGGTTTTCTAAGGAACAGAATCAACCATTGAAGTCCAGAGGTGGATAGATGCTTGTAGAAGGATCTTTGGTGATTTGGGAATTGAGGATGCGACTAAGAGGAAGTTAGCATCAAGACAGCTTCAAGGAAGAGCTTCTGATTGGTAGAACTCTATCACCATTGATACTCCGGAGGAAGAAATCACTTGGGTACAATTCCAAGTCAGATTTGAAGCTAAGTTCATTTCTACAGCTCAGAAGTCTGTTCTGTTCAAGAAGTTTGTGGAGCTCAAGCAAGGTGGAAGACCAGTTCTTGAGTATGTTTCTGAGTTTGAAGCCTTGTCCAAATATGCCCGGTCGTATATTGAATCTTCGTATCAGAAGAATGAGAAGTTTGTGACAGGCTTGGACAGTTATCTTGGGAGGCAGTTGGTGGATCATTTGGACGATTCATTTGAGAAGCTCGTGGAGAAAGCTCTCAGGCATGAGAATCTATTTCCTAAGAAAGGATCTGTTGTTGCTGTAACTAGGGAAGAGTATAAACCCCAGCAGGGGGGAAACAAGAAGAGGAAGCAGCAGTAGCAAAAGGGTAAGGATGGCCAGAAGAAGCCGAAAGGCGAGGTGACCTGCTACAATTGTCAGCAGAAGGGCCATTTCTCTAGGGATTGCAAGAATCCGAAGATGCCGATGAAGTGTCACAACTGTGACAAGCCGGGGCATATCAGGAAGAATTGTCCAGAACCGAGGAGGGACAAGCAGATTGTGCAAGCTTATGCTTTGGGGGCTGTTCCATCGTCTTCGAAAGCTCCTACCGCTGAAGAGAAAGGAAAGAGTGTAGTGGTTCAAGGTACTCTTTCCATATGTGGTGTTCCAGTTAGAGTTCTGTTTGACACTGGGGCGTCGCATTCGTTTGTTTGTAGTGAACTTGTAGGCCGGTTGGGTTTAGAACCAGATATTGTTGATAGGCCATTGGTTGTGACTAATCCAGTTGGGGGTTCGTCTTGTTTGTGTATGTTATGCCGTGGTCTGATTGTATCGAGTCATGGTTGCTCTTTTGTTTGTAATTGTTTTGTTCTGAACTTTGCGGGGTTCAGAATTATTTTGGGTGTGGACTGGCTTAGGAAGTATGCGGCAAAGGTTGATTGTGAAAGGTTGGAAGTGACAGTCGAGAATGTGGAGGGGCAAAAGATTGTGATACGATGTAAGCATGAAGAAGGCGTCTTCATGAGCTTCATGTATTCGCTGGTTGTTCCACGGGATGGACTGTCATCTGTGCCAATCGCTAATGGATTTGAGGATGTCTTTGACGAGGTCAAAGGGTTACCGCCGCATAGAGAGATCGAGTTTCGTATAGATATAGTTGAAGGAGCCAGACCTGTTGTGATGCCTCTTAGGCGGATGGTGCCTAGGGAACAGCAGGAGTTGAGGGTGCAGGTTGATGATCTTTTGCAGAAAGGATTCATTCGGCGTAGTGTGTCCGAATGGGGTGCACCAGTTGTGTTCGCAACCAAAGTGGATGGATCGTTGAGGTTGTGCGTGGATTATCGTGAGCTGAATAAGGTAACTAAAAAGAACAAGTATCCATTGCCGAGAATAGATGACTTGTTTGATCAGCTTCACGAAGCTAAGGTGTTTTCTCAGATGGATTTGGCAATGGGATTTCACCAGTTGAGAGTGGCTAAGGATAGTGTGCCGAAGACTGCTTTTAGGACACCATTCGGTTTCTTTGAGTGGCTGGTAATGCCGTTTGGATTGACTAACGCGCCAGCATATTTTGTGGATCTTATGAATAGAGTGTTCAGAGATCAGTTGAACAAGTTCGTGCTTGTGTTCGTGGATGATATTCTGATTTATTCCAGAACTGAAGAAGAGCACAAGACGCACTTGCGTATTGTTTTGGAAATCTTACGGAAACATCAGCTGAAGGCTAAGTTTTTGAAGTGTCACTTCTGGAAGAGTGAAGTGAGGTTCTTAGGCCATGTTATCTCTGGAAATGGAATAGCGGTTGATCCCGCTAAGGTGGCAGCAATCCAGGATTGGGTTAGACCTAAGAATGCATCTGATGTGAGAAGTTTTCTTGGATTAGCAGGATATTATCGACGGTTTATCAAAGACTTCTCCAAGGTGGCTGCACCATTAACAGGATTGACAAAGAAGAACCAAGTGTTCAGATGGGAAGATAAGTGTGAGCAAGCTTTCAGAATCCTGAAAGAGCGATTGACAAGTGCTCCTGTTCTGACTATTCCAAGTGGGAATGACGAGATGGTGGTTTACACCGACGCATGTTGTACTGGACTTGGAGCAGTGCTGATGTAGAAGGATAAAGTTGTTGCGTATGCAAGTCGACAACTGAAGCCGCATGAAAGGAATTACCCGACTCATGATTTGGAGTTGGCGGCGATTGTGTTTGCTCTGAAGATGTGGAGACATTATCTATTGGGAGTTCGATTCGAGTTGTTTACAAATCATAAGTCGTTGAAGTATCTTTTCTCCCAAAAGGATTTGAATCTTCGGCAGCAACGATGGTTAGAGTTTTTGGCATCATATGATTTTGGTATAGCCTATACTCCGGGAAAGGGTAACGCAGTGGCATATGCGTTAAGTCGAAGACATGCGGGATTGGGAGCCATGTTTTTAGAATGGAAGAGTCTCGAGTATTTAGCTGGATTCGACTTCAGGCCCAGATGTGAATTGGAACCTGAGATGTTGGCAAACTTATCGATAAGACCGACTCTTGTGGAAAGAATTGGCGAGAGCCAAAAGTGGGACGATAAGATTGTCAAGATTATCCATGATTTGGAATCTGGATTGGACCCAGAAAAGGATAAAGGATTCGAGGTCGATCGAGAATGTTGGCTTCGGAAGCAAGGACGACTAGTTGTTCCCGATATAGATGGATTGAGAGGTGAAGTTTTGAAGGAAAACCATCACTCGAAGCTGACAATTCATCCAGGAGGAAATAAGATGTATCAGGATATGAAGAGAACCTATTACTGGGAAGGTATGAAGAAGGATGTTGGAAATTTTATTTCCAAGTGTATGAACTGCCAGTTGGTAAAAGCCGAGCAGAAGAAGCCCAGTGGATTGCTTCAGCCATTAGAAGTTCATACATGGAAGTGGGAGCAAGTATCGATGGATTTTATTAATGGGTTACCTAGAACAAGAGCGGGAAATGAAGGGATTTGGGTCATTATAGATCGTCTGACTAAGAGTGCAAGATTCATTCCTGTTCGATCGACTAGGACTGCATCAAAGTTGGCTGAGTTGTATGTTAAGTGGATTGTTCGATTCCATGGTATTCCGAAGAGTATAGTGAGCGATCGAGACCCATTGTTCACTAGTGGATTTTGGAAGAGCTTCCAGGAAATTTTGGGAACCGAGTTGTGTTTGAGTACAGCTTATCACCCCCAAACAGATGGTCAGACCGAGAGAGTCAACCGAGTTTTGGAAGATCTCCTCAGAGCTTGTGTTTTGGATTTCGGAGGATCATGGGAAGATCACCTTCATTTGGTGGAATTTTCATATAACAACAGTTACCAGTCAAGCATTGGTATGGCACCGTATGAGGCATTGTATGGAAGACCGTGTAACTCTCCGACATGTTGGTTAGAGACCGGAGAAAAGCTGATACTTGGGCCAGAGATGATTCGACAGACTTCGGATTGTATAAAGATCATTCGGCAGCGAATGAAGGCAGCCCAAGACCGTCAGAAGAGTTATGCTGATAAGCGTCGTAAGGATTTGGAATTCGACGTAGGTAATATGGTTTTTGTGAAGATTTCTCCACTGAAGAATGTTATTCGATTTGGGAAGAAAGGAAAATTGACTCCGAGATTTGTTGGACCATTCCCGATCATCAAGCGAATTGGAAAGCTCGCCTACAGATTGGAGTTACCAGAAAAGATGTCGAGTGTGCACAATGTTTTTCATGTATCGTATCTACGGAAGTATGTGCACGACTCGAATACAGTGGTTTCTGCTGATAGCTGTGAAGATTTCGTAGTTGATCCAGTCGATAAGAGACCTCGTAAGCCGCTTCGTGTTGTGGAGACCGACACGAAACAGCTTAGGAGGAAGGTAGTTAAGTTGCTCAAGATACAATGGAGTGATGATGATAACGACTGTACATGGGAGGAGGAAGAGAGGATGAAAGCAGCTCATCCTGAACTCTTCAAGGTATGGCCCTAAAGTGTCGTGTCATCTAACAACATTGTAACTTGTTCTAATTTTAGAATTCTGCTTGCTAGGCTAGAATTGGATGCATGGTTTGTTGATTGCTATGGATGATAGGCATGCAGAATAATCTTCGATTGCTCTTGTTTGTTTGGAATTTCGGGGGCGAAATTCCTAAAGGGGAGAGAATGTAACGACCCGTATTTTTAAGGATCGAAAAGTTCGTAAAAATCTGGGATTTTTAGTGTCGAAAAGTCTTCATTAAGTTTGGGCAGAAATTTGAACAAGTCTTAGGTCGTGAGCGACCTAAGGTGTGTGGTAAGTCGTGAGCGACTTAGAGCGGTAAGTCGTGGACGACCTAGGGTATGACGTAGGTCGTATGCGACTTAGAGTACGTTTGCAATTTACATTCAGATTCGTTAGGTCTTAGGTCATAGACGACCTAAGTAGTTAACGACCTAAGAAGTTAGGTCGCAACTTTAGTGGCGACTTAAGAAAACTGATGACCCAAGGAAGTGACCGACCTATGAAAATGGGCGAGATAGTGACTTAAGAAAGTTAAGTCGTTCGAGCGTATTAAGGGAGTTAAGTCGTAAGTCATTGAGACCCTGTGTGGAGTTAGGTCGTAAAGCGCGTTTAGTTAAGTCGGAGATGACCTAAAGTCGTTAGGTCGTATCATGTTAAGTCGCGCGTACGTTAGGTTGTAGATTTGTTAGGTCGGCCATAGTTAAGTCGCGCGCATGAGTTAAGTTGTATGCAGTTAGGTCGTAAGTCGTGAGTCGCGCACATGTGATAAGTCGTAGGTCGAAAGTGTTAACCCGGCATGTGTTAAGCTGCGCATGTGTTAGGTCGGAGACCCTGTTAAGTCGCGCATATAAGTTAGGTCGTGAGTTGTTAAGTCGCGTGGGTTTTTAGGTCGGCAATTTTGCTAGGTCGTAGGTCGGAGGGAAAATTAAGTCGGCGACGACTTAAGGGGCGGACGACCTAAAATCTGCCTATAAATACACGGGTTATCTTCATTTTTGAGATGCGAATTTTTGAAGCGACGAAGTGCTGGCATTTTGAGAGCTCGACCTCTACACTTATTCACTTCTTTTCTCCACTCTAATCTAGTGATTCCTTCCATCCAATTCGAAGATCGAATCGAAGATCCAAGAGCTTAGATTGAAGATCTTCATTCTTCGAAGAGAGATTTCATCGTTTGAAGCGGATTTGTGATAGATCGAGTTAGATCCTTCGCTGTCCAGATCTGAAGTATGTTGCTTTGGGGTTGTTTAGGTGATTTGGTGAGTGGTGATTATCTCTCACACGGATCCAAAGGAGTATATCGGATCGTTGGCTTGATTTTGTGTTAAAGTAGTGATTTTCATGCATCTTTGTAAACTTAAGTATAGATCCATATAGATCCATTGTTTATGATGATTTGACAACCATTTTATTAAGTGTTAACCTATGCAAGTTCATTCATCAAGATTATAGAGATATTGTTCATGTTTTCATGCTTGTTGGACTTTGGACTCTTTATTTACGGAATTGCCATTATTGTTATAATTGTCTATTTAAGATCATATTTGAATGCTTGATTACTTGGATTAATGTTTGCCTTGATTGATTGCTATGAATTAGATGATTGATGATTTGATTTAGACAAGTTGGTCGAAGATGATTCAAAAGCTAAGGGAAAGGCTCTTGAATTGGAAAAGCTGCTCGTGGCATATGTAGCGGATGATGAAGCTCATATGGATAGATTTGATGATGATGTTGAGATGAAGCTTTGCTATGATGATGATGAGGCGAAGCATGATATGAGATAGTCTTGGTCTAATCCAGACGAGATCATTCCAAGCATGTTGATAACTCGGTGAAATGGTTCGAGTTAGAGGATAATGGTTTGCTCGAGAGGCGCTTGAGCTAGTATGGAAATAGTCGTCGAGGAGGATGACTAGAAGGCTGAGATCTCATCGTTGTTGAAGGTTCTAGCATGCTCAAAGCAAGAGTACGTTGGGCAGATTCGATAGTCCCTGAAGGCTAATGATTGATAGTCAAGTACTCTGGGCAGATTCGATAGTCCTAGGCATGGGTCACGATGACGTGCAGAGTTATGTCTAGAACCGGGGTTTCCATTAACCCTTCACGGACGGCTGAAAGAATGTGCCGATCATTCAATTAACGGTGATATCGAAGCAATGATAACAGTGATAGCCAGAGTCATGGATGTTTGGTTGTATCGTCATTCGGTCTCAAGAGCGGTATTTTCTGGGTGCTTATCTGATCTTGATTTAGGCCTTAGGGGTTTGTACTTGGAAAACATCGCCCTTGACTCGAGTGATAATTGCTTTACTTTAAATTGTATGCTCTGCTATGTTTGCTTCTGCTTAGTGTGTGTCTGGGGGCTATCAATGTAGAAAGAGGTGGAGTGGGAGGGTTGTATTCCTATTCCTTTTCCTTTATGCTCTTTTGGTATGTTGTTAGTTAATTTACCGCTCACTAAGACTGTTGTCTGACTCAAGGCTTTATGTTTAACTCTTATTGCCTTGGGCTGTTCGTCCATTTTGGGACGGGCAGACTAGGTAGTAGGTGACAGGTGCTGTTCTTGCTTTCCACGATGCTGATGTCGAAGACGAGCTGGAGGCTTACATATTATCTTCTTATTATATGTACTGGATGTTCCGCTGCTTTGTATAATTCTCTGAGTGATATGTAGTGAGGCTTGATGTATTAACTATTCAGATGTTTGTATTCAACTATTATGAAGTTTTATATGATGATATTCTATTCTGTAAAGCTTCACTATATATATTCTATTGTATTTTGTCCATGCACTGTGAGTAATATGATAGATTCTGCTGTTTTAATTTACCCTGACAATCGTCCATGGTCACCTGGCACACTTTGCAGCGCACTTTCTCTAGGTTCAGTGGAGGGGTCATGGGCGGTCGTCACAATCTTCATGTTGAACAATTTTTTAGTAATCTCATACCCTGTGGAATGAGATTGCTCTGTAAACATAGCTTTGAGGTTTCGTAGATTTTGTGGACATACATATGTTCGTTTTTCCTTTGCAATTGTTTTTTTAAAGTAGATAACACAAACACTTGAGCGATTCCACAATTGGCTACCCTATAAGACTTAAATTCCTAGGGGTCAGTGCCTTCTACGGGTTTCTCTCTTAAAGGTTCATTTATAGACGACCGTAAATGTATGTATGTTAGTGCTATCTTGATTGCTCTTAGCTAGTCAATGTAATTTTTTCAGGTGAGCTTATTTTATTTGGAAAATAGTCTTAGATTGGTCATTTTGCTGAAAATTTAATTTAAGTAGATTAGGACAAATTAAACACGGTAGATATTCTTATAATATTAGATAGGTTAAATTTGTTTCATTTCATTTATCTAATAAGCTCCTAACATACTTTATCTTTCTCTAAACCTTAAGAGAAAACATAGAAATCTTTTGATTTTTCTAATGGGTATTAGGACTCGCACACCTTGGGATTTTAACCTTAAGAAAGCTCAACAAATCATAGGCCTGCATGTGATAGATATTACTTTGTCATTTGTATCATTTACAACTCCTAATCCATAGTATTTGTCCCAATCTCATCTTGACCTCGAGGGAAGCTTGATAAATCAAGAGAGATTATTCTCTCATACCTACCATTTTGCAATGATCTAAATATAATGCACGTACCTTGAGGAAAGCTTAACAAATAATTACATGTATCTTACCTCATCTAGTCAATATATCAATAGTACTAGACAGAACATTTATATATTGAGGAAAGCTCAACATCTAAAGAGTATGCATGTAATATATTAATATATAATAATAGAGGACAACTTATATTAAAGATTTATAATCTTTAATATATATTTGAGTGATATAAATTTAGGGAACTATGTATCTCTAATTAAATACCATCATGATTTAAGTGTTGGACATATCCGAAATTATAGTATACGCACAATACGACGTGATTATCCCTTAAACTAAATTTGGTTTATTACAATTCTACTTAAGTTTTATACTTTCATATTATATAAGTTTGATTCATATATAACGGCTTATAATTTAATTAACTTACATAATATTCTTATGTATGTGTAGGTTTATCTTATTTAGTTAATTTTAATTTAACAATTCAATTAACAAATTAATTAAATTATTTTAAAATTTTCAAAAATTTATTTTACTCATCCTAATAAATTTAGGATGAATGTTAACCATAACACTTATTTTTTTATATATATATATATCGCTATATAAATATATTGACTTATTAATTAACATTTGCTTAATATTTACATTTATCAGATAAATATTTATTTAATTAAAAAAATTAATTTAATTATTTCTTAATAATTTTTGTAAATTAATACATTATTTATCATAAACATTTTAAGACATATACACATACACACACACACACACAAAGATACATACATACATACATATAAAATATCCCACCTTTCGACTAGGCAATGTAACGACCCATCTTTTCGAAGCTTAGAAGTCGACACTAATACATCCATGATATTCACATGCCGAACAACTAAGTGGCGGAAAGACAGATTGTTCGGGGAAAGAAATGAGATAGAAGATAAGAAGAAACTAAACAATCACAGAATCTCACAACGCAACGGAATAACATATATTAATCAACATGATACTTAACAAAGTCATTTCAAAAATGATACATCAGAGTCATACTGATACAAATCTACCCTTGGACAGTTATAACAGCCTGTCCCTACCAAACCGATACAAGATACATATAATACAACAGAAACAAGAAAATAATTAGCTATCGATGAAGCCTTCTGCTCCAAGCTCCTCAGAAATGCATCTGTGGGAAAACCTGAACTACTTGGCTGCCCATAATAATTTGAGCACCCAAGAGTTTTAGGGAAAGAAAATAAAACTTCGGGTTAGATATGGGTCTGGTGTGAGTAAACTCAAGCAACTAAATTATTATGTTTTAAAATTACTCCTTTAAAATCAAAGATATCTCGTAAGACCATGCCGCACATAAACACGGACAGGTTTTTACCTTACGGTAACCAAAACATTTTCTATAAAAAATCCAGTGATATTATAGTAGTGTCTAGAGTATAATGCTTATTAATCTTAGCCGAAATTGTTACATTATTAAACTCCAGCATATTAGGCTCTACAATCAAAACCGTAAAGGCACGTATTGAAGATTGGATTCCATACTATGACAAGGTAAGGAACTACCTTCCAATGGTACACCTCTTGATAAAATGTACCATGGTCTGACAAGAACATCTTGTACCCCTGCCACATAGGTTTGGCCTACCACTTGACTAGTAGCATCGAATATGATCATCCATCCGTTTGGGCCCCGAAGCATACATGAGTATATAGTATCGATCAAGATTAGGAATGACCATATCCTGATGGGAGCGACCCACTGGCCATGCTGCATGCCCGATTTTTGTCATTTTCTGGTTGATGAGGCTTAAGGCTATGATTACCTTTTTATAGCACTTCCCACTTAGAATGCTACACTGCCCTCCAAGCATCAATGTAATGCTAGCATTCATCCATGCAAGTTCGTTCTAGGACTGAACGAAACCGAAGGCAATATGTCTACTACACCCATTTTGGAATCACCCTTAGGATTAGTAGCAAATAGCCCTTGCACTTCAAAAGCTCCGTCTTCGATTCTATACTCTTCAATATGTCTTCAGCTCGAAACGCTTGAGTTGGATCGAAGTGGTTTTCGAATAACATATCTGATCCCAGTCTCTTCGAAACAACTTTCGATAATTTCCGGTAAACCCAACCCCGGTTCTTTAGGATATAACAGACAAAGATAAGAGCGGAGTTCACCTCTTAACCATTAGTGGATGGATTTCCTTATCATTTATTCTAAAGGAATGAAACAAATTTATACGGACAGTGTAGCACCATCGACGGTAATTGTACCATATAATTTCCGTGTTTCTCCTAAATATTTCTGAAGTTACGTTTTGGTCCAGGTTTGATAATCAGATATTTAACTATCAAATAAACAAGCATTCGAACATTGATTTAATTCCTTATGTGATGTACCAAACCTTTATTGATTAATCTTTAATTAATTAAAACCACTTTGCAAAACTTGATGAAAAGATCTTTTTAAAACACTATTCCCAAAACCCTTTATATTCCTTTTATACTTGGAATTTTTTTAATTTATCTCAAAAATATAAGTATTTACCAAAAACATTTGGAAAATTCCGTTTTCTCAAATTCTATATTAAATGGACAAGAAATTCCCTTTTCAAAACATCACTTACTATAAAACCTGTTCACTTTATAAAACCCATTTACTTATCCCTTATAGAAATTCTTTTTATAAGTTCACTTCATATTTCAAACCACCTTATAAATCTTCAAACTAGATTTAAACTTCTTTTTTTTTAAATCTCTAAAATGATTTATAAAATCTCTTTCCATGTATAAAACTCTTTATAAAATTTCCTTTATAAAATATCTTTGACATTACAAAATATCATTTACAAAATCTCATTTTTAAATCATTTTAAATAAACCCTTTTATTTAGTATATCCCTTTTTATAACAAGTTATTATTTATAAATACTTTTATAAAATAATCATATAACTTGAAAATCATTGATAAACTTTAAACCCCAAAAAATGATTAAAGGATTGAAGTTAATTCAAAATCATACTTTATAAATTCAAAAGGAGGCTTAGTAAACCCAATGGTACCCATTAAAGTTACCATTTAATTTCAATTTCAAGTCATTCAACAATTTATTTACATAAATCAACATATATGTAAATATTCTTCATATCTAAATCAAGAAATAACATGTCCAAATAAAAAGAATAGCAGGATGGTATTTTTCTGTTAAATAGATTTCCAAACAATTCAATCAATTTATAGCAGAACGAGGATTTATTCTACTATCAAATGTCCACACAATCAAACAATCAATTTATAGCAGAATAGCGATTTATTCTACTAATATATGTCCACAACAATCAAATCAATTATATTATAGTAGAACGGGGATTTATTTTGCTATTAGATATGCATACAAACACAAGCAATCACATCATAACTCATTCACGGTCATTTGTCTACTTAATAATACCATCATTTGAATTCCTTGAGTTCAAAACCATCTCTGAAAAAAAGTACCTTTAAAAAATTTTATTTTTGGGACAAAGGATTTAAAACTTAAAACCGCTTTTTGAAATAACTATTTACAAGTTAAACCCTTATTTAAAACATAATTAATCTTAATTAAATCTGAACTTAATTTAATTATAAATTAAGAAATAATTAAACCTTTAATAACTAATTAAACAATGATTAACTATTATATACATAATTTAAACCCTAATTGATCCTTTATTAATTATTAAATAATAATTTAAAACTTCATTAATAATTAATATTAATTAATCTCATTTAATTAATCAAATAACTTTAATTTAAACTTAAATAATAAATTAAACGTTAATTAATTTCAGTTAAGTCTTAATTAATATTAGTAGTTATCCTTAATTAATTAAATAATTAAACTCTAATTAGATAACGATTAAAATAATTAAATTTGATTAAATACAAATAATTATCTTTTATCTTAATTAATCCTTAATTAAAAATTCTTAATTAATTAATAACTAACTTACTTAATTAATACTAATTAACTACTAATTACTTAACTGAATAATAATAATTATTCTTAATTAATTATCCAAAACATACTTAATTAAGTAATAATTAACTTTTATGTTTACTAAATAAATTTGAAAATAATTTTTGAAATATTTAAAAGAAACACCTTAAAACTTGAAAATCGTTAAATTTTCCGAACTACATCCATTACGACTATCGCTATGGATGTAGTAACTTAGAAATTGTTTTCTCTCTTTCCTAAGTTATTCCAAAACTTTAATTTTTCACTTATGATTACGTTTAAAACATGACCAAGAAAGTTTTTTTTAAAAAAAACTTTACTAAAGTTAGAAACTAAAATAGATAACAAAATATTTACTAAATCAAACAAGTAAACGATTTGTTTTTCAAAAGTGGATCTCGAGTCCTTTCCAGTATTTCAAGTTCTAACTTCCAAATCATTTAACCACAATCCAAGCATATATATACATACCAAATCACATTATCCCAATAACACAATAAAGATCACAACTTAATATCCAAACACATCACTTTAACCACCAAATGCAAGTCTAATGCTAAACCACAAGCTAGCGCACACATAACATACAAACCATACCATAGTCCAACCAACAACCATATACATATAACCAAATAACCAACATATATTTAAAGGTAAAATCTTTTCAAAAAGTTAGAAGTTTACTCACCAAAAATCTATGAAAATTTGAAATGCTTTAGAATTTGGAAATCTTGGAAAACCACAAAAGTCACTCGAAAATAGGTCATCTTCCCCTGGAGTTTTGGCCATTTTACTCTTGGAATTTGGATAAGTGGTAAAAATAAAGATTTAGGAAATTCTTTTCTCTACAATTTCAAAAAAAGAATCACTTAATTTGGATTTGTTTTGAGGGAGATATGGTTAAAATGAGTGGTATTTTCAGTCATGATAATATGGGTCCAAAATGAGTCAGAAAAAAAAAATGCAATTTTGTCCCAAAATTATTCGAAATTTGGAAAAGTAATTCGAAAAAAGTTGTAGCCACTGAAATTCTATATGGTTTGAAAAAAGGAAAGTATTGATTTGGAGTAGTATGGAGGAAGTTATGAACGAATTAAGTAGGAAGAAAATGGAGAAATTTTTAAAATGAAAAGCAGGAGATTAAACACGTTTGAAATCATTTTAAATAAACAAAAACTTTGAATTTAAAATTTAGAATTTATAAAGAGAAGCCATTAAAGGCCATTAGATTTTCTCAAAACCTTTACGAAATTTTCAAATGAAAAGAAGAAATGAGAAAAGAATTAGAAAAAGATATGAAAAATTGCTCAAATACTAAGTCACAAGTTGAATTACCAATTTACCCTTATGTCCTTTACCCTCCACACACTTGTTTCCAACTCACCATGCCATGTCTCCCTCCCTTCTTATTTTGAAATTTTCATGCATAAACATGAAAAGATGGCCAATGTACTCATGTCCTCCTTCAAGTTGCCAATATGTCACTTCTTGTCTCCATGATGTGACATTTTATATTTATTTTCTAAACTTAATTAACTTAAGTATATTTACATATATTTTATCCTAAATCTTATTTTACCTAACTATGAATGTTTACAAATATTTAAATGTGGTTTCCAAATGTAAACTAGGGTCACAACACTTTAAACAACTTTTATACGATGAAACGTCGAAAATTCGAAAAACGGTTTTCGGTCACATTTTCTATTTTTCATTGAACTACATATTTTTGTAAACATATTTTGAAAACTATTTCACCATCATTATTTATTATTTGAAAGAGTTTTAGTTTCATTATAAAACCTATATATTGAATATTTAAAATTAATTAAATATTCACAAATCAAAGTAGTGAAATTCCAAGTCGTTATAGGTAGTATATGGACAAACCTGACAAGTCAAACTTCGAAGTTATCAAGACAAGACGCCCGGAGAGATAGCCCAAGAATTCTGAAACCAAACACGAAACCAACCTAAGCCAAAAGGTACATGGATCCACCTAAGTGGTGGGACGACACCGATCCAACTCCCTGGAGTTGTACAACTCCAACTCCTTGGAGTTGTACCGATCCAACTCCCTGGAGTTGTACAGCTCAGACTCCCTGGAGTTGTACAACTCCAACTCCAACTCACTGGAGTTGTACCGATCCAACTCACAGGAGTTGTACAACTCCAACTTCAACTCCCTGAAGTTGTACCGATCCAACTCCCTAGAGTTGTACAACTCCAACTTTCCTCCACTAATAGGTCCCATCTTTTGCCTACGTACTCTACTCAATGCTAGAAGCCTACTTCAAGTGTTGTTTTATCGATCTAATGCAATTCTCTATTGGTCTCCATGACTCTTAAAGCAGCAACTCTGTTCTTCCAAGACTCCGTCATTTAGACTCCAAAACAAGCTAACATTGGTGCAAACAACTATAGAATCATGATTCTAACCACAAGATGAGCCAAAGCGAAGATTCAAGATGACCAGATTGATAATCTTACAGAGTCATACTGATCCAAGCCTATTGGAGTCGTACCGACCCAAGCCCTTGGAGTCGTACCACCCATAAAAGTTGATGAGGTGGCATCCTACTTTGGTGGAGAAATATTCTAAGGCATGGAAAACCATATGTAGATCTTCTGGACGAGATTTTAGGCTCCCTACCTCTATAAATAGGGGTAGGGCTTATTTTTCAGGATATTTTGGCTCCTATTCTCCTTTCTCTAATTTCTTGTAATGTTTGTCAGAGTTGTACCGATCCTTAAGAACTTCCGCCTCCAAGTCAAAATATAAGCAATAAAAATCATTAAGTGGACATAGGCCAAGATTAGCCGAACCACTATAAATTGTTGTGTGTTCTTTTCTACTCGTTTTTCATTTATTTTCTTCACTTTTTATTCTCTACTCAATCTGTTGGGTGTTTGTGTCATTTCTGGTTCAAACATTTTAGTGCTTTCACTAAGAACTTACTAGAAGTCATTGATTTGGGATTTGAAAAAGATTCAGAATGACTAGACCATCAAATAAATGGACCGTTGCTGGAGAAAATCAATAAGGGGGCAACCAAGAGGCATCCTTAGGAGCTAACCCTCCATCAATTTAGATAACCAGGGATGAGATGGAAACCATGATGAACGAACTATAGGAAAGGATGATTACTAGCTAGGAAGAAATGATGAAGAATTTCTTCAGGAGAATGGGACAGATGGAAACAACCAGAGTTGCTACAAATCAAAATCAAAGACCAAAAGCCAGAGCACAGGTAGCTGGAAGCGAAATAGAACTACTTGGGTGATAGAGTTGGGGGTATGCCCTTAGGGCAATCATGTAATTTGTTAGACATATCTAACCCGTTGACCAATCTTGCTCGAAATAAAATGTGGTTTCTTTCTATTATATACTTGATATAATGTGTTATATTAATTAATTAATTTAATTAAAAGTATATTTAATAGAAAATCCATAAACGATACATGTTGTGATAGTAGTTACAATGCGTTGTAACCATGAGTAATTTATCACAATGAAAACAAATATACCATTTTAAATGTTCCTAGTCAAGATGCATCGAGACTGGATATCGATGTATCCGTTGAGACTATAGTATATAACACTCTCCAATTGTTGGACAATGTATTACTTATGACTGCTAGAGGCACCTATGGATTACGCACTGATGGTTATTGGATAACTATGGAACGACATACTTTATAGTTCTTTGTTGGTTAATATAACTAAGGTCAAACAGAAAATATCGATGTGACTAATTTACACAGTTCTCTCGACTTGAGAATACCATGGAATTCAATTTGAATGCTCCACTTTAATTATAGTCAATTTATGGCATGGTGTTCCATCGAGTGACTATAGTTGGGTCGAGTGTAAGTATTGGAAGTAAAACACCAATCAAGAGAGGATTCATCTCCTCAGTTACATGGTGTTAGTATCACGGTCAACTCAAGTCAACTCAAAGTCAAAGTCAAAGTCTTTGGCCACACCATTTCAGTAATAATAATTGTCATTATTGAACCAAGGACTTTGTTTTTGGACTACAGAGTTGAATGTGGACGATATTGGAATTTTGACCATTACCAAATTCCATAAGTCTAAAGTGATATAGTTTTGACGAAGAGAATTGGTGTAAATAAATGTCGCAATCGGGTAACGCTTATTAAACTAAAATTGAATTTTACCAAAACCAAGTAAGTGATAAATTTGGCCATAATATCACACCATCTAAATGACGTGTGAACATTAACATTCGAACATTTCGATGTTAATCGCTGACCTAATTTACACCCAAGAGTCACACAACCAAAATGATGATATCTCTTTAAACTAAATGATTCAATTAGTTTATAATTTTTATAGAATAATTAAATTAATTAATATTATGACATTTGAATATGATTTGAGAAATAAAATTGTTGCATATATTCATAATAGTTACGAATATATTGATCGATATGAGATATCGATAACAAAATAAATTAAATATAATTGTATATATTTAAATTGGTTTAAATGGGCTCACAACCCATGATGATTAGAGAAAAATGCGGCTGGTTTGGCTAAGGTTAGAGGCCGCTATAATATAGGATTAGGGATTGGAGATGTGTGGCTAAGATCTAGTGAGAAACTTACATAGTTTCTTCTCTTATCCTACCATTATAAATACTAATCTCAAAACCCTAATCACATCCTAATTCATTCTTTTGAGCTACCATCTCCTTCTTCTTTCATTGCTGCAACTTTTCTCTAAATTAATCCTAAAAGCTCAAATCAAATTCAAGTTAAAACAAGAAGTTATTTGATACTGAAAGGTCGTTGATTCTAGACTAGTAATCTGACGGATCAAGGAATTTTAGAGAAAGAGAATTCGTTATTTAAACGAGGACTTTAGGGCATCTGTTCTGGGCGATGTTTATTTATATCGTATTATTATGTTTTTAGATTTGTTAATCATGTAAACTTATGTATATAATCAGGTTATTGTTATTTCATTAGTTATGTGAGATTTTTGTATGTATTGTTGTTGTCACAATGGAGATTGGATGTGTATAAAATTTGAAGATTTAGTTCATGATTTATGTTTGTAATTTGATATTAAATATTAAAATAAATTTTAGTTTAAATTTATACATGTTTGTACATATATATGTATTAATTTATGATTTAATATTCACATACAATTTGAATTAAAACATATGTTTTAATATTTAATATATAATATTGATCTGAATTTTTTCAAACACTTGTTTATATTTATTATGAATTATAAGTGAGGAAAATAATTTTTTAATCGTTTATCTATATAAATTATTATTAATATTTAATGATTATCTAATTCAATAAATTCATATAAAATAATCCATGCTTTTAAAATTCAATTTTTAAATTAATTCATCATGTCAGGTGCCTTTGAAAAAAATAGAAAATTTTTCAACTTAATTTTATATTTTTTAAAATTAATTTAATTTCGGCATGTTATCAATTATTTAATTAAAAATATTATTTTAATTGAGAAAATTTCAAAAAATATACTTAAGCCCTAAAACGTGTTTCTAGATTTTCTAAAAATATAAAACTTGAATTTTTATCATATAATTATTTTATATTAATTTATTATGGTCGCTCTTTAATTCATTATAATATACGTACATACATACACACACACACATATAATAATAAAATCATTGTAATTTTTGATTTGATATGTTTTTTAACTAGTAAGTTATAAAAAAATTAATTATTTTATCATATATATCTATATACATATATCTTTATTGTTATTTATGGTACTATATATAGTTTCTTTGGCAAAGTCAGTGGGGTTGACTGGACCCCTTCTAGTTTATTGAAATGTAAAGAATTACAAGAGAACAAGAATAGAAAGAAATCGACAAATCTAACCAAAACAGGCTTTGGTGAAGTGCCAAAGAGAAAAAAGGAAGAAAACATAGAAACAAAGCATTTCAACATACAGAGAAGAAACAAACACTACAAAAGCAGGCAAGGGTTAAACAAAGAGGGCCAGGGTGTCAGAATCAAAGTGAAATGAAGACCTCATCATCCCAACCAAAATTTCATGTTTAATAATATTTCTTAGTTTGCTTCAGAGCTCCTAGCTAATTTGAAAACAATTTAGTTTCTCTCCTTCCATATCACCCTAATAAAAGTTTTCAGAACAAAAATCAACAGATAGGTTTCTTTGCATCTCCATCTAGTTGTCTATTGTCTTGTATATAAGAGTCCATTCTCTTTCACTAATAGTAGAACTATCAGCCCTTCCAATCTTTATCATAACAAATTCCCAAAGCTTAAACACATATGGACAATTGAAAAAAAAGTTGCAAATTGTCTTCAGGTTCACTGCAGCTAAACAAACATACAGGGTCAATGCTAATCCCTCTATTTTGCAATTTCACTTTGGTATGAACAGTATTCTTCAAGATCTTCCATAGTAGAAGATTCTCTTTAGCAGTGTTATGTTCCAGCCATACTCTTTTGTACCATCCAAAATCTGTATAAGTGTCATGCCTTGCAATGGAAGTATATATGAGATTAGTTGTATGAATATAGTTATATAAATAAATAAATACTTTGTGTAATATTTTAACGATAAAACATATTTTACACACACACACATAATACACATACACAAAAATAATCATTTGAAATTTATAAATATACGTTCATGCGCATATTTGACAACGTACAATACATACAAAATGAGCTAATGTGTCTGTTGCGATGTAAATCCCAACATCTATATACGAACATGTTATACCTTGCACGGATTGGTATGTTACACATGTATAGACACACACACACACACATATATATATACACGTATATATGTATATGATACATACATACATACATATATATATATATGTACGTATGTATATTTATATAAGTAAAACCAAAATTAAATAAATCTCTAACTACACTTTGTAAATTTAAATAAAATATATGATTTTATTTAAACTAAATTTAGAAAAGTTCTAAATAAATTTAGACTTCATAGGCCCATTAAAAATCCAAAAAGTAATTTTTTTGAAATTCATCAATTTCTTCTACTGCGGGCTAGCCCAGTTCTAATAATAGTATCAAAGCCCAATAGCCTATGCAGTCTAAATTAGTCATGTTAGGGCTAACTAATTAATCTTGCCCACTTAGTATGGTGTACAGTATGGTAATACCTAGGATTGGAATCGGGTAATCAAATACCCTGTCCTACCTGGCCTAAAAGGAGAAGCGAGCCCAAAGCTTGCCCCTAATTGAAAAAGCCCAATTTGAATTAGGCCTTGGGCTAATTTTCAAAATAGTTTTGAAAATTAAGACAAGATTTTAATTTTAAAAGTTAAATTTAAAATGAAAACATGTTTATTATAAAAGGTTATAACATAACATAAATTTTGAGATGTTTGAAAATGTAATGAAATGTAACAGCCCGCAAACCCGTACCCCTTGAATCGACACTATTCTCCAACATATCGAATCAAAGTGAATGGAAATACGAACCATCAGGGTTAAAGAAGAAAGAGGTAGAAGAAGAAAATATAAAATCAACATCAGAATCTCACAATCGCAGCGGAATAATATATAATAGTAAATAACTGATCTTTACACAAAAGCAAATCTGTTTATACATTACATCATCAGAGTACACACAATCAATAACATACAACTGGACAGTTATATTAACTTGTCCTCACCAATAGATAATACAACTTACAACACAACAGAAGATTTTAAACAAGTACGGAAGTACGTATCGTTATCCAGCTCGTCTCCTAAGCTCCACAGCATCCTATCTTGTATCTGGAATACTCGGTCTGACCCGAGCATTATAATAAAATAACACCCGAGTCAGTCTGGAATACCAGCGTGAGAAAATCACACTCAATTTGATTATTAAAGTTTCAAAACCCTTTGAAACAAAAGCATCTCGTAAGACCACGCCATAAATAAACATGTCGGGTTTTTACCTTACGATAGCCAAAACACTTTTTATCAAATTCGTCTGATATTATAATAATGTCTAGAGAAAGTAAAATAGAATCTAGCTGAAATGCTTGCATCTCACGTTTCAGCAATAGTTGGGCACAATCAAAACCGTACAGGCGCGCAGGGAGAATGGATTTCCAACTAATGACTAGGCACTGGGGTACCACCTGTCACAGTACCTGGTCTAGATCAGCGTACCGAGGACCATGCCCGATCCCCTGCAACACAAGGCCGGAACTACCCCTTACTGGATAATTCCGAGTAAAATCACCCCACGGTTGGGATCAGCAACCGCACCACTAAGCCGAAATAAAAAGGGACATATAGACAGGGATGACCTCACCCTAATGGGTACTACCCACATAACCTTGCTGCATAACCCCTGATTTTCAGTCATTCCCGGTTGATGAGGCTTGAGGCTAAGCATTACCTTTTAGAACACATCTCTTAGAATGTCCGTCGTCCACCTGACGATGTTCCGAAAGCATTCATCCATACAAGTCCGTTCCGGGTCCGAACGGAACCGAAGGCACTATTCCTACTACATCCATTTGGAATCACCCTCAGGATTAGTAGCGACTAGCCCTTGCACTTTACTGCTCCATCTTTGATTCCAAACTCGTTTTCCCAACGAAAACGTACAAACCGAATCGAAGTGGTTTTCGAGAAATAAATCTCGATCCCGGTCTCTTCGAAACGATCAGCGCATTGGCCAATAATGATAGTCGGTTATTTAACTATCAATTAACATTCACAAACATCCATCAAACAATAAATAATTTTCCCAAATTATTTATTTACCTCACAAATATCTTCGCTAGATATATTTCCACTTTCAAACCCTTTTGGAAATAGTTTTCAAACCACACTCCTCTTATGGAATAAATTCCCAAATATTTATTACCACTGGAAACACCAAGTACAAAAACTTTAGATTTTTAAAATAATTTAAAACTCTTTATTACAAAATATCCTTTAAGACATTTAAGTTAACAACTACTTTAATACTTATTCAAAAATATATACCTTAAGAATATTTAAAATGAAGCTACTTTATAAAATATAAAACTAAATTTTTATCCTTTTAAAACAAAATTTCGAGTCACCTTTAAATAATTACTACTATAATAGAATTTGAGAAATACTTACTTTAAAGTCTAAACATTTAATAATAAATTTTCTAAAACATGCTTTTTAAAACAACATTAAAACTTTTAACTTATATTTTAAAATTTGCTTTAAAAACGTACTTGGCTATCCAGGGAAATACGCTTCTCTTTCACATCTTTTTAAAAATAAATCATTGTTTATTTTTAAACAAATTTACACATTCCTTTAATAAATTCCCACCGTGAATTATTCTTTCAAATATCCACTGATATATTCCTTCACTTTTTATAAACCCAGTTTATAAACTCATAATCTCATTTCCCCTTTTAAAATTCCAATTTTAAACACTTAAATCAATTTTCAAATTGATTTCCAAATTACTCCATTTTGAAATAAACTCCTTTACTTACTCAATTTATTCAGATCCGTTAACTTCAGATTTTATTTCTTCATTATGATTAAAATCTATTTAACTGAAAATACCAATTTCAGATTCCCAAATTCCTTTTTTATCCCTGTTTAAATAAACTCAAAACTTGAATTTAAAAATAAATTCTTTATTTCTTGATATAATATCACTTAAGCTTAAAATTTAATATTTCTCTGTTTATTTAAAATTCCCTTTCCCATACTCGGAATTTATTTATTAGGATTTTAAAATCACTTTTTTTCTTTTCCCAATTCATTCTTATTTTTATTCAAATTCTCTACAGTTATTTCACTTAAAATTTTACTCTTATATTTCTTTCAAAAATCCAATTCTATATATTTTATTACACAGTGTTCCGAAATATTCCAATCAGACCATAGCATCCAATATTCCAATTATCAATAAAATCCATCTCAGGATATCAAATAATCATTCACAGAATATTTTAAACAAATCTAAATATTTTGAGGAATCCAGTTGGATCCCTCCAACCTGTTTCCCTTCATCCACAGATGTTAGCACAATACCAATTCCACTTCGAGGTGGAATATCGCGGTATATGGGATTATAAAATATCATCCGTTATTATGCGGCGCGTATGGTCTCATCCACTATATAATGCGGGAAATCAATCACTCCAATATATATATATATATATATATACTACTATATATAATATATCACATCCAATCAATTTCAAACAATCATTCATTTAAATTTAAATTTAAATAACCCAGATGAGTGAGATTAACTCACCTTTGATTTTGTTTTGCAATCCATTCCATCACGACTTGTTTTCCTTACGATTCAGACTGTATAACATTAGATGATTTTTATTAATATTTGAAACAGTCAACCAGTTAATTAGCATTTAATAAATTTAATTAATCAATGATTTTATTTTATATTAAAAATTAAATTTTAAACCAATTTCCTTTTAAATAATTTCTTAGTAACCAAAAGAAAATTTAGATAAGTTAATTAAACAAGTTTATCTCCTAAATATTTCTAAATTAAACAGTAGACTAAAGCATGCATATATATATATATCTTTCTCTAGATATAGTTATATCTATAAATTCATTTTCTATATATAACAAAATAGCAATTTCCTTACTGTAAAATGAATTTTCTGTTTACCTACATATATATTTGTATATATATACTAAATTTAAATTGAAACTAAAAATCCATTTTATATCCTCAGCAAAATTAAAGTATATATATAAATTTTTTCCTGTATACTTATATTTTTATAAAATTAAATTAAAGATATCCACTATACCTCACTGCACATCATCCCACGATTGCGACTACAGTCGCCACCAAGCTACGCTCTTCCACTTCGAGCATCAAGACTCCGTCCATTTCGAGCACGCGACTCCCCCGTCCTTCGGCTTTTCATGACGTCGTCGAAACCTGAGTCTTCGATCGTGACTCGTCTCGAACTTCACATTGCTCGCCCCGCCGCTGCCCTCCACGGCCTTCCATTTGACAACGAACTCATCTGCCCTCAATTCGACCAAAACACCCCCATTGAAGTCGAGATCCTCACTGCAATGCACGCGATTCGATTTCCATAATATAGTTTAATTTTTCTTTTATACGAACTCGAATCGAATTCATATCAGAGGGGAAAAGGGTTGCTTCGAATTCGATTTGAATTCATATTAGATTTGAGTTCGAATTGGGTTTTATATTTTTTTGGGGAGTGGAATCTCGAAAAGGAGGGTTTGCAGTCAGAATGAAAAAGAAAAGAGAAGTAGTCGACATTTCTTCCATTTTCTGTTCGTTTGAAAATTGCAAAATGTTTGAAACTATTTAAATATTAATTTAACAATTTAAAATTTATTAATAAGATTAATAAAATAAATTAATTAAATGAGTTAATTAATTAATACTTATATGCATGTATTATATATGCTGATATATGTTATGCTATTTTAAAGTGTTTAAGATAACATAAGTACACATGTATGTAAGATAAATTTTGAAACTGAAGCAATTTAATTAAAATTATGTAATTAGATAAATTAATTAACTAAATAAAAAATACATATATATATAAGATATATATGTTATACTATAAAGGTTATAGTAGATATGTCCAATATAAAAGTTGTATTGGAATACTAATATAAAATTAATTAAAGAGTAAATTAATTAAAATTAGTTAAACATGATTTTATTTTCATAATATTATATATAAGACTATTATATAAGTGATATGAAATATAAAAGTTATATAATAATAAAACTTATATAATATGAATGTATAATTAAAGATGAAACATTAAAGAAAGCCTAAATAGACTTAAGGAATAAATACATACGTATTGTATGTATACAGTGATTTCAGATTTGTCTCACACTTGAAGCACGAAGGTATTTCATAAGTAATACATTATTCCATAAGTCGATATCACTTAATATAATATATTAAATACTATGAATCTTAAATATTATATTGTCCTCTACCATGTATATATTAATAAATTACTTGCATACTCCTTAGTTGTTGAGCAAACTCAAGCTAGGGATGTTATGTGTAGTATTATTGATATATTGAATAGATGAGGTAAGAACTATATGTATTTGTTGAGCAAATTCATGGTATATATACTATACTTAGGCCATCACGATATGGTAGGTACGAGTGAATAATCTCTTTCGGTTTGTTGAGCAAACTCAAAGTCGAATGGGATTAGAACAAGGAACCATGGGATATGAGTTGTATGTAATATAACCAATAAAGAGTTATCCATCGTCCTTGAGCTGTGACTTGTTGAGAAAACTCAAGGTCAGAATTCCAAGATGGACAAGTCCTAACACCCACTAGTGAAGTCGAAAGGCTTCTATGTTTCGCTTAGGGTTTGGTGAAACATAAAACACTAGTGGAAGCCTTGTTAGAAAAATGAAAGGATAACGTTTAACCTTTCTAATATTGTAAGAACATATGATATATAATGTTATAATAATTAACATTGATAAATTTGTGCATTTAATGAGATTGATAAAATGTTTATTAATTAAGATATACAAATTAATTGAAGATTGACAAATAGAAATATAATATATGCTCACCAACAAAAGGTTATTGCATGTTAGCATTTCAACACCCGTGCAAGTGACTGATTTTACAACTACTAAATACATTTGTAGTTTGGTCACTTACGCATATATTTGGTCGAGACTGAGTATTGCATTCTATGAGTTTCGAACTCTAAAGGCAATACAAGACTATGTGTATTTAATCCATTTACAATCACATATAAATGTTATATAGTGAACGATTAAAGTTTGTGATGTACAATATTTCGATGAAATTAGTTCATCCGAAAAACCAAATAACCACAGTACGAGATCGAGTATTCAATTTGATTGATTACAAAAGGATCATATTGTGTTAAATTTAACACCAGACGAAAACTATAATATAAATCTAAGAACTCGATCACTGAAATGTCAGTTTGATCAGTTTACGCAAAGCGCAACACATCTGATGTCCTTAAAAGTTAAGGATAATCAAATGCACTTTTGGAAAGAGTTCGTTATGATATTGTAGTAAGGGTTTTTTGAATGGTTTGACCATTTAGAAAGAATAATGAATGTACAAGAATAGATATGACTTAAGGTACGGTTGGGATAAAGAGAGTGAATGGACGATTCTACTTTATAAAGAAACATCGGAAACGAGAATTGTAATAATATGATATGATACTTAATATTAGAATAAGAAATATGATTTTTATTTCAAAATATAATTTCGTATGGAAAATTGTTTTCTATGGGCTTTATTTCTTTGAATTCGGGATAATTGATCAAAGAACTCTTCACTGTAAACTAGTTACGGTATATGAAATAAATAAATTACATTAAGTGAATGACGGACCTCCAAATTTAGTACGTTATTATAGTAATGGCGGAAATAGTGGGAGCATGCCATATAGCACTTATTGATTGCATCAAATTACCAAAAATGTTTTTGTAAAACATACCGAACATTATTTATGAAATAATGACTATTTTTTAGTGCCGACTGAAAAATAGACATAGTTACCTTTCATTGTGAATATTATGAATATTCATTATGAAGTAAAACTGTAGTGTGGTATTTTTTTCATAACAAAAGTGACGCAATGGAAAATATAGAATTATCTAATATTATTTATAGTTATTTTGGAATTATAGACTAAGCCGCAGTTTTGAGAAATAATTTTATGATTATGAATCATATGATACTGGTTAATTATATCTCAAATAATTAAGGGCTATGCGCCCATTCAGTGTGACCACCATAGGAGTTGATGAACTCTTCGGATTAATACATATTTATGTATGCATTCATAAGTGTATTAATACCAAAATAGTTCCACTTACTCCATCATATTCACCGATGAGTTATCACCGACATGGACATGTGTATTCTATACAAATGTAGTATGTCTATGGTAAACTCATAGAGTATAAAACAGAAGTAAATAAAATAACATGCGATAGAAATGATTTGATTTGATCTAATGAGTGAGTATATTGGAAAAAGTTTCGAACATACCTAAAAATGAATAAAGATTCAATCTCAAAAGTCACTCCATGTGATACATAATGATGCATTGATAAGGAGTAATCGAACTTTGTTGGACAATGTATGATTAATTGTGTGTAAAGTTGAGTTAGTTTCTTTCTATATGGTCATGTACTTAAGAGTACCATGCAAGGTTAATATTATTTCATCTAAATAACAGTTTACAAAATTACACAAGATAACGGTTTATAAGAAACTCCAATATAGACCAAGGATTTGGCAGGTTTTATAAGTCAAAAGATTGGATGTAATAATTGTTCATGAGGGATCTTGTATGAATATCCTCGAAAGGATTTTGGAAAAGACTGTCATTGGTTAGGATATTCATGTTTTGAACATGCATTTTATAAACTAAAACCAAATTAGTTTTACAAATAAAGAAATTCATAAAACGTTATGAATACCTATTCTATTGCACCGAGAAACAATTGTCGTTTTAAGAAATACCAATGTCATTGTGAAGGAATATATTTGAGGAATTATTGGTAGTAAAATGGAATTGTGTGACGACCCTGAATTTTGACATTGGAAATCAGAATATTTAATTGATTTTAAATATCTGGAAGTTAGTTTAATTTGAAATTCAAATATCAGAATGAATTTGGCAATTTAATTATTGAATTTAATTTATTGAACGTTGGGTAAATTATTGAATCTTCAATTTTTAAGCTGATTAAAAATATTTTAAAGGCTTAGAAAATTTATATTGATAATACTGAAGATAATGGAAGCTTCAGAATTGAATTTGAAACTGTTTTGTTCAGTTTTGAAATTTTACCATTTAAATCGATATTTAAAAATAGCCTTCCGAGGCACAGTCTCGGAATTCGACGAAACCAGTTCCATTGGATCCGTAATATTGTATTATTATCGGATTTCAATTTTCGTAGTGTTTGGAGTTATAGTTTGATCGTACGGTAGATAAACGCGCTGAAATTTATATCGAAATTTAATATTATAACTGGTCCAAAAAGCTATCTTTTCCATACGATCGAGTTTGGACTCGAAACCTTTTCCATTGCGTTCGAAATAGGGGTATAACATTACAAACGCCTAGCGGCACGCCTCGATAGGAATTCGAAATGTTGAGTTGCATTTAATGAGACAATTTAAAATTTGAATAATGTTTTATATATAAGTTGATTAGCCTTCTTTTGCAAGCCACTTTCTGTTCACCATCACATCGTGTCCCCTTCTTTTTTTATAATTAACAGCCGTGCTTCCCTTTAAAACCAAAGCAATCAAAAGCTCAAAAGAAATTGAATGGCCGTGCTCCTCAAAATTTTAGAGAAACAAAATTCGAATTCATTTCTCTACCTTCGTTCGTTTCCCCTCCGTTCTCAAATTAAGCTCGAATTAAAATCAATTCATAAATGAAAAAGGGGATGAGCTCGAGATCTAGTGGCAGCGAAGGCAGGACCGAGGCGAGATGGAGGTGGCGATGTTGCATTCATTTGAGGAAGGGGACTCGATATTCAGGCTCGCGATTTGAGGTGTGCGACGTTGCATTCGGCGAATCGAAGTCTAGGGTTTCGTTGTTATTTGGGGCGCATGTGCGCACACGAATAAGGAAGGGGACTCCCTATTCAGGCTCGTGATTTGAGGAAGCACAACAATCTACAGCGGCGAGTTCGTCGACAACTTTCCAAGGCACGCACGTGCGAGATGTGGCGCGCGCGCGTAAGAGTGGCAGCATTCGATTTTTTGTCGCGAGGTCGGCGAGCAGCATGGCGCGTCTTTGCGATGGAGTAGAGGGGTTTGTCGAAGTCTGAGCTATCAACGGTGAAGGGTAGTAGGTTCGGTCGAGCGTAGTGTGGGCTTGGGTTCATTCCAGTGAGGTATATTCCATTGTTCCGTGCAATTTAAAATTTAAATTAGTTATATAAATATATAGTTCTTAAAGAAATGCACTGTCTTGTTAATTACAGTAAAGCAGAAATTTTCTATAAATAAGATTTGGCAAAGTAGAAAGTTAGTTTAAAATTTAAAACTATCAGTTTAAAAATAAATTGTTAGTTAAGTTAATGAAATTTAATTAGTTCGATTGATTCGAATATTTATGAAACCTTATAATGTTTGAAATTTATATAGAAATGAAATTTAGTTTTACAATAAAGTATAAAAATATATCTGTTACAAGTTAAAAAGGAATTTTGAATATTAAAGGAAATTTAATATTTAATTAAATAATTAATTGATTAAGTCATTAGTTTGTAATCAAAATTTATTGATTAATTGTTTGGTAAATTCGAATATTAATAAATTGTATAAATTATTTATACAAGGTCAAGAACTGTGAAGAAAACAAGTCGTGACGGAAATGGATTGCAAAATAAAAGCAAAGGTGAGATCATCTCACTCAATCGAATTTTTTCGATTTAATTTTAAATAGTTAAATTTAAAATTATTGATTGTGTGCTTGGATGATAAATGGTTGATTATGTGCTTGGATGATAAATGGTTGATTGTGTGCTTGGATAATAATTATTATCAGTTGTATTGAATTAGACCCTATTCGCCGCATAATAGCGGATGATATTATATGTAAACGAATTGGTATTATATATGTATTTGGAGTTGATTTCCCGCATTATATAGCGGATGAGACCCTATGCGCCGCATAATAGCGGATGATATTTTATAAATCCCATATACCGCGATATTCCACCTTGAAGTGGAATGGGTATTTAATTGTTATGCTAACATCTGTGGATGCAGGGAAACAGGTTGGAGGGATCCAACTGGATTTCTCAAATATTTGAATTTGTTTCAATGTTGTGTGTTGATTTATTTAAAATCCGTGTATGATTATATTTGTGATTAAAATTGTGGAAGGCTATAGTTTAGCCGAATATATTTTTGGTATCGTAAGATACCAGAAATAAATAAAATTTGATTTTGGAAAGTAAAGTAGAAAAGCCTAGACCGTTACCATTAAAGTATTAAAGTTGATTTTTATAACCCGATAGAATTAATTCCAAAATATGGGAAAAGATTTTAATAAATGGATTTTGAATAGTATTATTCGAAAGTTGAAGAATTTATTTAAAATACGGATTTTAAATAGTTTGGAAGAGATAAAGGAATTTATTTTAAAAAGGAAATAAATTTAGAAATCAATTAGGGATTTGATTTGGTGTTTGAAAGTGAATATTTGCAAATCGATTTGAAAATCGTATATCAGCGGACATTTGGAAATGTAAATTTACAATGGAATTTATAAAGGAAAGAGAAATTTGTTTTAAAAATAAATGTTGGTTTATTTTTAAAGTGTGGAAAGAAATTTACGTATTTGGAATGTAAATTGAAATAAGTCAAGAAGGATTTATTAATAGATTTAAATGGATCATTTTGAAATGAAAAATGTGTTTTCACTGGAAAGCCGAGTATGATGTTTTCAAGTATTCGGACTCGGCAAAATTTTCAGTGAAAATAAATAACATTTGGAAATTTTATTCCGCGAGTGAAAAGTGATTTGAAATTGATTTTCAAAGTGATGAAGTGTGGAATATATATATATATATATCTTGCAAAGATATTTTGGAATTTAATAATTTGGAAAAATTATTTAGATTGGATGATTTTTGTGAATATTGTTGATAGTAAAATATCCAACTATCAGTATAAACAATTTGGGAAAATTTTTGAGGCTTGATGGTTGTGAATGTTGTTTGATAGTTAAATAACCGACTTTCAATATTTGCCTTAGAAATGGCACTTGAATTTGTTTTAAAACAAGCGCTCATTATTCGGTTTAGCCGGGAGAGGACCTTTGTGTTATATAACCCATTCCGAATAATGATACGACGTTATAGATTGCAAATGAATACTGGATTTGCAAGGGCTTCTTCCTTTATGGGACGAAGTGCCTTCGATTCTGTTCGAACCCGGAACAGATTTGTATGGTCGTATGTCTGACACTACACTTTGAGATATAAAGCAGATTTCTTTTAAATACATTTCTGTTTAGTGGCGGAGAATTTATTCTCTTAGCTTAACACCCTTCTCTGAGACGTACGAGCTCAGAGGTTATGTAGTTGAAGGTTATCAGTGATATACTCCAATTTGGTAGTGTGGCATGCTAAGTGCTGCTGTGTGTTGCTGATCATTTGTTGATCAAAGCATGGCTTTCGTGTAAAGCGTAGCTTTATGGACGAGACCTCATCGGACCTCACACCCCGGAAATGGTCGAAACAGGAAAGATGCGGCAAGGTTATGAGGGTCGCACCCTTTAGGGTATGTCATTTCCTTCTGGAAAAAGGTGGTATCATGGTATGGAGACCAGATACTTTACCTATGTGGTTGCTTCAATCTCATTTACTGTGTGGTTGTTGCTTTATGATCGAGTGCCCTCGGATAAAGGTCGCAAACGACCGGGGGGTGGCATACTCGAGTAGTAGTTACCTAGTTACAGAGGTAACCCGACCTTGTGTTGGCAGAGAACTGGTTAAGTTCTCGGGACGTCTCTCCAGAGGCGTACCCATGTGGCATAGGAAGTTCCTTAGCCTGACCATTGGTTGGAAAATCTAAAGAAACAATACGAGCCTTGTACGGTTTTAGTTGTATAACCTGCTATGGAATGTGGCGGTAACCTGCTATTGAACATAGTAGCTATAGTAGGCATACAATAATGGTTGTATGCTGGCTAAGATTAATAGTATACTTTTGAAATGTTTTCCACACTAGGCACTAATGATAATATTAAAAAGATTTTGCGTATCAAGCATGTTTGACTATCATAAGGAGAAATCTCCTCCAATTCTGCGTTTGCATTGTGCGTGTGGCGGGAGGCCTTATGGTAGTTTCATTTTCCAAAAGCATTGCGGATTTCTTTTTAATACCAATAACTATTATTTTTAAGATCTCACACCAGTCCCACGACTGACCTGGAGTTTATTGTTCCCTTTCTAAACTCTGGGTGCCCATAATTTTCCACACGGGCAGTCTAGAATCAGGTTATCAATTGGATCTGGATGGAATGCTGTGGAGATCTGGAGGCGAGCTGGATGGCGAGACGTATCACTTATACTAGTATTATTCCGCTGTGTATACTGTTATGTGGACAAGTTTATATAACTGTCCAGTGATGTGTGTTGTTGTTGTAAACTCTGATGATGTATTGTATAAACTGATATAGTTCTTTGTTTAAAGATTATTTGTTTATCTATTATATGTTGTTCCGCTACGAATGTGAGATTCTGATATTGTTTCTTTTTCTTTTTTCTTCTTCTACCTCTTCTTCTTTAACCCTAAAGATTCACATTTCCGCCCGTTTTGAGTTGAATTGGTATGGAATATTGTCGGCTCAAAGGGGTACGGATTTGCGGGCCTTTACAAATTGGATACGAGCCATGGATAGAACTAATTAAAAGAGATGACATGAGATTAATTAACCTAAATGAACACATAACATTAGAATGTCTAATAAGTATTCTTGCACATTAAAGAGAAACTATGAATTTCTTACCTATGTCGAGAATAGATAATCCTCAGTTGTCAATTATGCCATTAAGAGTATTGACTCTATGATATGGTATGATGTGCATTTTAAAGGAATTCCAAGTACGTTATCAAAATATGATTTAGGTAGTTGTATCCGAAGGAATGTGATCCATCGACTACGATTGTTTCTTTAAGAGACTAATGAAGTTGGAATTTAATGGGGAACGCTGATAAGAATAACCTCGTAAATTTCAATTGTTGAAATTAGCGTAATAGATTTGTTTTTCAACGTACTAAAGTTATTTCAGATTTACTCACAAAATTATCGTTTGATAAGACTAAGTGTTTTGGTACGTATGTGCTCAAATAGAAAATTCTAAATAATGATTTAGAGTAGACTATTTGCACAATAACAACCAAAATGTCACGAAGTCAGTGAGAGCAATATTTGAGTTTGTGAGTACTTGGATATGATCAAAGAATAAATACGAAAGTATCATTCGGTAAGCATCAAAATTGAACAAGTATTTTGATAGAAATGTCAAATAGTTTGATTGTCGATCAAAATGCAGAGGAAGCGTGGGCTCATAAGAAAGAATGTTGAAAGGTGCATTGATATTTCTAAACTAGTAAACAATACGTTGTTGATTTTAACGATGTTGTGCTAAAATCAACCTTAGTTATTTTAATACTCAACTTTGGATTGTAAATGATGTCTTATATAGCAAGTATAAAAGATATTAGGAATGTTCCAAATTGATATGCAAAGACACCTTATTAATTTGTTTAATACGGAACATGTGAGATAAGTTCCTTAAGCATTGGCAATAGGAATTATCTATGATATCGTGATTTGTTTATGTATTTAATACATGAAGCAAATATCAAATCCAAATTGATACCACTAATGGTAGTTTGGAGTGTTCTTGCGTATTTGTGAAATACTAGAGAATCGTTTACGAAACAACAAACTCCTTATGAATGATATTTGTACTCAAACATCATAAATGATATTGAGTATAGTATGTCAATAATAAATTAAAGTTAAGAATTTTTAAGTTGGAAATGTTCCAAATAGAAGAGATTATGGCTGATTCATTGACTAGAATAGCGCCATAGTAAAAACAATGTGTGTAAATAATAAATGCACAAATTTGTAACCGAGCCAAGGGTGGTTCTAAATGCTGAGAATCCCACAACATTGTTATATGATGACAATGTCACTAGTTTATAACATAACTAAGTGCTCATTGGAAGTCGAGAGACATACTCCGAATTGTTCCATATGATAAAGGTATTTTATCAACGCCAGAGAGAATTAATCGACATAGTAGATGATTAAAACATAATAGTATACTCATTCACTAAGGGGCTGACCCAATTGGTTTTAAGAAAACCGATTAAAGAAGTTGGAACGAGATTCCATAATTGACCCCAAGTGCAAGTGGGAGATTGATAGAGTTAGGGGTATGCCCTAGGAGCAATTATGTAATTTGTTACACATATCTAACTCATTGACCAATCTTGTTCGAAATAAAAGGTGGTTTCTTTCTATTCTATACTTTGATATAATATGTTATATTAATTAATTAATACAATTAAAAGTATATTTAATAGAAAATTCATAAATGGTATATTTTGTGATAATAGTTACAAAGTGTTGTAACCGTGAGTAATTTATCACAATGAAAACAAACATACCATTTTAAATGTTCATAGTCAAGATGCATCAAGACTGGATATCGATGTATCTATTGAGACTAGAGTACGTAAGGCACTTCAAATGCTGGTCAGTGTATTACTCATGACTGCTAGAGGCACTTAGGGTTTATGTACTGATAGTTATTGGATAACTATGGAACAACTCACTAGATAGTTTTCTGTTGGTTGATATAACTAAGGTCAAATAGGAAATATCGATGTGATTGATTTACACAGTTCTCTCAACTTGAGAATATTATGGATCTTCAATATGAAAGCTCTGCTTTAATTATAGTCAAATCATGGCATGGAGTTCCATCAAGTGACTATAGTTAGGTCGAGTGCAAGTATTGGCAGTGAAGCACTATTCAAGAGAGGATTCATCTCCACGGTTATATGGGGTTAGTATTACGGTCAACTCAAGTCAAATCAAAGTTAAAGCCTCTAGGTAGAGCATTTTAGTTAATAATAATTGTTATTATTGAACCAAAGACTTTGTGTTTGGACTATAGAGTTGATTGTGGATGATACTAGAATTTTGATCATTACCAAATTCCATTAGTCCAAAGTGATATAGTTTTGACGAAGGGAATGGTGTAAATAAATGTCACAATCGGGTAATACTTATTAAACTAAAACTATATTTTATCGAAACTGAGCAAGCGATACATTTGGCTATAATGTCACCCCGCCTGCAAAGTGACGTGTGAACGTTAACATTCAAATAGTTCGATGTTAATCGCTGATTGAATTTATACCCAAGAGTCACATAACCAAAATAATGAACTCTCTTTAGACCAAATGATTTAGTTAGTTTATAATTATTATATATTAATAAATATTTATGAAATATTAATTATGAAATTTGAATATGATTTGAGAAATAAAATTGTTACATATATTCATAATTGTTATGAATATGTCGATCGATATGAGATATCGATAAAAAAAAGGTTATATATAATTGTATATATTTAAATTAGATTAAATGGGCTCACAACCCATGATGATAAGAGGGAAATGTGGCTATCTTGGCTGAGGGTTACATCATAGGGTTAGGGATTGGAGATGTGTGGCTAAGATCTAGTGAGAAACTTACATTGTTTCCTCTCTTATCGAAATACTAATCTCAAAACCCTAATCACATCCTAATTCATTCTTTTGAGCCGCCATCTCCTTCTTCTTTAATGAATGCAAATTTTCTCTAAATTAATCCCAAAATCTCAAATCCAATTCAAGTTAAAACAAAATGCTATTTAATAGTGAAAGGTCGTTGATTCTAAACTAGCAATCTAACGGATTAAGGAATTTTAGAGAAAGATAATTGATTATTTAAACATGGACTTTAGGGAATCTATTCTGGGTAATGTTTATTTATATATTGACCATATTATTATGTTTTAGATTTGTTAATCATGTAAACTTATGTATATAATCAGGTTATTGTTGTTTCATTAGTTAGGTGAGATTTTTGTATGTATTGTTCTCATCACAATGGAGATTGGATATGTGTATAAAATTTGAAGACCTAGTTCATGATTTATGTTTGTAATCTGATATTAAATATTAAATTAAATTTTAGTTCAAAATTATATATGTTTATACACATACATGTATTAATTTATGATTTAATATTCACGTACAATTTGAATTAAAACATATGTTTTCATATTTGATGTATAATATTGATGTGAATTTTTCCAAACACTTGTTTATGTTTATTATGAATTATAAGTGCTGAAAATAATTTTTTTCATTTATATATATATTATTAATATTTAATGATTGTCTGATTCAATAGATTCATATAAAATAATCTACGTCTCTAAAATTCAATTATATATATATTTTTTAACTAATTCATCATGTCAGGTGCCTTCGAATTTTTTTGAATTTTCCAACTTAATTTTATATTTTTTAAAACTAATTTAATTTCGGCCTATTATTAATTATTTAATTAAAAATATTATTTTAATTGAGAAAATTCAGAAATTTTTCTTAAGCTCTAAAATGTGTTTTCAGATTTTCTAAAAAGATAAACTTGAATTTTTATCATATAATTACTTTATATTGACTTATTGTGGCCAAAACTGTTTAATTCATTATAATATATATATATATATATATATATATATTATATTTAAATCATTTTAACTTCAGATCTGATATGTTTTATGATCTAGTAAGTTGTAAAAAAAATTAATTATTTTATTATAGGTGTATATATATATCTTTATTGTTATTTGTGGTACTATATATAGTTATATAAATAAATAAATGCTTTTTGTAATATTTTAATGATAAAACATATTTTATACACACACATATATATTTAAATAATCATAAATTTATAACTATATGTTCATGCACATATTTGACAACACACAATACATATAAAATGGGCTAATTTGTCCATTGCGATGTAAATTCCAACATCTATATATGGGCATGTTATACCTTGCCCGAATTGCTATGTTACGCATGCGCGCATACACACACACATATGTATAAGATACACACACACATATATAAATATGTATGTATATTTATATAAGTAAAACCAAAATTAAATAAATCTCTAACTACAATTGTAAGTTTAAATAAAATACATGATTTTATTTAAACTAAATTAAAAAAAATTAAATGAATTTAGACTTCATAGGCCCATTAAAGGTCCAAAATGGTAATTTTTTTTTTGAAATTCATCCCTTTCTACTGCGGGCTGGCCTAATTTTAACACCGACACAAACCCAAGCCAAACATGCTGGTCGATACTAACCCACAAGCACAAGTCGATACCTACCCATAAGCACGGGTCGGTACCGACCCACATGGGCTCTGGGGCATGGGACAACATAGCTTAGGAAGGAATGATATGCGTCTTGGAGATGATGTGGAGCATATGAATGCGAATCAGAATGAAGATGTACAACCGGAAGAGTATGTGCCAAAATTCCCTCGCGGAGTCAGGGGGTAGGTTGAGAATGCTGACTTGGAAATCCATATTGAATGTGATGACTGATATTAATCACTTTAAAGTCCCGTCCGAAGAGACGGGACCAGAGTGCAAGGTACAAGTCCCATTGCTAGAGCGCAAGAGGATGGACTTGTATGATATGGATCGCTTTAAGTCCTATCCGGAAAGACAAGACCAAAGTGCAAGAAATAAGTCACCTTACCAGAGCGTGAGCGAATAGGCTTCTTTATCATTGAGTCCCCTCACCGAAGAGCAAGCGGATTGGGCTCGACAAGGATCCAGAGAGACCATGGCTTTGATTACTGGCCCTGAACAGCCATGGATTTGATTATTGGCCCCGAACGGCCATGATTATTGGCCTCGAATAACCATGAATTTGATTAATGATCCGGAGAGATCACATATTTAACTATCGGTCCTGAATAGCCATGAATTTGATTAACGATCTGGAGAGATCACAGATTTAACTATTGGTCTTGAATGACCACGAATTTGATTAACGATCCGGAGAGATTGCGGATTAACTAGCGGTCCTGAACGGCTATGAATTTGATTACCGATCCAGAGAGATCATGCATTAAACTAAATATAAAACAATCCAGAAAGATAGAACCTAAGAACGGAAATGGATTTAATAAAAGGATTTGAATGCCTTGTAATTAGAATAGAATTGGCAAATCCCGGGTGAACACAGGACGATTTTGATATGTGATGTAATAACTCTGACTGAAATAGGAATTGTGATGATGTATAGACAACACTTAGGCAGAGTCTAGAGTCTTAGGCTATGATGGGTCTGGAACGACCTGTAATTAACAAGAGAACCTAAAGGACAAGATGATTCGCAACGGCTTGATCGGTTGATAATTAGAAAATTCAACCACTAAGATCTCATCGACACCAACATTTGTTCTTGAGCAAAGCACACCTTCCATTCGCAAGGCATGCTTTGAGGGGCAAGTGTTATCCCGCCTTTTGACCAAGCAGGATGTGGAAAAACTTTACGAGTCAAACTTCAAAGTTATCAAGGCACGACACTCGGAGAGATAGTCCATGAATCCAGAAACCAAACATGAAACCAACCCAAGCCAAAAAGTACACAGATCCACCTAAGTGGTGGGACGACATCGGTCTAACTCACTGGAGTTATACAAATCCAACTCCCCGGAGTTGTGCCAATCCAACTCCCTAGAGTTGTACAACTCTAACTCCCTGGAGTGGTACTGATCCAACTCCCTGGCCTGAAGTTGCACAACTCCGACTCCCTGGAGTTGTGTTGATCCAACTCCCTAGAGTTGTGTTGATCTAACTGTCCTCCATTAATGGGTCCCATCTACTTCTACGCACTTTTATTGATGCTAGAAGCCTACTTCAACTATTATTTTGTTGATCCAATGCAATTCTCTATCGATCTCCACGAACTCTTGAATCAACAACTCTGTTCTTTCACGACTCCATCATTTGGACTCCAAAATAAGTTAACATTGGTACAAATAACTATGAAATCATAAAGCTAACAACGAGACATGCCAAAGCGAAGAGTTCAAGATGATCAGATTGGCAATCTTATGGAGTCGTACTGACCCATGCCTTAGGAGTCGTACCGAACCAAGCCCTTGGAGTGGTATCGACCCATATAAGTTGATGGGGTAGTGTCCTACTTTAGGGGAGAAACAGTCTAAGGCATGGAAAACTATGTGGAGATCTTCTGAGTGAGATTTTTGGCTCCCTACCTCTATAAATAGAGGGGTAGGGCTCATTTTTTAGGATCTTTTGGCTCTTACTCCCCTTTCTCCAATTTCTTGTAATCTCTACCGTAATTGTACCAACCCGTAAGAACTTCCGGCTTTAAGTCAGAATATAAGAAATAAAAATCATTAAGTGGACTTAGGCCAGGATTAGCCGAACCGCTATAAATTATTGTGTGTTCTTTTCTACTCATTTTTCATTTAGTTTCTTCACTTTTTATTCTCTACCCAATTTATTGGGTGTTTATGCCATTTTTGGTTCAAACAATATATATTGTTATGTATGTTTACTAAGAAATTAACTTTTAATCATTTAGTTAATTTTTGAAAAATACTAGTTGTTTTCTAAAACAATTTTGAAAAAAATTGAAAGATATTTATAACTTTTATAAAATTTATTTTATATTTTAAATTTAACTCTTAAATTCAAAATATATTTTAAATTTTCAAACCATATTTTGAAAATTAGCCAAAGGCTTAAAATCAATTTGGGCCTTTATGTTGGGGATAACTTTTGGGCTTACATCATCCTTCGGGCCAGACGAGTAGTTAGGTAGAGCAGAATACTTGATTATCCAAACCCAACCTTGAATACCTTTCTAGACACCCTACTAGATGGGTAGACTTTAACAAGCTAGCCATAATATTACTAATTAAAACCGCATAGACCGTTAAGGCTCTAATACCATTGATGGATACAAGTTAGTCGCAAGCGGATTAAATAAGAGAATTTCAATTCCATTTGGATCATTACTGAGCCTATGTAGTCTAAATGATTTTGGATTCAATCTACAATTTGTTTCAACCAAAATCTTATTTTATTTAATTTGTTTAAAAGGAGTTTAATTAATTGATTTATTTTAATCAATTTGACATTTATATAAAATAGAGTATATCATATATACTTCTGCGTATATATTTTTGTAACAGTTACTTATTCTATATTATTATTTTACTAATTAAAGAGTTAAATTGTTATTTACGAGCCACTATTTAACATGTCACAAATGTTATTAATGTGCAATTAATGTGTTTAAGCAAACATTTAAGAAGATGAAAAGGTATAGGACTTTTTTCATTCCTTTGCTCATTCTGTAATACCATTTCAAAACTATTTTGAACACTCAAACTCTTCCTCTCCATACATTTTATGCTACCATGATTTAGGTTATATGGGCCTTCAAAAATTCTAAAAACCATTTAGCAACTAATCGATTTAAATTAAATTTAAATATTTATCGATATCGTATATCAGTACGTACATATACAACTTTTATATATGCATTTTATTAAATACTATTGGTACCCAAAAATCAAATAAAATTTAATAATTAATATTTCATAAATATTAATTAATTTAATTAGTTTACAACAATTATACATTAATTAAATCGTGTGGTAATTTGGAGTATTTATCATTACGGTTGTGCGACTCAAAGATGTAAATTTAGTCAGTGATTATTACCAAACAATTCAAATATTAACGTTCATATGTCACCTTAGCTACTGATATGACAGTTTGGTTAAATTTACCGCTTACACATTTTTCGTTAAAATTCAATTGTACTATTTTTAGTTGTATCAGATAGTAACGATTATTTACATCAATTCTCTTTAGCACTTTTGGAACTAGATCTTGGTTAAAATACCAATATTGTCCATATTGAACTCGGTTAGTATAAACACAAAGTCCTTATTTCAATTATAATAATAATTAACTGTACTGCTCCGACTAGAGACTTTGACTTTGGTTTGACTACAGTTGACCATGATAGTAACCTCATATAGCTGAGGAGACAAATTTTCTAATTAATAGTGTTTAACTCCTAATGCTTTAACTCAAACCCAACTATAATCGTTCGGTCATCGCCATGCGGTGACTCAACTATAATCAAAGAGAAACATCTATAATGAAGTTTAACATCATTCTTAAGTCGAGAGAACTATGTATTATTGTCACTTCGAGATTCTCTGTTTGACCTTAGATATATTAACCAACAGAAAACTATTGAGTAAGTCATTTCATCGTTATCCAATAACTATCAGTATATAACCCCTTGGTGCCTCCAACATAGAGAGAGTTACACACTCTAGTCTTAAACAAATATATTGATATTCTTTCTCAAAACATCTTGACTAGAAATATTTAAAATTATATATATATATATATCTGTGATAAATTTCTCATGATTACAATACATTGTAAATACTATCATTTAACACATTATTTAAAAAATTTCTATTCAATATACTTAAATTAAGTAATTAATATATCACAATATGACAAGTATATAATAAAAAGAAAATACCTTTTATTTTGAACAAGATTTTATTACTGAGGTAATAATTTACGATACATTACAAAATTGCCCCTCGGGCATTCCTCTAACTCTATCAATTTTGTATATTTTTTATTTTACGCATTCATTAAATTTTATACATACATACATATATACGTATGTATGTATGTATGTATATAATGCGTGTGTGTGTGCGCGCGCATGCGTGCGTGTGTGTAAATATTATTTAAATGAAATTTTATGAATAACTTATTGCAAACTTCATCGAAGTAGAATTTATCCTACTATTTGCGGTGGAACCATCCTCTGACTCAATCTTGTGAGTTCTACAATAGACCTTCCAAGAGGTAGGTTCACTATGGTGCTCTTTGTACTAAAAAATTTAATTAAGTAAATTATCATATAAACATATTTTAAGTTATCTAAATGTTAAATATATTTAACAAATAAATATATACCAGATCGTTATAATAATCTACGCATGATATAGAGCCACCGCAATGCGACTTGAGATTATTATTCCTAATTTTTGATTCTTTTTTGATTTCTTTTTGAAGTTCTCCATATTCCAATGTTTCAAGAACTTCTTGTATATCTCTTAGGCAAGGGATGTATGCTTTTACCACTGTAACGACCCCAGATTTTTATTTAATTTAAATTGATAATTTAATGAATTTTTGAATAGAAATTGTAAAATTTATTATCAATGGAAGCGATTTTTCCCCGAATTCATGTATATTTGGTATAAACCATTTTAATAATTAAATGTAGCATTGGATAGTTTAAGTTTTAAAATAAAAGAGGAGTTAGAATATGCAATTGTGTTAGAAATAGAATTAAATACTTGAATTTAAAATTTATAACAATAACCATAATAACTTTATATATGTACACTTAAACAAAACCAAGGCAAACAAAAGTATGTGACCAGACAAAAGCAAAAACAAATACAAAGATCAGTTTGAATCAAAGCTGGCAGAAGAAAAGCTTGCAAAAGAAGATACCACAATACCTTCAGCCGAAAAGAAAAGATTTTTCAAATATATTTGTACAAGTAAATAAGGGTAAGTATGTTGTACAAAGCAATTAATATCTATACCTTAGTACACTATATAAAAATCATCTCAGCCCATTGTTTGTACAGCCGAAAAGAGAAAAAAAAAAGTATAAGTTGTACAAGATCATTTAATGCTAGCACAACAAGTATCACCAGCCTCCATACCAATATCTCTGGCCAAAGATTTAAAAAGAAAAGTAAAGAAAATCTTGTACCTGCTTTGTATAAACAAATGATCACCTGTACATTTAATTTATATGTACATCCCCTTTGTTTCATTCTCGTTCTCAAGACTAAGCAAACCAGAAAGAAAAAAATATAGCATATGCATTCTTCTTCAAACTCAAGATCATCTGCATACATTTAAGTCTAGGATCATCTTCTTCAAAGTTCATCAACATGCAGTTTTAAAAATCAAAGTTCAAAGCAAAACAGTTTCAAAAAGATCAAATTCATAAACAAGTTTCCAGTTTTCAAATTCAAGCAAATCCAAGCTTCTCTGTTCTTCGAATCATGACAGGTGAGCAAACTCCATTTTTGAAACCCATTCTCTTGATTCTAATACTTGTGATGATAAATGTATGTGTATATCAGCAAGTATATCTGTATTTATATGGGTGAATATGTCTGTGCATGTCTGGAAACTAGGAAATGAAGCCTCTGTTTGAATTTCAGACCCCAAGAACAATTTTAATAAAAACCATAGCTATCCATCTAATTAAATTCATGCTATGATCAGTAAAAGGAAAGTGATTGAATGAATGTAAATTCATTTTTTTTTATAAATTCGTGTGAATATATTAAGTGATAAGCTCAGTTTACAGATGTGGATTTATTTGTCTCCTTATCTTCTTTGTTCTTAGTATTCTTCTTCATAACTGAGTTACAGTTTTAAAATCAAATAAGAAAACTTCAACCTCATATCACTTAATCGATATCAGACCTTTGTTTCAAAGGCTAATGAGTGTGTTAAGGTATCAGTTACTATAATAGAGAAAAATATATAGTTTTACCTAAAATAAAAATATACAGTGTGTATAAACTTGATTTCACTGAGCAAATTTAATTTTTCCATAAATTCGAATGAAACAAATTCGAGATTCACTTATATGGCCTGAATCGGCAGTAGATGATAGGAATTTTAAGCCTAGATTTATGATTTTTAAATAAAGGGGTTGAGAGCAGTTTGGGGTTGAACTGGAAGTGGGTTCTTGGCAAATTCAGGTGATCGAAGGACCCAGGGGTATCGGGGCTTGGGCTGAGGCTAGGTGAGTGATCATGGTAGTCGGGAAAAATGGTGGTGAGGGTGCTCGATGGCTAAGGCATCGGCGAAGGGTTAGTTTGGTTTTTAAACCTAGTTTTAGCAGTGGTCGGAAAATTTATCGAGGTGTATTCGTTCGTGCTTCGAGTTGCACGTGGCCTTGGGGAATGATGGTATGGGGGTTGACGAGTTTGTGGCCGGAGGCTCAGAGCTTCTGGTGGTCGGAGGCGTGGTTGCGGGTTGATTCTTCGCCGGAGTTTGGTCCAGGATTTCGTGCGAATGGTGAAGTTTCGATCTGGCGCTCGATTTACTAAATTGGGTGATCTGGTGTTTTGAGGGTGCCAGTGGAGATTTGTTGGTGGTGGCCAGGGATGCCGGAGCATCACCTGAGATCGGTGTATGTGCACCAGAAATTTGTGCACAGGGATTGAGTTTGGGAAGATGGAACTTTGCTCGGGGAAAACTGGTTCGTGCACGGGGAATGAAGGGGATGGCTCGAGTTTTTACTCGTGGAAATTTGAGTGGCACCGGGTTTATTTCTAAACTTAAACAAAATTTTAAGTTGTAAAGGTGGCTCGGGTTGATTTTGATAAAACTCGAAGTAGGTTTCGAGTAAGTCTCGGGGTGAACCCGAAGTAGGTTTTGAAATGCAGATAAAAAAAAAAAAAAAAATTTTAAGCAAAGTTTTGAAATATGTAATTAAGATGTTAATAAAGATAATGTTTTATCTTAAGGAAAATTAAGGTTTTAATGTTTGAGATTAATTAATTTAAATAAGGAATTTTAAATTGATTAATTAATTTAATTAATAAATGATAAGGATTTCTTAAGAAATTAATTAAGAGAAATTAATGACTTTAATAAATTGATAATTAAGGATTGATTATCAATTAAGGATTAATATATGATTAATTAAAGGATAATTCATTAAATGGTTCGTAATTAATTGATCATTAATGTACCATAATTAGAAAGTTTATTCATAGAAATTTATCTGATTTAGATTAATCAGATAATTAAATTAATTCTACTTATGAATATTTGGATTCTACTGGATGATTAGACTGTTTGATATCCCTGTTTGTGATTGTGATGCTTTGTAATATGAATTGCTTTGTATTGAGCTGTTATATCTGTGATGAATATACTGTTATATGAATATGAAAACCCTTGACCCGTAAACGACACTTGAATTTCGATGCGACAGGGAGTCGGATTCCAGTTGGTTATCCGAAACCCACATCGAACTGTAATAATGAATTTTTGTGACTGATAAATTTATTTTATCTATGAATCTGTGAATGAAGATAAGCGTTATCGATTATACCGCTTATCGATATATCTGTGATGATTGATGTTGTGCACTATTGTGTGAAACCCCTGGACCACACCTTTACACACACAAATATGGATTTCACGTGGAAATCAGTTAAGTCACAGATAATTTAAATTTGATGTTTTTGAAATTGAAATTTTAATTTCAATTGATTTTGAAATTGGAAATTCGGGTTTAAAATGAAAAGCTTTTGAAATGGAATTTCAAAGATAAAAGTTATTTTGATAACTTAATCGAGTTTTGAAAATTTAAATAATTTGATTTAAATTTGAATTCAAGTTTGAAATTGAATCCTATGATTTGAAAATAGGGATTAAAAATGTTATAAATGTGTTTATATGAAGTTAAACCATTTTAAAAGTAAAATTATGAGAATTTGGATTTAACCCAAGAACATTAACTCGTATAAATGAATCAGATTTCCAAAATAAAAACTGTTTGTTTTAAAGGAATAAAAGCTTTCAGATAAGAAATGAAATTCCAGTTTAATTAAAGGAATTTCAAGTTTGAATTGAGAAATGGTTTTCCAAGTTATGAATGAATTGTTTTTGAAAGCTATGAATTAAATCTGTTTATTTTTAACAGATTTAGAATGATGATTTGTTTAAACCATTCGAAATGAAATTGTTTTGAAAGCTATGAGTTAAATCTTTGATTTAAAGATTTAACGAGTTAATCAAATTGAAATGGAAATTGATTTGGAAAATCTGTAAATGAATCTTTGTGAAACTGGGTGAACTTTATGAATTAAATCTTTTATTTAAAAGATTAAAATGTGGAAATCGTTTTAAACCATTGAAGGTTGTTAAAATGAATCTTTTTGTTTAAAAGATTTAAAATGGTAATTTGTTAAACCATTTGAAAAGAAAGTTTGGGTTTAAGTTGTGACTTAATTGAAATCCCAATATCCGTATATTTTTAAATATTGCGCTCACTATTCGGTTTAGCCGGGAGAGGACCTTTGTGTCACATAACCCATTCCGAATAAGTGATTCGACGATATGGATAGCATTTGAAGACCGGTGTTGAAGACCGGATATTTTTCGAAAATGAAAGGACAACCTGTCGAATGTCTCTGCACTGAGTCGCGCCGGTATAGAGATTTATATCACTCTTTTGTGACGGGAAGTCCGGACGTGATTGAAAGTTATCCGGAATTGCAAGGGCTTCGTGAGAAGTGCCTTCGGTTCTGTTCGAACCCGGAACAGACTTATATGGATACATGTCTGACATTACACTTTGAGATATAAAGCCGATTTCTTTCAAATACATTTCTGTTTGGTGGTGGAGAATTTATTCTCTTAGCTTAACACCCTTCTCTGAGACGTACGAGCTCAGAGGTTATGTAGTTGAAATTTATCAGCGATATATCCCAATTTGGTAATGTGGCATGCTGAGTGTTGCTGTGTGATGATCAGTGTTTGATCATTTGTGATATGATCATTTGTTTGATCATTTATCTTTGTAATCATAGGTTGATCATCTGTTGACCCAAAGCGTGGCTTTTTGAAAAGCGTAGCTTTGTGGACGAGACTTCGTCGAGCCTCACAACCCGGTAATGGTCGAAACAGGAATTGTGCGGCAAGGTTTTCAGGGGTAGCTCCCCTCGGGTATGACCATTCCTTCTGGAAAAGGGTAGTATCATGGTATGGAGCCCAGATACTTACTCATGTGGATACACTTTCTTTATGATGTGTGATGTTGGTTATCGAGCGCTCGGATAAAGGTCCCAAAGGACCGGGGGTGGCATATCTGAGGTTTCTTTTATCCCTTGGGAAAAGGGGTTGCCGGCCTTGTTTGGCAGAGAACAGTTGGTTCTCGGAACGTCCCGCCAGAGGCGTTTCTTTCGTGGAATAGGAAGTTCCTTAGCCTGACCATTTGTTGGAAATCCAAACAAAACAATACGAGCCCTGTACGGTTTTAGTTGTATTACCTGCCATGGAATGTGGTGGTAACCTGCTATTGAACATGGTAGCTATAGTAGGCATAAGTGCGAAATGTCTATGCTGGCTAAGATTTATATTCTACTTTCGAAATTGTTTTCTACACTATGCACTAGTAATAATATCAAATGATTTGATTTTGCGTAGTAAGCATCTTTGACTATCATAAGAAGAAATCTCCTCCAATTCTGCGTTTGCATTGTGTGTGTGGTGGGAGGTCTTATGGTAGTTTCATTTTCCAAAAGCATTGCGAATTGACTTTAAAATTCTCTGCTATTTGTTTTAAAGATAAACTGTTTTTGTTGCTCACACCAGTCCCATGACTGATCCGGAGTTTATTGTTCCCTTCCTAAACTCTGGGTGCCCACCATTTTCCACACGGGCAGTCTAGAGTTGGGTTTCTCAGATATTCAGGTTGAGTAGATTATCTGGAGCTAGTCAGTCCTTGGACGACTGACCTTTCCTTTTGCTAGCTATGGATTGGAGCATTCTATTGGAGATATTCTATCTGTTGCTGATGTTATCTATTTTTCTTTTTCCGCTGCTATTTGTTGTATCATATCTCTGATGTATATTGATATTCATTGTATCACTCTGTTGTATCATATATTGTATCCGATATTGTATATCAATGTATTATTCATTTATTCCGCTGTGTTATTTACTTAACTGTGTTATAAGCTCCCGAGAACCAGATTCGGCATTTGAATCTACGGCATTTTGAGTACAAGTGAAGTACGGGTGCCGATTTTCGAAGGTCGACTTTTGGGTCTTGACAACCACTCTTGTGCATACTATAGGTCCATTCTCGATATTTGTGGCTTTCTTTGGTTGTCCAAACCTTTATCACCATTGCTTCAGAAACATCATTTTTCCAAGTAAATTTCCTCTGCAAATGCAATTAAATATATTATGAATAAAATGACACATATATTTATAAGTCTCTTAAAATATATAGTGTGTTGTGTAGTAAAATTATTTTATCATAGATTCATTAAACATAACTATCTTCATGTCATTGGGGATATCACTAAATGTAGGCCAAAAACCAATAATTCATGCATGCATGCCTTTATGAATAGCATCGGATTTGGCTCTGCTACTGAAATCCTCCCCGCAGATACATAATTTTTTATTAACTGATGGTGTATATAGGAGAGGGAGGTGTGTGTGAATGTATATATGCACGCGCATGTTAGTATCATTGTATATATATGTATGAATACGTATTTAATTAATAAGAATTGAACTATTTAATTAGTTCATATGTATGTATGTATTTATGTATATCTTAATACAAGATATTATCATGGTAGTTGTGTATGAGTGTGTATATCAATGTTAGTGCATATGAGTCTGTGCGTATGATTGTTTTTGTATTTAAATATTTAATTGTTTACCCAGATCCTTTAAATTTTCCAACTCGTAACAAGCAAATTATGTCTGAAATTTGGTCGCTTGCTATTAATTTTAAGATCATGATGATTATAATATAAGACAATATCCTTCCTTAACTTCAAATAATGTTTGTTTTTACCTTTCACATTCATTACCGTGTTAAAGAAGATTATCATGTTAATGAAGTTCTCGAACACATTTTTTTCGTTATGTATTACATCTATGTTATGCCGAAGTTTCTAATTTTTCCAATATCACTACTCCCAACATATACTTTGTTTGAACAATTGTGATATTTCCTTTACCAGGAATTTGGACACTTTTCCTATTTTGTATATTTTGGATAATCTTGCACGAGCTCATACACTTCTTTGCTACTTATAATGGTAGGTGGCTCTTAAGTCATAGTTATATTTCATTTGATAATTTTCTTTTCAAAACTAAAATGATCGTTTACATGCAAAAATGATGATGTCAATCCTGCTAAATTTGTTTGCCACTATTTGTAAGTTGAAGTAATTCTGCGGAATCCATGTAGATAGGACAAATGGGTATTATGTGATAGTAATTACAAAGTGTTGTAATCACGAGAATTTTATCACATTGAAAGCAATATATTATTTTAAATATTCCTAGTCAAGATGTTTTAAGAAAGGATATCGATTCATCCATTGAGACTAGAGTATGTAACGCTCTCCAAATGTTGGGCAGTGTATTTCTCCTGGCTGCTTGGGAACCCAAGGGTTATGTACTGATAATTATTAGATAACTATGGAATGACCCTCTTGAGAGTTCTTTATTGATTAATATAGCTAGATCAAATTAAGCAAAAAAAATTTAAGTGACGATGGTACACAATTCCATCAACTTGAGAATACAGTGGAACTTTAACTCGAATACTTTACTTTGATTATAGTTAAATCGTGGAATGGCATTCATCCAATGACTATAGTTGGGTCTGAGTTGAAGCTTTCGAAGTGAAACACTATTTAATAGAGGGTTTGTCTCCTCGGTTATATGGGGTTAGTGTCACAGTCAACTACAGTCAACTCTGCATCAAAATCTCTGGCCAGAGTAGTAAGTTGATAATAAATATTCTTGTTGAACCAAGGACTTTGTTTTTGAACTTACAAAGTTAAATGTAGATGATGTTGGAATTTCGACCAAAACCAAATTTCATAAGTCTTAATGTGATATAGTTTTGATGAAGAGAATTAGTGTAGATAATCATTACTACCTGGTACCTCTCATAAAAAGTAAAATTAAATTTTACCAAAAGATATGTAACTGATAAATTCAGCCAAAATGTCACACCACTAGCTAAGGTGATATGTGAATGTTAATATTCGAATTATTCAATATTAATCGCTGATTGAATTTACACCTTGGAGTCATACAACCGAAATAATGAATATTCCAAATAAACCACACAATTTAATTAATTCTCTATCATTAAAAATTAAATAAATTAATTAATATTTTTAATTTTTAGAAAAAAATTAGTATTTGATAAAATGCCTATACAAAAGTTATAAACGAGTGTATCGATATACGATATCGGTAGAATATTTAAATTTGATTAAATAGAATAAATACTAAATAGGGCTTTAAAAAATTAAAATAATTAATATTTGTGAATATTAATTATTAAATGTTTTATTTGATTTGTTTGAATTCCATTAGTATTTAATAAATTACGTATATAAAATATATAAATAGATATCGGTATACGATCTCGATAGAAAATTTAAATTGGATTTAAATGGGATTATGTAACACCCCTAATTTTAAATAGCATTATTCTGGATATTTAATTAAATAAATTAAATAGAATAATATAGAGACTAAAGTGATAAGGGAATTGAGATTTGAAATCTAATTAGGGTCGTGCCTCAACTAAATGGATTTATAAGTTAAATACCTAGGAGAATAGGGCAAGGGTAATATGGGAATAGCCGAACCCCATAACCCTAAAACCCCTACAACCCTTTTCATTCTCATTATATTCTTACAAAAACAAAAACGTAAACAAAAGAAAATAAGGCCGACCATAATCCTAAGAAGAAGAAGAGCAAAATCCAATTAGAAGCTAAGATTCAAGCTAGGAAGATTAAAGCAAGAACAAATCTCAAGTTCCTTATCCAAACAAGGTGAATAATGATCTAAAGCATCTCATATAAGTCATCTTGAATGTTTTAATTTGGATTTAAGGTTTAAAACCGTATGATTGGATGAATGATGATATGCTTTGATTTATATGCCGTGTTATAATTTAAAACAAGAATTTTGTGGGATAATATAATTCGATTTTACGGTTAAAATCATGCAAATTGATTTTCGAATGCCATGATGTTTGAATATGTTATGTAAAACATTATTTTGGAGATGGGTTTAAATTCTCATAATATTCCAAGGTATGGATAGTTTATTATAAATTTTGAATGGAAGAAATAAATAATTTTAGGTTTAAATTATTTAAGGTAATCAAGTACCGTTTTGGGTCTAAAATTTATATATGTTAGAAAACAAAATAAGAGTGAATAATTGTGATTTTGGGGATTTTTCCGAAGAGTTTTTCTATGGTTATTAAATTATTTAAGTTAGAGGACTTAAATTTTTTGTTAAGGGGAAGGGCTTATTTGTTAAAATGATTTCATTTGTTAATTGATGAATTCGATAGTCTCTTAGAAAAGATTTTTTGATAAAGAACCAGAAACCAATTATATTTTGACAAATTAGGCAAGTTAGGTAAAAAGAGATTACTTTGAAAGACATAAAAATTAGTTTTGTTCCGAATTACAACTTCGCCACTACCACTTGCTTGCTTCCGTCACCATACTTCTGCCAATGACCTTTCACACCCATTCGAAACCAATGCACATGGTATCAATGCACATGGTATCAAGCCATTGATACATAGTGTATTGGAGAAAGGCAGAAGGGACAATGTCGAAAACATGCTTTCGAAGGGGTTGAAGCCATTTTTATAAGCTTTCGAATCAATCCAACTTGCTTTTTTTTAAAGAAGCTTTCGAAAGAGTTGTCATACCTAGCTGCCGCATTCATACCTTTCGAATTGGTTAAAGGCCGCTTTTCTTTATGCCTTATAATCATGAGTTCGAAAGGAAGGCTTTCGTTTTATTAATATTGAAGCCGCCTTCCCAATGCTTTTGAAAGGGTCCTTTTAGCCGCTTTTATAAATGGTTTCAAAGGCAATGGTTTCGAAAGGTTGGTTTCAAAGCTATCCTTTTCCTCAACTATTTTACTTGAAATCAGTGCTTTGAAATGGACACTTTCTCTTTTGTTCTCTTTGACCCAGTAGTTATATTTAATGTTAAACCCAATGATTTCAAAAGAGATACTTTCAAATGGTTTCAAAGATATGCTTCCATAAATTCTTACTCGGACTAAATGCCTTCGAAAGGTATGTTTTTAGTGTTCAAAAGGTATATTTTTAAGTGTTTCGAAAGATATGTTGGATGGTCTCGAAAGAGAACATATAAGGTTTTAAGTAATGATACAAAGAATATAGTCGAAAGCCTTAGTTTTAAAATTTGAGAACCCAATCTCATTTTTAAAGTAAATATATGGCAATATGAAAGAATTTGGAAAGGCATTTAACTTTGTTTTAAAGGAAGTTTTCCTTGATAAAGGTAGTGGGTTAAGGGTATTAACCATATTTCATTAGAAAGATGATTACAAGGAATTTAACCATGGATGTTTATATTGTTATGTTATTTGATCAGTTATTATTAATGCTTGTGTAACTATATTCACTTCATTTATAATCCATAACCGCTTCTTGGGGTAAGGGCAGAATAATAGGCTAGGTTGACCCAGTAGTGAATATATATATATATATATATACATATATATATAGACACACACATTGAATTTAACTCCTGTGTGAGTAGAATTGCATCCAGGAGATAAGACAGACCAGAATAGGATGCCCAAGATCGATCAAAGGATTATTGGTTTAGACAGGTTCTTACTAAGCCCATGAAAACTATGTATGGAGATTGTTATTAGTAGGGGCCAATAGGTTCTTAGTGATCCCATGAGAACTATATACGGAATAAGTTATTGAAAGAGATTAATAGGTTCATAGTGAGCCCATAAAAACTATGACATGAGACATGTTATTTGAGAATCCAATAAGTTCATAGTGTCCCCATGAAAACTATGATTAGGTGATGTGATTGGAAGACACCAATAGGTTCTTGGTGATCCCATGAAAACTATGAAACTGGATAGATAGTCTGTAAGCTTAGAACATGTTATTAGTTAGCCCATGAAAACTAATAGGTTATTAGTGACCCTAGAAACTATAACTTGAGATAGGTCGTCTAGGTGAATGGGGATGGGAAACCCAGAGCATATTGCATGTTTGCATATCATCATGATACATTTTATTACGTTATGTCTTAACCATTGTGGATGCAGGTGCACAGTATATGGTTATTATCAACTGGGTTAAGATACTAGTGTGGGGAAAACCCGTTCTGCTAAGCGACCTGGTCTCACTAGATATCTATATGGTTCGAGATGGTAGGTTTTTATTCATACCAGACTTTTTATCCGACTCGAAGTTTATATTTTCCCCTTAAACTCTCGGGTGCTCAATTGATTTTGAGTAGTTTGAGAGTTAAGGTTTTCAGGTTCTACTTTAGACGAATAAGCTTCAGTAGACGTGCAAGAGGCAAGCTTACTATTATGAGTTCTTTCTATTTGATTCCGACGTGTAATTGGATGTAATGGCAAAGTTGTTTAATTGCCTATATTTAGACTCTGATCTACCAAGGGGGCATCTTCCTATGTCGCTCTTGGCGTATTTTGTAATAATTGTATTTCTCTGAACGTGGTTTATGAATTAGGATCATGTAATGAATTTGAAATATGATTTATAGTGGAATGAGAAATTTTTTTAAAATTTGACTTTAAATTTTTTCATATCCATGTGTTTCTGGTATATCAATGTATCTAACATTGCTGCATTTAGTCACCGAGAATTAATAACTATAGATGACTGCAACATCCATAGCAGTTAGTTTTGGGCCTCCAAATGGTAGATGTTATAAGTTGGTATCAGAGCATATGTTTATGTAAATTTAAAATAAATTTGAACCTAAAAGATTTTCAAATCATAACCCAATGAATCAGAAAATGAGACCGGCGTTTGGGTTAACGTTATAGTAATGTACTTGCATTTGTTATATGTATATCTATAAGTACATATTCCCCTCTCTCTTAGACCGTTCATCTGTATCTTACTAAGGCTCGTATATAGATTTACGAGAAAGGAAGATATGGAGGTAGGAAATAGAAGAGGAAATCTAGGTGAAGGAAGCATCACAACTAATGTAAATGCTCGACCCTATACTAGAAGGAATCCAAGTCGACAGGCAAATGCTAATCCAAATGCAAATGCCAATATAGGTGCTGGGACCCTGCCAATAGATAGGAGGATGATGTATCAATTCATCGTCAATCTGATGCAAGCTGGAGTAGCTACAAGAGTAGTTGGGGGAAATACTATGAATGTTGGAGGATCTTATCCCGTGACCCTAGTTGGCATAACTATGCTAAGCTGAGCATGGATTACACCAATCTTTGTAGGAAGCCGTTTTTAGGAACAGAGGATGCTGTCGAAGTAGAAAACTGGTTATTGCACTGTGAAAGAACTTTCGCTAACTTGGGATTCGATGATGAGTAGAAAAGGAGACTTGATTCACGACAGTTGCAGGGAGCAGCACTTTATTGGTGGAATAGTGTTACTGTGGGAGTTCCCCGGGAAGAGTTGACTTGGGCATAATTTTGAAGGAGATTCGTAGAGAGGTTCTTGTCTGAAGTTGCCAAGTCAGTATTTCTGAGAAAGTTCATGGATTTAGTGCAAGGTGAGATGTTAGCGATTGAGTATGCTATAAAGTTTGATGAGTTGTCCAGATATAGATATGCTACCATTGATACCGTCATTAAAAGGAACGAGAAATTTATTTGAGGGTTAAGACCCGAGATTGCTATGGCGACTATACCACATCTCCGTGATCCAAGTACAACTATAGTGGAGATGGAAATTAGGAATGAAGTGATGCTTTCTACTTATGGGAAGGAGAAGCAGGTTGGAACCTAGGATTCTCAGGGAAAGAAGAGGAAATTCTTTAAGAAGAAAGGAGCTCTGAAAGGAGGAGCTGCCAAGAAAGGAAAGGTCGATGTAGTTCGCTACAAGTGCAACAAGAAAGGACATTATGCTCATGAATGTCGAATTGGAAAAGGGAAGAAGGTTGCAGATAAGAAAGGAGTGAAGTGCTTCAACTGTGACCAGATTGGACACTACAAGAATCAGTGTCCAGAACCAGTCAGAGCGGACAAGAGAATGGTTTTTTCTTTGAAACCATCTTCTTTTAGACCAACTGCTGCTAAGAAGAGAAAGACTGTGACAGAAGGTACACTTTTAATTCATAGTATACCAGTTAGAGTACTATTTGATACCAGTGCATCACATTCATTTATGTCTCAGTGTTTGGTAGATAAGTTATGTTAAGAACCCTCATACCTTGTTACTTCCTTAAGGGTTGCGAATCCAATATGAGGGTATGCAACTCTGGGGATGAGATGTGACCAGTTAGAACTTGAATTGTTAGGTCATAAGTTCGATCGAATGCAGTTTGTATGTTTTTGATTTCGTAGGTCTTGGGATCATTTTGGGTATGGACTGGTTAGATAGGTATGGTGCTAGGATATTTTGCCAAGATAGGGAAATATCGCTAAGACACCCCAATAGTCATAACCGAATTATATACTCGGTGGAGAAGTCGGACCTAAGTGCTTGTGCTTTGCTGAATGCTATGGAAGTAGAAGAAGGGTTGAATCAGGTTTTGGTAGCAAGAGAGTTTGCAGATGTTTTTGAGTCAGTCATAGGACTACCACCGAAGAGAGCTATTGAGTTTCGGATAGATTTTGTGCTAAAGCAGAACCTGTAAGTAGACCACCTAGCAAGATGACACCTACCGAGATAAAGGAATTGAAGGTGTATTGGATTTAGGAGGAAATAATTTTATTAAACCAAGTAGTTCACCTTGGGGAGCGGCCACGGTGTTCATGAAGAAACCGGATGGGTCATTAAGAATATGTATCGACTATCGTAAGTTGAACGAGAAAACGATCAAGAATAGATATCCTTTGCCGAGAGTCGATGATTTATTTGATCAGTTGAGTGGATCCAGAGTATTTTCCCAATTGGATTTGGCGACAGGCTTCCAATAGCTAAGAGTGGCAGAGGATAATATTCTGTTGACGGCGTATCAGATTAGGTATGGTTCGTACGAGTGGTTAGTAATGCCATTCAGGTTAACGAGTGCGCTAGCTTTCTTCGTGGATTTGATGAATCGAGTTTTCCAAGAGCACTTGGATAAGTTCGTATTGGTACTCATAGATGAAATTTTATTATAATCTAAGGATGAAAGAGAGCATGAAGTTCATCTTAGAGTAGTGCTTGAGATGCCAAGGCAGCGTCAACTGAAAGCGAAGTTTTCAAAGTGTCATTTCTGGAAGAAAGAAGTTAAGTTTCTTGGTCGCGTGGTTTCAGAGAAGAGTTTGTCAGTTGATCCGAATAAGATCGAAGCTGTTAACAACTGGAAGAGACCAGAGACGGTGACTGAGATTAGAAGTTTCCTTGGAAGCTGGCTATTATTGGAGATTCATTAAGGATTTCTCGCGGATAGCAGCGCCTTTGACTAAGCTAACTAGGAAGGACATGAAGTTTATTTGGTCAGGAAAATGTGAGGAAGCATTTCTTAAGTTAAAGCATCTGTTGACCAATGCGCCTGTGTTAGTAGTTCAAGACGGGAATTAAGGATTAGTAGTGTATACCGATGCATGTGGAACCAGATTAGGGGCTATGTTGATGTAGAAAGGTAAAGTTATTGCCTATGCTTCACGACAACTTAGACCACATGAAGTGAGATACCCTACTCATGATCTAGAGTTGGCTGTGGTGATCTTCGCATTGAAAGTATGGAGCCGTTATCACTTAGGAGAGAGATTTGAGTTGTACACAAATCATAAGTCCTTAAGGTATTTATTCTCTCAAAAGGAGTTGAATATGAGACAACAGAGGTGGTTGGAGTTTTTAGCAGCTTATGATTTTGGTATAGAGTATACACCTGGAAGAGGAAATAAAGCAGCTGATGCTCTTATTAGAAAACATCAGAATGTGGTGTTAGCTATGTTAATAGAATGGAAAGATCTAGAGACTTTGACTACTTGTAGTGTGCATTTAGGATTGACTATTAGTTCCAGTCAGAGCACTGCCATGTTATCCTGCTTGGAAGTTTGACTAGTACTGATCAAAAGGATTGCTTCTAAGCAGAAAGAGGATCCACTGTTAGTAGAGAAGATTAGAAGGCTAGAGGCCAGAATCGAGATTGATGATCTGAATGATTTTAATCTTGACCAGAGGGGATGGTTGTCTATTCCGAATATTGAAGACTTAAGGAAAGAAGTTCTTAGAAAATATCATCAATCCAAATTTACGATTCATCCTGGGGAACCAAGATGTAGCAAGACATTAAAAAGAGTTTCTACTGGGAAGGTATGAAGAAGGATGTTGGCTTGTGGGTAAAGCAGTGTGTGAACTGTCAACAAGTGAAGGCTGAACATCAGAAGCCAAGTGGGTTGCTTCAACCTTTAGAGATACCAGTATGGAAATGGGATTCGATATCCATGGATTTTATAGACGGTTTGCCAATGTCGAATCACGAAAATGAAAATATATAGGACATAGTGGAGAGGTTGACCAAGAGTACCATTTTTCATTCCAGTTAAGTCAACCAGGACGACACCTGTTTTAGCTAAATTGTTTATGAAGAACTTAGTTAGACTACATGGAAATCCTAGTAGTATAGTAAGTGAGAGAGATACTTTGTTTACTAGCCAGTTTTGGAAGAGTCTACAGGATATGTTAGGTACCAAGCTCAAGATGAGTACTGCTTATCACCCTCAGGCAGATGAGCAGACAGAGATAGTCAATAAGGTACTCGAGGATTTGTTAAGAGCTCGTGTGCAAGATTTGGGTGGATCATGGGAAGATCACCTACACTTAGTTGAGTTTTCCTATAATAACAGCTATCAGACTAGAATAGGAATAACGCCTTTCAAAGCTTTGTACGGAAGGCCATGCAAGTCATTAGCATGTTGGTTGGAAACTGAAGACAGATTAGTCTTAGGTCCGGATCTAGTGAGAGAGGCAACATGGAAGATTGAGTTGATCCGAGGTAAGATGAAGGAAGCTCAATCTAGACAAAAGAGTTATGTAGATAAGAGGCGCAAGGATCTAGAGTTCTCAGTTGGAGATAGGGTTTTCATTAAAGTATCACCGATGAAGGGTGTGGTACGATTTGGAAAGTCAAGGAAACTGGCATCGAGATATGCTGGACCATTCCTAGTTATAGAGAGGAACAAAAAGCTCGCATACAGAGTAGAGTTGTCGAGTAGTTTGGTAGGTGTCCATAATGTGTTTCATGTGTCTCATCTTCTTAAGTATGTGCATGATCCAGAGACTACTATTCCTTCGGCTGCATTGGAAGACTTAATAGTAGAACCGGATCTGACCTTTGTTAGAGAACCAGTTCGGGTTGTAGCGAGAGATGAGAAGAGGTTAAGAAACAAGACAGTCAAGTTGGTGTAAGTTTAGTGGAGCGACAATGAGAAGGACTGTACTTGGGTGACAGAAGACAGGATTAGAGATATTTATCCTGATTTGCTTTAAGGGTATATTCTATATTTACTTTATATAGACTGTTTGCTAATCAGGTAGGCTAGTATGGTAACTAGGAGATGTTACAAATGATTGCTATGTTTAGTATTTAGTCCTTGCTAAATTTTGAGGATGAAATTCTTTAAGGAGGGAAGCCTGTAACACCCCCAATTTTAAATAGCATTATTCAGGAGATTTAACTAGATAAATTAAATAGAATAATGTAAAGATTAGAGTGATAAGGGAATTGAGATTTGATATCTAATTAGGGTTGTGGCTTAACTTAATGGTTATAAAAAATGGTTTATAAGTTAAATACCCAAGAGAATAAGGCAAAGGTAATATGGGAATAGCCGAACCCCATAACCCCTAAACCCTTACATCATTCTCATTCACATTTTCATAAACCAAAACACAACAAAGGAGAAACATGGTTGGCCATAACCCTAGGAGAAGAGGAGCTCAAAATCAATTAGAGGCTAATATTCAAGCTAGAAAGATTAAAGTGAAGAATAAATCTCAAGTTCCTTATCCAAATAGGGTGAATAATGATCTAAACCATCTCATATAAGTCTTATTGAACGTTTTAGCTCGGGTTTAAGGTTTAAAACCATTTGGATGGATGGATGATGATATGCTTTGATTTATATGCCATTTTATAATTTAAACAAGGATTTTTGTGGGATAATATAATTCGATTTTAAGGTTAAAATCGTGCAAATTGATTTTCAAATGCCATGATGTTAGAATATGTTATGTAAAACATTATTTAGGAGATGGGTTTAAATTTTCATAATATTCGAAGCTATGGATAATTTATTATGAAGTTTGAATTGAAGAAATATATAATTTTAGGTTTAAATTATTTAAGGCAATCAAGTATCATTTCGGGTCTAAAATTTATATATGTTAGAAAACATATTAAAAGTGAACAATTGAGATTTTAGGGATTTTTTCTATGAGTTTTTTTATGGTTATTAAATTATTTAAATTAGAGGACTTAAATGTTTTGTTAAGGGGAAGGGCTTATTTGTTAAAACAATTTCATTTGTTAATTGAAGAATTCGGCAGCCTTTTAGAAGAGAATTTTTGATAAAGAACTAGCAACCAATTATATTTTGACAAATTAGGCAAGTTGGGTAAAAAGAGATTATTTTGAAAGGCATAAAAATCAGTTTTGTTTCAAGTTACAACTTCGCTACTGCCACTTACTTGCTTCCGTCACCATGCTTCCGCCAATGACCTTTTGCACCCATTCAAAACCAATGCACATGGTATCAAGCCATTGATATGTAGTGTATTAGAGAAAGACGGAAGGGACTGTATCGAAAGCATGCTTTCGAAGCGGTTGAAGTCATTTTTAAAAGCCTTCAAATCAATCCAACTTGCCTTTGCTTTTAAAGAAGCTTTCGAAAGAGTTGCCACATTTTGAACTCATTCGGTACCTAGCTGCCGCGTTCATACATTTTAAATTGGTTGAAGGCTGCTTTTCTTTATAGCCTTATAATCATGAGTTCGAAAGGAAGGCTTTCGTTTTATTAATATTGAAGCCGCCTTCCCAATGCTTTTGAAAGGGCCCTTTTAGCCGCTTTTATCAATGGTTTCGAAGCTGTCCTTTTCCCCAACTATTTTACTTGAAATCAGTGCTTTCAAAATGGATACTTTCTCTTTTGTTCTCTCTGACCCAGTAGTTATATTTAATGTTAAACCCAATTATTTCGAAAGAGATACTTTCAAATGGTTTTGAAGCTATTCTTCCATAAATTCTTACTTGAATTAAATGCCTTCGAAAGGTATGTTTTAAGTGTTCGAAAGGTATATCTTTAAGTGTTTCAAAAGGAAGGTTTCAATGCTTTCGAAAGACATGTTGGATGGTCTTGAAAGATAACATCTAAGGTTTTAAGTAATGATACAAAGGATATAGTCGAAAGCCTTAGTTTTCAAATTTGAGAACCCAATCTCAGTTTTAAAGTAAATACATGGCAATATGAAAGAGTTTTGAAATGGCATTCAACTTTGTTTTTAAAGGAAGTTTTCCTTGATAAAGATAGTGGGTTAAGGGTATTAACCATATTTCTTTAGAAAGATTATTACAAGGAATTTAACCATGGATGTTTATATTGTTATGTTATTTGATCAGTTATCATTAATGCTTGTGTAACTATATTCACTTCATTTATAAACCATAACTGCATCTTGGGGTAAGGGCAGAATAACAGGCTAGGTTGGCCCAGTAGTGAATATATATATATATATATTGAATTTAACTCCTGTGTGAGTAGAATTGCATCCAGGAGGTCACACAGACCAGAATATAGGATGCCTAAGACCGATCAAAGGATTATTGGCTTAGACGGGTTCTTAGTAAGCCCATGAAAACTATGTATGGAGATTGTTATTGGCAGAGGCCAATAGGTTCTTAGTGATCCCATGAAAACTATGTACGGAATAAGTTATTGAAAGAGATCAATAGGTTCATAGTGATCCCATAAAAACTATGACATGAGAGATGTTATAGGAGAATCCAATAGGTTAATAATGACCCCATGAAAACTATGACTAGATGATGTTATTGGTAGACACCAATAGGTTCTTAGTGATCCCATGAAAACTATGAAACCGGACAGATAGTCCGTAAGCTTGGAACATTTTACTAGTTAGCCAATGAAAACTAACAGGTTATTAGTGACCTTAGAAACAATAACTTGAGACAGGTAGTCAGGTGAATGAGGATGGGAAATCTAGAGCATATTGCATGTTTTCATATCATCATGATACATTTTATTATGTATATCTTAACCATTGTGGATGCAGGTGCACAATATATGGTTATTATAAATTGGGTTAAGATACCAGTGAGGGAGAAACCCGTTCCCCTAAGCAGCGTGGTCTCACTAGATATCTATATGGTTCGAGATGGTAGGTTATTATTCATACCAGACTTTTTGTCTAACTCGAAGTTTATAGTTTTCTTTTAAATTCTCGTGTGCTCAATTGATTTTAATTGTTTTGAGAGTTAAGGTTTTTAGGTTCTTGTTTAGACGAATAAGCTTCCGGGGATGTGCAGGAGGAAAGCTAGCTATTAGGAGTTCTTTCTGTTTGATTCTGTTGTGTAATTGGATGTAATGGCAAATTTGTTTAATTGCCTATATTTAGACTCTGATCTACCAAGGGGCATCTTAATACGTCGCTCTTGGCATATTTTATAATAATTATATTTCTTTGAATGTGGTTTACAAATTGGGATCATGTAATGAATTTGTAGTGGAATGACAAATTTATTTTAAAATTTGAGTTTAAAATTTTTCATATCCATGTGTTTCTGGTATATCAATGTATCTAATATTACCGCATTTGGTTACCGATAATTAATAACCATGGATGACTACAGCATCCATAGCAGTTAGTTTTGGGCCTCTAAATGGTGGATGTTACAAAGGCATTAAGGAGCTGGTAGACTAGGGTTATGAGTGGAAGAAACATTACTTTGCCCTTTTTGATGTCAACCAAACTAATCAAACGGTCGGACATCCAATCATTTGATTCATAGAATAAAGACTATGACCGAATCATTGAGAAGTATAAAAGGGATTTGGCTAAGGCCAAAAAGGAAAGAGACGCAGCGCGAGAATCAAAAATGAAGGCAAAAGAGTTAGTCAAAGAGATGAAGCGCACTCACAACCAAGTCGAGATTATGATGAAGAACATTATAAAAATTATTTATGAAGAGAATGCCACTCTTGAATGCAGCTAGCATCAGGGATCTGACCCTTCTAGAGAAAGACAAGGCTATCATGGACAATGAAGCCGAAATTCAGAAGCTCCGTACCGAAAAGGAGAAGCTAGATTTCACCTTGCTCCTATCTAAAGCAGAAACACTGGAGGCTCGAGTCGATCATGCTAAAACCATGAAGAAGCCAATCGACCTGAAGGAGAAAGGGCCAAGGAATAAGAAGAACTAAACTCCACCCTTCAACAGTTCTTTGCCAATGCTGTCCAATGTAAGAACTTGAAGTGGCTTGGATGTTGATGCATGGGAAGAGGTTCTACAATGCCCGAAGCATTCGGTGAAGGGATTACCCAAGATGAATTAAAAGCCAAGTACCTTGATGTCGAAGACAAAGAAAAACTTGAAGAAGGAAGAGCTATCCTAGCCTGGAAGATACCACTACAGCTAAAGTTTCCATTGAAGCTCCTGATGGTCCAAGTGCATCGAGCCATGTACAATCATCATCTCCTAAGATCCAAGAGCTTGCACTGAAGATTCCATCAACCGAGGGGGCTAGCTCCGAGACCACCCAAATCATTCTAGCTTCTGTAGCTACTACTTCTATTGATCCTTACATCTCTGTTTCCATCTCTCAGCCCATCCCGTTAGCCCCAAAAGAGGGTGAGATTACCTTATCCCCTGCTAAGGAGACTCTAACCAGTGATGGCATATCTCGTGTTTCACTAGTGTTCGACGTCCTTCATTTCTCGCTCGAGATCGTAACTAATCTTCATTTCTCCGTTTGTGAACTTACAGGTCACCCATCGTTTCATCCTCCTCCGCCGCCAATTACCCAAGGCTTGTGCCCCATTGCAATTGCCATCAAGTCGACCTCAATTTCCATAGGATTGATCTTTCCAAGCCTCCCCTCTAGCTCCATCCCTGGTCCTGATTCAGAGAGAATCGTAGCTCTGGAAGGATTGGATGGCACTTCCCAGTCCTTAGGGAAGACATTATGATTACAAGCATCTCAGGCCTAACTAGTTCCATCTCTATGACAGAGAGGCTAAAGATCGATGTCTCCAAAATAAAAATCAAGACCGAGCCTGGACTTGAAAAACCGGTCGGTACTGAGGAGCCAAAGCCTTCTACAAGAACCCATCCTATCACCTTCAGGCCTCCAAAGGAAAGTAGCACCGACGTCACTACAGATACATCTATGCCCCCTGTTGACCATCCCAAAGATCCTGCCACTACTATTACTAAAGGAGACACTGCTCCATCTGAAGGCAGCACACCCAAGGGTGACAATAGCCAGAAGAGACCTCGTAATGGCTTGGGCAGCATGAGCCGCAAGAAAAAGAAGACATGCAAAAGTAGGCTCCTCAGTTAGCCTTGAGTGACAACGAAATAATTTCCTTTTGTCTCTTTCTGGATTTATCTTTTTTGTTTTCCGGTTGTACATAGGCCATGCTTGTGCGGGACCGGCTCCCGAATCCATTGTATATAAATGTTGAATGTAATGAAAGATATTTTTTCTGTTTCAATCTTTGTTCCGTTTCCCCACTTTATATTATGTTCGTGCCTATATACAACCGCGCGCATATATAATATAATTGCTTATACTACAATTTTATCCATATTATACATGCATGTGTTTGTACAAAGCATTTAGTCCATACATTTGAGTAAAAATTTTGCAATTTCTTTGATAATATTCTATAACAACCCGCACCTTAAACGGCCTAAATTTCTAAAAAATCGAAACTCAAATCCATTAGAGTATAGATCGTTTGTTTGGTACCTGCAATAAGCATGAGCATATCAGAGATTGATAAATCTAAACACAGCGGAACCGAAAATATAATAAGATATAAATACTGACTGAGGCTACTGCATTGGAATCAATAGCATTCCTTAGACATCAATTCGCCTTATCAGCACCGAGAATGAGAGATAAGAAAACTTCTCCATCAATCAATCACGTCATACTCCAATGAAATATTACTCTAAATCTATCCTGTTGGTTGTAATGGGGGAGAGGGGGTCAGAACAATGTTCTAGTGACTGGAAAATCTATATACTTTGTCCATAACATAAATTTATATCGATTGGGTTTCATTTAATTGTTATATCTATTATTTACGGTTAATCTGTTTAACCTTAATATTGCATGCACAATATTTCTATGGTTCTACCTAATATGACTCGTCTATCTAACCTTCTCCAAAGTACAAAATATCGACTTATGTCTATCAACCACTTAATCTTCCAAATATGAAGAAGGCTCCTAGCATCGTCATCGTTGGTCTATTGGTCCTACCTACAGAGACCTATGACCACTATTTGTGGCTTTATAATACATAATAGCCTTACTACTAACGTATCTATCGTCCTTAGTGTCTTAGCCATGCGAGAGACAGTACCCAAGCCACTTAACACCTCATCAATAAGGATTGGACGGACTTCTAACCATTTAATACCTATATTTTAGGCAGGTCCCCATTAGTTAATACCTAATCCTAAGGTAGACTCCTCACTAGTACTATCTAGCTGACATTGCTTGAAATCTCACTATACCACTTAATACTTCTTTATAGGAGAGAGGCGGACTCTACAGCAGTCACTTAATACCTCAAATCCAAAGCGGACCCTCCCCGAGATATCCATTACCGCTCCTAACCGCTAAATCGGGCCGTTCATCTATTTATTAACTAAGGAGAATGAGGACCCTCGAAAAACCACTTAATACCTCCAACCTAGAAGTAGGTTCTACAGTTGCATATTCATTTTCCATGGGTCCTATGGTTGGAGATGTCTCACATCAGTAGGAAGTGTACACAACTGCTGGTGGCATCAAAGTGAAGGACAAACTCTGTTGTGTAACTCTACTAACCTCGCAACCCAACCCACTAAGTCCAATTAATTATTCTAAGCTTCATTCTAAGCTTTTATTATTCTAAGTTGAATAATCTAAGCTAAATATCCTAAGTTGAATATTTGATTAGCCTACTAATCTCATCTAATTTATTTAAGGCTATAATGTCTACCTTAATTGTCCAATTATTAACTATCCCCTTTTATTCACTTTTTCCATAAATGCCAACTTTTCATAAAATAAATGATTATTATTTATCCAATGAACATTTCCTAAGACATTTATTTATTTACTAAACTCCATTTAGTAATTCTCCTCTAACTATTCCATAGTTAATAGCCTATCATCTTTATTTATCAGTCCCTATTAATCCACTTACCCTATTAATTTTCCATAATTCCGAAATTCATTTCACATTTATTACCTATTAATTGGAGTTACAACCTTTTCTAACTTTCTTTCCTAATTCCTTTCTTCATTACCTGATCTACTCCTACGTTTAATTTATCATTTAAGCAAATATTGCATGTAAACGTCGTATAAGCGGATTACTTCTAACTAGAATATCCTTTTCCATATTTAATTGTTGGAATTATATCTCTAAAAAGATTCTTCGTCATAATTTCGATAAATTAGCATTATCCAAAAAGGTCAACTTTTCAAAAATAAAAGATCTACCTCGTTTGAAATTACAAGAAATGGTTATTTTTATTTTTATTTGAAATAGACAGTGTAAACTACGACAACTAACCGCATACTTTACACGTCTCTTTTTTTTATTTGCATATATTCCTTATCAAACCAAACGTTGTATTTTTCTATGGAAATAAGAGAAACCAAACCAATTTATAAAAATTAACGGATCCCAATTCCAATTATTTAAACATAGAAAAATTACATTCCAACAAGATTAGGGTAAGAATCAAAACTATACTAATATTTTAACAACCCAAAGCAGATCTGGAATAAATTATACATTTAATCATTCATTTTCATAACTTTTGGGACTGATTTCCAAATCTGGATGTAAACAACAATTCTAATCAAATTCCCTAGATTTTCAAATAAGAATATGTAGGCAATAGTTTTATATGTTTAATTTGAGCTTACAATTCACATATATCTATTGATTTACGCATAAAAGTCAAATAAATACCAATGAGATAGATCTCAATATCATAAATTTTTTATAAATTTCCCACTCACCTTTTAAAAGCGTTCTAAATCTCCAGATCTGAATTAAATCTTTTGATTCAACTCCATCTTCTTTTCAATCCAAGAAATATGTTTAAAATGGGCATATACATACATTTGAATTTCATATCTAAGAAGAGATTTGGAGTTGGAAGGGAATATAAATTTACTATATTGAAATTTACCTTGTTATCGCGTACCGTTGATTCTCTTCTTCTCTTCTTCTATTTATTTTATGTTTTTCTCCAATTTATATAAATATAGTTTATTTTATAATTTGGAAGAATAGTGGAGAAGAGGAATTGGTAGAGCTTCACCGTTCTCTAAGAAAATACGAGAAGAGAAGAGAGGGTTAGGCCTTAATTCATAGGTACATGAATCGATCGCAGTCGTTAGATTAAAATATGTTAAATCCGGACCATTTTGCCAAGGCAAACCTAGCCATCATCCCTTAGACCAGTCAACCGTTCCATGTCGACCTGCGCAATAAAGGGGGTCGACCTGTGGGCCTCGGTGATTAATTATAAACGTTAACTCTTATTATTTAATTATTTCTATTATGAAATTGTTTTTCGTCCGTAACTTCTTTATTTGAACTTCGATAACGAAACTCCAAATATGAAAGTTTCTCAGAATTTCACACGAATGCAATGGGAAAAGTTTTATTGCCAAATTTCATCGTTTTCATATATTCTATTTTTGGAGCCTAATCAATTATTAATTAACTAACGTAAAATTTTACGCTGTGTTACATTGTTCCCCCCTTAAAAGAATTCTTCTCAGAAATTACATCAATGATTAAATCATGGTTATTGCTTGTAATTTTTCTAAACTACTCAACCAATTAGAGTACAACCAATTTTGCAACCCAACATGCATAGTGTATCACAATTATAAATAACATGTATGTAGAATGATTCTAAATCGGGCCATCCTATATGACTGCGTTTCTTTTAAAACATCTTTGAAAATATGATGCAAACACCCAATATGTATACTGGTAGTTCTATATGTATGTAGATTTTGAGAAATCTTTTCTCCAAAAATGCCCATACTCCTACGAGTAGAAGCATGGTGCAACCAATTTTGCATCCAATTACTACCATCCAAAAATCTATCTTGTTGAAATATCGCTTTTTAAACGTTACTCTTATGCCAAGAAAATCAATTTAAGTGTAGAATTCTACATTCTTACCATTCTATAAGCTACCAATTTCCATTGTATAATGGAAATTTCCTCGCTACCCGGATTTTCTTCAAATTTTCCATATACAAAACGTATAAGAAGGCTTATTTTCAAGCTCTAAAATGGAAATGAGTCCAAAAATGGACCCTCGCATGTCGTCAACAAGGTATGAAAATAGAAATTCCAAGACTAAAACCGCTTTTCCCTTGTTATCGTTTGCGTTTTATTGTATCGCCGTCCTTTAACGCACCACTAAATTTGCATTCATTAATTTATTTATCTTCTTTGCGCTTAGCATATGGCCTTTAATATCAAAAATTCTACGTCACTTTTCAAACTTGTACGTCGCTTGAAGAATCAATTTCCAAAAATATTTAGACACAAATCTTCCTTGAAATCAATTTGGATAAAAGTTCCAAAAATTATTTTAGAACTAAAAATACTTCAAAAGCTTAAACTTCCTTTTCAAGCGAATGTTTTTGCAAACTATTTTCCTTTCAAAAATTTGAATGATTCAAGCTATATTTCAGCGTGTTCAAAAGTTTATTATACACTATTGCATAAGTTCCACTATAACACTTCACATTTAACTTTTATCTTTAAAACTCAGCATTTTATTTAAAATGTCAACATACTTATTCAAATTTTTTAGCTCTTAAGGAATATGAATAATGATCCATGATTTCCAAAACAACTTTAACCTGTCCTTCGTTTGCTAAAATTTACTGCTTACTCTAAACTTCTAGTCTTACATTGCGTTTACCATTAGTTAAGTGTCTTTATGAGATTTCCATATTTATACCATTTCTTCCAAATACACATATAAGAGTGGTTCACATATCTAAAAATTACAACACAATAAAATGAATAGGAACAATCTCATAATATCGTACGTGCTTTTTTATAAGAAACAACTAATGGTTACAACCCAAACAACCTAAAAGGAAAAACAAATGCTGACAGAAAAGGATAACAACAACACTACTAAACCTAAAACGCTACCTATAAACTATATGACAGACTCGACCCTCCGGGGGAGCTCAAGCCATTGTCGTGGCCTTGGAAAGTGCATAGCATGGCAGATAAGCACCTAACCTTATGGCTCTGTAGCTCGACCCGCATCTCCTACCGACTAGCCCGAATCCCCTAGAGCTCGGCCTGGACCTGCCAAATAGTGATAAGCTCGGGACATTGGAATCTCTCAATGCGCTATCCTAGCTCCACCTCCTTCTACAGTTTCTCCTTGGCTCCTGGGCTAAGGAGCGGCTGCCGCTACTACTAGCAAAGGGATAAACAACTTTTTAATGGTGGCTTTGTCGATGGTAAGCAGGACCTTCCTCTGGATTGACTCCCCTTGGAGGTTCACTATATATCGCCTAAGGACGCGAGTGAATATTTGGTAATACGAAAGTAACTCTGTGAGTACCAACTCCTTAATCGGCTAAGTGGAGCATCAGGGCACGGGCCCAATTGACGGCTATGCCACCAATGATAGCATATGGGGCCTTCCTCACCAAAGGATAGATCTAATCAAGCCTCCCTTTCTTCGAAACGATGTTGTGCTGAATGATGCGCACGACGAGGCGAGCTATAGGTTGAAAATTGTCTGACCTCCAGACACCGACGTCTCTATAAAAGATACGCTAAAAAATCTCAGGATCTGACATCTCAATGTCGTCCAAGTTCGTGCCCTATGCGGAAATCTCCAAAATATCTCTGAAGTCATCATCAGTCAAATCAATACTGACTCCGTTCACCTTCAACCGAATAAGACTGCTGCCTTCATCAAAATTTTTCCCTAGATGGATGTCGAAAAGGCGGATGCAGTGCGGGAAGCACTCCCGCTCAGAGGTGTCGAAGCGAAGGATCATCGTTAATCCTGTCACCACGAATAATTTATCAAGCCAAAAAGCGACGAAGTCTCCGAACTTGACAGGTCACCCTTGAAGGAAAGTGAAGCCTGTTGAGCTAAGATAAGTGGTGATTCTTTGCTTATTCTGGCCTAGCCAAGTGGCCTCTAAAGGGGTGAGACCAAGGTGGCGCGAGAAAGAACTGGCAGTGCGAGGCGATGCCATGGACTGAAATGTTGTCAGAGAGGGGGAATAGGGTTTAGATCTGAAGTGATGGTGGGGCAAGATCTAACGCACAAAAATTGGTGCAGGAAAGAGACATGGCTGCTGCTTCTTGGAGAGGGCGAAAAACGGCGTCGCCTGGTGGTGGAACGGAGGGGACGACTACTGATTTGGAGGAGTTTAGGTTCGGCTATTTGAGGAAGGAGAGGAACGATAATGAGGCGGTTGGGGGTTTGGACATGACTTTTATAGTCGCGTTACAAGTTCGGGTTGTGCCAAAACCTGTTAATCGGTCCTCTGCTCTAGGTTTACCGACTGACCGCTACCGGTTGACCGCTAGACGCATTTTAGGTGCAAGTTGAACCTGGACCTAGTCCGGGTCGGGTTAATTAATAATGAGAATAATAATAATCATTTCGTGTCGTCTTCTATAAATTTACAAGTTCCAAAAAAATCCTATCCTCTTCATGACAGAATCCAAGCTTACTGTCTAGCCTTCGAACCATTCCTCGGTTATATTACAGTATTCCTAACTTATACTACTACAACCAACAATACTTCAAACATTTGAAATATTCCAACTGTTGTTTTCCACATTATATTAATATGGAAATATCCCTCCAATTAGCTGGCGGGTAAAACTACACTTCCAACTTCATACCCAATAAAATCAAATGTCATTCCTATTTTGTCCATCCCATAAAAGAAAAAAGAATTTAAAAACTCTAATTTTTATAAACAGAAAAATCTTCAGCTAAATATATGCTCTTTTAATCTTGTTTCCAAATTGAAAACTATTTTCCTTCAAAAGTTCCCTAACAAAAATCAAACTTATATACATATATTTAAGAATTTCAAACTTACTTCTTTTTAAACCAAAAGTTCTTAACCAAATTAATTAATTTACATCTCTCTTATAAAATAAGATTTCAATATTTCGCAAAACCAAAATTTTTCCTAAATAAATCTTTGGAAAAGAAATCCTTTAGAAGCCATTTCTTTATAATTTAAGGCATTTTCAAAATATATTATCAAATTTCTCACATGGGGTCGGAATAAGGAATTGACTTTATATCTTACAATAAAAAACCATTTGCCATCTAAAAGTGATCGATGAATGCACCTTCAGAAGAACTTGCCTCCGGATGTCCGTGACATATAAATTCTCAACTCCCACTTGCTAGGATAAAATGTGCATCTTTACTCGACCCTCCACTCAAAATCAAAAATAAAAGGTCGTTAGTCTCAATAATCCGGTCAAACACCATCCAGCCTCCGGGATTCTTCCATATGTCATGCTCTTTAAAATTAACGCCTTACGTATAGCTAACGCTCCATGGGGTAATCGGGGTAGGCACATAAATCTTTAACTTTATAAAATATTTCCAACTTGTAGTCCTCACCCATCCTTTCGGAATATGGTCACAACCACTTTTATAGTTGAAATCTATAGAGCTAGACATAAAATATATTAATAGATGGAAAAATACAAGTACGTTCTCTCAAAATATTCTAATCCCACTGATCGTATAACCTAAGCTCTGATATCAAATGTAACAATCTACACCATAATGGGCCTAAATTTTGACAAAATCGAAACCCAAGTCCATTAGAGTATAGATCGTTTGTTTGGTACCTGCAATAAGCATGAACATATCAGAGATTGACAGATTTAAACTCACAACTGAATGGGAAATATAACATTAATTCACCTTGTCAGCACCAAGCATGAGAGATAAGCAAACTTCTCCATCAACTAATCACGTCTTACTCCAATGACATGTTCCTATAAGTCTATCACGTGGGTTGTAATGAGGTAGGGGGTCAGAACAACGTTCTGGTGACTAGAAAATCTATACTTTGTCCATAACTAAATCTATACCGATTGGGTTCCTTTAATTATTATATTTATTATTTACGGTTAATCCGTTTAACCTAATATTGCATGCACGATATTTCTACCTAATACGATTCGTCTACTTAACTTTCTCCAAAGTACAAAATACTGACATATGTTTATCAGCCACCTAATACTGTCAAATATGAAGCGGGCTCCTAGCATCGTTATGGTGGTCTATTAGTCCTAACTATAGAGACCTTTGACCACTATTTATGGCTTTATAATACATAATAGGCTTACTACTAACGTATCTATCATCCTTAATGTCTTAGCATGTGAAAAAAAACCCAAGCCACTTAATACGTCATTAATAAGGACTAGGCAGACTTTTAACCATTTAATACCTATATTTTAGGTAGGTCACCATCAGTTAATACCTAACCGCCAAGTGGACTCCTCACTAGTACTATCTAGCTGACATTGCTTGGAATCTCACCAGATCACTTAATACTTCTTTATAAGAGAGAGGCGGACTCTATAGCAGTCACTTAATAACTCAATCCTGAAGCAGGCCCTTCCTGATATATCCACTACCGCTCCTAACCGCTAACTCAGACCGTTTATCTATTTATTAATTAGGGAGAAGGCATGCCCTCAAACAACCACTTAATACCTCTTGCCAAAAAGTAGGTCCTACGGTCGTATATTCATTTTCCACGTGTCCTACAGTTAAAGATGTCTCACATCAGTAGGAAATATGCACAACTACTGGTAGCCTCAAAGTGAAGGGCAGACTTCTATTGTGTAACTCTACTGACCTCGCATCCCAACCCACTAAGTCTAATTAATGATTCTAAGCTTCATTCTAAGCTTTTATTATTCTAAGTTGAATGCTTTGAGTTGAATATTCTTAGTTCAATTCTCTAAGTTGAATTTTAGAATTAGCCTACTAATCTCATCTAATTTATTTAAGGCTATAATGTCTACCTTAAATGTCCAATTATTAACTATACCCTTTTATTCACTTTTTCCATAAATATCGACTTGTCCTTAAATAAATGATTATTATTATTCCAACGGACATTTCCTAAGGCATTTATTTATTTACTAAACTCCATTTAGTAATTTTCCTCTGGCTATTCCATAGTTTTTAGCCTATCATCTTTATTTATCAGTCTTATTAACTCACTTACCTTATTAATTTTCTGTAACTCCCAAATTCATTTCATATTTATTACCTATTTGGAGTTAGAACCTTTTCTAACTTTCTTTCTTAATTCCTTTATTCATTACCCGATCTATTCCTATGTTTAATTTATCCTTTAGCGAATATTGCATGTAAATCGTCGTATAAGTTAATTTCTTTTAATTTATTAGTGTAGTTAAATACGTATAAATATTTATTTCCCTTAACTACAGTCCTAGATATAAACTTCTAACTAGAATATCCTTTTCCATATTTAATTGTTGGAATTGTATCTCTAAAAAGATTCTCCATCATAATTTCCATAAATTAGCAAGATTTAAAAAGGTTAACTTTAAAATAATAAAAGATCTACCTCGTTTAAAATTACAAGGAATGGTTCGTTTTCCTTTTATTTGAAATAGAAAGGGTCTTTCTATCCAGGTGCAGGTAGTCCGCATCTTAACAGACATGTCTATTTCACCGACCCTCTCTCCGAGACAGTGCCCAGATCGTTACGCCTTTCATGCGGGTCTGAACTTACCGGACAAGGAATTTCACTACTTTAGGACCGGTATAGTTACGGCCGCCATTCACCAGGGCTTCGGTTTCTGGATCCCCTGTCATCAGGTCACCAACTTCCTTGACCTTCCGGCACTGGGCAGGCGTCAGCCCCCAACTACTCCGGTCGATGAGCATTCTCCCAAACACTATGCCTTTCACCTGATCTAGAGAAAGTCGAAGAAGAGGTAAGCCGTACTCGATAAGGGCAATCAAACAACAAGAGCGCTCGGTTCAACAGTTTATTGCTTAGCCCGGTGAGAAAATCATGATTTATACGACAAATGTGTTAAGTCAAATGAACAACTCGAGTGCCAAATTGATATAAAGAATTCCGTGAAAGATCTCAAAAAATGAAAAAAATGTTTTGTCTATTCGATCCAAAAAAAGTGGAGAATGCGCATTTGCTTGAAATATTTTCAAGATAATTGTTTTACGTCTTTGAGCACGCATAGATCCTTTGATTATACCACGGTGAAAATTAGATTGTTGTGAGTAATGTATCAAAGCCACCTCGTCTTCTTCATCACTAGTATAAAATATGACAAGTAACTGCGTACTTTACACATCTCTTTCTTTTATTTGCATATATTCCTTGTCAAATCAAACACTGTATTTTGCTATGGAAATAAGAGAAATCAAACTAATTTATAAAAATTAATGGATCTCAATTCCAACAATTCAAATATAGAAAATGTACATTCTAACAAGATTAGGGTAAGTATCAAAACTATACTAATATTTTACCACCTAATAGCAGGTCTAGAATAAATTATATATCTAATCAATATTCATTTTCATAACTTTTGGGACTGATTTCCAGGTCTAGGTGTAAACAAGAATTCCAATCAAATTCCCTAGATTTTCAAATAAGAATATGTAGGAAGTAGTTTATACGTTTAATTTGAGCCTACAATTCATATACATTTATTGATTTGGATATAAAAATCAAATAAATACCAACGAGATAGATCTTAACATCATAAACAATTTATAAATTTCCACTCACCTTTTGAAAGCGTTTCAATTCGCCAAATCTGAATTAAATCCTTTGATTCAACTCTATCTCTTTTTTAATCCAAGAAATATATATAAAAAGGGTATATTCATATATTAGAATTTCATATCTGAGAAGAGATTTGGGGTTTGAAGGGAATATAGATTTACTATATTAAATTTTACTTTGTTACCACGCAGCGTTGATTCTCTTCTTCTTTTTATTTTCTATTATTCTCCAATTTGTATAAATATAATTTATTTTATAATTTGGAAAAATAGCGGAGAAGGGAAAAAGACAGAGTTTTGATGTTATCTCAAAAAATATGAGAAGGGAAAGAGGGTTAGGCTTGATTTATAGGCACACAAGTCAACCGCAATAGGTAGATTAAAATATATTAAATTCGGGCCGTTAGGCCAAGGCAAACCCTAGTTGTCACCCCTTGGACCGGTCGACTGCTCCCTCTATAAGGGTCAATTGCTCCATGTTGACCCTCCCAATAAAGGTGTTGACTTATGGGCCCCGGTGATTAACTATAAATGTTAACTCTTATTATTTAATTATTTTTGTTCTGAAATCGTTTATCGTTCGTAACTTCTTCATTTGAACTTCGATCGTGAAATTCCAAAGATGAAAGTTGCTCAAAATTTCACCACGAATGCTATGACACAAGTTTCATGGAAAAATTCCATCATTTGCACAAATTACCTTTTTAGAGCTTATTTAATTATTAATTATCTAACGTAAAATTTTATGGGGTTCCGTTATTTAGCTCTGTTTTATCGCAGCTGAATTGTTTCCATTTGACTAAACAAAACAAATACTCAACCAACTCTATGGTTACTCCTACTTATCCTGAGTCGAGTTTATTTCAACCAATAACCAGCTATAAATAAACCGAGTTCCATGCTAATCCCTGTCTCCAAAAAACATCGATTTTGAGATTCACATCCCGACATCATCAATCTCGCCAATAACCGAGCATGATTAATGTTATCCCCAGAATTCCACCCTTTAACTTCGGCCAAGCGTATTCCGCTAAGCCATGAGAGTGACCATACCTTTTGGAACTCTATTACATGCCCAGTTCTGTCTTCGGGACTTAGCATTCCAAATGCCAACATCCAAGCAACATTCCTTGTCTTGTTCTACCCTCAAGAATCAGTCGATGTTTAATAACGTGGGGAAGATTATCTAATTGCCCCCTATCTGAATATACTTTCCCGACCTTGATCCTGGACTAGAGGAATCTGGCGGTTTTTGCACAAAAAATGGACAAACACCTCCAAGTCGTATGATTTAGTTGATTTTGCGGTGTTTTTAGTGATCTGGGTGATGTATGCAAATATGTAAAAAGCAGGGACTAAACTGTAAAAGACATGCAGATTTATAGTCGTTCAACCAGAATGTGCCTACGTCCACTTTATATATTATTTCTCCTTTCTTGTTCAGATTACAAGTACAAAGCTTTGATACAAGTATATGAAAGTTGTTTGAAAGTTCTATCCGTGCTTGAGCTCTCAAACTTGTCCCCCATTGTCGTACCCCTGCCCCTCTATTTATAGAGTGAGGCCGGGGGTAGGGGTCTTGGATGTATATAGCTGCTGGTGGGCCTAGGCTGATGCAATCCGGCCTGGTGAAGTTGGTTCGGTAGCACGTGGACTGGTGGTTGGTCCGGTAGTAGGTGGAATGATGGTTGATTCGGTAGTGGGTGGACCGATGGTTGGTCCGGTAGTAGGTGGGATGATGGTTGATTCGGTAGGCAGTGGAAGGAGTTGGTTCGGTGGATGGAGTGGGAGGAGTTCGTTTGGTGGATGGAGTGGAAGGAGTTCGTTCGGTGGATGGAGTGGAAGGAGTTCGTTCGGTGGATGGAGTTCGTTCGGTAGTAGTTGGAAACATTCCCAACATTTGCCCCCCAAAGTGGGGCATATGCTTGCGTATGGCGCGCTTTGTTTATCCTGACGCCCTCATCCGGTTCTAAATGCCGAATTAACTGGTCTGGTTATCCCGTGCTCGCCTATAAGTAGGGGAATCATGCCACTGTTATTCCTTTACCGTTTGAGAGAGTCAAATCAACTGAGCGCCGAATCAAACTTGCCTGTCCGAAACAGCCGAGTCAACCGAGTACCGAATCGCATGTAAGTGCCGAACCAGGTGAGTTTGCTTCTGCTGAATGAACCTTTATGGCTGGACTACCGAATGGGATAGGGGAGTTCAAATACCGAATGGTCTTAAACATTTGAATTATCGGATGAGGTTTCGGGAGCGCGAGGGCCGAATGGATCCTTAGACGCACACTACCGAATGGAATTTTGGGAGTGTGAGTTCCGAACGGATTCTCGGACTCGTACTACCGAATGGAACTTGGTATCTTGAATTATGAATGAAATCCTAGACTGTACGTACTTGCTTGTTTATTTCCCTCGTTCTAACGACGTGCTTTTTTGTGTTTGCAGATAAATGTCTCATAAAGTGGAAACCCGATCAGAAAAGAAGAAATCCCAAGACAGAGAAGATCCTTCCGTAGTGTCCCCAGCTCAGTTAGAGCCGGGACGTCATGGGCCCACCCCAAGGTCACTAGTAGATGGGTACGGCCCTCAGGAGCTTCTGAACTCACCTCTTGACTGTTTCCCAAGCTCTCTCAAAGGCGAGCAGCTTGATGTTATCTCCCGCTCCTTTGGGATTGACAGAGCGCGCATGTTGTTGCCGGGGGAGGGAGTGATGCCATATAATCCCCCCGAAGGGTATTTCGCCTATAGTTGGTATCATTGCATGTGTGGGGCCATTCCCCCGATCAAAGCTTGGATAATCAGCTTTATCACCTACTTGAAGGTAGCTCCGTTTCAGCTTCAGCCTAACTCCTACGCCATCCTGGTGAGCCTGTTTGTCATTTTCCAGAGGAGATACGGGCGTCCTCCCTCCAACCGGGAGATCCGGTACTTGTACAATTTGAGAGGCTATAAGAAGGGGTCTCCATACATCAGCTTGGAATCAGCCGTATCTTTCAAGCCTGTCCTGGACTTATATTCGAAGTTCAGTATGTTTAAGAAAGAATGATTTTTTATCAGGGATGACTCTGTTTCCATCCGTCGCTTCACCTCCGGCTGTAAGTGTGAAGCTTTATTTATAATTTCCGTTATAACTGCAATGCCTCTTCTTATGTGTTTTTATTTCTTGCTAGCGACAGGTGGCTTTGCGGTCGTGGAGAATGATCGCCTGGTTCAGATGGCTGCGGAAATAGAAGCCATTACGGGAAGGGACAGGTCGGCTTCTTACTTGATTAGGAATGCTACACTTCTGGGGCACAACCTGATCCTTCCACATCAGTCCGTGGTTAAGTAGAGAGACACGGCGGAGGAGAGAGCTGCCAAAGTTACAGGAGGGGCCACGGCGAAAAGCAGCAAAAGGAGACCCTTCTCGATGCATCCAGTTGCCAGGGGGAAGAAACTCAAGAAGTCCGATGGACCCTCTCCCAGCACACATCCAGATGCTCAGGAGGAGGAAAAAGGTGAGGACGAAGGAGGTGAGGCGGAGAGCAGAAGTGGTAGAGAAGGTGACGGTGACCGTCACGGTGATGATGGTGGCGAAGGACAGGGCGGTGATGGCACCAGGGCTTTGCCTCCCGGGCAGGCGGGCGTGATTCAAGAGTGGACAGATGACGCTCTCCGCCAAGCCTTCGAAGAGTTGGAGGAAACGGAGAAGTCCAAGAAAGCTGGTAAGGTCGGGATCGGCACCGATTTATCTTCCGGGAGCGCTTCTACTGAGGCAACTTCTGCGATTCAAGGTGAATTTCTCTTTATTCTTTTTAATTCTTGAATGATGGCTCAATACATGCTGGTGACACTTGGTTTTCATTCCAGGAGCGGGCAAAACGGCCAAGACCTCAGATCTTCGGCACAGGCTTGAACAATACAAACTCCTCAAAGCTTCCGCCAAGCCGAAGCCTCCTACTAACCGTCCTGGAGACGTAGTCGGCTATCGTCCTCTTCTTGGAGTTATTGAAGAAGATATACAAAAGAGGAAGAGGAGTCGATCTACGTTTGAATCTCTTCCTGGTCCTCCGGCCCCACTCCAGCCTATTCACGATATTACGGAGGATGATACTGAGTTTATGCCTTCTCCACATCCATCTGAGAATCCAACCTTCACCCTGATAGATCACCCTGGCTTGATTCGTAATCCATTTGCGGGCCATCCAGATCTGGACCCGGCCTCTCATGACATCTCCTTCGATGAGGTTACTGGTAAGCATCTTCTCCCTCGCAATCCTATGGTACGGGTGCTTGACGAAGCTAAGTCCCTGGACCTTGATTTGCTTACTACCCAGGTTGTAACTCTGGGGGATGAAGCTGAGGCGAATATTGACCGAGTTGCTGAGGAGACCAGGAAATTGATGGGGCATCATGCCCGACTAGTCAGGGCCGGGGAGGAAATTGGGAGTGCCAACATTCGGCTACGGTTAATGGTCTCCGACCAGGCTAAACAGCTTGCTGATCAAGTCATCCAAATTTCTCAGCACGAGGCCGCATCCAGGCAACTGTAGAAGGCTATGGAAGAGGCCAGCAGGGCAAAGTTGCGAAAACTGGAGGCCGCCTGCAAGGAGCGAATTGACATGGCCATCACGACAGTGGATGAGGTTCGACAAGCGGACCTCGAGCGGGCGCATGAATTATCGGGGAGGCTTGAGGCTGCGGAGCTCGCTCAGTCCAGGTTGAAGGAGGAGATGGAGGCGATGAGGATATCCCTTCAGGTTGACCGCTCACGATACCGATCGGAGAGGGATGCTGCCGTCGCTAAGCTGCGTGCTTCTGAGGCCCAAATGAGGGAGCTTGAGGAAAATGAGGGGATGATGGATGAGATGCTCCAGGATATGTATTTCCGCACTTGGAAGCAGGGTAATTTATCCTGGATGGATGATTACCCCCGAGTTATGGCCAGGATTTATCTCCGGGCCCTGGAGGAGGCTAGGGCTGATGCGGACAAAGAGGGTGGCACGGTCTTGAGAATGGATGTGGTCACTGCCCAGTTTACCAAGGAGGAGAAGGTGGCGGTGAAGGAGGGTATGCGGCTGCTTGCTGCTGAGGAGGCAGGTGTGCAAGTAGAGGATGATGACCAGGATGGTCAGGAAGCAGGTGCGGGTAAGTCTTCCTTTCTAGTCTTTCCGTTAACTTGGTTGCTTATCACTAATGAATTCTTTCTTTGACCGGGCAGATGGGCAATAGGACAAGGATGAAACTCCGACGCAGCCGGCTCCTTGATTTGACCTGGATATCTTTTTGTGGACTTGACATTGTTGCATATGTTAGTCTCAAAACAGTAACGTAACTTTTAGGTTGTAATTATGCTACTTGTAATAAACAATATATTTCTTAACGTGTAATTTTTTAACTTAAGCTGACTCTGTCGTTTTTTGAATGTTTTTGTTATTTTGTCATGTTGTATGAGGAATATAGCTATCCATATGCTTGTAATTCAATTGTGTTTGATGTCAAGTTCTTGCTTAAAACATAATTTCATGCCTTGCAATGTTAGTGTGACGTGTGAATAGATTATAGCCACATGTTTATATATGAAAGAAGTAAATGACGTCCTTCATATTTTACTTGTAGATGGCAGCTTTGAATGTCTCGCGCGACTGAGTGTGGAATGCGGTCAGTGTCCTGCTGTGAGTATCCGCTTCTATTAGCGAATGTCTCCTATTCTGTGTCCTGTACTTTAGGGATTGTTACAGAGGATATGAGAAAAGTTTTTTAAATTAAATTGAAATATGAGAAAAAGTAAAACTTCCAATCATGGAAGGCCTTCGATGTGCTTAAGTTCGTGGCAAACGGACTTTGTAGTCACTTTCCCTAGCTGTGGGTCTTGGAGACATTTGTCACCCATCTTACGCCTCCGCGGGGAGTTAATCTTTTTTACCACCGCCGTACTTAAGACACATCGGAGCCGAGATCGCGCACAGTAACTACCCGGGCCATTATGGCCCGTAATCGTGGGTATTATTCGATTTACTGTGGCCGGCTAGCATGGGTGCCGATCGTCAACCGTGAACTGCCCCTGGCTGGCCACACCTTATGTTGGGGCTTAAAGTAGGTTCACAGTTGCCGGCGAGCCGAACGCCGTAATGAGCTGCCTTGGCTATAGTCGGCCTTCTTGGTGGCTTATAATCAACTCATTACAGTTGGCTTTGAGGGCCGTCGCGAGCAATGAGTTAACCCGCAGCAGAGGGATGCCGGAGCAAAAGTGTCTCATTGGCGAGGGCATAGATTCGTATAGTACCTGTTAGGTCTTGTCCAGGAGAAGTCGCGCTGTGGAGCGCCTTGAATGGAAATGCTATATGCACAGGATTTTGTTCAACAGAAAAGGATAAAGTTAACAAGCAGCCAAGATATAAAGGAACAAGTTAAAAAAGAGACAAGGTTTTTAAAGTGGTTCGGCACAAAAATGCCTATGTCCACTGATTCACTTTGTTAATTCACCTCATATGGGCAGTACAAGTTAAGAAAAGTATCGACGGAGGTGTTGGATGTTCCATGCCCTCTGGAACACCTCTCCGTCCACTGTTGACAAAATATAAGCTCCATTGTGGAGATCTTTATGAATTACATATGGTCCATCCCAGATTGGATCTAGTGCTCCGGGGCGAGGGAATATTCGCTTGAGGACAAGATCTCCTTCTTGTAAGGTACGATGCTTGACTTTGGAGTTGTAGTGTGCTGCCACTTTTTGCTTGTGGGCTGCTGCTTTGAGGGCTGCATTATTTCTTCTCTCCTCAATTAGATCCAAAGACATGTGAAGGAGTTCTTCGTTCTCTTCTGGGTTATAGTGGATCCTATGGTGGGAAGGCACGATGGTTTCAACTGGGAGCATAGCCTCTGATCCGTATGCCAAAGAGAAAGGGGTATGCCCTGTTGATGTTCTGAAAGATGTGCGATAGGCCCACAGTGCCGTAGGGAGTTCATCCACCCAAGCGCCCTTTGACTTTTCGATCTTCTTTTTGATTAGAGTTTTCAGAATTTTGTTGACGGCTTCAACTTGTCCGTTTTCCTGGGGATAAGCTACGGATGAGAAGCTCTTGTGAATTCCATGCTCTTGGCACCAGTTGGCGAACTCCTCGCTGTCAAACTGAAGTCCATTGTCCGATATAATTTTGAATGGGACTCCGTACCTGCATAGAACATTTTTGATCAAGAAGTTAATAACTTTCGCTGACGATACTTTATTCAGGGGTTCTGCTTCCACCCATTTGGTGAAATAGTCGACTGCCACTATAGCATATTTGGCCCCGCTTCGGCCCATTGGCAGTTCGCCGATTAAGTCAATTCCCCATACCGCAAAGGGCTGGTCATTTGAGTAATCTCAGTGGTTGGTAGCCGTGGAATCTTAGCAAACTTCTAGCATCTGTCACATTTTCTGACGAAATCTAAGGCGTCCTTGCTTAAGGTGGGCCAGAAATATCCATATCGGAGTATCTTTTTTGCCAAAGTCTGCCCTCCGGTGTGATCTCCGCAGCTTCCTTGATGAATGTTGGATAAGATTTCCTTGGCTTCCCTTCCAGCGACACACCTTAACAAGGGGTTAGAGAAGCCGCGCCGATAGAGGGTGTCCTCTTGTATTGTGTAGCGGGAATCTTTCCTTAAGATTTTCTTGACTTCGTTACACCCGTCGGGTAGGGTGCCACTTTGTAAGTAGTCTCGGATGGGAGTCATCCAAGTTGCTTCTTCGGTTGCAGCTATCAGATTCACTTGCTCAAAACTTGGGGTCAGTTGCTTTGAGATGGCTACTGCTCCGGAAATAGCGCCGTCTCTCATGCTGGCTTGCTTTGCCAATTCGTCGGCCTCTTGGTTCTCTTCCCGAGGGATGTGTTTGACTAAGTAGTGGTCCAATCGACTGAGAAGTAACTTGGTCTTCTTTAGATATGCTATGAGTCGTTCTTCTCAAGCCTGGAATTCTCCTAGTAATTGATTAACAATAAGTTGAGAATCGCTATGAAGACACAAAGAATTGGCTCCGATTTCTAAGGCAAGTTCTAATCCAGCTATCACTGCTTCATACTCTGCATCGTTGTTGGTGGCAGTGAATTCCAACCTTATAGCATGGTGCAGCTTATTTCCCCTGGGAGTAATTATTACCACACCTGCCCCCGAGCCTTGTTCGTTTGATGCACCATCCACAAAGAGGTTCCACTTGATGTCTTCTGCCATTTCTGATTGCTCCTCACTTTTGCTGGTAGTGAATTCGGCAATGAAATCGGCCATGGCTTGCCCCTTGATGGCGGTGCGAGGATGGTAGGTAATATCATATTGACTTAGTTCAATGCACCATTTAAGTAGTCGCCCAGAAGTGTCGGGACGATGGAGTACCTGCCTCAGCGGTTGATCGGTCAGAACTCTGATGGAATGGGATTGAAAATAGTGTCGCAGTTTTCGTGATGCGATTAGTAGGCAGTATGCTAGCTTCTCAAGTTTAGGATATCTGACTTCTGCCCCTGTAAACCTCTTACTTACAAAGTATACTGACCGCTATGTGTGGTTGTCTTCTCTTACCAAAGCAGCGCTTAGAGCATGAGATGATACAGCAAGGTATAGGTATAACTCTTCGCCTTCGTTTGGAGTCGAGAGTACCGGCGGTTTCTGGAGGTGTTCGATTAAGTTAAGGAAAGCGGTTAAGCATTCGTCAGTCCATTCGAACTTTCCTTTGTCTTTCTTTAGAGCTTCGAAGAAGGGGACACACTTGTCCGTTGCTTTGGAGATGAATCGGCTTAGGGCGGCCACTTTCCCATTCAGGCTTTGCATTTCCTTTCGAGTGGAAGGTATTTTGATATCTTTTAGAGCTCGGACTTGTTCAGGGTTTGCTTCAATCCCTCTGGCATGGACGATGAATCCCAAGAACTTTCCTGATGATACTCCGAAGGAGCATTTTAGAGGATTAAGTTTCATTCCATACTGGCGAAGTACTTGAAACATCTCGCCCAGGTGGCTTACGTGATCGTCGGCTTTCCTTGACTTTACCAGCATGTCATCCACATACACTTCCATAGTTTGTCCTATTAGCCCTGCAAACATCTTGTTGACGAGGCGCTGGTAGGTGGCTCCTGCGTTTTTAAGTCCGAAAGGCATTACCTTGTAGCAGTACAAACCCCGGTCAGTGATGAAACTAGTGTGGTCCTGATCGGGAGCATGCATGGGAATTTGGTTGTATCCTGAGTATGCGTCCATAAAAGATAAGAGTTCGTGCCCGGCTGTGCTGTCTACAAGTTGATCGATTCGGGGAAGTGGGAAGCAATCCTTCGGGCAGGCATCATTTAAGTTGGAGAAGTCAATGCATGTTCGCCACTTCCCATTACCCTTCTTTACCAGTACCGGGTTGGCGATCCACTCTGGGTAGATGGCTTCTCGTATGAAGTCATTGGCAAGTAGATTCTTTACTTCTTCATCGAGGGCTGCTGATCGTTCTGCCCCCATACTTCTCTTTCTTTGTTTTACGGGTGCCTTGGTAGGATCAATGTTTAGTACGTGGCATGCTATGTCAGGGGAGATTCCGGTCATGTCAGCATGTGACCATGCAAATACATCCAAGTTGTGGCGGAGAAAGTCAATGAGTTGTTCCTTCAACCTTGCTTTTAGTTGGGACCCGATTTTCAATAGTCTACTCGAGTCATGTTTGTCTACAGATACAAATTCCATAGCCTTTGCAGGCTCGGCGGTGGCCTCCTCCTCTTTGTCCCTGGGGTCTAATTCATTGAAAGGGTCACTGGTATATCGAAGAGGAGGGGCTTTCTTTAGTTGCTATGCTTCCAAACTTTTTGTGCAGAGGGAAACCTCTACACTCTTCCCTTTATCCTTCCTGTGGTTGTTGCGAAGTTCAGTTACATAGCAGTCTCGAGCAACGTCCTGGTCTCCCTCTACTTCCCCTACCCCATTGTCCGTTGGAAATTTCATCTTAAGGCACCATGGGGCCAGGATGATTTGGAAGTCAGACAAGGCTGGCCTTCCTAAGAAGGCGTTGTAGGCCGAGTGGTTTTCTATCAGCACAAATGTTTGTTTCCGTACAACAGAGCGGGGATGACTTCCAATTTCAACAAAGAGGTCCAGTTGCCCGAGGGGCATCTTCGCATCTCCAGTGAAACCGTGTAGTGGTTTATTGTAGGGAGAAACGTCCTTTATTGATAGTTTCATTTTGTCGAATGCATGCTTGAATAAGATATTTACTGAGCTTCCAGTGTCTACTAGAATTCGGAAAACTTCGGCTGGACCGAGCCGGGCAGAGATAACCATGGGATCCATGTGAGGGTACTGCCTTCCCTCTAGGTCACGCCTACTGAATGTGATGTCATCACTCTCTTTCCGCTTTGGGTGGCCTTCTCCTATAACAGAATTAACACAGTCTTCATTGTTTCTAAGCGACTTTCCATATCTGCCCAGCTTCTGCCGGCGATGTGCGGTCCTCCCGAGATGGTATGGACCACTATCTTTTCTTGACTGGAGCCGCTAGTGTTGCGATTTCCTCTGCCTATCTCTGGTGAGGGTAGCCTTGGGTTCTCATTGACAAGAGCTGGAGTCCTATTTTGACCTTTTACATAGCGTTCCAGTCTCTTCCTTCTGATGTGTTCTTCAATCAAGTCCCGGAGATGATGGCATTCATTGGTATCATGCCCGTGAGATTCGTGGAAGCGGCAGAACTTTCCAGATTTCTGCGCGTTATCTGATTCCTTCTTGTATGGTGGGCGTTTGTATCTAACTTCGTCTTGGGTGGCAAGGAAGATGTTTTCGATGGTTTCATTCAAAGGAGTGTAAGTGTCGAATCTCGGTCCTGGCCGATATAGGCACTTTTCTCCCTTCTTGCCCCCAACATTGTCTCTAGAATCATTTCTTCGAACATCCTTCGCTGCAGCGGGCGTGTTGCCGTGAGCTGCCTTATTTTGCTGCCCTGACTGCCCCTCAGTGGCAGCGTCTTCAAGCCTCATATATTTCCCGGCTTCATGGAAGAAATCGGGTAAAGTAGCTGGTTTTTCTTTTGTCAATCTTCTAGCAAATTTAGTATCCGGTGTACACCACTACAGAGGGCCATTAAGACAAGCTTCTCATCGGCATCTTGGACTGCGGCCGCTGCGGCATTGAATCGGGTTAAATATTGCTGCAGCTTCTCTCCAGGTTTCTGTTTGATACTGGATAAGGAATAAGCGTCCTTGGGTTGTTCCACATGAATGCGAAACTGGCTGATAAACTTTTCTTTCAACATCTCCCATGAGCTGATGGATCCTTGGGGTAGATGGCAGAACCAGGAGGTAGCTAGATCTGCTAAGAATAGTGGAAAGCATTTGCACAGTACTCCTTCTATTGCCCCGCTCATGAGCATATGCTGTGTGTATCTCTGTAAGTGTACAACGGGGTCAGAGGTTCCTTTGTAAGGTTCCATTGTTGGCATCTTCCATTCTCGGGGGGAGGAGGGGTGATAGCAATTTCGATATTGCGGGCGAAAGGGCTGGTTACCTTAGCACCTATCCCTCGATCTCTTTGATCCCTTTGGACGCACTCTCTGAACAAGCGTGCCATCCTTTCATCAGAATTTGGAGCAGATAGGAATGAGTTCGGTTCTGTTCTGTGGGATTGATTCCGTCCAGATGACCTGTAGGGATGGTATCGTCTATCATTCCTAATATTTTCCAATGGCTGCCTCTGGTCTTCTGGGAGCATGTTAGGGTCAGCTACAGTTGGCCCTTGCCTTGATCTTCCCCTGCTGGGTTCTGATTTAAGCACTTCCTCGGGTCTAACTTCGGGCTGGACTCTAGCTCGGCCCCGTTCATTGGTGTTTCCGTGGTTAGGCAGTACGACCGGCTCGACTACAGTTGACCTCCGCCCGGTACCTCCCCCGTTGGGCTCGGTTCCAAGCGTTTCCACAGGCCTAACTTCGGGCTGTGCTCGGTCTCGGCTCCTGCCATGGCCGTTTCTGTCGTTAGCCCCTTCGAAGAAGGAAGATCTTTGCTGTCTCTGAGATCCTCCAGACTGGGACTCACCCCATGACTCAGTGTTGCAGTTGAACTCTTCAGCATCCCTTAAGCGTGACATGAGATGGTCCACCAAGGCTTCCTGCTAGGATGTGAAGCGGCTAGTCACTTCAGCCACAACCCTGTCTAGATCTGCCCTAGTAATTGCTGCAGGCTGTTCTATGGCAGGGGTTGTCGGATTTGCCTGACCTTCATTTGGTACTGTTGCCGGAAGGGGACGAATTACTGGATCTGGAGGACTGCTGGTTGCGATGTTTTTTCCTTTGTTAACATCTTTCTTCTACTTGGGAGGCATGTTTTCCAAGCAATGAACGACGCTGTTAGGAAGAAGGTTAAGTGGGAGAAGCTGAAGCTTCGAGCTTCTTGTTCTCAGTGAAAGCACCAAAAATGTTTGCACAAAAAATGGGCAAACACCTCCAAGTCGTATGATTTAGTTGATTTTGCGGTGTTTTTAGTGATCTAGGTGATGTATGCAAATATGTAAAAAGCAGGGACTAAACTGTAAAAGACACACAGATTTATAGTGGTTCAGCCAGAATGTGCCTACGTCCACTTTATATATTATTTCTCCTTTCTTGTTCAGATTACAAGTACAAAGCTTTGATACAAGTATATGAAAGTTGTTTGAAAGTTCTATCCGTGCTTGAGCTCTCAAACTTGTCCCCCATTGTCGTACCCCTGCCCCTTTATTTATAGAGTGAGGCTGGGGGTAGGGGTCTTGGATGTATATAGCTGCTGGTGGGCCTGGGCTGATGCAATCCGGCCTAGTGAAGTTGGTTCGGTAGCACGTGGACTGGTGGTTGGTCCGGTAGTAGGTGGAATGATGGTTGATTCGGTAGTGAGTGGACCGGTGGTTGGTCCGGTAGTAGGTGGGATGATGGTTGATTCGGTAGACAGTGGAAGGAGTTGGTTCGGTGGATGTAGTGGGAGGAGTTCGTTCGGTGGATGGAGTGGAAGGAGTTCGTTCGGTGGATGGAGTGGAAGGAGTTCGTTCGATGGATGGAGTGGAAGGAGTTGGTTCGGTGGATGGAGTTCGTTCGGTAGTAGTTGGAAACATTCCCAACAGGCGGTACCAATTTTGAGGTTTCGGCTTTTAATCTTACCTTTTACCGGTCGGTGATTGAAAGCATTCACTGACCATCCTCACTTATTCTTGACCGAGCATGTCTTGGTGGGCTGAAAGCGCAGTCGTGAAAATCCTGGTTATACACTAGTTCTTATATCCAAGAACCAATGCTTTAGACGCTTATTTCTGAGCATCCAGTCTCGGTCTCACCTGTCTTCGGGTGTTAACCGAGAATGGCTGTCGTCTGTCCTCGCTTATCTTTGGCCTAGCATGTTCTGCCAGGCTACAAACATGGTCAACAAATTTCCAACCATGCACCAGTTTCTATCTCTCGAAACTGGCGCTTCTTACTACCTGACCCCAGATATTTCTTATGGACCCTGCCTATTTTCGAGCAGTAGTCAATACCAAAGGGATAGGGTTGAATTATCCGATCGACCCTTACGATTATGCTCCCTTCTCCTAATCCTAGACTAAAGGAGTCGGTACCTATCTCCAAGTACCTGATTGCACTCCTAATCACACAGTATAGGGTTTTTCTTGTAAGAACACGATTCCATTGGTTCAAGAAGCTAACTTTATTTATAAATAAAAAAACATGATAAGTCCTGTCTTATTACATTGCCCACATAATCATTGGGGGGGGCTTATTTGTAGAAAATAAAATAAAACTAAGTGAAATAGCACCGCAACAAGTCGCTATCCCATACCCGTGGAATTGTGATCCCATCAACAGTTTCCATCCACTACAGTGGATGACTCTGGACATAGATCGCACCTTCTCCCTTTCTCCCATTGCTTTGTCTCTTTGAGCTTAGCAATGTAATATTATTGACTAAGACTCTGGTCTCCGCTGATCGATCCAACTCCATTCTCCACGGAGAACTTCATCATTAGACACTAAGGTGCTAGTGTTATCCTAAAATATGCAAGGGCTGTTCAGCCTAGAAAGGCATTGTACATCGAGCATTCATCCACAACAACAAATTTCTAGATTCGCACAACCTTGGATTTCCCTTGCCAAACTCCATGGATAAATTAATAGTTTATGTGGGCGCTGTAACGATCTACCTTTCTTACATCTAAATACGACAATTAATACATCCATGGTATTCGTGTGCCGATCGTCTAGGTGTCCTAAAGGCAGGTCATTAAGGTAAAAGAAAAGACAAGATAAGAAGAAAGAGATATAGAATCTCGTAACGCTTGGAAATCATATATAGTAGAACATAAGATAGTACATACAGCCACTCCCGAAATGAAACATCAAAGTTATAATAAGTACTAACTTCAGCCAGGGATAGTTATAACTATCTGCCCCCACCATGGTGATATATAACTACATACAAATGACAGCAGAAATGAATAGATAACTAGATAACAACGAAGCCTCCTACTCCATGCTCCTCCAAAATGCATCTGTAAGAGCCTGGACTACTTTGCTACTCAAAATTAGAGTACCCAGAAGTGTAAGGGAAAGAGAGAAAAACTCCAGGTTAGACATGATTCTGGTGTGAATAAACTTAAATCATAAGCTTTATTATAGTTATAAACCCTTTAAAATAAAGGTATCTCATAAGACCACGCCACACATAAACACAGATGGATTTTTACTTACGATAACAAAACCATTTCAAATAGAAAATCCAATGATATTATAATAGTGTCTAGGATCTAAAATAAATAGTTAATCATAACCGGAATGGTTATATTAATTACATTCAACAAAATGTTTAGTATACAACTAAGTCCATACGGCACGTACTGGAAAATGGATTCCAAACAATGAAAAGACTACTTGGGTACCGCCTATCACAATACACCTCTAGAGAAAATGCACTGAGGGCCTCACATGATCTCCTGCAAATTAGGACCGACCTACCCCTTACTGATAGTACCGAATATAATCATCCCTCGGTTGCGATCAACAACCATACCAGGCCCGAAGTATAAATCCAAAAATAATGTCAATCTAGATCAGGGATGATCATACCTTAATGGCAACAAGCCATATCGCCTTGAAGCATATTCCATGTTTTAGTCATTTCTAGGCGTGAGGCTCGAGGCAACGATTACTATTTTTAGCAAACCCATCTTGGAATGCAAACGCCGCCCTTCATGCAATAATATAATGCTAGCATTCATCCATACAAGTTGTTTAGGATATGAACAAACTGTAGACACTACCTCTACTACAGCCTGAGGATCAGTAGCAAGCAGCCCTTTCACTTCAAAGAACTTCATCTTTAATTACATCATTTTCAAGATGTCTCCAATTCGAACGCTTATGCCGGTTCGAAGTGGTTTTTGGATAACTCATGATAATCCGATCTTGGTCTCTCCGAACCAACAATCGATAGATCTCGGTTGACTCAATCCTAGTTCTTTCAGAAGTAAGTAGACGATATAAGAGTCTCAAGGAGATTTCGAATATTCGCCCTTAAAGCGAGAGACGTTTCATCGAAATGAGTTCTCCTAAGGGAATCTCAAACCATATGAAATCACAAAGCTTTCATATACTTCCTAAGTCAAAATAGGTCAAGTTGTCAATGGTGGACAAACCACTATCCGGTGTAAGTATATAGTTTGCATATGGAAAATTGGACATCATATACTTACCACCACTTTCCGATTTCAACCCTCCGCCATCCCTCGATTAACAATGAAGCCAGACAAGTTGGGGTATTATTACCTCTCAAACCTTGACTCAACAACATTCTTAATTCCCACAAATAGAAACGGGCTTCCATACCTTGATATTTAGTGTCATGTATAATATGAACTACCTTTATATATTTAATTAATCATGACCTATTTATCAAAATTAACCCTCTTATACTTATCACGTTTCCAACATTCCGACTTCTCTATCCATCATTTAGAATCGAAGTCAGGTAAGTTAGAGCACTAGTTGTATATAAAAGCCTTGCCTTGAGCACTCCGATTCTAGATGTCAGAGATAAAGGAAAGTCTACTTATTGGTTTTTAGTGCTAAATATAAGATGACTTACTTTCCATAAACGTGTCAATATTTTAGCACCACTTATCATATTTGTTTTATGTTACTCAATGGCATATATAAACAAAGAAATCCCTTGTTTAAAACAAAGTCTTTTAAAATGAATTGGAAAACCTACTCCATAAACTTATTTCTAGTCTTTGATTTCAAACAAGCATTTTCCTTAGTTAGAAATGAAGTCATTCAAGCATGGGTATTATTATCAACTAAAGTAACTTGATTCAATATCATAATTCCTTTAAATCAAAGAACAATTAACTCACTATAAAATAATTAAAATAAATTGATTATACTTACAGAATAAGTTATACTCATGGAATAAGTTATACTGACATAATAAGTTGTACTCACCACCTAAACTTTAAATCCTTTTGATTTGGTGAAGCAAATGGAAACCTTGGTTGCCTTAAACATGAAGAGGGTTTTTGGTTTCTTTCTTTAATTTGTGACTAAATTAAAATGAGACATGGACTTCGGTATTTATAGCTGAAGAGAAGGGTACTTTAGTAATTACCTAACCTCCTATAGCTTAACCTGATTTGACTATCTAAAGGCAACCATCCGCATGGAATATAAGTTATATGAGAATCACTATGCTATTTTGTTTTATTAGGCAGGTTATTATACTATTTTGTTTTATTAGGTAGGTCATTATACTGTTTGTTTTATTAGGCAATTTCTTTTCTTAATTCCTAAGAAGTAATCATTTTCATTTTTTTATTACGCAAGAATAAGTTTAAAAGGTGCGGTTTACTCAGAGAGTAGAAAAGTTCAAATTTTCTTCTTATTCTTAATTAAATCGGTACCCATAACCACCTTATAACTCGAACCATCTTTAAACTATCATTTTACATCCATAAAAATCCCATTCGAGACATTTTACCCAAATTTTATTTGAGTTATAAAATCCATTATTTAACCATTTAAAAATATATTAAATACTCATATTTAAAGTGACTAAATTACAGGTCATTACAGGCTCCTTTCCTTTTTCGGTAATACTTGAATCCTGGATTTACAAGGCTTTACCTTCTCTATGCCGATCTTCATTTGGCCAAACGCTCGTTTGAACGGGACATTCACCGAGCTTCCAGAATCCACTAGAACCCGATGTATAACATCTGGCTCAATCATGGCTTTTACCACTAGGGGATCGAATGTTGGTGCCTCGATCCTATTAGACTCTCGATTCCCAAAACAATATCATTTGTTACCAACCATTATTGCTTTGTTGGAACTCCGTTCTCAATGGCAAGGCAACTTTCCTACATTACGCACCCCGACAAACTCACATACCGTTCCATTTCATTCCAACTTTTCTCTATTGGATGAGGTCCCTTAATTATGTTGTTTATAACCATCCTTCCATCAGCACGCTTGGGCCCCTCTCCATTGGGTCCAGGATGACTCCCTTGGGCATTTGACACTTGAGGTTTAGCATTTTGTCTACCATCTTATGGCTCTTTTACATATTGTTGTAATTTTTTCTTTCTTATCAACTCCTCAATAAAATCTCGTAAATGCCGGCACTCATTCATATTATGCCCATGAGTTTCATGGAACCAACAAAACTTTCTTGAGTACCTCTCTTCCTCAGTCGCCTCTTTTCTAGGCGGCTTTTTATACTTTTTCGTGCCTTGGGTGGCAAGGTATATATTTTCAGGTGTATTGTTCAGAGGTGTATATTTATTCGGCCTCATATTCCTTTGGCACTTTTTGGCTTCATTCCGCTTGCCGCCAGCGCCTTGATTTCTCTTCCTTTGATTACCAGAATTTCTCACATTAACTGCTATGTTACCGAAGCTTTCACAGGTTTGTTTAATTGCTACATTTCTCTGAATCACTTCCTTTGAATGTCCAACACCAGTCTTTCAAGCAACCTAACTTGCTTCTTCCAAATGCAAGAATTGATTAGCTTTCCGGTGGACCGCCTCCATAGTCATCAGATGCTTCATCCTTAGCCATTTTCCAAAGTCTGTGTCTGGATGTATACCCCAGACCAACGTCATCAATACTATACTCCCATTTGAATTATTAACTTCAGTTATTACAATATCGAACCTATTCAAGGAACCCTTCATTGACTCTTAAGATCCCTAAGAAAGGCTCGACGAGGACATCACATCCTTTAGCCGAGCGGTGTGGAGCCTAAACTGCTCCAAACACTTCTTTGTTAATTCCTCAAAGGTAGATATGGACTTCGATAGGAGTCGAGTAAACAACATTGATATAACTCCATCCCAAAAAATAGGGAAACATCTACATCGAATTGCATCCATTGTCCGTGCGTTATCCATGTGCTAACCGCACTTAAACAAATTCTACTTGGGATCGGTAGTCCCGTTATACGATGACATCGTCAGCATTGTAAAATTCTTGGGATACTCCTTCCTTAGAATATTCTTCGTGAATGGAGTTTTCCTAGGCGTAGAACCACGGTCTTCATTCTTTCTCTATCTGTTTTCCTCCATCAACTAATTGATCATATCCGCTATATGTTCCTCACTAGTCTGGTACTCCGAAGGACGACCATCAAGAACTGTGCCCAATGTTTGACTCTACAAATGGGCTCGATTTGCTCGTTGACTTCTAGGTTCTCCAGTTTTCAAGAGAACTATTCCTTTAGTTCTTCTTTGATGCCTAATGTGCTTTGTAGCGCTTGTCTGTACACCAACATTCCGAACTTCAACATCCAATCCATCCTCATCACCAACATGCTGCAAATCATCCTCAGAGTCAGATAAGTTGATTACCCCAGCTTCCTGCCACACCAAGGGCCTCAAATTCTGGTCAGTACCGATCTGAATTCCCTTGGCAGAGGCTCTCATAGTTCCTCTAGTACTTCTCCAAACTGCTCCAGTGGTTGGTTCCTTCTGCTTTTATTTTTCATCCCTTCTAATCTGGACCAATGAAGATGAGTTCTCTTTTTCAGATCTAGTAGGTAATATCTCTCTCCTTCTCCTCCTGACCTCTACGACTGCTGGGTTACCTGGGCTATGCTAGCATCCATTTTATCCCATAGCGCCTTTTGACTGTCTTCCATCCTCTGATTCAGCTCCGCCATCATCTTTTCAAACTCCACTCTTATGACCATCTCCTAAGGGGCAGATGGTCCTACCAACACTGCTGTCGACTAGTTGTTAACTTCAATATGATGGGAAGCTCCCTCATCAGCTACTACTCCTAATCTACCAGACTTCCAACTTGGTGCTATTAATTCCAACCAGAAATTCCTTTAAACTTTTGATAGAAAACCTTCTGGATCTAACCTCTGGATACTCCAATCCACAGTAGATAGCTAGATCTACATTTGAGTACACTTCTCAGTGGAAGCACCAAAGATATTAAACTAAAAAATGCCACAATACCCTAAAACAAACCGATATAAAGAGATCTAGCAAAATAAAATAAGAAGCACAGAGAATTTTTATAGTAGTTCGGAAAATCTGAGGCCTACATCTACTTTTATATTATTTCTTATAAATTTTGGTCATAAGTACAAGGGTTTTACTGATCTAATAGCCTAAAACAATGAAAAGTAGCTTTCTTTGTGACTAGGGTCAAGTAGAGAAAGAGAGTACAGAAGATGAAGTGCCAGAAGTCCTTTTTGAGTTGCCTTATGCTTGTATTTATAGAGAAATCGTTCGACAGAATCACCAGATCTAGATATACCAAGTTTAACTTTAGATCTGAGCATGTAGGAGAGGGAGATGAGGTCCTCCAACCAATAAAATCATCTCGATACTGATTAAAAGTGATCGGTACTAATCTGATTTTGTGATGGCAAGTGGTGCCATCTTACACCATTTGGTCCTCTGTCTTCGATCCATCAAGTTCCAAGCACTTTTCCCAAGAAACCAAGTTGTTGCCAAGAGGTTCTGACATCTTCAGTACTTGTCCTTTTCCTTCAGAGCTTCCTTGGAGTTGTTCACATACTCCTTTAGAAATGCATCCCAATACAACCACTTAAGCCAATAATTCATGAGTCTTAGCTCTAGAGCCAACTAGGGCACACAAAAAGTGTTTGGTACCAAGTAGAAAGTGGTCAGTACTGACCTCTTTTCCTTGTTCCACTTTTGCTCCAACTCCTTCGAGTTACCTCTTTATCCTTCCAAGTATGTCTTCGGTCCTTGAACCATGTCGTTTTCTTCCTAATGTCCAAATTCAATTGTAAGCCGTTTAGTCAAAAAGCCGAATAACACACACACACACACCGATATATTTCATACATATATGCATATATATATTCAAACAAACATACACAACAATTCTAATTATAATATGCAAATTGCTTTGATTGTTAGATATCTTCAAATACACGTATACATATACTTATCCATATATACATACACACACGTATATTGAAATAAGTAATCCAATTATAACTTGAATAAAATCCTACTTTTATATGCTAAATCTTTTCAATAAAAGTCCTGTATCTCATTTGACTATTTTATAAAACCATTTCATTATTTTATAAAATACGAAACTAGCTTATAAATGATTTTATGACTTTATAATACTAAAATTCTTCATTAGAATTATCTTATAACTATTTTATAAAACATTATAACCATTTTGTAAAACAAATCCTTCGTTTTATTTTATAAAATCTCATACTCCTTTATAAAATACATCATTTATACTATTTTATAAAATGTCACACTATTTTATAAAAATACCTTTTTACTTATAAAATTATTCTTTTACATAGATAATATTTATAAATAAACCATTCATTAATAAAGATCATTTCTTTACTTTTAAATAATATTCATAAGTACCAATTAAGCTTCATTAACTCTCTAATAACTAGAACAATAAGTGTAGAGTTTAAAACTCACTTAATTAGCTTACTAACTTTTCTAAAACCTTTTAAATTATTTTCATTATTACTAACCAATGACATACACTTAACTATGTCATCTAATTAGTCTCTAATCCATTACAACATGACATATAATCATTCAACTAACCCAAATCTAATCCTATGCTTATTAACTATTTCAAAAATAGTAATTAAGTTCTAAAACAAACAATGAGTTAATATAATCATGTTTATAACATGAACATAAGCCTAAATCAACTGAAACATTCTCCTAATCACTCCATATAACTATATAACCATCAATGGAATACTGAAGATTAACAAATAAATATAGTTAGAGAACCATCCCACTCACCTTCTCGTTTCCTAAATCAAGCTTTAATCATCAAAACCCATGTTTTCCTTCTCTTGAAATCTTAGATGAAGCTCCAAACACAACTTCAAGCAAATCCCTTGATGAGTTTCGTAACGAATTAGATGAGAGAAATTATGGATATTTTTTTCATGAATTTAGGAATTTATCTGTTTGCAGTTAGAGCTTGGAGATTAAAGGGAGATTACGAAAGTGATTAGGAGAAGAGGGAAAAAATGTTACGTTGAAATGAAAATGGATGAGGAGTTAGCTACATATAAGCTAAGTTATGGCAAGCTTGTAGGCTCCAACCCAAAGTCCATATCTCCAAACAAAATCATTATTCACTCTAAAAACTTTCCAACTCCAAACATAGTCAAGTTTATAGTCATTCTTCTAGTTGGGATCCTCGAGTTCCAATTAATCTGTCTCCAAAAGTTGAGTACAGTGGGTGTTCCATTAATTAACGAGTAAATATTTAAATTAATTTATTTAAATATTCAGTCATTGAAATTGCGGGGTGTTACATAAACAATGTTCACATTAACTATGTACACTTTCCATATGTTGCACTTGCACTTTCACACATGGGTGCATTTGATGCACTCATTTAACATGCATACAACTTAAAATTAAACTTGAACTACTTTTAAACAAAAGAAATAAAACAAAGATTTTATTCAAAATTTTAGATCAGATCTAAAATCAATTCAGGCTTCATAGGCTCAATTAAGATCGAAATGGAATTTTTTTTTGAAATTCACCCATTTATCTCGCTTTTAAACATCCCGGTTCCAATATTGGTATCAAAGTCAAATAGTCTATGTAGTCTAAATTAGTCATGTTAGGGCCAATTATTTAATCTTACCCATTTAGATTGGTGTCAAGAGAAGTACTTTCTAGACTGGGTTTGAGTTATCAAGTACTGTGCCCTACCTGGCTAGTGGTTTGGTATGAAAGGTGAAGTAGGTTCAAAGGTTATTCCTAATAGAAAATGCACAATTTGAATTTGGGCCTTAGGTTAATTTTCAAAATCTATTTTAAAATTAAAACAAATTTTAAATTTAAAAGGTTTGAAAACTTATGATTGAATTTCGAAAATTAATTTTTTTGTTAATTAAACTAATAAATTAAATTAGTAAATAAATTAGTTAATTAATTAAATCATTTATAACATATACAATGATATGCGTTACATTATCTTGAATTGTTTAAGGTAATGTAAATATATATGAAATTTCATAATTAATTAAAATAGTTTAATTAAATAAATTAAATGTTAATTAATAAATAATATAAAACACGTATATAAAGATATATGTGCAGAGCTATAAGTGTTATAGTATTCATACTTAATATAAAATGTTTAGTTGAATAATATAGAAGTAGTTAAAAGTTAATTATTAAAGTATATACATATATTGATATGTTCACTCCAACAATCTATAAACATTACAGTTGATTAACCATCTTAAATTATTTAAGATGAATAATGTAAAATTTTAGAAATTTTATATAAAATAAAAAAAATCAATTAAATATAATTTAATTAATAATAACTAAAATTAATTGAATAAAATTCAATTAATAATGTACATAAGAATATTATATAAATTAATTAAATTATAAAAGGTTAGAAATAAATTAAACTTGTTTAATATGAATGTATAACATATGTGGAACTAGAAAGAAACCCAAATTAGATTTAAGGAATAAATACATACGTATAATATATATATCATGATTTCTAATTTGTTCAACACTTGAATCATGGGGGTATTCTAAAAGAAATACATTATTCCCTAAATCGATATCACTCAAAATGAATATACATTAATGATTATGGATCCTTAATATAAGTTGTCCTCTACTATTTATATATTAACAGAATACATGCATACCATTTAATTGTTGAACTTTCCTCAAGCTAGAGATGTTATGTGTGGTACTATCAATATATTGACTAGACGAGATAAAATCATATTTGTTTAGCTTTCCTTAAGGTACGTGCATTGTACTCAAACTATCGTAAAATGGTTGGTACGAGTTTGTTAAGCTTTCCTTAAGGATGAAACTAGAACAAAGACCATGGGTTAAGAGTTGATATGATACAACTGATAAGGTGTTATCCATCGCTTGTGGTCCTATGATTTGTCGAGCTTTCCATAAGGTTAGAATTCCAAGGCAAGCGAGTCCTAAAACTCACTAGAGTGATCAAAAGATTTTTAATTTTTTCTTAAGCTTTGAGAAACATAAAAATCTAATGGGAACCTTATTAAAAAATAAAATGGTAACATTTAATCTTTTTTAATATAGTAAGAATATTTGCTATATAAAAATGAATTATTATACATCGCTAAATTTGGGCAACTATTATAATTAATAAAACATTTTTCAATTGGAATATGCAATTGAACTAAATTAAGGTTGACAAAGAAACATAAAATATAATTACTTTAAATCCTTTGGCATGTTTTCACTTCATAACCTATGTAAGAGCCAAATTGCAAAACCACTAAAACATTCATGCCTCGACCGCTTAAGAGATTATTTGTCTGAGACTATGTATTGTCTTTTAGGAGTTTTGAACTCTTAAGGAATACAAGAATATGGATATTTGATCCATATTCAATCACATATGAACATTATATGGTGAACGGTCGTAGTTTGTAATGTATGAAACTTCAATGAAATTAGTTCATTGGAAATAAGCAAATAAACCATAATGCAAAATCATGTATTACATACGATTGATTACAATAAGGATTTCCTTTTTTGAATGGTTAAAACATTTAGAATAAGAAAGCAAATGTATAATAGTGGATGTAACTTAAGCGTAGTTGGGATGAAGAGAGTGAATAGTTAACTCTGCTTTATGAAGTGATGTTGAAAATGAAAATTAAATACTAGTTGATAATTAATATAGAATTATAAGTGTAATTTTATTCCAATTTTTCTATTCATATAGATTTTTTTTCTATATAAGTTATTTCTATGAGTTAGAGCTATTTGATCAAAAACTTCCGATTATAAACTAATTATAGTAAAAGAAATCAATAGCCCGTAATAAGTAGTTGAATATAGCTTCGTATTTCATATGCTATTATAGTAATGGTAGAAATAGTAGGTGCTTGTCATATAATACTTATAAGTGGATGCATCAAGGTATGAAAAATTGTTTTCTAATGTATATCAAGTATTATTTGTGAAATAATAATTAATTCCAATACTGACTGCATGTGAAGATAGTTTATTTTATGATGAAAGTTTTGAATATTCATTACGAGGTAAATCTATTAGAATAACGATATTTGTTACAGTTATTTTGGAATTAAAGACAAGACCCCCTTTAAGGGAGTGACATAAGAGTTGGTGAACTCTTCATGTTGATACATAATGGTGTATGAAGTCGAAAATCTAACAATACCAAAGATAGTTCCACATGCTTTGCTTAATTCACAACCGAATTAACATAAAATGAACATGTATATTCAACACACAAGTACTGTATTTATGATAATTTCATTGAACATGAAATGAAAGTATAAAACGTAATGTGTAAAGGAAACAATAAAATTTGATTTGATCAAATATGTGAGTATATAGGGAAACAGTTCCAAAAGTGCCTAAAAATGAATAAAATTCAATCTTAAAAGTCACTCCTCCCTATGATTCATAATGATATATCGATAAGGAGTAGTCGAACTTTGTCGGATAAAGTACGATTGATAACGAGTGAAGATGAGTTAACTTCTTTCTATAAGGTCATGTGCTTAAGAGTAAGTACATAAGTTTAAAATTTAATTTCATCTAAAGAATAGTTTACGAGATCATACAAGATGAACATTTACAAGAAGCCCCTACATATCCTAGTTCAAGGAGTTGATAGATTATGTGAGTCGAGAGGCTGCACATAACACTTACTTGTAATGGATCTTGTGTGGACCAACCCAAAGAAGTTTTGGAATGATAAATATTGGTTAATCAATTTATGTTATGAACATAAGTATCGTAAACTAAAACAGTTGCATACATATATTTAGGTTGTTCATAAAATGTTTACGAATAACCATTCCATTGCATTGAGAAACAATTTTTTTTTAAAAATGCCAAATTCATAATGAAGGAATTTCTTTTAGAAATTATTGTTAGCAAAATAGTTTTGGATACTATCCGAAGATAAAATTGATAATGAAAGATGAAATGAAATTAACTGAACTAAGTAGACACATCATATTAGAATGCTTAATGATAAATCTCACACGTTAAGGAGAAATTATGAATTTTATTTATGTCATGAAAAGAACTTCCTCAATCTTATGTAAGCCATTAAGAATATTGACTCTACCATGTGGCACGATGTGCAAATCTAAAATGGATTCCAAATATGCTATCAAAATATTATTTTAATATTGGTATCTAAACGGATATGATCCTTCGGCTGCGAAAATGTCTTCAAGAAGAAGATCAATGCAGTCAGAATATAAGCCACGCTGATAAGAATAACATTGTAAATTTCAATCGTTGAAACTAACGTAGCAGATTCGTCATTCAACGTGTTCTAATTAATTCGGATTATACTTACAAAATTTATCGCTCGGTACGACTTTGAGTTTTGGTGTGTGTATATATATATATATATAGTAAAACAAAAATTCTAAATAATGATTTAGAATAGACTATTTGCACATAACAACCAAAATGTCTCAAAGTTAGTAGGATAGATAATTGAGATTGTGATTATTAGATATGATCCAAGAAATGATATAAAAGTGTTATTCAATAAGCATTAGAGTTAAATAAGTATTTTGATGGAGAAATCAAATAGTTTGAATATTAGTCAAAATATTAACAGGTACTAAAATATACTTCAAAAACTATAAGTAAACAATAACCTTATGGTTGTTATTGATGTATTCATGTTAGACTCATTTTAGTTTGGTTGTTTAATACTCGAGATTGGGTTTGAAAATGACATCTCATATAAGATGTTGCGAATGTCCCGAAACGATATGCACAGGCACTATATTAAATTGTTAATATCGGGCATGTAAGATGGATTCCTTATGCATTAGCAATAGGAATTATCGTACATGTCATACAACTCTTTGCTTATGTATTTGGTACATAGAACAAGTATCAAATCTGAATTAAGATAACTATATGAAAATTGAGAGCGTTCTCAAGTACTTATGAAATACTAAAGAACCATTTTAAAAAACAACGAACTCCTTGTAAAGCCCCGGACTCAAATTATTTTAGTGATATCGAGTATATGTTAATCCTTAAATTCATGTTCAAACTTAAGTTAAGAACTTTAAGTTGGAATTATTCCAAATAATAAGTAATAACCGATTCGACCAAATGCCACTGTAATGTAAGAAGTAAAATTAAATGCACAAATTCATAACTGAGTTGAGAGTGATTATAAATATTGAGAATCTATAACACCCCCAATTTTTTTTAACATTACTCAAGAGATTTAATTAGAAAAATTAAATAGAATAACGTAGGGTGATAAGGAGAATGAGATTTGTTAATTAACTAGGTCGTGCCTTAATAATCAATTAATAAGATTGATTTGAACATAAAATAGAAAGTGCAATGACCCGCAAATCCGCACAATTCAAGCTGATAATAAACCACACATGTCTAACCCAAATTGAATGGAAAGACAGATAAGAAGAATGAAGAAGAGAAGAAGAAGAGAAAAATGAAACTGAAACAACACAAAATCTCACAATCGTAGCGGAATAATATATACTATAATATCAATGATCTTTACAAAAGATAAACTGTTATATACATACATCCATCAAAGTACAACAACAAATCACAATCACCATCCTGGTCTGTTATAACAACTGTTGGGCAAATCAGCAACACCTAACCGAATAGCATTCATAACCACTCCATCCCAATACCGAATCACCTTCTTTCCACATGCTGCCGAATCAACTGCCAAACGAACCCATTCGGCGTCACCCCACCGATCCAAACCAACCACCGGACCAACCTTCGTCCGGCCTCACCAAACCAACCACCGGACCAACCTTCGTCCGGCCTCACCAAACCAACCACCGGACCAACCTTCATCCGGCTTCACCAAACCAACCACCGGACCAACCTTCATCCGGCCTCACCAAACCAACCACCGGACCAAGCATTACCGGTCCAACCCATCGCACTCCTACCACCGAACCATGGGATGCCGAACCAAGGTGTGCCAGGCCAGATTGCATCAGCCCAGGCCCGCCAGCGGCTATATACGCCCAAGACCCCTGCTCCCAACCTCACTCTATAAATAGAGGGGCAGGGGTACAACAAGGGGGACAAGTTTGAGAGCTCAAGCACGGAAGGAACTTTCAAACAACTTTCTTTTACTTGTATCAAAGCTTTGTACTTGTAATCACAACAAAAGAGGAGAAATAACATATAAAGTGGACGTAGGCACATTCTGGCTGAACCACTATAAATCTGCGTGTCTTTTTACAATTAAGCCCCTGCTTTTCATATATTTGCATAAATCTCCAAAATCACTAAAAACAACATAAGATCTACTAAATTATACGACTTTGAGGTGTTTGTCCATTTTTTGTGCAAACATTTTTGGTGCTTTCACTGAGAACTAGAAACTCGAAGCTTCAGCTTCATCTACTTAACGAGTTTTCCTAACAGCATCGTCCGCCACTTGGAAAACATGCCTCCCAAACAGAGAAAAGATGTTAACAAAGGAAAAAACATCGCATCCAGTAGCCTTCCTGATCCAGCTGCCGCGAATCAAGTAAATCGTCCTCCTCCAGCAACGGCAACAAATGAAGGACAGGCTAACCCAGCCACTCCTGCCACAGAGCAGCCTGCAGCAATTACTAGGGCAGATTTGGACAGAGTTGTTGTTGAAGTAACTAACCGCTTCACGTCCCAGCAGGAAGCCTTGGTGGACCATCTCATGTCACGCTTGAGGGACGCTGAAGAATCCAACCGCAACACTGAATCATGGGGCGAGTCCCAGTCTGGAGGATCTCAGAGACAGCAAAGATCTTCCTTCTTCGAAGGAGCTAACGGCAGGAGTAGCCGTGGTAGGAGCCGAGACCAAGCTCAGCCCGAAGTTAGGCCTGAGGAAACGTTTGGTGCCGAACCCAACGGGGAAGGTACCGGGCGAAGGTCAACTGCAGCTGAGCCTGTCATGCTGCCTAACCACAGAAACACCAGTGAACGGGGCCGAGCTAGAGTTCAGCCCGAAGTTGGACCCGAGGAAGTGCTTAGATCAGAACCCAACAGGGGAAGATCAAGGCAAGGGCCAACTGTAGCTGACCCAAGCATGCTCCCAGAAGATCAAAGACAGCCACTGGAAAATATGAGGAATGATAGACGATACCATCCCTACAGGTGGTCTGGACGGAACCAACCCCACAGAACAGAACCAAACTCATTTCTGTCTGCTCCAAATTCTGATGAAAGGATGGCACGCTTATTCAGAGAGTGTGTCCAACGGGAGCAAAGAGATCGAGGGATAGGCGCTAGGGTAACCAGCCCTTTCGCCCGCAATATCGAAGTTGCTATCACCCCCCGAGAATGGAAGATGCCAACAATGGAACCCTACAAAGGAACCTCCGATCCCGTTGTACACTTACAGAGATACACACAGCATATGCTCATGAGTGGAGCAACTGAGGGAGTACTGTGCAAATGCTTTCCGCTCTTCTTAGCAGATCTTGCTACCTCCTGGTTCTGTCATCTACCCCAAGGATCCATCAGCTCATGGGAAATGTTGAAAGAAAAATTTATCAGTCAGTTCCGCATTCATGTGGAGCAACCTAAGGACGCTTATTCCTTATCCAGCGTCAAACAGAAGCCTGGAGAGAAGCTGCAGCAATACCTAACCAGATTCAACGCCGCAGCAGCCACAGTTCAAGACGCCGATGAGAAGCTTATCCTGATGGCCCTCTGCAGTGGGGTGCATCCGGACACCAAATTTGCTAGAAGATTGACAAAAGAAAAACCAGCTACCTTACCCGATTTCTTCCATGAAGCCGGGAAATACATGAGGCTTGAGGATGCTGCCATTGAGGGGCAGTCAGGACAGCAAAGTAAGACGACCCATGGCAACGCCCCTGCTGTGGCGAGGGACGCTCGAAGGAATGATTCCAGAGACAATGCTGGGGGCAAGAAAGTAGAAAAACGCCTATATCGACCAGGGCCAAGATTCGACTCTTACACCCCTTTGAACGAGACCGTCGAAAACATCTTCCTTGCCACCCAAGGCGAAGTTAGATACAAACGCCCACCATACAAGAAGGAATCAGATAGTGCACAGAAATCTGGAAAATTCTGCCGCTTCCACGAATCCCACGGACATGATACCAACGAATGCCATCATCTCCGAGATCTGATTGAGGAACACATCAGAAGAAAGAAACTGGAACGCTATGTAAAGAGTCAAGACAGGACTCCAGCTTCTGCCAATGAAAACCCAAGGCTACCCTCACCGGGGACCGGCAGAGGCGACCGCAACGCTAGCAGCTCTAGTCAAGAGAAGATAGTGGTCCACACCATCTCAGGAGGTCCGCACATCGCAGACAGAAGTTGGAAAGAGATGGAAAGATATGGGAAGTCGCTCAGAGACAATAGAGACTGTGTCAATACGGTTATAGAAGAGCGCCACCCAAAGCGGAAAGAAAGTGATGACATCACATTCAGTAAACGCGACCTAGAAGGAAGACAATACCCTCACATGGATCCCATGGTTATCTCTGCCCGACTCGGTCCCGCCGAAGTTTACCGAATCCTGGTAGACACTGGAAGCTCTGTAAATATCCTGTTCAAACACGCATTCGACAAAATGAGGCTATCAATGAAGGATGTATCTCCCTGCAGCAAACCGCTACATGGTTTCACTGGAGATGCGAAGATGCCCATCGGGCAGCTGGACCTCTTCGTTGAAATTGGAAGCCATCCCCGCTCCGTTGTAAGGAAACAGACGTTTGTGCTGATAGAAAACCATTCGGCCTACAACGCCTTCCTAGGAAGACCAGCCCTATCTGACTTCCAGATTGTCCTAGCCCCGTGGTGCCTGAAAATGAAATTTCCAACAGACAATGGGGTAGGGGAAGTGGAAGGAGACCAAGATATTGCACGAGACTGCTATGTAACCGAACTTCGCAACAACCACAGGAGAGATAAAGGGAAAGGTGTAGAGATTGCCCTCTGCACAAAAAGCCTCGAAGCATAGCAACTAAAGAAAGCCCCTCCTCTTCGATACACCAGCGACCCTTTCAATGAATTAGACCCTAGGGACAAAGAGGAGGAGGCCACCGCCAAGCCTGCAGAGGCTATGGAGTTTGTATCTGTAGACAAGCACGACTCAAGTAGGCTGCTGAAAATTGGGTCGCAGCTGAAAACTGAATTGAAGGAACAACTCATTGATTTTCTCCGCCACAACTTGGATGTATTCGCTTGGTCACACGCTGACATGACCGGAATCTCCCCCAACATAGCGTGCCACGTATTAAAAATAGATCCTACCAAGGCGCCTGTAAAACAAAAAAAGAGAAGTATGGGGGCAGAGCGATCAGCAGCCCTCGATGAAGAAGTAAAGAATCTACTCGCCAATGACTTCATACGAGAAGCTATTTACCCAGAGTGGATCGCCAACCCGGTATTAGTAAAGAAGGCTAATGGGAAGTGGCGGACCTGCATTGACTTCTCCAACCTAAACGATGCCTGCCCAAGGGATTGCTTCCCGCTTCCCAGAATCGATCAACTTGTAGACAGCACAGCCGGACACGAACTCCTGTCTTTTATGGATGCATACTCAGGATATAACCAAATTCCCATGCATGCTCCCGACCAAGACCACACTAGTTTCATCACCGACCGGGGTTTGTACTGCTACAAAGTGATGCCCTTCGGACTTAAAAATGCAGGAGCCACCTACCAGCGCCTCGTCAACAAGATGTTCGCAGGGCTAATAGGACGAACAATGGAAGTATATGTAGACGACATGCTGGTAAAATCACGGAAAGCCAAAGATCACGTAAGCCACCTAGGCGAAATGTTCTAGGTACTTCGACAGTATGGAATGAAGTTGAATCCACTAAAGTGCTCCTTCGGAGTGTCATCGGGAAAATTCTTAGGATTCATCGTCCATGCCCGAGGGATAGAAGCAAACCCTGAACAAGTCCGAGCATTAAGGGACATCAAGATACCTTCCACCCGAAAGGAAATGCAAAGCCTAAATGGAAAAGTGGCTGCCCTAAGCCGATTCATCTCCAAAGCAACGGACAAGTGCGTCCCCTTTTTCGAAGCTCTAAAGAAAGATAAAGGAAAGTTCGAATGGACGGACGAATGCTTGACCGCTTTCCTTAACCTAATCGAACACCTCCAGAAACCACCGGTACTCTCGACCCCAAGCGAAGGCGAAGAATTATACCTATACCTTGCTGTGTCATCTCACGCTCTAAGCGCTGCCTTGGTAAGGGAAGATAACCGCACGCAACGACCAGTTTACTTCGTCAGTAAAAGGTTTACTGGGGCAGAAGTCAGATATCCTAAGCTTGAAAAGTTAGCATACTGTTTACTAATCACTTCACGAAAGCTACGTCACTACTTCCAATCCCATTCCATCAAGGTTCTGACCGATCAACCACTAAGGCAGGTACTCCATCGTCCCGACACTTCCGGGCGACTACTTAAATGGTGTATTGAGCTGAGTCAGTATGATATCACCTATCACCCTCGCACCGCCATCAAGGGGCAAGCCATGGCTGATTTCATTGCAGAATTCACTACCAACGGGGATAAGGAGCAACTAGAGATAACAGAAGATATCAAGTGGAATCTCTTTGTGGACGGTGCATCTAACGAACAAGGCTCGGGGGCAGGTGTGGTAATAATCACTCCCAGGGGAAATAAACTGCACTATGCTATAAGGTTGGAGTTCGCTGCCACCAACAACGATGCAGAATATGAAGCCGTAATAGCCGGATTAGAAATTGCTATCGAGATCGGAGCCAATTCTTTGCGCCTTCACAGCGATTCTCAGCTTATTGTTAATCAAATACTAGGGGAATTCCAAGCTCGAGAAGAACGACTCATAGCATATCTAAAGAAGACCAAGTCGCTTCTCAACCGATTGGACCGCTACTTAGTCAAACACATCCCTCGGGAAGAGAACCAAGAGGCCGACGAATTGGCAAAGCAAGCAAGTATGAGAGACGTCGCCATCTTCGGGGCAGTAACTGTTTCAAAGCAAACGATCCCAAGTTTTGAGCAAGTGAATCTGATAGCTGCAACCGAAGAAGCAACCTGGATGACTCCCATCCGAGACTACCTACAAAATGGCACACTACCCGACAGGCGTAACGAAGTCAAGAAAATCTTGAGGAAAGCGTCCCGCTACACGATACAAGGAGACATCCTCTATCGACGCGGGTTCTCTAACCCATTGTTAAGGTGTGTCGCCGGAAGGGAAGCCAAGGAAATCTTATCCAACATTCATCAAGGAAGCTGCGGAGATCACACCGGAGGGCAAACGTTAGCAAAAAAGATACTCCGATACGGATATTTCTGGCCCACCTTAAGCAAGGACGCCTTAGATTTCGTCAAGAAGTGTGACAGATGCCAAAAATTTGCTAAGATCCCTCGGCTACCAACAACCGAGATTACTCAGATGACCAGCCCTTGGCCCTTTGCAATATGGGGAATTGACTTAATCGGTGAACTGCCAATGGGTCGAGGCGGCGCCAAATATGCTACAGTAGCAGTCGACTATTTCACCAAATGGGTGGAGACAGAACCTCTAAATAAAGTATCTTCAGCGAAAGTTATCAACTTCTTAATCAAAAATGTTCTGTGCAGGTACGGAGTCCCACTAAAAATCATATCAGACAATGGACTTCAGTTTGACAGCGAGGAATTCGCCAACTGGTGCCAAGAACACGGAATTCACAAAAGCTTCTCATCCGTAGCATATCCCCAAGCAAACGGACAAGTCGAAGCAGTCAACAAAATTCTGAAAACTCTGATCAAAAAGAAGCTCGAAAAGTCAAAGGGCGCTTGGGTGGATGAACTCCCTACGGCACTATGGGCCTACCGCACATCTTTCAGAACATCAACAGGGCACACTCCTTTCTCTTTGGCATACGGATCGGAGGCTATGCTCCCAGTTGAAACCATTGTGCCTTCCCACCGTAGGATCCACTATAACCCAGAAGAGAACGAAGAGCTCCTCAACATGTCTTTGGATCTAGTCGAGGAGAGAAGGAATGATGCAGTCCTAAAAACAGCAGCCCACAAGCAAAAGGTGGCAGCACAATACAACTCCAAAGTTAAGCATCGTACCTTACGAGAAGGGGTCTTGTCCTCAAGCGAATCTTCCCTCGCCCCGGAGCACTAGACCCAATCTGGGATGGACCATATGTAATTCATAAAGATCTCCACAACGGAGCCTATATTTTGTCAACAGTGGACGGAGAGGTGTTCCAGAGGGCATGGAACATCCAACACCTCCGTCGATACTTTTCTTAACTTGTATTGCCCATATGAAGTGAATTAACAAAGAGAATCAGTGGACGTAGGCATTTTTTCGTGCCGAACCACTTTAAAAAAGCCTTGTCTCTTTTTTAACTTGTTCCTTTGTATCTTGGCTGCTTGTTAACTTTATCCTTTTCTGTTGAACAAAATCCTGAGCATATAGCATTTCTATTCAAAGCACTCCACAATGCAACTTCACGTGGACAAGACACAACAGGTACTATGCGAATCTATGCCCTCGTCAATGAGACACTTTTGCTCCAGCATCCCTCTGCTGCGGGTTAACTCATTGCTCGCGACGGCCCTTAAAGCCAACTGTAATGAGCCGATTATAAGCCACCGAGAAGGCCGACTATAGCCGAGGCAGCTCATTACGGCGTTAGGCTCGCCGGCAACTGTGAACCGATTATAAGCCCCAACATAAGGTGTGGCCAGCCAGGGGCAGTTCACAGTTGACGATCGGCACCCACGCTAGCCGGCCACAGTAAGTCGAATAATACCCATGAGTACGGGCCATAATGGCCCGGGTAGTTACTGTGCGCGATCTCGGCTCCGGTGTGTCTTAAAGTGCGGCTGTGGTAAAAAAGAATTAACTCCCCGCAGAGGCGTAAGATGGGTGACGAATGTCTCCAAGACTCACAGCTAGGGAAAGTGACTACAAAACCCGTTTGCCACGAACTTAAGCACATCGAAGGCCTTCCGTGACTGGAAGTTTTACTATTTCACATATTTCAATTTATTTAAAAAACTTTCCTCCTATCCTCTATAACAAACCATAAAGTACAGGATGCAGGGTAAGAAATACTCGCCAATGGATGCAGAGATTCACAATCAGATGGCAGGGCATTCAACTGCTTTCCATGCTCGGCCATACAAGATACTCAAAACTGCCATTTACAAACAGAACATGAAAGGCGGTATTTTCTTCCTTTATGTGCAGATGCATGACTGTAATTTAATTTGTTTTCACACCACACGCTAACATTGCAAGTCATTAGATTATGATTTAAAACCAGAATCTGACATCAAACACAATTTAATTACGAGAATATACACAGCTACATTTCTCATACGACATGTCAAAACAGCAACAAACATTCAAGAAACGACAGAATCAGCTTAAGCTAAAAAATTACACGTCAAGAATAATATTATTACAAGTAGCAAGAATTACAACTTAGAGGTTACTCTACTGTCTTAAGACTGACATATACAACAATGCCAAGCCTACAAAAAGAATTTTCCAGGTTCAGTCATGGAGCTGGTTGCGTCGAAGTCTTGTCCTTGTTCTTTTGCCCACCTGTCCGGTCATAAAAAGGATTCATTAGTGATGAGTAACCAAGTTAACAGAAAGACTAGAAAGGAAGACTTACCAGTACTAGCTTCTTGACCATCCTGGTCGTCATCCTCTACCTGCACACCCGCCTCTTCAGCAGCAAGCAGCCGCATACCCTCCTTCACCGCCACTTTCTCCTCCTTGGTGAACTGGGCAGTGACCACATCCATACTGAAGACCGTTCCACCCTCTTTATCTGCATCAGCCTTAGCCTCCTCCAAAGCTCGAAGATAGGTCTTGGCCATGACCCTGGGATAATCATCCATCCAAGAGAGGTTACCCTGCTTCCAAGTCCGGAAATACATGTCCTGGAGCATGTCATCCATCATTCCTTCGTTCTCCTCAAACTCCCTCATCCGGGCATCGGAGGCCGACAACCTTTCGACGGCAGCATCTCTCTCCAGTCTGTATCTCGAGCAATCAGCCTAAAGGGACCTCCGCATCACCTCCATCTCTTCCCTCAACTTAGCTTGAGCAAGCTCTGCAGCCTCAAGTTTCTCGGACAATTCCTCCACCTGCTCGAGATCCGCTCTCCGAACCTCATCCACCGTGGCAATAACCATGTCAATCCGCTCTTTGCAAGCAGCTTCCATTTTCCGCAATTCGGCCCGACTGGCCTCTTCCATGGTTCTCCTTAATCGCCCAGTAGCAGCCTCATGCTGAGAAATCTGGATAGCCTGATCCGCAAGCTGCTTGGCCTGATCCGAAACCACCAATCGAAGTCGGATATTGGCGCTCCCTATCTCCTCTCCGGCCTTAACCAGCCGAGCGTGATGCCCCATCAGCTTCTTGGCCTCCTCTGCCACCCGATCAATATTAGCTTTGGCCTCGTCTCCCATAGTGACTATACGAGTGGTGAGTAGATCGAGGTCTAAGGACTTGGCTTCGTCAAGTACTCGTACCATAGGGTTACGGGGGAGAAGGTGTTCACCAGTAACTTCGTCAAAAGTAATATCATGAGAACCTGGATCCAGATCAGGATGACCCGCGAATGGATTACGGGCCAAGTCGGGACGGTCGATATGAATAACAGAAGGGTTCCCGGACGGGTGTGGAGAGGGTACAAACTCGCTACCCTCCTCAGTAATATCATGAATAGGCTGAGCCGGAGGCTGAGGACCGAGCGAAGTTTCGGATAAAGGATGACTCCTCTTCCTCTGCTGAATACCCTCTTCGATGACCCCAAGAAGAGGACGGTACCCGACTACATCCCTGGAGCGTTGGGCTGAGGGCTTCGGCTTAGCGGAAATTTTGGAAAGTTTATATTGCTCGAGCCTGTGTCGAAGGTCTGAAGCTTTGGGCGTCTTGCCTGCTCCTGATATAAAGAACAAGTGTCACAATCTTACATTACTATATGATTCAAGAAACGCGGTAGATTACAAGTTAGAAAAGGAAAAGAAACACAGCTGTGGTTGTACAAACCCTGGGGAGGAGTGGGATACTGCAATAAGTCCTGGATTTCATTCCAGGACGGGAGCGGGTCATAAAATATTCCTAAGTCCCTATCATTAGTGAAGCATGCAGGGGTCAAGAGTTCACCTTGAGTCGTCAGAGCCACCTTGACCAGAATAGTCGGAGAAGACTCACTTGCACCAGTCCCGGTTTTGTCCGCCTTCCCGGTCTTCTCTACCAAAGCCGGATCATCACCCAACCCCTCAAAAGCTTGACGGAGAGCATCATCCGTCCACTCTTGCATCTCGCCTACTTGCCCAGAAGACAGAGCCCTGGAACCATCACCACCCTGTCCATCGCCACCATCGTCACCAAGACGCTCAACGTCACTTCCGCCCTCCGCCTCACCTCTTTCTTCCTCCGCGTCTATCTCCCCCTGAGTAAGTGGACAATTGCTGGGAGAAGGACCGTCTGACCTCTTAAGTTTCTTACCTCCGACGGCTGGAGGTTTCGTGAATGGTTTTCTCTTTCCACCCTCTGCCGCAACGCCTCCCTTGGCCTGAGCAGCCGCCCTCTCTTCCGCCGTTTCCCTCAACTTAACTACAGACTGCTGCGGAAGGATCAAGTTATATTCCAGAAGGATCGCATTTCTAATCAAGTAGGCAGATGATCTGTATTTCCCAAGAACGCCTTCTATCTCCGCCGCCGTCTGAACCAGGCGGTCAGTCTCCACAACCGGAAAGCCACCTGTCGCTAGCAAAAATGAGAAAGTATGAGAAGAAGCATCGCAATCGGGATAGAAATTATAAGTAAAAGCATCAACTTACATCCAGAGGTAAAGCGCCGGATGGAGACGGAGTCGTCCCTAACAAAGAACCACTCTTTCTTGAACATGCTGAATTTGGAGTAAAGGTCCAGGACCGGCTTGAAGGTCACAGCAGATTCCAAGCTAATATATGGGGACCCCTTCTTGTAGCCCCTTAAATTGTACAAGTACCGGATCTCCCGGTTGGAGGGAGCGCGACCATACTTCCTCCGAAAAATAACGAAAAGGCTCACCAGTATGGCATAAGAGTTGGGCTGAAGCTGAAATGGGGCCACCTTCAGGTACGTGAGGAAGCTGACTATCCAAGCATTGAGAGGCGGGATAGCACCACACATGCAATGGTACCTGCTATAAGCAAAGTATCCTTCGGGAGGACTGTATGGCATGACTCCTGGACCCGGCAGCAGCATGAGGGCTCTATCAATCCCAAAGGAACGAGATATAACATCGAGTTGCTCCTCTTTGAGAGAGCTAGGAAAGCAGTCAGGCGGGGAATCCAACAGCTCCTGGGGACCATATCCATCCACTAATGACCTCGGGGCGGGCCCATGACGCTCCGATCCTGATTGAGCTGGGGGCACGGCCGAGGACTCTCCTTCACCCCCGGATCTCCTCTTATCTGATCGAGTTTCGACTCTTCGGGACATTATCTGCGCGCACGAAAGCGAAAGATATGATTGTTAGAACAAGAAATACAGAAATATAACCGAGCAAGTATATATAAGCATAGGATGTTGTTCAAGATTCAAAGTCCATTCGGCATTAAAAGTTTAAATTTCATTCGGTGTTGAAAGCTTCGGAGGTCATTCGGTGGTACACCGCGTATCTCATTCGGCGCTCAACACCCAACCTCGTCGCCTTCGTTCGGCGAAGGAAAACGTACCTGGTTCGGTGCTTGTTTGATTCGGTCCTTGTCTGGATCGGTGCTTGTTTGGTTCGGTCCTTGTCTGGATCGGTGCTTGTTTGATTCGGTCCTTGTCTGGATCGGTGCGAAGTTTGATTCGGTCTTTGTCTGGATCGGTGCGAAGTTGATTCGGCGCTCAAACTCACTCGGCTCTCTCTGATTCGGTAAGGGACAACAAAGCAGGTATAGCCTCTATTTATAGAAGTGCACAGTATAGCCGGAACGACCGAATCAACACCTGAAACCAACTGGAGCCATACCCAAAAAAAAAAAAAAAAAAGAACAAAGCGCGGTACATGCAACACACGTACCCCACTTTGGGGGGCAAATGTTGGGCAAATCAGCAACACCTAACCGAATAGCATTCATAACCACTCCATCCCAATACCGAATCACCTTCTTTCCACATGCTGCCGAATCAACTGCCAAACGAACCCATTCGGCGTCACCCCACCGATCCAAACCAACCACCGGACCAACCTTCGTCCGGCCTCACCAAACCAACCACCGGACCAACCTTCGTCCGGCCTCACCAAACCAACCACCGGACCAACCTTCATCCGGCTTCACCAAACCAACCACCGGACCAACCTTCATCCGGCCTCACCAAACCAACCACCGGACCAAGCATTACCGGTCCAACCCATCGCACTCCTACCACCGAACCATGGGATGCCGAACCAAGGTGTGCCAGGCCAGATTGCATCAGCCCAGGCCCGCCAGCGGCTATATACGCCCAAGACCCCTGCTCCCAACCTCACTCTATAAATAGAGGGGCAGGGGTACAACAAGGGGGACAAGTTTGAGAGCTCAAGCACGGAAGGAACTTTCAAACAACTTTCTTTTACTTGTATCAAAGCTTTGTACTTGTAATCACAACAAAAGAGGAGAAATAACATATAAAGTGGACGTAGGCACATTCTGGCTGAACCACTATAAATCTGCGTGTCTTTTTACAATTAAGCCCCTGCTTTTCATATATTTGCATAAATCTCCAAAATCACTAAAAACAACATAAGATCTACTAAATTATACGACTTTGAGGTGTTTGTCCATTTTTTGTGCAAACAACAACCTGTCCTCACAAATGCTGACGATTTCAACAACAAGCAGCGGAAATTAAACATATACGTGAATATGACTTAAAGACCTCCAACTCGTCTCTTGAGCTCCAATGCATCCAAAGAAATCTGTGAATATGCTCGGTCTGACCTGAGCATTATAATAAAATAACACCCAAGTCAGTTTGGAATACAAGCATGAGGAAACACACCCAGTTGGATTTTTAAAGTTATCAAACTCTTTTCAAAATAAAAGTTTCTCGTAAGATCACACCGCTCATAAACACAGACGGGTTTTTACCTTACGATAACCAAAACATTTTCTATAGAAAATCCATTTATATTATAATAATGTCTAGGGGTTAAAATAAAATATGAATATAGCTGAAATGCTTGCATCTCACGTTTCAGCATAATTGGGCATAACTTAGTCTGTAAAGCTCGTATTGGAGAATGGATTCCATACAATGACTGGGCTACTGGGGTATCTCCCATCAAGGTGCATCTCTAGATAAAATAACACCGAGGACCTCACTAGGATTCCCTGCCATTACAGGACCGGTCTACCGCTTGACTAGTAGTACCGAATATGATCACCCTTTTTCGTTACTGGGCCCTGAAGCATACAAATGAGAGATAATATCGACTCTAGATAGGGATGAACATACCCTAATTGGGAGTGGCCCACTTAGCCCTGCTGCATCCCCTTGTTTTAGTCATTCCTGGTTGATGAGGCTTGAGGCTACGTTTTACCTTTATATAGAACTTCCAACTTGGAATGCTATCACTACCCTCCAAGCAACAATGCAATGCCAACATTCATCCATACAAGTTCGTTCGAGGACTGAACAAAATGCTTGAGAGCTCCGTCTTCAATTCCATCATCTTTAAGATATCTTCACTTCGAAATGCTTGAGTTGGATCGAAGTGGTTTTCGGATAATATATCCGATCCTAGTTCCTTCGAAACAACATTCGATAATTTCCAGTAAACTCAACCCCGGTTATTTAGGAAATAAACAGTCAAAGATAAGAGCAAAGATCACCTCCTAACCGTTAGTGGACAGATTTCCTTATCGTTTATAAATCTATCCTTTTTTTAATAAAATACGATTTTACACATCTTCACTTTGTTTGTAAAATGTCACCTTTATACATTATCCTAGTTATAACTTCCGCGTTTATAAATAAATCTTAATATATGTATATATATACATCGCTTTATATAAAATGGTTAATAAATATTTATACCGAAGTATTCCTATCTTCTTTTTAAATCCATATCCCTTAATTATAAAAGACAGAATTATTTTTAAGATTTTAAAAAACTTTATTCACAGTTCAAAAATATCTATTTAAAATATTTTATAAAACTATAAATTTTATAGTCTCTAAAAATCATACCTTTAATTTTATTTAAAATAAGCTCCTTCTCTTAGTAATTCAAGAATTATTATTAATATATATATTCAGAATAACTTAAACCCTATTAAAAACTAAATTTTCATTTTATAATATTTCAAAATACTAAAAATATGGCCCAGTGTTACTATAGCACTGATAGGGAAAAATCATTCATGTCATCAAATATGGCATCTAATACATCATATATCAAAATGTATGAAAAATAAAGTTTACAATGTGAGGAATCGAGTTGGATCCCTCCAACCTGTCCTCCTGCATCACATACAATATAAAATCAACCGCTTTGAGGCGGGATCGTATACAAAGGGTCGTCCTCTCTTACATAGGGAATGTAATAGGGGCTCAGCCGCTCCAGAGGCGAAAATATATCCAAACCAACTAATAAAATAGTAAATCATTCAAACAGTCAACAATAATCAATAACTAAATTATCCACACTTATATAAAAATATAAGTGGGCCAGAGAGGTGAGTTAACTCACTTGATTCCAGTTTTCACCAAAACGCTCCAGTTTGAATTAGAATTGAATAGACGTTCAATTCTAACCCAAATTCCTACTAGCTTCAAATCCATCAAATCCAACTCCATAGCGTAGTATTCGCTGATACGATCGCAATGCAACTTGTCGTGCTCAATTTGAACTTTGTATGGAAAAGTTGTGAATTAATGAACGATTGAATTAACTAAATTATAATTACCTTTTAATTAATAAACTTTTTAAACTAATTACTACCTTCCCTCTCGTTCTCGTTTCTAGGTCGCACATAAACCCAACTCGATGCGATTTTTTTCCATCGATCGCCGCTGCCTCCATGCCACCGTACATCCCCATGCTATCGTTGAACGTCGCCCTGACCCCCTTCTTCCCTACGCCGCCCACGCGACCATCTATATTGTCGCCATCATCCCCAAATTCGACAAGAACCGCCACACGAACGCGGCCAAAATCCACCCTCCATGCCATGCCATACAACAATCCAATGGTTGAAGTTGCTCCCCTTGTCGATCTCTACATTTCGTTAGTTGAGGTCGAAGCCTAAAAGTGGACGTGGTGGCGCCGAGGGAGGAGGGCCGTTGGATGAAGAAGTTTATTTTTTTTGAAAATTTTCGAACCTGGCTTCTCTAGTGAAACGCGATTTAAAAGGGAAAGGGTATGGCCAGACGTGGGGAAGTATGGGGCAAGTATGGCTGATTAAAGAAATTATATATTAATATATTATAAAATATCCGGCTCCATGCACTCAAAAATCTCGATCTCCAAACGAGGTGTGCCGCTTGGCGTTCTATATGTAATACCCCTATTCCGAACAAAATGGAGCTAGTCATGAGGCCTAATTCCAACATACACAGAAGTTAGCTTTCAAAATCAAATTATATTAATTTAATTTTCTTTAATTTATTTCTACGCGTTTCGAGCTCACACGACCAAAGGACACGTCCGCTCGGCAAGAAATTCGACGGCATACTATAATTCACTATGATAGATCCAATGAAACTAGTTTTGTCAAAATCTAAGACAGTGCCCCAGAAGGCTACCTTCACACGTTAATTAAAACGAATTATTATAAAAACCAAATTAATCGCTTTTATGTCTAAATTAAAATTTTATTATTACCATTCTTATTCAATAGAATTTCAATAAGCTTTGAAATCATTTTTATCTAAATTAAATCCAAGAATAAATTATAACAATTCCAAATATTCAATTTAACAATTCAATTTAACTTATAAAATTACTATTTCAATATTTTAAAATTGATTAAATATTCTAAATTCAAATGACTGAAATTCTGGGTCGTTACAGAAAGAGATTTATGATAGGGGCATAATGGGAATAACTCCTTTTATTCATTCCCTAAACCCTTCCTCTCTCATTCATTCTCATTTCACTTTATGTATAAAAAACCAAACATAAGAGAAGGCCGGCCATTACCTAGGAAGAAAAGAAAGGGAAATCTAAAGGGAATCAAAGGAAAAGCTTAAGGGGATTAATCAACATCAAATCTCAGTCTCCCTTATCCAATCTAAGGTGAATAATAGTATTCATCTCATTTATTTATTCTTGTTTTCGGTTCTATGAATGATTTTTGATTTGATTGTGAATATATGTCATGCTATGATTGATGATTATCATTTTTGGATTGAATGATGATTTATTGGAATTTTACCTTATTTTTTCAATAGGTTTTAAAGGAAAAACCTAAGTTTTTAATCTCCAATTGATTTGAAATTTGGGAATGTTGCATAAAACATTATTTTGGAGATGGATTTTCAATTATGTAATTGTCCAAGTTCATATGAATATTTTATGAGTTTCCTAATAAGTGAAAGGTGTTTATTTTGGGTTTTAATTATTAAAGATAATTAAATTAATATTTTGGTCCGAAAATCTTTATATAAGGAAGAAGATGGAAATTCAGATTTATGGTGATTTTTCCAAGTAGTTTTGATTTTCAATGAATTTATAATGATAGAAAAGCTTTTAATTAATATTAATTAATAATGTTAATTTTAAAGGTTTGCAAATTATCTTGGGAAGGTAGAACGTGATCTAGTAGTAATTTGAAGAAAGTAAATGTAAAGTAATTTGTTATCCAATGAAATTTTGACAGAGGCAAGAGTTAGTGTAAAATATTAGCTTAAAAAGGAAATAAAACTGTTCTAAACCTATTTACTGAAATGTCAGTATAGATACTCGGCACCCTTGTTATATTTATATTTGATTTCTATAATAGACGATACCTGGAATAACTACTTTATAGTTATATGAGGTATCAAATTTATAGATTCATCACATATATGGGATGATGCATGCAATATCTACCTAGTAGATATGTGATGCATCTGCTTATATAGAAGTTCGGCACTAAGTATTGTAGGGGTTTGGTATCACAAGGTTATAAAAACTCGGCACCCTATAATTTCGAGATTCAATATCAATGTTTAAAAGTTTGACACCTGCTTTGTTTTTTGGGTTCGATACCCTCAAACGTTTAAGTTTTGACACCAACAAGTTTTAGAAGTTTGGCACCCTAAGATTTTAAGGGTTTGACAACCCTAAATGTTTTAAAACTTGAAGCCTCATGTGTCCCATTTTCTCGATACCAATGTTTTCAACGATATAGTAGTCCAATGTTTACAAACTCAATAACTATAATTTGAGGCTCGAAAGCCTTATTTTTTGCAAACCAAATCACCATGTTTTAAATGCTCGACACCTATGTTTTTATGAGTTCAGCAACCATGTTTTAGCAGCATAATAGCCAAGTATTTTATAAACCAAACAGCTATGTTTTAGAGGCTCGATAGCCCATGTTTGCTTGATGTTCGACATCCTTATTTTGATAGAAAATGCTTTAAAAAGCTATGTAAATGATAATGATTTGACACAATACTTTGGTTAAGTGTTTAAGCTATGTTTTCCTTGTTTTTAAGAATGAGTTCAATTGATTTATCAAGTATAAAAATAAATATCTTCAAGGAAATTAAATGGGGTTTTAGCCCAAGTTTTATATGGATTTTGCCAAAATAATTATTACTTAAATTGAGTAATTTTGTGATGCCTATGATTTTTGATTGAACGTATTTTGATGAATAATGCTATATGTTCTTGTTATCAATTGATCGGTTAAATTTTGCATATTTATCATTGTCATGCTCACATTTTCCTAACCCAACATTACATCTTAGAACTTAAGAACAAAATACCAGTTAGGTTGTTCCAGTAGTGAATATAGTCAAACTAAGCTCTTAAGTGAGTAGGGTTGCATCTAGGAGATCAAATATATCAATTGTGTTAGGTCACCTTGAACTGATCAAAAAGATATGACTCATAGACTTAACAGCCAGATAGGTTGATTAGTTACCTATGCAAACTAGTAGGTTCATAATAACCCCATGAAAACTTCGACATATAAGACAGATAGTCCATATGATTTTAGATAAGGTTAATTAGTTACCTATGAAAACTACTAGGTCCATAGTAACCTAGGAAAACTATGATTCCATATAAGGTTGATTAGTTACCTGTGAAAACTTGTAAGTTCATATTTACCCTAGGAAAACTATGATACATGGATAGGTAGTCCTCTAATTCAGACAGAAAGTCAAGTTTTACTCCTAAATGTATTTGGAGATTTTGGAAGATCCGGTTAAATGTTTTTGCCCAAGTCAGCCCGATAGGTTATGTAACGACCCAGAATTTCGAACACTTCGTATTTAAATATTTGAATTATCTAAACATTTGAATCCAAGATTTAATGTGATAAATATGATTTTATAACCTTATTAAACACTTTTTAATTAATAACTAATGTTAGAAAAATTATTTTTGAAATGTGTTTACAAAAATATACACTTTGGATAAATACTGAAAATGTGACCAGAAAACATTTTGTTAAAAATCAACTTTTTATACAATACAAGTTGTGTGAACATATTACAACTTGAATAGTTATCATGTGTAAACTTATGATAAAGGACAAAAGGACCCTTAAATCACTCCTTGATTTAAGGAAAGCATGCTTGTTATTTCCTGGAGATTTGACCAGGCAACTAGTGCTCGGCATCAGGTAGCACTCGGCATCTCATGGTACTCGGTGTAGCGCTTGGTATCTAGTAGTACTCGGCCTCAGATAGTACTCGGCATCCAGTGGAACTCGGCAATAGGAGTACTCGGCATCCAATAGCACTCGGCGTCCAGAAGCACTCGGCATCTAGGAGTACTCGGCGTAGTACTCGGCATCCAATAGCACTCGGCGTCCAGAAGCACTCGGCATCTAGGAGTACTCGGCGTAGTACTCGGCATCTAATAGCACTTGGCGTCCAGAAGCACTCGACATCTAGGAGTACTCGGCGTAGTACTCGGCATCCAATAGCACTCGTCATCAAGGAGTACTCGGCGTAGTACTCGGCATCCAAGAGTACTCGGCATTAGAAGGCATTCGGCGTATATGATTACTCGACATGGCAGTATCGTTTGGCCAAGGGGATCGTTCGGCTAAAAAGCATCGTTCAGCCAGAAGGCACGTTAGGCCAAGGAGGATCGTTCGGCCAAATGCATCGTTCGGCCAGAATGCATCGTTCGGCCAGAGAGCATTGTTCGGTCAAGCGCTTCGGACAGAGGCATGTTCGGCTTCGACTGACAACTATTCTGCACTTCCCACACATCAAACATACCGTTCGGCATAGGAAGGGTGGTTCGGCATCATTGTGTTCAGCCTACCTGGTTTGGCATTCAGCGACCACTATACTTGAGCTAGAGTGTTTGGCTACCGAGCCCATCTGGGAAGTCCAGCCCATCTTTGTCTATAAATAGAGGGGCAGGGTCACAGTGAAAAGGACCTTTTTTGGGAGAACACTGGGGAGACTCTGCCATTTTTCAGACTCATCTTCTTTACTTAACAACTTCATTCAATCATTTGATCTACGAATTGTATTTGTAATCAATCATTAAGAAGATCAATAAAGTTTAACCTCAAAGTGGACGTAGGCAATTACGTTGAACCACTATAAATTTGGTGTTCTTACTTTCTGCATTTAGATTAGCATTGTCTTCTCTGTTTAATTTACCTTCATCACTTATTTCTCTACATAATCTTTCTCTATGAGGTTAGTGACCAATTTTGGTGCTAACACTTTGGTGCTTTCACTGAGAATTGAATTCTCAGACCTCAAGGATCTGCTTTGAAGCTACTGGATTGAACAAATCCCCCAAAGAAGATCCGACTCATTGATAGGACATCCGTTGATTCTACTCAGAGTTCCAACCAATAACTCTACAATGGCGAGACAACGTACCAGGTCAGCTTCTCATAATGCGGATGCCCATGAAACTGCTAGCGTACAACAAGCAGGACCTAGCAATCAACCAGCGATTCCGGGTGTAGGAATTACCACCCAGGACCAAACTCCAGTTGTCACCAGAATAGAGTTCAACGACTTGATGAGAGAACTCAGGGAAAGCAGGAGACAACTAGGAGAGCAGATGCAAGCTAACGCCAACCTGATGGCACAACTCACTCAACAGCAGCAACAGAATGCTGGCGGCAATCCCGCTCCCTATTCCTCATCCGACAGCTCAACTTCTTCTAATGAACCTCCCAGGCGTAGACGCCGTAAGACTGAAGCTGCGCGGACGGGTGCTGCTGCTCAAACAACTGGAAACCGTGACCAAGTCGGAGCTGGAAACTTAGGAACTGGAGTACAGATGGAGGCTGGAGGCCCAGACCATCAAAACGCTAATGATGTCAAACCTCAAGACGCATGATTGGCAGATCACCAGGAGAGGAGGCATCAACATGGACAGTCACGTAGAACAGACTCTAACCTTCCACCTTCCATACAGACACCAGACCTGACAGCCATGGTCAGGCAATTGATGAAAGAAAATCAGGGCTTGTCGAATGACGATTGGGGAGTATCAAGGAGTCACATTCCGTTCACAGATGTTGTGTTACAGGCGGCGTACCCAAGAAAGTTTAGTATGCCAACTGTCCCTGCGTACGAGGGAAAGACTGACCCCAGACAGCATGTCATGAGGTAAGAATGGATGATGGATTCAGCTAGAGCAAATGATGCCACCAAGTGTAGATGCTTTCCAATTACTCTATCTGGGATCGCTACTATGTGGTTTACCCGACTTCCTCCGCGGTCTGTATCCAATTTCGAGGAGTTGGCAAAGAAGTTTATTGAGCAGTTCAGGATACACACTACTCATCCAAAGGACGTAATGTCTCTGTCAAGTGTAATCCAAAGTCCCGGGGAGTCATTGAAGGAATATTTACAAAGGTTCCATGTTGCGGCAACTGAAGTCAGTAATCCCAACGATCATGCAATCCTAATGGCTGTGATGAGAGGTGTGGATCCGGATTCTGAGATTGGAGACTGGTTGGCAGGAAAACCTCCGACTACGCTAGAGCGTTTCTACTCAAAGGCACACCAGTTCATAAGGAGAGAGGAAGCTACGTGGGTAAGACGAGATAAGACACCAGGACCTGTCCAAGAGTCCGTGAAAAGCAACATTGCTGTGAAGCAGTCCGGAGACAACACAGGAAAGGTTCAAGTCAATGTCCAGAACAAGCCTGGGCAGCCTAAGGAGTCCGGAGGAAGAAATCAAGGGAAAAAGAGAGAAGCGGGGAAGTGGAAGTCGAGAATTCCAAGCTACAATGAGTATACCCCGCTGAATGCGTATCTCGAGAATATTTACCTCTCAACCTGCAATACCTTTCAATACAGAAAGCCACGTCCAAAAGAGTCAACCGAGGAATAGAAATGGACCGGAAAATATTGCCGCTTCCATGAGACTTATGGGCACAATACGGAAGAGTGCAGGCACCTGCACGACACTATCGAGAAGTTGATTAGGCAAAAGAAATTGCAAGAATTTGTGAAGGATCCACAGGAAGGAGGACAGGGAACGTCCAACCCAGGTCATGCACCGGCTCCGCGTCATCCCGAGGAGCCTGCCCGAACTGTGGGTAGACTAGTCATAAACACAATCATCGGCGGACCTCACCCCGCGGATAAGAATTGGCAAGAGATGGAGCGGTACGCAAGTTCCCTGAAGCATGCAGATTTTGAGTGCTATTCGAACGTGGAGGATGGGACCCCTGCTAAGCAGCAGCGCGTAATGACAGATGATATAGTGTTCAGGAACAGAGATGCTGACCAAGTAGAGGCTCTAACCATCGACCCGATGGTCATATCTGCGACGATCGGACCGGCTTATGTCAAAAGAATTCTGATTGATTGTGGAAGTTCTGTCAACATCATCTTCAAGAAGGATTATGACCAAATGAAGATGGAAACCAAGGACTTGAAACCATCCAAAGCTCGTATACACGGCTTTAATGGCGCAGCGACCGATGCAGTGGGGTATGTTGAGTTACCAGTTGAACTGGGACAAGGCGAGCGTCGGAGGGTGCGAATCCTACCCTTCGTAGTTTTGGATGTGGATTCTCTGTATAATGTTTTCTTGGGCCGACCGGCCCTGGCTGAGTTTAGGACAGCATTAGCCCCGTGGTGCTTAACTTTGAAGTTCCCAACTAACAAAGGGGTAGGTATTGTTCATGGCGACCAAGCAGCTGGTCGTTCCTGTTATGTGGCTGAGCTCTGGGAGGCCCATCGGAGGGAGAAAGGAAAGATTGCGGACAATCCCGTCCGCATCCTTAACACGGATAATTGACAAGTAGTGCCCGAGCCCTGGCTCGGGCATAGTTCTCGGATCTTCAGAGACATAGATCCGAGAGACGACGATGAGAAACCCAGGGAAGAAAAGGCAGCGCCGGCTGAACTAACGGTTGACATTTCAGTTAGCCAAAACGACCCTTCGCGAATACTGAAGATCGGATCACAGCTTGGCCCCGCAATGACTGAAGACCTTAGTGACTTCCTCCGGGCGAATCTAGATGTTTTCGCCTGGACGCATTCTGATATGTGTGGGATTTCTCCCGCCATCACGAGTCATATGTTGAACATAGACCCGAAATACGTCCCGGTTAAACAAAAGAGGAGAGGAATGGACCCGGAGAGGTCCGCTGCTCTCAGAGAGGAGGTGGACAAACTCAAAGCCAATGGGTTCGTCCGCGACGCCCTCTATCCTGAATGGGTATCGAACCCCGTACTGGTGAAAAAGGCAAATGGGAAATGGAGAACTTGCATAGACTATTCCGATTTGAACAAAGCATGCCCCAAGGACAGTTTCCCGTTGCCTAGGATCGATCAGTTGGTCGACTCCACCGCAGGACATGAGCTGTTATCATTCATGGATGCATACTCAGGATACAACCAAATCCCGATGCATATTCCAGACCAAGAACACACCGGCTTCGTTACAGATGTCGGGCTATATTGCTATGTAGTAATGCCCTTCAGACTAAAGAACGCAGGAGCGACTTATCAGCGTTTGGTGAATCGAATGTTCAAGAACCAGCTTGGTAGGACGATGGAAGTCTATGTGGATGACATGCTCGTGAAGTCACGACAGTCAAACTACCACATTCGAGACTTGGCTGAAATGTTCGACATACTCAGGTATTACGGGATGAAGATCATCCCTCTGAAGTGTTCCTTCGGCGTTGCGTCGGGGAAGTTTTTGGGATTCATCATCAATGCTAGGGGAATTGAAGCTAACCCCGAAAAGATCCAAGCTATTCGAGATGTGCAAGTACCCAGGACTATAAAGCAGGTACAGAGCTTGAATGGAAAAGTAGCTGCGCTAAGTCGATTCATATCCAGGGCAACTGACAAGTGCATCCCTTTCTTTGATATAATAAAGAAAGGGAAGAGGAACTTCGAATGGACGTCTAGTTGTGAGGAAGCATTCCAGGATCTGGTGAGGCATCTGGAGAGTCCACCAGTGCTGTCAAAACCAGTAGACCACGAGATGCTGTACGTATACTTGGCTGTATCCCCACATGCGATAAGTGCGGCTTTAGTTCACGAGGAGGACCGAATCCAGAAGCCGGTGTATTATGTTAGCAAGCGTTTAACGGGGGCAGAAAGAAATTACCCTAAAATCGAGAAATTGGCCTATTGCTTGGTGATTGCATCATGTAAGCTACGCCCATATTTTCAAGCACACTCAATCAGTGTTTATACCGAACAACCCCTGCGGCAGGTACTCCAACGACCAGAAACTTCCGGAAGATTGCTAAAATGGAACATCGAGCTGAGCCAGTTCGATATCGTCTACTTGCCATGAAGGGCCATACAAGGACAAGCATTAGCAGATTTCATCGCTGAGTTTACCATACCCGTCGAACCAGATAATCATGACGTCACTCCCCCCGTTCGATGGAAATTATACACTGATGGGGCATCAAACGACCGTTGCTCCGGCGCGGGTGTGGTTCTTATAACTCCGGAAAACCGATCAATCTGTTATGCTTTGAAGCTCGATTTCCCAGCTACAAATAACGAAGCAGAATATGAAGCACTGATTGCTGGCTTGAAGCTCATCGGAGAACTCGGGATCAAATCAGTTGAAATCTTTTGTGACTCACAGTTGGTGGTTTACCAAGTGCGGGGAGATTACCAAGCAAAGGGACAGAAGCTTGCTCCGTACCTTGTTCAGGTCCAAGAACTACTCTCGAATCTTGAGCGTTATGACATTTCGCAAGTCCCGCGCGAACAGAATAAAGAAGCCGACTTGTTGGCTATGTTTGCGAGTACCGGCGATGCGCAGCAAACGGGGTTATATCCCATTGAAGCCTTGCATTCCCCGAGCATAGACGAGAAGAAAGTCGATTGTGTGTTGGAAATGGAAATCGAGAAGGAATCGTGGATAACCCCACTCAAACTGTACCTAACAACCGGGACTTTACCAGAAAAAAGGAGCGAAAGACGGTAGGTCCTTCGAAAGGCCGTGCGATACGTGATGCAGGATGGATTAATGTATCGGAAAGGATTCTCAGTCCCATTATTACGGTGCATCGCTCATGACGAGACAAAGCGAGTCTTGAAAGAGGTTCACTAAGGGGAATGCAGCGACCATACCGGGGGGCAAACGCTAGCAAAAAAGATCCTCCCCTATGGATACTACTGGCCGACCGTGAATCGGGACGCTGTAGACTACGCAAGGAAATGTGACAAGTGTCAAAGATATGCGAAAATCCTGAGGACTCCATCAACGGAACTCACACAAATGGTTAGTCCCTGGCCATTTGCAATCTGGGGAATCGACATAATCGGCTCTTTGCCTATATCCAAAGGTGGTGCGAAATACGCGATAGTTGCAGTCGACTATTTCACAAAATGGGCTGAGGCAGAACCTTTGGCCACAATCACCTCTAAAAAGGTCATTAACTTCGTTGTACGAAACATTATATGCCGCTTTGGCCTTCCTCGCACCATCATTACAGACAACGGGACGCAATTTGAAAGCAGAGAATTCAAAGAGTTCTGTTTAAAGTATTGCATCGAGAAGAAGTTCGCCGCCGTTGCACACCCAAAAGCTAACGGACAAGTCGAGGCCGTTAATAAAATAATAAAGTCAATACTGAAGAAGCGTCTGGAGAAAGTCGGAGGCAAGTGGGTAGATGAACTCCCGACGGCATTATGGGCTTATAGAACTACCCACAAGTCCGCGACCGTCCACACTCCATTTGCCTTGGCATACGACTCTGAAGCCGTTATACCCGTGGAACTTGAAGTTCCATCGCACCGGGTGACATATTATGATCCCAAGACGAATCAGGACCTCTTGTTGGAATCACTGGATTGTATCGATGAAAAACGTGAAGAGGACGAATTAAGGGCGGCAGCACATAGGCACCGAGTCAAGCGTTACTACGACGGCAGAGTCCGCCCAAGGATATTTGATGTGGGTGATCTCGTTTTGAAACGAGTTTTCCCAGTACCTTCGCGTATGAATCCCAGCTGGGAAGGTCCGTACGTCATTGAACGGAAGCTTGGAGAGGGAATGTTCAAGCTAGCGACCGTTGATGGCGTGACACTCCCCCGGGCGTGGAACAGCGAGCATTTGCGACATTATTACATTTAGTATGTTTCTTTCCTGTTTTAGGCACAGTTATTTCCTGTATGTTTTCATTCAGTCGCAACTTAGTTTCCTTTTAACTTTGTAATCAAGCAGTTTAGTTGTTTTTCATTAATAAAGGCTTGAAGCCCTATTTTCCACGAATTACTAATGTTTCTATATCTCATAGTCGGGTGATGAGTTACTAGAACTACATTATCCTGTACGATGCACGAACTCGTATAAACGGTTTCAAATCTCCGAATCCCCAGAGCGCGGATCAGAGTACTCTAAGTCCCTAGAGTGCGGACTAGAGTATAAACGATTTCAAATCTCCGAATCCCCAGAGCGCGGATCGGAGTACTCTAAGTCCTCAGAGTGCGGACTAGAGTATAAATGATTTCAAATCTCCGAATCCCCAGAGCGCGGATCGGAGTACTCTAAGTCCCCAGAGCGCGGACTAGAGTATAAACGATTTCAAATCTCCGAATCCCCAGAGCGCGGATCAGAGTACTCTAAGTCCCCAGAGCGCGGACTAGAGTATAAACGATTTCAAATCTCCGAATCCCCAGAGCGTGGATCGGATACTCTAAGTCCCCAGAGCGCGGACTAGAGTATAAACGATTTCAAATCTTCGAATCCCCAGAGCGCGGACCGGAGTACTCTAAGTCCCCAGAGCGTGGACTAGAGTATAAACGATTTCAAATCTCTGAATCCCTAGAGCGCGGATCGGAGTACTCTAAGTCCCCAGAGCGCGGACTAGAGTATAAACGATTTCAAACCTCCAAATCCCCAGAGCGCGGACCGGAGTACTCTAAGTCCCCAGAGCGCGGACTAGAGTATAAACGATTTCAAATCTCCGAATCCCCAGAGCGCAGACCGGAGTACTCTAAGTCCCCAGAGCACGGACTAGAGTATAAACGATTTCAAATCTCTGAATCCCCAGAGCACGGAGCGGAGTACTCTAAGTTCCCAGAGTGCGGACTAGAGTGTAAACGATGCGAACCTCCGAATCCCCTGAACGTGGATCAACTTACTCTAAATCCTGGAGCGCAGATTTGGAATAAAGTCCAAGTACTCGAGAAATGTGGAACAAGAAGTATGCCACGTCTGGAAATGTTTGAACAACACGAGAGTGAACTGGGAGACAATGCAACTCATAAGAACTTGAGTTATGACTACAGTTAGTCAGCGAACCAAAGAAAAGCAAGAGAATCATTCAAACGAAAAAGAAACTAAACTTCATTCAATAGTTCAAAATGGGGTTACACAGTTATCCCTCCAAAGCTTGGAGTCAAGAACCTATCTATACTAACTACAGAGACAAAAGATAAAAGTAATTACAAGACTTAAGTAAGGAACTCGTTGAACGAGTGTAGCGATTATTTCTTCAGTTTCTTCTTCTTGTCTTCTTTTGTTTTTTCCGACGACTCCTCTCCCTCACGCTTTTTCTTGGATTTCTTGCTCACTAAAGAAGCGGAGTCAGGAGTAGGAGACGGAACATCCAGTGGTTTAAACCTGCCCGGGAGAATGATTTTCAGAGGTCTGTTCCGCGGGTCGGTAAGTTCCAGTATCTCAGGTTCGACTTTGACCTCGACCTTTTTCTTCTCCTCTTCGGCGAGGCGTTCCTTCATGCTCATCTTTGAGGTATGCTCAGAGGCGCCAGTGATTTCGATTTCATCACTCCCTTCGGCAGGAGATGAAGTGTCAAGCTTGTCATCATCTAGCGCCTCGATCACTTGAGCGTCAGGGCCAGGAGTTACTCCCGCGTGAGCAACATCGCTTGTTTTCTCTGCCTCCTCCTTGGCGTCATCGCTCCTCGGAGTTGGCTCGGGATCAGAGCAGCCTGCATGAAAACATAAAAAATGAACATTAGAACGAATAAATGCTGGAAAATAACAAGATCTTTTGACTTCTAGAAAAGAAGAGTTTCCTACCGGGTTCTGGTTGGCTATCGGTTGCGCGTGGGGTTTCACCCTCCAGGATAGGAGATAGCACGTGAACGCCAAGCCCGGGATCTTCAGGATCATAGCCGGCATGCTGCTCGAACGGGTCAAGTGTCGGCCGATCGGCTGGTTGAGCAGCGGGAGGAGCAGCAATATGAGGAGCCATAGTCTCAGCCCTAGACGGGCCAGCTTCATTACTTTTCCCTTTTGGAAGGGGAGAGCCTTTGTTATAAAGTGCCAAAGCTGCGGATAAATCCGCTGGCTCATTCCCCCTAAGAAACTCCTTCACCAAGGCATCCTCATCGACCTCTTCAGATCCCGACTCGATTTTCCTAATCTTCACCAAAGTTTCCCAGGCCTCAGCTAGGGATTCAAGATAGCCGTCGCCCAAGAATGTTAAGTCACGATGCATAAGGACGCGGGCTCCGTACTCAGCAATCAACGGGTCAAACATGCATTTGACCTCTTCCCTGCCGGCTTCTGCGGCCGCCTCGAGGCGAGAGTCAATCTCCTCCACGGCTTTTCTTTTGCCCTCCTCACGGGCTTCGTCCTTCATTTTTTCAACCCCAGCGAGTTCGCCATCGAGCTTCGTTTTCAGGAGCCGAGTAGCAATGATTTCATCACAATATCGTTGTGATTCTTCTTGAGCAGCTACTTTGTCGTCCTCCTCCTTGGAGAGTAATTCTTTCAGCTCTCTGACTTGTATGGCGAGCGCATCCTTTTCTTTTTGAACGGAATCTTTTTCTAGGGCAAGGGCACCGCTGCGCTGAACTGCTTCATCAAGTTCCTTCTTGTGAGCCATCTCTAAACGAGTAACTGCCTCAGCAGTATCTTTTGCGCTTTGTTCAGCGGCTTCCAGCTTCGACTTGTATGAAGCAAGCTCTTCGTCTTGATGCTTGATGATGTTCTTGTCGCAGCCAGCCTCCAATTTCAAGCGATCAATCTCATATCGACGCTCAACGGACACCTCCGAGATCTTTTCAACCAAGTGTACAAACGCGTCATGTTGAACATAGACGTCGTTATTACAGGCAATGACACTCTGCTTCACGTGCCAAGGGATATGGTGAATAGTCGGGAGGAACTTCAGACCATCGAAGCAAATTTTTGGAAACTTGGCCTTAAGATCGACCATCTTTTCTGCTACAGTTGGGTCAACCGTGGGAGTAGAGGGAGGAGGCCTTGGAAGTTCTGCTCTTTTTCGTTGCTCCCGAATTTGCCTCGTACTCGACGAACCAGAGTGTTGTTCTCGAGGAGCATCGGGTTGGGACCCCTTCTGTAAAGACTTCTCTCTATCCGGCTCAGTTGGAGGAAGAGGATCACGAGACTGAGAAGATTGGGAATATGCGTTCTTACGATGAGACGAATCGCGGGGAAGGTTGTCTCTATCTTCATAATCGTCTCTGTCCCTGCGTCTGTCCGAACCTGAATCCCGTCCGGAATGATGAAATATGGAAGAGCCATGAAGGCGATCGAATCCGTGGGAGCGCCCCATGTCACCTACAAAGAATAGAGATAACAACGAGTTAAGAAAGATCCGAGAAACAAGAAAAAACTTGAAGTGTATGATGGAATGCGTATGTGCGTGTGTGTCCTAGTGTTCCCCCCGACGGACCAGTTCTTTTGTCTTTACTAATCGGAGTATTGTCTCCCTGGACTGGGAGTTGAACTCCCGCATTGCCTCTAGCGGGCGAAGAAAACTTGAGGGCTTCAGGATCGTCAAACCCGTAATTAAGTATATCATCGGGGATAGAAAGATTCGACAAACCCCTTAGAGAACTCTCCAGTTGCTGTGAGGAAGCCTCTTTCTCTGGCGGGATAGGCATATCTTTTGAAGTGCCGCCAACTTTCTCCTTTCGAATATTGTATTTTAACCTCTTCTTTCCCTTCGAAAGGGAGGATGACGTTTCAATGTCATGAACTTCGACCGCCGGATTCCAAGCGGGACCCACATTCTCGCCTTGGGTCTCAGGAGCTTCGTCCTCTTTGCGCTCACCTTCTTCGTGCGTATCGGGAGTGCGGCGTGATGACGATCCGGCCTATTTTTTCCCTTTACCGGATGCTGGCTTGGGAATGGAGACGCCCTCCGGGAGGCTAATCCGATGACCTGGGGCTAGCAAGCCGAACCTTGACAATGATTCATTCGAAATGATGGTTTAGATGTCTCGCTCCTCGGCAGGAAGAGCTCTAATGGCCTCAACGGCCTCAGAATATCCTCGACCCTCCGGACGCGGGTTGATACCTGAAAAGATGAAACGAGGAGTTAGAAAAAGCATGACTCCAAATAAAACGCGAATGGTGACTCAGCAAAGAGACTTACTGCCTTCAACCCATCTCCTCACAAAACCAGGAGGGCAACACACGTAGAACCATTCCTGTTTGTACAGGGAAAATTTACTGCATGCTCCTATCAAGATTTGTCATTTGTGGTACGGCTCGAGGAACATGAAGGAAGGGCTGTCTTTCCGTTTCTTGATCATATAGATGTATCTGATGTCGCCAGAGGTTGGAGGTCTAGAGAAGACGGCCATAAAGAGTAGATAGGTCCTATATAGAAACGCGTGACCGTTCGGATGCAGCTGTGATGGAGCAATGTCGATGTACTGCAACACGTCCCGGAGGAATAAATTAAACGGAGGCACGCTGCCCATCCAACACATGAACTTGTTGCATGTGGTATATCCGACTGGGGGCAGGTGAGGATGATCGTGTCGCGAAGGGATTAACACATCGGCAAAAGGAATCCCGTGAATGGAGCATATCCGTCGAAGTGCAGCTTCATTGATCTTCGAAGCTTGTGAATCGATCGGGTTGTCTAAAAGAATTGTTGCCTCCAAGGCATCGGGTGCTAAGTTATGGATAGGGGAAGTCGACGGATTTGAAGTATCAGCGGCTTCTTGCCTTGATGACGGCCCAGGCCTGTCAGATATGGTGGCAGAGCTAGACTTCATAGACATCCCCAATAAATAATGAATCTGTTTAAGTGCCTGCGAAAACTATACTTGAAAAACGTTGAACGTTAGAGTTAACAACACGAATATTCCCCCCGTGTGGTGTGTGATCTAGTGCAAGCAATCGTGTAAAAGCGTTAAAAGTTTGAAGGTCGCAAAGTTGTTGCTATAAAACTGAGCATCAAGTCATCGCCTTCAGAGACCGTCATCGCTGACCGTCCCCAGAAGCCTGCCTTTTGGCGATTACGATCCCAGATCCAGAAAACGTATGGTAATCTGAGATTCATATTTACGTTTACGGAAGCTAAGAAGTTGGTGGTCCAGGTCGGCTTCACATATGCTAGAGTGCTTAGGGCCCTGTTTCTCGTTTTGCTATACGGGTGGATATAGTTAATAAATTTCGCGACTATTCGGCCAAGTCTATTGTTCGGCTAAAGTCATTGTTCGGCTAAGTCCTGGTTCGGCTAAAAGTCATTGTTCGGCTAAAGCATTGTCCGACTAAAGTCATTGTTCGGCTAAGTCCTGGTTCGGCTAAAAGTCATTGTTCGGCTAAAGCATTGTCCGGCTAAAGTCATTGTTCGGCTAAGTCCTGGTTCGGCTAAAAGTCATTGTTCGGCTAAAGCATTGTCCGGCTAAAGTCATTGTTCGTCTAAAGCATTGTCCGACTAAAGTCATTGTTCGGCTAAAGCATTGTTCGGTTAAAGTCATTGTTCGGCCTTGTTTTGTTCGGCGTGTTTTAGCCTAAGTATGGTACAGTGTTTGTGACTGTTCGGCTGGAATGACCATCGGCACGCTGTCTTCAACATTGGCCTTGTCCCTTCCTCCATCCACACCGAACCACGAGGGTGAATCGTTCGGCAAGTCGTACCAGACCAGACCGCTCGATGCCCCTAGTCATCTCCTACTTACTCCATGTTTCTACTTCCACCAATCTGGTCCGGCATAAAATACCTATGCCGAACCACAGTGTGTCTATCATTGATTTCTAGAAAAAACTCATCTCTATTTACACTTCCTACCACCACTCGTCGCGTGACTCGACATTTTGTCCAAGGCTCGATTTATCCCATCAATTAAGGGAGTTCGAGCATAAAGGCTGTATTGAGATGAAAGGATCGATACCTAGTTGGTAAGGAAGAAACTTGGGAAGAGTCGGCGAGTTGTATGCTGATAGGTTCGGCAGAGGCAAGGCAGAGGTATTGGAAGTGTGAAAAGGAAAAGAAGGATAGAGGTGCTGGCTTTTATAGGGAATCAGAAGAAGTCGAAAAGGCTACATCCGGTGGAACTGGTCAAGGTCATGACGTTCGGCATCGGCGTATAAGAGTGTCCGGCACTAAAGGTTCGTTCGGAAAGAGGCACGCGCGGTTACGAATGCCTCGTTCGGCATGTGGGAAACGTTCGGCACACACCTAAACGACTGGAATTCACAAAAGGGCATCTCCATTCGAGGTTAGTCAAGGGTTTAAGACGAGACGAAAAGGTTACATGATTCAAAGCGTACCACGTTCGGCCACGCGATACACTTTGGGGGGCAAGTGTTTCCTGGAGATTTGACCAGGCAACTAGTGCTCGGCATCAGGTAGCACTCGGCATCTCATGGTACTCGGCGTAGCGCTTGGCATCTAGTAGTACTCGGCCTCTGATAGTACTCGGCATCCAATAGCACTCGGCGTCCAGAAGCACTCGGCATCTAGGAGTACTCGGCGTAGTACTCGGCATCCAATAGCACTCGACGTCCAGAAGCACTCGGCATCTAGATGTACTCGGCGTAGTACTCGGCATCCAATAGCACTCGGCGTCCAGAAGCACTCGGCATCTAGGAGTACTCGGCATCCAGTAGCACTCGGCATCAAGGAGTACTCGGCGTAGTACTCGGCATCCAAGAGTACTCGGCATTAGAAGGCGTTCGGCGTATATGATTACTCGACATGGCAGTATCGTTCGGCCAAGGGGATCGTTCGGCTAAAAAGCATCGTTCAACCAGAAGGCACGTTAGGCCAAGGAGGATCGTTCGACCAAAGGTATCGTACGGCCAGAATGCATCGTTCGGCCAGAGAGCATTGTTCGGTCAAGCGCTTCGGACAAAGGCACGTTCGGCTTCGACTGACAACTATTCTGCACTTCCCACACATCAAACATACCGTTCGGCATAGGAAGGGTGGTTCGGCATCATTGTGTTCGGCCTACCTGGTTCGGCATGCAGCGGCCACTATACTTGGGCTAGAGTGTTCGGCTACCGAGCCCATCTAGGAAGTCCAGCCCATCTTTGTCTATAAATAGAGGGGCAGGGTCACAGTGAAAAGGACCTTTTTTGGGAGAACACTGGGGAGACTCTGCCATTTTTCAAACTCATCTTCTTTACTTAACAACTTCATTCAAGCATTTGATCTACGAATTGTATTTGTAATCAATCATTAAGAAGATCAATAAAGTTTAACCTCAAAGTGGACGTAGGCAATTACGCTGAACCACTATAAATTTGGTGTTCTTACTTTCTGCATTTAGATTAGCATTGTCTTCTCTGTTTAATTTACCTTCATCACTTATTTCTCTACATAATCTTTCTCTACGAGGTTAGTGACCAATTTTGGTGCTAACACTTGTGTAAGAGCATGGTCTTATATGCTTAACTTCATGGCTAAGGAGGGGATTTTGCACACTTTTACCTCAAATTCCTAAGCCTATAAATACCCTCTCATATTCACTCATTCATTCAAAAATAAATTCACTCTTATGTCTTCTTCTTCTCTTCCACCTCCTCTCTAACTTTCTATAAATATATTCAAACCAACTCTTTTCTCCATCAAACCCTGTCAAAGTTCTTATATCATCTAGAAAACATGCGTTGGCCTCTAAAAAGTGGAAGAATGATGTATTATGGGGAAATACCCCCTTGGGCTGTGAGTTTTGGGGAGGCCTTTGGCCGTGAGTTTGTGAGCATTTGTAGTGGAGGAAGAAGAGGCTAAGGCCAAGTACTATGGTGATGGAAGGATTAATGTGCGTGAGCTATGGTGAAGGGGGAGGAAGGCTGTGAGCACCTTGATGATGGGGGAGGGTGTGTGTGTGGTTTAGCGGAGGAAGGAATGGATTTTGGTGATGTTAGGATGAAGTATAAATTGATAGAAGAAGTGTTGTTTGAAAAGAAGGTTGGTAGGAAGAAGTGTGGTTTGATAAAAGTGAGTTAATCTCACTTTGATTACACTATAAATCGGTTGCAAGTTAACTTGAAATATTGCTTGATATTTGCTTGCGTAATCTCATGATAATTGCTGTTAAATCACATGTTAATACGCCTGCTCTATATTAATAATAATAGATATTAACTACTTAAAGTTAAACCCTTGATTATATACTTTAAAAAGTATATAAATTGTTAAAGTAGTTGTTCACTAAACCATTGAATTGTGATAAGTTCATTTGAATATTTAAAATGGATATATTGATGTGTATATATGTTAATACATGTTTAGTAGTAGTATGGTTGGAACTTGGAATGATATATGTGTATAAAATAACTTGACACCAAATATTGGATTGAAGACAAAATTGTCCACATAGCGATAGTCGCTATAAACGCACTTGAATCCCTTAAACTATAACTTGTGAAAATGGCGATTTAATAATATATCTTAATAATAACTTGTTTGGTTATTATCTACACTTCTATAAGTGTTTAGAAAAGAAAAGAATATGTTCTGAAAATTCCTAGAAGAAGTAAATCAAAGAAACAAAATATTGAAGTAAAAAGGTCGATATAGTGACACTTTTAAAATTAGTCCGTCTTTGAAAATAAAACGCATTTGGTGGAAACTTTCTTAGGGGTTTCTTTAGCAATTAATTGAGTAAATAATATATTATTCTTATTGGGAAGCCCAATTCATTAAATAGCTAGTTGAACGAAATGCAAAAAGTTAAAGCAAAATAGTCGCTATAAGTGCAGTTCGGTAAAATACCCTGTTTTCGGAAAATTCTCTAAAATAATTAAAAGATATTCTTTGAAATTTTTCTTCATGTTATTCAAGTACTCAAAGTATAATAACTATTTTAAAAAGAATGGATCTGAGATCATTTGTTAAGGTATTGAAAACTAGACACAAAGTTGTAGTTAAAATGTGATAAAAACTAGAAACATAACCTTTGATAGCATTTCTAAAAAGTGCTATCTTTGCTATTTGAAACTATAAATTGTTTAAAAATGATATTTAAAATATGTATTTTTGTCTAATCATTTTAGGGTTGTTTTCTAACTTATAAGAGTATTTTGAAATCAGTTTCAAGTTTAAATATATTTTTAAGAATTAATTATGAGTTTCTAAACTAAGTAGCTTTTAAAATTAAAACTTGTTTTTCTATTTATCTCAAAATTCCTTATTTTTATATAATATTCTATATAAATAATTATCATATATTTTAAGTAGTTTTAAAAGTATTTTAACATATTAATAAGCATTTTAAAGATATTTCTATATATATAAGTTTTAAATATTAAATTAAGTATTTTATAAATATAATAGAGGGAGTTTGGATTTTAACATTTAAGTTAAAATAAATTGTTTTATGGAATCACCTAAAATTATATTGTCTTAATTAATAAGTGTGGATATGCTTTGAACTTTAAATAAATGTTTAAAGTTATTAATGGATAAGTAAATAGTTTTGGGTTGTTGTAAACAGTGTTTTTAACAACACTTGTTTTTAACCCTTATTACTGTAACGACCCAGAATTTTACCACCTTGATTTATGAATATTTAAAAAAATTTAAATATTCAAAAAATAGGCTTTATAATTAAAAATATAACTCTTTTAAATAATAACAAATGATGGTAAAATAGATTTATAACAACCGGGATTTTCCACTTTGATATAGGCTATTAAAGTATATTTTTATATAATCAATAAATGGATTTTTGTTAGCAAATAAACCTATTTTAATTATTTAATAATGATGATAAAATAGTTTTCAAAATTTGTTACCAATATAGATAGTTCAAATAAAAATAAAAATGTGACCGAAGAACGTTTTCCGAAATTTCGACTTTTCGACAACTGAAAGTCGTCGGGAACATTGTGCACACCAATGCACACATGCACACATATATGCTCAAGCCATTTTAAGTTAATTAGTGAGTTCATTATAAATAAATCATGCATAGTTTAAATTAATACTTGATGTGACAAATTATGTTATAAAAAAGGATATATATACATATAAACACACACACTAACATATATATATATATATATATATATATATAGACACACACACACAAATCCTATGCCATACCTTAAGTACCCTACAACATGGCCTAGGTGGAAGGGAGAACGTATGGAGGGAAGCATGGTTGGAGGTGTGAAGTGCATGCATGTGTATATATTTAATTCTTATCACTTTATATATATTTTATTAAATTCCCAAGCCTATATATACCCCCCC